>OX940805.1:2436257-3170173 GCA_954870605.1 Acer campestre
CTAGAGATTAAATATGTCAATAATCAATCCTAGATATCAATATTGCTATATGACATGGCATACAACTTAGCTATCTTAGATAAAGCAATCCTAGGCAATAGCTATCACAATACAATACTCAATCATTCAACACAAATATCTCAATCTTGTATATAAAATCTAATATAGATGCATACAAGTACTAAATGAGATTTCTTGCTAAGGAAGAACACAAAAATAGATTAAATGGTGATCAACTTACCAAGTCACATGTGTTGAATAAAACCCATGCAAGAAAGCATCCTAAATGAAGCTAGATGATGCTAGATGAAGTTTGATGCACATGAAAATGGTTTTGAGTGATCAAAGGTGAGTTCTTGGATGATTTTCTCTCTTAGAAAAAGTTATAAGTTAAAAATATGATTTTGAACCCTTGTAAACTGACCTAGAGACAAAGTGACACTTATCTATGAGGTCACCACAAAGCTACAATGTTTTGGTTATTTTTTAAAACACTTGGCCGTCATGACCGCTGCTCGTACCGTAGTACAGGTAAGTGTCTGCGCCACGGTACGCAGATAATCGAACCAAAATTGGTACGATTTTGGCCCTCATTTCCGTCTCTTTATGCTTGATTCTTGGGCATTATTATGTGATTTAATGGTGTTAATTAAGTATTTTCAGGAAATTATAAAGTTGAAGGGCATTGTAGTAATTTGGAGAAATTGGGGGCAAAAGCGTAAAATATAAGGAGAAGATTGAAGTTTTCGTAATATTGGAAGATAGCAGGGGAGCATTCCGTAAATGGCCAGGCAGAGCAGCCAGACGCGCCACGTCAGCTATGATGCTGTGCGTTTTGAATTGGGCACAAGCCCAACACAAGCCCAAGCGCCCAAAGCCAAACACACCCCAGGCCACGTCCAAAACGCACCCCACCTGATGCCCAGGCCCAAGTCAACAGGCCCAAGCCTACAGCCCAAGACAGCAGCCCTTGACACCGTTTAATGAAACGGTGCGTTTAAGGATTGGGCCCTTAAACGCACCCAATGTTCTTGCTGATTACACCCCCCATAAGAGACAACTTAGCCCTGCTGTGTGCACCCCAGATCTACTCTATTTGCACCCCATTTAAGACAAAAATACTGCAACCCAATGCACCCCATCTGATTGCTAAAGGTACCCCTACACTATTCATATTCTTCTTTAAGACTCACGAGCAGCCATAGCTTCCCTTCCCCAAACCCTAGCCGGCCGGAATTGGTCCCAAACCGACCTACCGGTGGCCGGTTTCCGGTTGAAATTAACGGCCAACCGACCGGCTTTTCGGTCGGTCCATTGTTGGCCCCCCAAAATGGCCGGTTTCTGATCACCAAATTCGCGCCATTTTCTTCCCATTTTGCCCCTAGGTCGCCATTTGGCATTTCGAGGTCGCCATGGCGACAGGGAGTTGATTCCCACACCTGATGAGGTCGCCATTTGCATCCCCAAGGTCGCCTTTTGTGCCAAACCGCGACCTCCCCTGTTGTTCAACGTTGATTGGCTGTTTTTGGTAGGTAAATTACAGAAAGGCCCCCTAGAGGGGCCAAAATGGTAATTTGACAAGTACAGGGGGTGTTTTGGTAATTTGCCATCCGTGACCTAATTCAAAAATACTATAAATTCATCCCTCTTTTCAATTTGAATTACCAAGCCTTACCAAGCCTATTCAATCCCATTCTCTCCTACCAATCTCCCTTTTTCTCCATTAATCATCTCCCAAACTCCTCCATTTCTATACTTGGACTTATCTTTTCCATCCAAAACCTCACACCAAATCTTGATTACTTCCCTAGACCATTCCTTCCCTACCATTTTCTCCATCACAAATCCTTTGTCACTCACCATAAGCCATCCACCTATCTAGACACATCCTCCTCTTCCATTCTTTGCATCTAGGAGCATCAAAGGAGAACAAGGATCAAGCACTAAAGAAGGTGGCCCAAGGGTGATTTCCTTACCATTTACTTGTTTCTATTTGATTGCTACTATGTGTAATTAAACCCCTAATCTAGGGGATTGATTTGATGAACATTTGGTTGTGGGTTTTTGCTTAAGCTTTGTAATGAATCTCTATATGCGTTCTATTTATTAATTCATTAGATTCTATTCATTATGTGATTGACTTGTATACCCACTTGTTAATTACAATCTTGTTTAGAATAACATGTTATATAATCACTCTTGGATTGACACACTTGAGTGATTAAGAACCCAATAAATAGGATAGATTAGTGGAGGGTATATCAACCACATTAATCTAAACCTAAATTGGTTAACATGTAGAGATTGGTCCTTAAAGTGGCTTAAAAAGCAATACCCATACCTACTTGCTAATCAATCAATTCCCTAGCATCAACATTAATTTGTTACATCCATTTTTCTTATCAAGATTGTGAGTCTTCTATTTTTCATATCACCATATTTTTAGTTAGGTTAATTTTGTATGTTTGTTTGATGGTTTGACAAACCATACACTCATTCATCATTTATGCTTTATTTTATTGTTTATAGATTAGTTAATTAAATCAACATATTTCTCTAATTCCCTGTGGAACGAATTCTAAGCTTACCACAATACCCGTTTTCAAATCTTAAAATATATTGCGTAAAGATTTATTTTACAACATTCTTTTGGTAATTCGCAATTTGGTAACGACACAAAAAGCGAGTCATCAAAATGGCGCCGCTGCCGGGGAATTAAAGCGATAGTTGATTCAATTAGCTTTTCTTAGTTGTTTTTAGTCTTTTTTAGTTATTTTCATTTCTTTGTTAGTTTTTATTAATTTTTAGTCTCTTAGTTTTTTTTAGTCTTTTTAGTTTCTTTTTACTTCTTTGGTAGTTTTTGTTTATTTTTGTTTCAGGACTCTATGGATTTCCTTGTGCAAAACTCGAGGCCGAGTTACGTGCCAATGAGAAGGTCATCGGAAGATAGGAATGACTATACGTCATCTAGTTGGCCGGACCAAGGAATAGAGTCCACATTTGAAGGAAAGTTCAAGAACTCCATCAATGCCACAACTCAACACAACATAGAGGTCTTGTATCAATCAAAGGAAGAAGATCTTTGCAAGATCACACTAGAGATGAACAAGAAGATTTTGAGCATGAGTGAAGACTTAGTGATGGCGATGGATGTATTGAAAAAGGAGAATGCTCTACTTCAAGAAAGAATCATGGCAACTTCCCTCCAACAAGAGGAAATCACCAAGGATTACGAAGGGAAGATACAACTCTTGAAGGAGAAGTTAGAAGGCAAGGAAGCCTTAGGAACAACAAGGGAGAGCATGCTTCAAGAATTGAACAAGAAAATCATTCTTGAAGTAAAGACGCTTAGAGCCGAAAATGGCACTCTCAAGAAGCAAAATGGTGAAGTCTCCACCAAGATCAACGAATTCGAAGAACAAATTGAGAGACGTAAGGCCGAAAAGAGTACATCATTGAAGGAGCTTGAAGAGATCAAGGAAGACTTTGCAAGGAGGATGCGGCTAATGCAAGCCGAAATTCAAACAAGGGACAAGGCTTTGGAGATAATGAAGACGAAGGAAGTTGACCACCTTGCGAAACTTGCGAGGTCTAAGCAAGAAAAAGAAGAAATGCCCGACTTGAGTCAAGCATTTTCAAGTGCCAAGGTCAAGGAGCCGAATCCTAGCAAAGCAAGGAGGAGAAAGGCAAAAAGGAGGAATGAGAACCCTCCACCTCCACCTCCAACAAAGAACCACCGAGAAGGTATCATTCCTAACTCTATCACCATGTGCCATCATTGCCATAAGATAGGTCACTTGAGACCACCAAACCATGAAAATGAGAGGCAAGGCACACGAGGGAATTTTAGACATAGAGAGACATATATGCATGTTAGGAAGGTATGGGTTGAGAAGCCTAGGAATAGGAGGAGTCCACCTAGGATAAGAAAAATTTGGGTGAGGAAAGAATCAATGAACCAAATGAGAAAGAAGGGAAAGGAAATGATGGGGAAATCATCTACATTTATTTGGATTGTAAAGAAGAGTGAATTTCCCAACTTGATCAAACCACCCTTAGTTAATCCTAATCCCACCCCAAATGCACAACATTGAAAATATTGGTGCATTTTATTTTTATGCTTTGTGTTTTGATTGCTTTATTTGTTTATTTCTTTTGAATAATTGGTGTTTCAAGCTATTGTTGGCAATTGCTTGAATTGAGTATATTTTGCCGGAACTTTCTAATGAGTTTTGTGAGTGTGTAGATTTTCTATTGCTTCTTGAGGAAGCAAGTGTTTGTTGCTTGTTCTTAAAGAAAGGTTTCTTTATCTCTTGGAAAGAAACAAAGTCAACTTGCAAGTCTTGGAGGGACGAGCAAGCCAAGAGTGCTCATAAGAAGGGCGAGGACCTTATCACTTAGGAAGCAACATTTTTGGAGGTTCGAAGTGCGGAAGCACCATGCCACGTCTTGCCTAGACGTTAAATAGAGCGCTTGGTGGGAGGTAACCCACTTGGTATATTTCTTTCTTAGTTTAAATTTTTAAGTAGTCTCTTCAATTTTGAATTCCCTTATCTCTATTTAGTTTTTGCTTAGAATAAGGGTGTGAGATGAATTTTGGTAGTGGATTTAGGATGAATGTGCTTAATTGTTGATTTTTGAATTATAGGATTATTGAGGTATATGCCATACATGATTGAGCATCTTTTTAGATGATTTTGTGCATAATAGGATGAGAGGGCACTTTGCCAAAATTTTGAAAATACATTGATTAATTGTGAATATATATGCATCTTTTGTTTTGGATTTGTTGGGTTGTGCCTTTTGAAAAATTTTGCCTCCCATGAACATTGAGGACAATGTCCAATTTAGGTTTGGGGGTACATTTGCACAACACCACTTTACTCACTTTGCTTGATTTTTCAAATTTGAGCCTAATTTTTCAAATTCTTGCGATAATGCCATATTTAAGCATACTTTGCTTGTTGAGATTGTGCTTTACATGAAGTAGTGAGGAATTGTGCATCTTTGCCATTGTTTGGTTTAGATTAACATCATGCCACTTAGGGTGTCATTGAACAAAGTGCGTAAATCTTTTTCTCATAATGTTTGGGTGAATAATCATTTTTGCTTAAAGGCTAGGAATTAATAGTGGAGATTCCCGTGAGGATCACAAACACGGCCTTAAAAAGCGTATTTTGAGTTGTCAAATATTCACTCTTTAAACACTCACTCTCAAACACTCTTTTAAACATGTATAGGTCTCATTTGCACTTAAATATTGCATGTCATAGAATATTATGGACTGCTTGTGGATGCTTTGATTTGCTTGTGGACAATCCTTTAGAAATGACTTTAGGCAATGCATGTGAAAAACCGTAATTTGGCCTAAACACTTCCATACCCTCTAAATGTGTGTGCTCCCAAGCCCTTTTGAAGCCAAACACATCTTAAGCTTTTCATTTTTGAACCACATCCACATGAACCATATAGCCTACATAATTGACTTACCTTAACCAAATGATTTTGCTAAGGCTTAGGATATGGTTGTAAGCTCTTTAAAGAGAAAATGTTGATACATGTACCTAGGCATGTAAAATTGTGTAAAAGAGTATTGAAATACAAGAGTGGATAAGAAAGAGAAAAAGGAAAAGAAAAGAAGAAGAAAAGCAAAAGAAAAAGAAAAGCAAAGAAAAAGAAAAGAAAAAGATTGAAATAAAAGATGCATGAAAAAGAAAAGAAAAGATAGGGCAAAGCCAAACAAAATGAAAAAGAGAACCATGAATGAGGCACAAGTGGCCTAGATAGAGGATTTATAATTGAATAGGCTACTCAAAGAAAAGTGAGTAGTGAATATGCAAGTGAAATGATATTGTAAGAAATGGGCGCCAAAGGCGTGAAACAAATGTGTGAAAGCAATTGGGAATCATTATTAGAATGTATGCCTTAAGTATAAATCATTGGGTTCCTTGTTATCTATTGCTCCATTTTATTGACTCACCATTCACCTAAGCCCCATTACAACCTAAGAAAGACCTTCACGATCTTTGGGAATGTCCACTTGTGAGTTTTGGTGTTTGCATGTTCTTTCTAATTCATGATTTGCAATTCCATTCATGAGACCTCATTTTCAGAAAATTGCGTTTTTAATGATTATCATGTGCAATCAATTAGATGCCCATAACATAAACTCATATTGCATATGTACTTTTGAGCGAAACCTAGGAATCAAAGAGAAGAAAAGAGAGAATCTAGTGAGGATTAGATAGAGGCGAATTACATTCTAAACCGAATAGCACATTTGCTTTGAAGCTTTGGCATTTTGAATGTAAGGTCGCATTGCGTACAATCATATCTAGAGTGGCATGCTCTTAATCTTTACTTGACATTACCTTACATGTTTAAGTCCTCACTATTGCATTATTGTGTTAATCTCTTCATTGTTGGTTTCGCATGCTAATCATTGGATAGTAGATCCTTGCTTGAGTAAGTTAGAACTTTATTGAAAATATTTGAAATGGCTTGATGCATGTCTTTGGGGGTTGAGTTATGATTGTTTTGCTCGAGGACTAGCAAAAGATAGGTTTGGGGAAAGATTCAATGAACCAAATGAGAAAGAAGGGAAAGGAAATGATGGGGAAATCATCTACATTTATTTGGATTGTAAAGAAGAGTGAATTTCCCAACTTGATCAAACCACCCTTAGTTCATCCTAATCCCACCCCATGTGCACAACATTGAAAATATTGGTGCATTTTATTTTTATGCTTTTTGTTTGATTGCTTAATTTGTTTATTTCTTTTGAATAATTGGTGTTTCAAGCTATTGTTGGCAATTGCTTGAATTGAGTATATTTTGCCGGAACTTTCTAATGAGTTTTGTGAGTGTGTAGATTTTCTATTGCTTCTTGAGGAAGCAAGTGTTTGTTGCTTGTTCATAAAGAAAAGTTTCTTTATCTCTTGGAAAGAAACAAAGTCAACTTGCAAGTCGTGGAGGGACGAGCAAGCCAAGAGTGCTCATAAGAAGGGCGAGGACCTTGTCACTTAGGAAGCAACATTTTTGGAGGTTCAAAGTGTGGAAGCACCATGCCACGTCTTGCCTAGACGTTAAATAGAGCGCTTGGTGGGAGGCAACCCACTTGGTATATTTCTTTCATAGTTTAATTTTTAAGTAGTCTCTTCATTTTTGAATTCCCTTATCTCTATTTCGTTTTTGCTTAGAATAAGGGTGTGAGATGAATTTTGGTAGTGGATTTAGGATGAATGTGCTTAATTGTTGATTTTTGAATTATAGGAATATTGAGGTATATGCAATACATGATTGAGCATCTTTTTAGATGATTTTGTGCATAATAGGATGAGAGGGCACTTTGCCAAAAATTTTGAAATTACATTGATTATTTGTGGATATATATGCATCTTTTGTTTTGAATTTGTTGGGTTGTGCCTTTTGAAAAATTTTGCCTCCCATGAACATTGAGGACAATGTCCAATTTAGGTTTGGGGGTACATTTGCACAACACCACTTTACTCACTTTGCTTGGTTTTTCAAATTTGAGCCGAATTTTGAAATTTTTGCGATAATGCCATACTTAAGCATACTTTGCTTGTTGAGATTGTGCTATACATGAAGTAGTGAGGAATTGTGCATCTTTGCCATTGTTTGGTTTAGATTAACACCATGCCACTTAGGGTGTCATTGAACAAAGTGCGTTAATCTTTTTCTCATAATGTTAGGGTGAATAATCAATTTTGCTTAAAGGCTAGGAATTAATAGTGGAGATTCCCGTGAGGATCACAAACACGGCCTTAAAAAGCGTATTTTGAGTTGTCAAATATTCACTCTTTAAACACTCACTCTCAAACACTCTTTTAAGCATGTATAGGTCTCATTTGCACTTAAATATTGCATATCATAGAATATTATGGTCTGCTTGTGGATGCTTTGATTTGCTTGTGGACAATCCTTTAGAAATGACTTTAGGCAATGCATGTGAAAAACCATAAATTGGCCTAAACACTTCCATACCCTCTAAATGTGTGTGCTCCCAAGCCCTTTTGAAGCCAAACACATCTTAAGCTTTTCATTTTTGAACCACATCCACATGAACCATATAGCCTACATAATTGACTTACCTTAACCAAATGATTTTGCTAAGGCTTAGGATATGGTTGTAAGCTCTTTTAAGAGGAAATGTTGATACATGTACCTAGGCATGTAAAATTGTGTAAAAGAGTATTGAAATGCAAGAGTGGATAAGAAAGAGAAAAAGAAAAAGAAAAGAAAAAGAAAAGAAAAAGATTGAAATAAAAGATGCATGCAAAAGAAAAGAAAAGAAAAGAAAGGGCAAAGCCAAACAAAATACAAAATGAAAAAGAGAACCATGAATGAGGCACAAGTGGCCTAGATAGAGGGTTTATAATTGAATAGGCTACTCAAAGAAAAGTGAGTAGTGAATATGCAAGTGAAATGATATTGTAAGTAATGGGCGCCAAAGGCGTGAACAAATGTGTGAAAGCAATTGGGAATCATTATTAGAATGTATGCCTTAGTATGAATCATTGGGTTCCTTGTTACCTATTGCCCCATTTTATCGGCTCACCATTCACCTAAGCCCCATTACAACCTAAGAAAGACCTTCATGATCTTTAGGGATGTCCACTTGTGAGTTTTGGTGTTTGCATGTTCTTTCTAATTCATGCTTTGCAATTCCATTCATGAGACCTATTTTTCAGAAATTGCGCTTTAAATAACATCATATGCAATCAATTTGATATCCATGACATAAACTCATATTGCATATGTATTTTTGAGGGAAACCTAGGAATCAAAGAGAAGAAAAGAGAGAATCTAGTGAGGATTAGATCGAGGCGAATTACATTCTAAATCGAATAGCACATTTGCTTTGAAGCTTTGGCATTTTGAATGTAAGGTCGCATTGCGTACAATCATATCTAGAGTGGCATGCTTTTAATCTTTACTTGACATCATTTTACATGTTCAAGTCCTCACTATGGCATCATTGTGTTAATCTCTTCATTGTTGGTTTCGCATGCGAATCATTGGATAGTAGATCCTTGCTTGAGTGGTTTAGAACTTTATTGAAAATATTTGAAATGGCTTGATGCATGTCTTTGGGGGTTGATTTGTGAATGTTTTGCTCGAGGACGAGCAAAAGATAGGTTTGAGGGTATTTGATCGAACCAAAATTGGTATGATTTTGGCCCCCATTTCCTTCTCCTTTTGTTTGATTCTTGGGCATTATTCTGTGATTTAATGGTGTAATTTAAGTGTTTTCAGGAATTTATAGAATTCAGGGGCATTGGAGTAATTTTGGTGAAATAGGGGTAAAAGCGTAAATTATTGAAGCAAGATTAAAGATATGGTAATATTTGAAGAGAACAGGGGATCATTGTGTAATTTATCACGCAACGCAGCAATGCACGCCACGTCATTAGTGATGCTGTGCGTTTTGGATAGCATTAGAGAATTGGGCACAAGCCCAATGCAAGCCCAATCACGAGCCCAAACCTTCATCAAGTGAAGACTAATTACACCTAGTCACCAGCTAATTGCACCCCATTCATAGCCTAAGTGTAGCAGCTGTACACACCCCGGCCCAATGCTAAACGTCCCCCATCATCTTCATCTTCCTCCTCAAGCTTCACGACAGCTATGGCCTCCAAACCCTAGCCCCTTTGCAGTTGCTATTTCCGGTGATTTCTGAGCCATCGCCGGTCATTATCAGTGCCAAAATAACGGCAAGGACGAGCGGAATCTGGTCGTACCTTTCCCGGCGCTCCAAAACGATCGGAATCCAGCTGCCAGATCTCGCCATCCTTTCCCCAAAGTCACCGGTGTCGTCCCCAATTTCCAAGCCCCAACCACGCCTATGTGGTCATCTTGGTCGCCATTTGTAGTTCAATGTCGCCATGGCGACAGAGGGTGATTTTTGGTACCTGATGAGGTCGCCCTAGCATCGCCAAATTGTCGCCATGAAACGTTCACAGCGACCTCCACTGTGTCAATCTCTGATTGGCTGGTTTTGGAAGGAAATTTACAGAAAGGCCCCCTAGAGGGGCCAAAGTGGAATTTTGACAAATAGAGGGGGTGTTTTGGTAATTATCCATCCGTGACCTAATTCAAAAATACTATAAATTCATCCCTCTTTTCAATTTGAAAACCAAGCCTTACCAAGCCATTCAATTCCATTCTCTCCTACCAATCTCCCTTTTCTCCATTAATCATCTCCTAAATTCCTCCATTTCTATACTTGGACTTATCTTTTCCATCCAAAACCTCACACCAAATCTTGATTACTTCCCTAGACCATTCCTTCCCTACCATTTTCTCCATCACAAATCCTTTGTCACTCACCATAAGCCATCCACCTATCTAGACACATCCTCCTCTTCCATTCTTTGCATCTAGGAGCATCAAAGGAGAACAAGGATCAAGCACTAAAGAAGGTGGCCCAAGGGTGATTTCCTTACCATTTACTTGTTTCTATTTGATTGCTACTATGTGTAATTAAACCCCTAATCTAGGGGATTGATTTGATGAACATTTGGTTGTGGGTTTTTGCTTAAGCTTTGTAATGAATCTCTATATGTGTTCTATTTATTAATTCATTAGATTCTATTCATTATGTGATTGACTTGTATACCCACTTGTTAATTACAATCTTGTTTAGAATAACATGTTATATAATCACTCTTGGATTGACACACTTGAGTGATTAAGAACCCAATAAATAGGATAGATTAGTGGAGGGTATATCAACCACATTAATCTAAACCTAAATTGGTTAACATGTAGAGATTGGTCCTTAAAGTGGCTTAAAAAGCAATACCCATACCTACTTGCTAATCAATCAATTCCCTAGCATCAACATTAATTTGTTACATCCATTTTTCTTATCAAGATTGTGAGTCTTCTATTTTTCATATCACCATATTTTTAGTTAGGTTAATTTTGTATGTATGTTTGATGGTTTGACAAACCATACACTCATTCATCATTTATGATTTATTTTATTGTTTATAGTTAGCTAATTAAATCAACATATTTCTCTAATTCCCTGTGGAACGAATTCTAAGCTTACCACAATACTCGTTTTCAAATCTTAAAATATATTGCGTAAAGATTCAATTTATAAACATTCTTTTGGTAATTCGCAATTTGGTAACGACACAAAAAGCGAGTCATCAGCAGAGCGTGTAGGGTCTGGACTTTACCGCTGTGGAGACCGCCGAGAGGCATGTGTCGCTGCCGCGGTATGCACGACACAAAAGCATCAGGTTTTGAACTTGGCTTGGACTGCTGCCCATGCAAGTGTACTAGGGGCGATACATGCAGCGGTAAAGAGAAAAGTTCTCTTTTCAAAGACAATTCACACTTAGTCAAAATGTGCAATATGTGCAAGTGTGAAAAGTGAAGAGAATGCACACAAGAGCAATGAATACATATGCAAGCATGAGAAGTGTGTGTGTGCAATTAGTCTCTTCAATGAAAATTAAGCACAAATGATTTACCTTTGAAGTGCTTATCATCTTGAGGTCTTGAGAGAGTTTTTGTTAAGCTTGATCACCAACAATTAAATGCCTAAGCTACCCTTACATTTCAAACCCCAAATGTAGTTTGTCATCGAAATAAGCCAATCAAACTTGAGGAACTTATAATCTCCCATTTTGGCTATTTTGTGACAAAACCACCACTCACATTGATCCTTACAATAAAATTGAAGCTAATGGTCAACAATGATTTTCTACATTATAAAGAGATATTTAAAAGCTAAAATTTGAAGTCTTCAATCTCTTGTAGAACAATCAATCCTTCAAAACATAAAAGATTACACTTTCCAGAGCAAGTGTATGTGAGGTGATCAAGTGAAATCAAAACAAGCATTTGCATTTAAAGAAAACAAGCAACATCATGCAATGAATGTGCAATGCAATGCCCTACCTCAATGGGTTACTCCCCCTCAATTAAGCATTCTCCCCACGTGCGAATTGGTTACTCTCAATTAGCACTCTACCTTACCACATACTACTCCCCCTTTTTGTCATGAGATAGGCAAAGTAGTATCCCTCAACCAAGTCATTTTAGCAAAGAGAGATAGTAGCATACAAGAAATTTGTATAGTCATATACAAGAACATTATGCTAGTCAATTAATCAGAGAGAAACAATGAGATTTAATTTATGAAAAATGTGTGATAAAGATGCTTTGCATGCAAGACATGTTGTATTCAAGTCCAAAAATCAACGGTATTGGGCAAAGCAAATGACAAATGTTTCCTAAATAATTCAAACCAATTTCACCATTTGTCATGAGTAAAGCAAGGATATAAAGTTATCAATCATTCATTGTAATGAGCAACTATTCCAACTTTATAAGCAAAACAAGGCATGAGCGACTTTTTGCACCTTATTCGATTTTTTTAGGTAAGATATCCGTATGATAGTAACCATATTCTACAAATAAAGAAAGAGAGACTTTGGATTTTATAATCCTTAGAACGGATACAAGATCCTTTATTCATTTGAGTCTCATAATTTGCTTTTCACACATAATTTTTTATTTTGAAATTTGCAATCAACAACATGCTTTTCATTTTTAAGCAAGTCATAGAATTCATGCTTTTCATTTTAAGCATGTCATTTAAAGAATCATCATGTCATGGAGAATAATCATAGGTCATTCAAAGAGTACTTCCTAAGTAAATCTTCTAGTCCAAAAATGCATGCTTGAACAAAAATATGACATGGATTGCAATCAAAGCAATGATTCGCACTTTTTGAAGAAAATATCATATAAGTATATGTGCAACCAAGATACTCAAGCAATTAATAAAGAAGCATAATGTTTATCAAATTTTTGCATGTGACAAGTATGCAAGTTTGCTCTCTTTGCTTGAATTCCCATATGGAGTCAATTACCACACCGTATCAATGAAGGGCATGGGGTCTTATAGACCTACCAATTCCATTGGACCTAGTTGAACCTATGAGAGACATGTTAGAATCATAGCAAGCGGGTTCATCTTTTCTCATACACCTAGGTGACACATTTTCATTCCTAGTGGTCATAGTTTGCATGTTATTTGAGTTCCTAGGATTATTGACTCTAGGTTTCCTAGGCTCATGCAAATTGGCTCTTCTAAGCCTCTTTCTTTCCATCATGCTTTCAACCCTACAATGCTTAATGTACCTAAAACAATTAGGCCTAATATACCCATCAACACCACAATAATGACATGTTAGTATAAAGTGAGAAGTCATATCATATCTTTGTGAGGTCATTGGAGACTTATCATGCATTTGATGTCTCATTTGGTGTTGAACCTATTCACATTTTTTTTGTTGTTAAACCGAATTGGGTTGCCTCATTGGTTGAGGTTGCATGGCTTGCCTTCTAGGTTGGTTAAACCTTGATTGAGGAAAGCCTGGGCATGGAGCTCTTCGATGTTGAGATTGAGCAATTTACTTGGCCATTCTTTAATGACTCTTCAAAATCAATCTTCCTCTTAGGATGTTGAGGAGGTAAACCTTTGCATTTGCCTTGAGCTTGAGGTTGCAAGATCTTACCCTTCTTCAAGTCTTGAAGGTGCCTCATCTTTTTATCCCTAATAATTCTCAATGAATTCTATTTGCTAGCAATTTCATCATTCATTGCCTTCATCCTTTGATGGCAATCTTCAATCTCCTTTTCATACTTAGACACATTAACTATGTCCACCTTCAAGGAGTCTTCCACCTTAGCCTTTAGTTGAATGTTTTCCTTCTTCAACAAGACTTCACTTTCCATGGATGTTACTACATCCTCACTCAAGTGAGTCACTTTAGTTGAAAGCTTAAGATTTTCCTCCTTCAATCTTCGAATCTCCTTTTTATTCTTTATCCTAGAACTTTCAAATCTTTCAATGTAGTCTTTAAGATCCATATCTTCAACAAATCCATTGTTAGAGTGAAATGAAGAATTCTCATCACTAAAGTTATCTCTTATACTTTCTATCTCACCAACGGAGTCAACTTCCTCATCAAGACCTTTACCTTGGTCATTTAATGTTATATAAGTCATATCCCAATGAGTAGTTACAGCAACCAGCTCCCTAGCTACTTCTTCATCTTTTCCTTCTTCAAGGTCACAAATCAAGGCATCTTTGCTATCTTCTTCAACTTCTACACGAGTGGCTCCAAATGCCGTTTAGTTAGTGGCAAGCTCTTCATCACTTGAAGGATTTTCTTCACTCTCACTTTCACTCCATGAGGCGGCCATCGCCTTTCCTTTTCTTCTATCCTTCAAGTTACCACACTCCGGAGAGATGTGCCTAAATCTTCCATATTCATAGTATTTAATCCCCTCTCTTGAAGACTTCTCTTGGTTTGGCTCGTCATTCTTGAACATGGTCTTCTTTTTGAATCCATTCCCCTTTGAGCTATAACCATTCTTTTGTAGATTCAAGAATTTCTTGAATCTCTTTACCATTAGAGCCATGTCTTCATCTGAGTCATCCTCCTTCTTATCATGCTTAGAGGTCTTCAAAGCAATTCATTTTTGCTTCTTGGGCGATGTGGAGGTGGTAGCCTTTCTTGACTCATAGGTAAGAATTTTTCCAATAACTTCACTCTGCTTCATATTCTTGTAGTCACTATTTTATTTTAAAGCCATCACTTTGGACTCAAACCTCTTGGGAAGCGTTCTCATAATCTTTTGCTTGATCATTCTATCCAAGTAAGGGTCACCAAGTTGATGACTTTGGTTCACTATGTCCATTAGGTTCACTATGTCCATTAGCTTCACTTGGAAGTTATTGAAGTGCTCATACTCCTCCATTCTAATGGTCTCAAATTCAGTTGAGAGGACTTGGAGCTTGGAATCCTTGACCACCTCAGTTCCTTCATGAGCGGTCTATTTTATCTCTCATGCCTCATTTGCAATCTTAGTTGTTTGGATCAACTTGTATTGATTTTCGTCCATGGCGCAAAGGATGGCTTGCATTGCCTTGTTGTTCCACTTGGAAACTTCAAACTCTTGAGCGTTCCATTGTGCCTTCGACTTGAGAACATTCTCTCTACCACCCATAGCGGTCATTGTAGGTAGAGTGTAGCCATCTTTTATTGACATTCAAGCACGGTTATGTATTTGGCACACGTAGGCCTCCATATTGCCTTTCCATGAGGCATAGTTATCGCCGATGAGCAACAGTGGCCTCACGCTCGACGCTCCCTCTTTATTCATCCTAAAATTACTTATAGTGTTTGGGTTAAAATATGAGTTGTATGCAAATGTATGTATCAATCAAAACACACAAAATGCAAGACACAACAAAATCACGAATCTCCTAAGTATGTTTAGGAACCCGCTCTGATACCAATTGAAACAAATATGATGGTGTGTCTAAATATATCTAGGGGGGGGGGGGGCGAAACA
Source organism: Acer campestre (assembly GCA_954870605.1). NCBI lineage: Eukaryota > Viridiplantae > Streptophyta > Magnoliopsida > Sapindales > Sapindaceae > Acer > Acer campestre. The sequence goes on from OX940805.1 coordinate 2,451,672, forward strand.
AATATATTATATATGTGTCTAATAAATACAACCTAAAGGGGGTGAATGAGTTGTTAATCCGTTATTACAAAATTTACCGTATTAGTCAATATTATAAAAAGAACCCTAATTCACCAAACAGTAAAATCAAGTATAAAATGTGGAAATTAAAGAACACTTGATTTTTACATGGAAACCCTCAATAGGGAAAAACCACAAGCTATTATGCTAGCCACATACAGTCACCAAAATCCATTATATGAGTAAACGGTTACACCCTCAAACGATACACGGACCCTCACCCTAGATAACCTTAGGCTATGGACACTACTACTCACTACTCTTGGTTCAATCCCTAGTGCTATCCCCCGATCACTACTCTTGGTGTGAGCACCTCCTACTCTACTCGCAAGCCTTTTATAGTGGCACTTGACCAATTGCTTGAGCACTAAGCCACCTTAGTCATAAGACTTACTTCTCACGAAGAGATCAACACCCTATGTGAATATTATGCAATATCCAAAATTCAATTAATGCTAGGGAACACTAAATGCTTATCTAGAGATTAAATGATGACAATAAAATCAATCCTAAATATCATATAGCTATATGTCATGGCATACAACTTATCTATGTTAAGGATAACTAATCCTAAATACAATAGCTATCAAAAACATTCTCAATCAAACAATGAGATCAATTTAGCTAGATGTTATATAAACATGAAAACCTAGCTACCACAAAACAACAACTCATTTAATCAACACATAATCTCAATCTTGTAAGTAGAAATTAATCTAAAAGCATACAAGTTATAAATGAGATAAATTGCTAAGTAAAAACACTAAATTTAATGAAGATAGTGTTCAACTTACCATAACATGTGTGTTGAAGAAGACCCATGCATTAGCACATATTAGATGATCCTAGATGATGCTTAGATGATGATTTATGCACATGGAAATGAGTTGGGAGAGTTAAAGAAGCAATCTTGGTGCTTTCTCTCACTAGGGAACTCTTAATCTCTCTCTAGGGTTTTGTAGCATTTTGTTCCATGAATACAAGTGAGAGAAAGAGATGTATTTATCGTGCTTAGATGATATCCATATAAATTTCGTGAATTTCCCTTAAAAAATGAGCCAAATCGGACTCAAAATGTGTAAGATATGGTCAAATTACGAAACAAGGGTGGAGAAGTGCGCTAGTCCATTGCGTTGGTATAGACCCACGCAGTTACTAGCGCATTGGCAAATCAGCACAATAGCTTAATGTTTGAGCGCCCCAAACCATGACCAAACGACATCGAAACCTTTCGTATGATATACCATTGGAAAGATATGGATGTCTACTTTCTACTCCTATTTATGGAATGACATTTTGATGTCTGTAGATAGAGTTATGGTCAATAGAGTGACCAAAGGTCATACTTGGAAAATAGCAGAGATGCCCTATTTTAGTGGTCAATTTGGAGATATCAAAACCAATCCAAACGGTCATGAAATATTACGAATAATATACCGTTAGAAAGGTATAGGTGTCTAGTTTGTACAAAAATTTTCAAAACTCATTTTAAAACTTTGTATAAAACGTTATGGTCACAAGACCATGCAAATGTCAGTTTTGAAAACATTTGAAACATTGAAATCTAATTTTTTGAAACTAGACACTTCACTCCAAACAACCAAACCAAATTTAACACTTATCGAATAGAAGAATGAGACCTTCTCAAGTGGTCAACCATCACGCTAAGACATGCACACTATTATGCAAGCGTGATCAAGCCAAAATTGGTATGATTTTGGGCCCTTATTTCCGTTTCTTTTCGCTTGTTTCTTGGGCATTTCCCCGTGTTTAATGTTGTTAAAATGAGTGTTTAAGGTTTTATCAGGTTTCAAGAGCAATGGAGATGAAGTGGAGGACTTGTGTGAAAAATGCCTCACAAATGGGAAGAAACAGGGCATTTTCGCCACTTAGGCATGAGAGGTCGCTACATGGGCGCCATGGCGACAGAGGATTCTCCAAAGTCATCAGAAGGTCGCTATTTGGGCGCCACTTGGTCGCCATGGCGACAGAAAGTCTCCAAATGAACCAGGTGGGGTCGCCACTTGGGGTCGCCATGGCGACCACCCTTGCAAGTGGCAACCTTCTTCAATCAAGGCATGGTCGCCATTTAGGGTCGCCATGGCGACCTTGATGTTACAAGTGGCGACCCCTTTACATTTTGCAGGGTCGCCACATATGGTCCCCATGGCGACCTAGAGGTGCAAGTGGCAACCTCTACACAAATTGGTCATGGTCACCATTTGCTAAATGGCGAAAAAGATGGTTCTCATAGCGACCCTTGCCTGTAACCGTTTTACGCACCATGGTCGCCATAGCGACGAAATAGCGAACAAGGCGCCACATCAGCGAATCAAGCGGTTATCAGTACATGTCCAAGAGTGTGTATAAATAGGACGACCATTCTTCTCCAAAGGCATCAAAAATCTGAGAAAGAGATTAGAGAACACATTTGAGATCTAGCTCTTCATCCATGGCACACTATTCCTCATCCTCCATTTCTCTCCTTGAACTCATCTAATCCATCCAACCCTCAACACAAAACCTTGATTACTTCACTACATCATTCCTCATCCCACAATTTCTCCACCAAAATCCTTAGTCACTTCCCACCAAAACACCCACATTCCAAGACATATCCTCTACTTCCATTCCTTGCATCTAGGAGCATAGAGGAGAAGAAGGATCAAGCTTAAAGAAGGTGACCCAAGGGTTATTTCCTTACTATTTACTTCTTTTCATTTATTGCAAATATGTGTAACTAAACCCCTAATCTAGGGGATAGATTTGAGGATCAATTGGTTGTGGGTTTAGCTTAGCTTGTAATGAATCTCTTATGTGTTCTATTCATTCAAATTAATTAGATTCCATTCATTATAATTGACTTGTATATCACTTGTTGATTGCTATCTTGAGTGGAGTAATTTGTTATATATTCATATGTGGATTGACAATCCTTGTGTGATTAAGAACCCATTGGATAGGATAGATTATTTGTGGGTATATCAACCCCACTAATCTAAGCCTCTAAGTGGTTAACATAATGAGATTGGTACATTAAAGTAGCTAGTTAGCTTACCCACATTCAATTGTTAATCGATCTATTCCCTAGCTATCTCATTAATTGATTTTATCACTATTCTTATCAAGGTGTTGAGTATTCTATTTTTCATATCATTTTTGTGTATTTTCATTTTAGTATTTAGCATTGATGGTTTTAGAAACCACACATCTATCAAACACTATGATTTACTTTATTGTTCAAAGATTAGTCAATTTATCTAATTAACACTCCATTCCCTGTGGAACGAACTTGCTCACTATTTTGCTATCTTATCACATTTTAAAAAGGATTAAGTGGCTTAAAAGAGTTTTCAAGAATCAACCAAAAACTATATTATTATTTTGTTGAATACTGAAACGACCTCATCAAAAATGGCGCCGCTACCGGGGATTGGTAGCGTTGATTACATAAATTGACTTTTCTTCACATTTTATTAGTATATTGTAGATTGTTAGTTTAGTATTTTGTTTTGTGGTTATTGACTTGTTCATAGTGCTGTTTTTACTTTTTCTTTCCTTGTATCTCTTTATTTATTCCTCTTTCAGGTGCTCAGTTTTATGCACGGTAGGAGATCTCTAGCTAGAGGAGTTCATCCCCCATTAGAAGACACTAGCTGTGTGAGAGAGTTCGAAGCAATTCCAAGACAAACTATGAGTACTGAAGGACAACAACCTGGGAGGGAGGATGAAGCCCCTTTTAGGGAGGAGATGACGGAAGAGACTCAAACCAATCGTGGTTAAAGGATGACCATGGGTGAGTATGCCTTGCCGGATATCGGGAACCAACCATCTCCTATCGTGTTAGACCCGATTGCTAGGGGTTATGAGTTGAGGACAATGCACGTCAACCTCTTGCCGTCATTTCATGGGAAGTTGAATGAAGACTGCCTCCAGTTCATGAAGGAGTACAGTGCTATTATTGAGACCTTCCCCATCATACGTCTCACGCGTGAACAGTTGCAAATGCGTTGCTTTCAGTATTGTATGAAGGATGCGGCTATGACATGGCTCATGGGGCTTAGGCCGGGATCATTGACAAGTTGGGGTCAAATTTGCAAGGTATTTTTCAATAGATTCTTTCCGGCTAGGAAAGCGAAGGAGTTAAAGGTGAAGATAGCAGACTTTTATGAAAGTGAAGGGGAGCTTTTTCATGAATCTTGGGAGAGGTATCAACACCTTGTAGCCCAATGCCCCCCTCACATGTTCACTGAGGAATATAAGGTGTCTTATTTCCAAGGAGGTTTAACTCGGTTCTCCCAAGTGTTGGTGGATAACGCTTGTGGAGGTTCATATGACACCAAGACCGCCTCGGAGATATATGACATCTATGAGATGTTGGCATAAAACTCCCAACAACGAAATGCCAACAGTATTCGAGGTGGGAAATTTGATGTAAATGCTAGTATGGAAGCAGCCATCGAAATCTCAAGGATAAACAAGAAGGTGGAGACCTTGACTTCTCATATTGAGAGTATGGGATTTCCGAAGGCGGGAGTGAAGTTGCTAGGAAGGCAAGAAGGAGGCTCTAGCGGGCAATTCAATGAGAACGAAGGGTTTGAGGACACCTTTCAAGGGCAAGAGCAAGAGGAGGTTCAAGCTATGGGATTTCAAGGACAAGGAAACAACTCCTATTCCAACAACTATGCTCAACCATGGAGGAACCACCCAAACCTTTCTTGGTCAAACAACAATAACATTTTGAACCCACCACCAAGAAATCAACAACAAGGGATGTACAATCAATGAGGTAGCTCACAAGGAGGTTACCGTCAAAATCAACAACAAGGGATGAACAATCAAGGAAGTAGCTCACAAGGAGGCTACCATCAAAATCAACCACAAGGAGGATTCCCACAAGGAGGAAACCAATGGGGAGGAAACCAATGGAACAACAACAACAATGCTCAACCTCGATCGTATCAACCTCCCCGAAACATTGATGAAGAGATGAGAGGTATGATGCAAGGTTTCCAAAGAGCCGAGAATACCTTAACAAGTTTCATGCAAGCTAGTGGCCAAAGGTTTGGCAACTTAGAAGCATCTTTCGGGAAATTGGAGACCTAAATGGGGCAAATTGCTGAGGCCCTTCAAAAGCAAGAAAAGGGGAAGTTTCCAAGCCACACCGAGCAAGCTAAGGAGGGAAATTTTGTCAAGAAGGATGGAGCTAGGGATGAGGCTATGTTGTTTGAAGAAGCATATGTTCGGAAAGTGGAAGATCCGGGAAGTTTTGTGATTCCTATATCAATAGGAGATAGTGGGGGTGCTTAAAGGAGTACTAGATTTGGGAGCAAGTGTGAGTATGATGCCCCTATCAACTTATGTGAAGTAGGGTTTGGTAGGATTGAAGCCAACCGGGAAGAAACTTATGCTAGAGGATCAATCCTCACTATCATCGAGTGGTGAAATAAGGGATGTCCCAATTGTCATTGACGGAATAGTGGTGTTAACGAATTTTGTAGTCCTTGACATTGGTGACAAGTCAAATGATGTGTTAGGGAGTGGCAAGTTCTTCTCGGTAGACCATTCATGGCTACCGCTCAAATGAAGATCGATGTTTGCAAGAGGAGAGTTTGTATGCATGCATTTGAGAAAGAACTTGAGATTGACATAACCATATGCAATGATGACCTAAAAAGCATTGGGAGTTGCTATGTGGTAGAGGTGCAGCCACTAAGGACAAAGGGTGGAAAAGTATGTGAATTAGTGCAATTATATGAAAAGAGTAGCCAAGAAGACGAAATTGAGAGCATTGGTGACTCTGAGATTGAAGGCCTCAAGAATGCCAACCAAGAGCTTATGCTTGAAGTAGAGGTTCTCAAGGCGGAGAAATATGCTTTAGAGAAGAAGCTTGATGATTTAGCAAGGCAGAACCATAAACTCAAAAAGATCAATGTGGCTCTCACCATGGAGAATGAGGTGACGGTGAAAGAGCTTGGGGATTTGGCTAAACTCACCGAAGAATTTGAGGAAGAGTCCTCAAGAAAAATGAGAAAGACCCTAATGAGTGTAGATGCCAAGAACAAGGCACTTGAGGAGTTGAAGGAGGAATTAAGCAAGAGGGAGATATCCTTGAAGGTTGCTAAGGTGAAGGAGTGCGACTATTTGGTGGAGATAGATCGGATGGATCAAGCCATCAAGGAACTCACCAATGACGGTCCCTCAAGGCCTCAACCTCCATTGAAAAAGGGAAGGTTTCCTTCATACCCTTTAACTTGTTATTTTTGTCATAAGAGGGGTCATGTAAAGTCTAGGTGCTTTGAATTTTTGAAGCATGCTAATCATGAGAAAACTAGACCTAGAATGAGATCTAACCATGTAAAGAAAATTTGGGTTAGGAAGGATTTGGTAAATCAAGTCCAGGATGAGTCTATGGGTCCAATTTGGGTAATAAAGAGAAAAATGAATGATTGCATAGTTGGCTTAGGTGATGAGCATCATGGTTCCATTTCGCATGATGGGATGCGGTAGTTTGATTTACATTTCGTGTTTACATTTCATGCCATGAATAAAATGTTTGTGTTTTAATTTTTGCTTGTTGTGTGTTTCTTTTGTTTGCTTTGTTTTCTAAATACGTGTCCAATTATTCTTGCTAGTGGTTTGTATTGTGAGCTTATGTGTGGATTGTGTTTTACTGCAGGTGCTGATGGAAATACATTCAGAAAAGACCTCAAGTAAGGGTCGCAGTTTGGTCGCCACTTGCAAATGGTGACCTCATAAGTGGCGACCTCACTTATAAGAAGACTTCAAGGTCGCCATTTACAAGGTCGCTCTGGCGACCACATGGTGCAAATGGCGACCTCAATATACCTGATGTGGTCGCCACATGGTCGCCATGGCGACCTTACTTATGCAAATGGCGACCACATGCAAATGTGCCAAATCCTTCTTGGTCGCCATGGCGACCGAGAGACACAAATGGTGACATAGGGCTTTCAGGCTATAAGTGAGCAACTCAAAACATAACGCCGAACAACACAAATTGCTCTCTTCTCAATTTCTCTCAATTCCAAAGCCGTGGCACGCACGTAATCATCAAATCCGGTAAGCAATCACTCTAGTTCTTCAATTTTCCCATTCAAATCCTTCCTACATTGCATCTAGAAACACTAAAGGTGGTTTTGAGTTTGATTTGAAGTGAATAGTGCATAGGATTGGAGTTTGTGGTTTTGATTCGTATAGAAGTGATTGTGGTAGTGTTGAAGTGATATTGATTGATTGTGGTGCACTTGGTGAGTGCCGGATTGATATTGAAGTGCCGTTGTGCTGCCGGATTTCTGTCAAAAGGTGCAGTCTGAATTTGAGTGTGATTATGGCGCCAAAGATGAAATTGCCAAACAAGGGAGGTAAGGGCAGCAAGACCCCCACTCCTAAGAGGAAGGTGGTCCCAGAATACAAACTGAATAGGAATTTTGATGAAAGATTAGAGACATTTGCTGAAAAGAAGATGTGGCCTGAGAGGGGCATTGATTTGGAGAGTTTAAGGGATACCCCTATCCCAGCAACTGTGAATGACTTGGGATGGGGAGGATTGGCAGCCACTCGTCCACACTATAGTGAGAGCTTGGTGAAGGAGTTTTATGCAGGAATGAATCCCGGGGAGTATATGAGGGGTGGTCCTATTCTAGTGAGAGGGGTTCCCGTTTACTTGAACGCAACGAACATTAATATCTACTTTGGGATGACATTGTTGGAAATTGAGGGGTTGCGTGAAAGGATGGTGGAAGGAATCACCACACACCCTTTGTATGTGAAGAATTTAGTGGAATTTGCTAACACTATGACCATCACTCCTATGACTATCTGGATGGCAAAGAGATTCCCTCTCAAGCAGTCAAACTTGAAGATTGAGCAAGCCTTTTGACACATCTTCCTCAATTCTTCCCTTGGGCCAGTTTCCCACAGATCCACTGTTCCATTTGAGGTGGCTAGGATCCTTCATAGTATCATTGAGAGGCAGCCTATTGATGTGGGTATTATTGTGAAGATGGAGATTTAGCGGATTGAGAGGAATGAATCAGAGACAGATATCCTCCCTTTCCCATGTTTGATCACAGAGGCCTGCAAGTTGGCGGGTGTAGATATATCCGGGGACATACTTAAGCCCCCCATGTCAGATATGGACTTGACCACTTAGCGACGCTTGATGATAAAGCGTGGGGAGATACCAACTGGTGGGAAACGTAGGAGAGTGCAAGGGGTCAAAGGCTGGCACTAGTGTTAGGGAGGAATTTGAGAGAGTTATTCCTGATGAGGACGATGATGATGATAAAGAGGAGGAGGTTCCTATTTGTGATGATCCTAGGCAGCCGTTAGGTCTTCTGATTCTAGATGGAGTACAACACATTAGGAAGACTCAGACTGGTGATTTTGATATTCTTCATGCTGACAAACTTGTGATTGAAGAAAGGCAGAGAGCCTTGGAGGACAGGCAGCTGAAGTTGGAAAGCCTGATTCAGGATTTGAGTGAGACAGTGATCACAGGTTTTATAGATCTCCGCCATGATCTGAGGCTCACCCCATATGTCAGGAGGCCGAAGAAGCCCATCACATGGACTCCACCTACCCCCGCCGCGCCTTCAGGACTTAGTACAGAGGAGCCTGATTTCATTTTTCAGACTGCACAGTCTGCTGTTGAGGAGGCAGCACAGTTAGAGGAGGTTATGGCCCGTTCCTTGACAGATCAGGGGCCCCGTTATGTGGGAGGTCCTCCCATTGATGAGGCAGCTACCAGAGGAGATGGAGAGAGGAGCAGTCTAGGAGAGCGGCATTAGCAAGGGAGCAGAGAAAGAAGGACCCGAAAGGGAAGGGTAGAGTAGAGCAGGATGAGGAGGAGGATTCAGATTAGTGGGCATACTAGCATTTCTAGGAATTGTTTTAGCCTTCCATCATTTGCATTTTCTATCACTTTATTTGGACACCGCTAGTTTTATGTTTTTACTTTTGGATTATATTGTTGGATATTTTAGTTTGGTTTTTGCTTATTTGCATTTCTTTTCCTTTTGATCTTTATTTTTTTTTCATTGTTGCCTTTATATTGCTTCAGCTTAGAATAAGGGTGTGGATTGGATTTTGGTAGTGGATTTAGGACATTTGTGCCTTATTGATATATGTTGATTGCTTGGATTTTGTGTATGGATGATTGAGAGGGCAATATGCCGGATTATTGTTACATGTTGCTTTTGCCTTTGTTGGATTATTGCTTGATACTTGTTGGGTTGCGCTTGTTGTCATTATTTATACCACCCATGAACATTGAGGACAATGTCAAATTTAGGTTTGGGGGTACATTTGCCCAACGCCATGATGCTTGGTTTTAAAAATTGTGTGCCAAATTTTTCGAAAATTTTTGCGATATTGCCATAGTTGAGCATGCTTTGCTTGTGGAGATTGTTCTTTACATGATGTAGTGAGGAATTGTGCATCTTTGAGAGTGTTTGGTTTAGATTAACACCATGCCACTGAGGGTGTCATTGAACAAAGTGCGCTAATCTTTTTCTCTTAATGTTGAGTGAATTATCAAGTTGTTGATGGCTACGAATTAATAGTGGAGATTCCTGTGAGGATCACAAACACAGCATTTAAAAAGCATACGTTGAGTTGTAAACAGTCACTCTTTAAACACTCATTCTCAAACACTCATACAAACATGTATTGGTCTCATTTGCACTAAATGTTGTTTGCTATAGAATATTATGGATTGCTTGTGGATGCCTTATTTTGCTTAGTGGACAAGTCTTTAGAAATGATTTTAGGCAATGCATGTGAAAACCACTTTGGCCTAAACACTTCCAACCAATGTGAATATGTGTGCTCCTAAGCCCCTTTGAAGCCAAACACATTTGAAGCTTTTCTTTCATAAACCACATCTACATGAACCTTATAGCCTATTAATAATTGACCTACCTTGACCAAATGATTTACGAAGGCTTAGGAAATCAATGTAAAATTTTGAACTTGTAAATGTTAGGTGTGTACCTAGGCATGTAAATGTGTGTAAGAGTCTTGCAAAGCAAGAAATGTTTGAAAAAGAAAAATTGAAAGAAAACAAAAGCTTGAAAAGAATGTGAAAAGAAAAGAAAAAAATGAAAAGCATGAAAAGAAAAGAATTGGCAAGCAAAGAAAAGCAAAGAAAAAGAGAATCAGGAAATTAGGCACAAATGGCCTAGAAAAGAAAGAGAACTAAATGAACTACTCAAGTTGAAAATATGAGTAGCATACACATGTATAATTGTGAGCCTGGACACCTTGAAGTGTGAACAATATGTGTGAAACTTGTGGAACTAAAAATTAGAATGTATGCCTTAATGTAATCATTAGGTTCCTTGATATCCAATTTTTCCTATTCTTTGTTTCACCATAACCTGAGGCCCCATTACAACCAAAGAAAAGACCTTCATGATCTTTAGGATTGTCCATTTTGTACAATTTGGTTGATGCATGTTCTTTCTAATTCATGGCTTGCAATTCCATTCATGAGACCACTTTTCAGGAAATTGTGTTTTTAATGATTATCATGTGCAATCAATTTGATACCATAACATGAATTCATATTGCACATGTATGATATTGAGTGAACCTAGGAGTCTTGGAGAAAAGAAGAGAGAATCCGGTGAGGTTTAGTATCAAAGTGAATTACATTCTAACTTGAAGAGCACATTTGCGTTGAAGCTTTGGCATTTCGAATGTAAGATCACATTGCGTACAATCATATCTAAGTGTGGCACGTTTTTAATCTTTACTTGACATACTCTTACATGTTGAAGTCCTCATTATTGCATAACTGTATTAATCTCCTCATTATTGGCTTCGCACATTGACCATGAGAAATAATGACTTTTGAAACATCTCGATGAATGTCCTTGGGGGTTGCTTGTGATTGTTTTGCTCGAGGACTAGCAAAAGATTGGTTTGGGGGTATTTGATCAAGCCAAAATTGGTATGATTTTGGGCCCTCATTTCCGTTTCTTTTCGCTTGTTTCTCGGGCATTTCCCGGTGTTTAATGTTGTTAAAATGAGTGTTTAAGGTTTTATCAGGTTTCAAGAGCAATGGAGATGAAGTGGAGGACTTGTGTGAAAAATGCCTCACAAATGGGAAGAAACAGGGCATTTTCGCCACTTAGGCATGAGAGGTCGCTACATGGGCGCCATGGCGACAGAGGATTCTCCAAAGTCATCAGAAGGTCGCTATTTGGGCGCCACTTGGTCGCCATGGCGACAGAAAGTCTCCAAATGAACCAGGTGGGGTCGCCACTTGGGGTCGCCATGGCGACCACCCTTGCAAGTGGCGACCTTCTTCAATCAAGGCATGGTCGCCATAGCGACCTTGATGTTACAAGTGGCGACCCCTTTACATTTTGCAAGGTCGCCACATATGGTCGCCATGGCGACCTAGAGGTGCAAGTGGCAACCTCTACACAAATTGGTCATGGTCGCCACTTGCTAAATGGCGAAAAAGATGGTTCTCATAGCGACCCTTGCCTGTAACCGTTTTATGCACCATGGTCGCCATAGCGACGAAATAGCGAACAAGGCGCCACATCAGCGAATCAAGCGGTTATCAGTACATGTCCAAGAGTGTGTATAAATAGGACGACCATTCTTCTCCAAAGGCATCGAAAATCTGAGAAAGAGATCAGAGAACACATTTGAGATCTAGCTCTTCATCCATGGCACACTATTCCTCATCCTCCATTTCTTCCTTGAACTCATCTAATCTATCCAACCCTCAACACAAAACCTTGATTACTTCACTACATCATTCCTCATCCCACCATTTCTCCACCAAAATCCTTAGTCACTTCCCACCAAAACACCCACATTCCAAGACATATCCTCTACTTCCATTCCTTGCATCTAGGAGCATAGAGGAGAAGAAGGATCAAGCTTAAAGAAGGTGACCCAAGGGTTATTTCCTTACTATTTACTTCTTTTCATTTATTGCAAATATGTGTAACTAAACCCCTAATCTAGGGGATAGATTTGAGGATCAATTGGTTGTGGGTTTAGCTTAGCTTGTAATGAATCTCTTATGTGTTCTATTCATTCAAATTAATTAGATTCCATTCATTATAATTGACTTGTATATCACTTGTTGATTGCTATCTTGAGTGGAGTAATTTGTTATATATTCATATGTGGATTGACAATCCTTGTGTGATTAAGAACCCATTGGATAGGATAGATTAGTGGTGGGTATATCAACCCCACTAATCTAAGCCTCTAAGTGGTTAACATAATGAGATTGGTACATTAAAGTAGCTAGTTAGCTTATCCACATTCAATTGTTAATCGATCTATTCCCTAACTATCTCATTAATTGATTTTATCACTATTCTTATCAAGGTGTTGAGTATTCTATTTTTCATATCATTTTTGTGTATTTTCGTTTTAGTATTTAGCATTGGTGGTTTTAGAAACCACACATCTATCAAACATTATGATTTACTTTATTGTTCAAAGATTAGTCAATTTATCTAATTAACATTCCATTCCTTGTGGAACGAACTTGCTCACTATTTTGCTATCTTATCACATTTTAAAAAGGATTAAGTGGCTTAAAAGAGTTTTTAAGAATCAACCAAAAACTATATTATTATTTTGTTGAGTACTCAAACGACCTCATCAAAGCGCGAATGTTTCTAATCAATCTTCGGTAAACAAATTACACAACATACTTATAACACAACAAAAACCATCAAAGATGTGCAAGTGTGAAGTGTGAAGTGAATGCATCCTAATGCCTAAAAAGACATGGCAATTGTCAATCAAGATGTAATCAATTAAAGCATGCATGAAGAGAGTTCAATAACATGAATGTACATACATAAAACACATAACATACAAGATAGTATAGATAAGCATGAGTTATGAGTGTGTGCAACTAAAATCTCTTCAATGCAAGTAAGCACAAGTATTTTACCTTTGAAATGCTTATCATCTTGAGGTCTTGAGAGGGCCTTTGTTGTACTTGATCACCTACAATGATGCGCCTAAGCTACCCTTACAATACAAGCCCCAATTGTGGTTTGTCCATGAAATAAGCCAATCAAAACTTGAGGAACTTACAATCTCCCCCTTTGACTATTTCGTGACAAAACCACCACTCACATTGATTCTCACAAAAAAAAAAATAGAAACTAAAGGTTAACAATGGTTTTCAACATTATAAAGAGATATTTAAAAGCTAGATCTTCAAGTCTTTAATCTCTTGTAGAACAATCAATCCTTCAAAACAAAGTTTCTACACTTTCCAATACAAATGTATGTGAGATGATCAAGTGAAATTGAAACAAGCATTTGCATTAAAGAAAATATACAACATCATACAATGAATGTGTAATGCTGCTCCCCCTCAATGGGTTACTCCCTCTCAATTAAGCACTCTTCCCAATGAGCGAATTAGCTACTCTCAGTTAGCATTCTCTCTTACCACATACTACTCCCCATTTTTGTTATGATATAGGCAAATGAGCATCTCGAACCGGGTCACTTGTAGCAAAGAGAGATAGTAGCATACAAGACATTTGCATAATCATATAATACACTTTATGCAACACAATTAATTAGAAGAGAAGCAAGGAGATTTTTTTTTTTTTTTTTTTTTTTTTCTAAAAGAAGTGTGATAATAATGCTTTGCATACAAGACATGTTGCATTCAGATCCAAAAGCAATGGTATTTGGCAAAGCAAATGACAAAGGTTTTCTAAAGAATTCAAACCAATTTCACCATTTGCCATGAATAAATCAAGGATATAGAGTTTCATTGAAGTCAATTTAAGAGGTAACTATATCCAACTTTATAAGCAAAACATGGCATGAGCGACTTTTTGCACCTTATTTGATTTTTCCGGGTAAGATACTCGTATGATAGTAGCCATGTTCAACAAATAAAGAAAGAGAGACTTTGAATTTTAAAATCCTTAGAACGAATACAAGATCATTTATTCATTTGAGTCTCATTAGCTTTTCACACAATTTTGCATTTTGAAATTTTGCAATTAACATTCATGCTTTTCATATTTGAGCATGTCATTTAAATTCATGCCTTTTCATTTTAAGCATGTCATTTAAAGAATCATCATGTCATGGAGATAATTATAGGTCGTTCAAAGAGTACTTCCTAAGTATATCTCCTAGTCCAAAAATACATGTTTGAACATAAATATGACATGGATTGCACACGAAGCAATGGTTCACACTTATTGAATAGAAATACATATAAGCATGTGTGCAACCAAGCTACTCAAGAAATTAATAAAGAAGCATAATTTTTATCAAATTTTTGCATGTGACAAGTATGCAAAATTGCTCTCTTTACTTGAGTTCCCCATATGGGGTCAATTCCAACCATGTCAATGGGAGACATAAGTCCCTATAGACTTACCAAGTCCATTGTACCTAGTTGCATATATGGGTATCACATTGGCACAATGGCAAGCGGGTTCATTCTTTCTAAGCCACTTAGGTTCCACTTTATCATTTCTAGTGGTCATGGATATGTTTTTAAGATCCCCAGGTTTATTCAAACTTGCTGTCATTTTCAACCGTTTTTCTTTCATGCTCTCTAACCTACACCTCTTGATGTAATTAAAACAATTTAGTCTTAAGTGACCAATCATACAACAAAAATGACATGTAGGTATAAAGTAAGAATTTATACCATAGCATTGTGATCTCACCGAGGCATTGCCATGTTGATGAGGTTGTCCTTGATGGTGCATCGGTTTGCTTCTCTTTAGAGCTTAAGCCGATCGGTGGCACCTTTGTGGCCTAGCTTGTTGAGGTGGTTGAGTCGGTTGAACTTGCCTCCTTGGTTGAGCATACCTCGATTGAGGTTGTCTCTTGTGATCACCTCCTTTCCTCATAGTTGGCTTGTTGGAAGAGGTGATAGACTTCTCAAGGAATTGTCCTTTCTTCTTGAATTGCTTAGGATTTGGTTGAGTTGCCAAGGCTCGTGCGGACTTTCCTTGAGTTGAAGATTGCTTGGATGAAGCTTTGCTCTTGCCTTGAGCTTAAGGTTGTTTGACCTTGGCCTTTTTTAATTCTTCAAGGCACCTCATCTCTCTTTCCTTGACTATCTTTAAGGAGTTTTCTTTGTTGGCAAGCTTGTCTTTCATTACCTTCATCCGTTGGTGGCAATCTTCAATCTCTTTTTCATATTTGGATACATTAATCATGTTCATCATCAAGGAGTCATTCATGGAAGACTTCATTTCCATGGTCTTTATTAGAGAGATGAGAATGGCATTTTCTTCCAATTGCTCAGACATCATCTCCCTAGACTGATGGAGTTTGACTTGACAAATTTGCTTGCCTTCTTCAAGAGCACAGATCTTTTACACTGAGGAAATCTTCCACATCTTCAAGGACTCATTCTCCTTGGAGAGCTCTTCATTTTCTTTAGCACGTCATCGAGCAAACAAACGAGTGTTACAACATGCGTCGTAGGGAGAATGGTTCGACCAAAAGGGAATCTTGACGAAGCAAGATTTTGGTCGGCCAAGATATCTCCCCCCAATGAAGATAACTCACCCAAATCAGAATTTAATAACATCATCAATGCCCGATGACTAGAAAAGGAAATCTCACCAAGATATGGGATCAAGAATCACACTTCAAAAGGGAAACAAATTTATTTCTTTCATAAGATATCAGAGTCATAATCAAGCACAAAAGCAACTGCATTTATTATGTGATAAGCATCAAACAGGAAAGATATCAAGATAATCGAGGGAGTTCATGCAAGCATAATCATAACAGGATTCTACAAGTCAACTACTTGCACAATAAGTTTAGGGTTATCAGTGGGTGTATAAATATAACCACACTTTCGTTATAAAATATACACAAGCATTAAGAGAGAAAAGCGAGTTGAGTGTGTAATTTATTTTTCTCATAGTGAAAACCTTTATCACCGTCACCGGTAACTATGGACGTTTCCCCAACTTAGGGTTTTACCACGTAAAACTTTTTTTTTTTTTTTGTTTTTTGTTTTTTGTTTTTTTTTTTGCGCACTTGCTTCCTACTTTTACCATTAACAATTCACAAATTGCATTGTTGGCTAGTTGATATTTCGCAAGAATGAAAAATCATCGCCAACAAGTGGCTATACGTAATAACTGTAAAACAAAAGTGGCTATATTCAGGAATTAACCGAATTTAAAACGATAACAACAAAATTTGTATATTAGAAATTTGAAACCTTGAGTTTAAGTAAATGTATGCATAAATAGAGAGTAGATATTTGTAATTTTCTGTTAAAATACTACAGAGAAAATAAAAATTTTGTTTGACAAATGGTATATGACGAATTTCAATGTAGGTCGAGAATATTTAAGGAGATTTGGGGAAAGACTTTAGATCTCCATCATCCATCATCCATCTCAAAAGATTTAAAATAATTAATTCATAAGAAATTTAAAAAGGTAAGGTTTAAATATATGTTTTTTAAGGAAAAAAAAAATAGATGGATAGAGTTCGAGATTGGATCTCCACGCTGTTCTAATTGATTAATTAATTCCAGGAATAAATTATGATTTAGCTATAGATCATCTCTTATTATTTATTATGATAATCTGATCTTTGACCAATTGTTTCTTCTTCGTTTTAAATAGCCAACGCGTTTTGTTGTGTTAATTTTTTAAAAAGGAAAAAATGACAAACCCAAATATACCAGCTCTTTCGAAAAAGACACTTCATTTTATATTTTATTATTATATAGCCCGATGATCTTAATCTATCCTTTTAATTTGCTAAAAAAAAAAAAAAAAGGAAGGGGTACAAAAAACGTGGTAAGAGTCTATTTTGATTCCTTGCAATTTGCAAACAAAGATAGTTATTTTTTTATGTTATTATTATAATCACAAAATCAAACATCCTTTAATTATTTATCAAACAAATGCAATCTTTTAGTAATAGATCTTTTCGAAACATAGTTTCTACAAAAGATTGTTTGGTTTTCAATTAAAAAACCAATTTTAATCTGTAGATCGTTTGGTTGGATTAATTTTAGAAGCTATTCTAAATGATAAGAATTTAAAGCATAACATAAAAATATCCTAAATTATATTTCTTACAATTTAAAAAAGAATTGCATTTAGTTAAAGAATATGTAAAGTGAATTAATAAATATTGAAGAAGATGTACTGTTTATAACTTGTTAAAAAGAGGAGAAGAGATCATGAAGGTTTTAAATTAAAAGGGTTTTGGGTTTTTAGGTTAAAAGCAATGTTTTCTAAAACAATATTCAAAAAGATCTATTTTAAAAAGTCCAAAATTTAAGATTCTAATTTCTATTTTTTTTTTTAATAATCGTAGAATAAAAAATAATAATTGTAAAGAGATTTTTGAATTTAAGAAACTCTTTTCTCTGTAGATAAGCTTTTCCAAACCTCCACGAAGACAGCAATACCAACACCTCACTACTTCTAAAAAGGCAAACACAGGTTTTCTAGTCAGTTGGTGCACTCGAACTTCTACAGTTCTACTTGCGCAGCCGCAAGATTAAATTTTTCTCTCTTTTGTCATTTTTCTTCTTCTCTGTAGGCACAGTTCTAGGGGTGGATGTTTTCGGGTTGGATTAGATAGGGTTGAAAAATTTGAGGGTTGAAATTTTTTTAACCCAATCCAACCCAAGGTAAATTTTTACCCTATCCAATAATTGTTTGGTTGGATTGGGTTGGGTTGGGTTAATCGGGTTGGATTTTTTAAGCCAAATAGAAAAAATATATTTGAATTCAAATTTGTTATATCAAAATTTAAATTTAAAATAATTTATCATATCACATAGAGTTTAGATTTCTTAAAAGCATCAAAATCAAAACATGACATATAATACAAATTGTTTAAATATTTGTTACATAATTAAAAATAAAATAAAAATATAACAATTTATCCAACTTGAAAAGTCTCCTTCTGGGCCTTTAATCCATTTACAATTATAATCATATTGCCAAATATCTCATGGTTGGATAATCAAATTCTCAATTCTTAATCAAATCCAAAGATGAAAAATAAAACATTTTAAAGTGTAATCAACGTTGTGCCAATTAATACAAAAGATTAAGACAATATAATTGTATATTTTTAATAAATGTATTATATATTTATGGCATAAAAATATTTAAAATTATATATTTATATTTGTCATTTATAATATTATAAATGGTGCATAAGTAAAAAATTTAAATATTTCAAAAAATAAGATTTCATACTAAATACAATTATTTAATTAATTTATTTACATCGGGTTGTCGGGTTAGGTTTTGTTATATTTTATTAATCCAACCGAACCCAATCTTAAAAGCAACCCAACTTAATTTAATCGGGTTGGGTTGGATTAGGTTGACAGGTTGGTGCCCACCCCTAAGGCACACTCTCCCATTCGCTGTGTTATAACAACTCTCATAGTCTCATGCAATTACCAAACTACCAAACTACCCTCAGTGGGATGGCCGAGCCGTGCATGTTGCCCAACAAAATAAATTAATAATCATTGAATTAAATTTCAACCCTGTTTTCTCTCCAAATTAGTTTGATGTATCAAATAATAGATATTACAATATAGAAAGAAAAAAAAAGAAAAAAAAAGTTCGGAAGAAATGTATATTAAACTTAATACAGCTCATATAAGTGGAGGATCCGGATACTACCAACTAAACTAATAGAAATGTAAGGAAAGAAAATCTAAATTTGTTATTGAAATTTATTATTAGATAAAATTTTCTTCATAATCTAAGGATTATAAATGCACCTTTGAATCAATGAGTGTTTGATAAATTTATTTTTAAAAGTGCTGTGAACCAAAAGTAATTTCAATGTGTTTGGTAAGAGTGGTGCTATTGGCACACCCCCTACTGATCTATTTATACCCTTTTTTTTTTTTGATTTAATTAAATAAAGTTAAATGGTTTTATTAGTTTATTTTATTTATTTCTAAAACTACTCTTTTTACTTATTTTTCAAACTTAATAAACCCCATCTCTAATCTCTCTATCTTTTTTTTTTTTTTTTTTTTTTTTTTTGAAAAGCTAATATTATTAAAGCTCATAGAACAGCCCGGGAAGTAGCAGGGCAAGACACGAACAAGAAAGAAGAGCCCGGGAAGAAGCAGGGCAAGACACGAACAAGAAAGAAGCAGCGACATCACAAAAACAAGCAGAGCAAGACACGAACAAGAAAGAAGCAACGAACATCACAAAAACAAGTAGAGCAAGATAAGAAGCAGAGGCCATAAAAAACAAAACAGGACAAAAACCTAAACCATGCCTTAACCAAAATCACTCCAAGTTAGTTTCTTCATAAAATTCCTTAGTTTGTAACTGTTATTCATAGGTGGACTTTTGATCATAACTTGTAGTGAATCATATTTTTGGTAGGAATTTTTGTAACAAATCTATGTCCTCATTGTCTACTCAATTCAAATATATTTTGAAGTTTCAAAAAACATAATAATATTTGTTTTGGTTATCATCTTTTCACTCTCAGATTCTATTAGAGTAAAGAGATTAAATAATAATCAATATCTCATCTGTCTAATGCACCCAAAGTGTTTGATTTATTGTTTAAATATGATCTAGCACAATTGTATAGGAATGTGGGTTTAATTATATTTACTTTATAGAATTTTTTTTTTTTTTAAATTGTATGTCTCTTTTAGTAATTTTGATAAAGAAAAAATAATAATACTAAATAACTAAAAAAGTGGGGCATAAATAGACCAGTAGGGGGTGTGCCAATAGCACCACTCGTTTGGTAAACTGTAAGTAAAAAGTGTTGTAACTGGGTAAAATTACTAGAAATGACACGAATGAATATTGAATATGTTTTGAAATAAATAATTTGTTTTATTTTTGTGTGACCATATACACGTTTTAAAATAAATAATTTGTTTTATTTTTGTGAGACCATAAACATGTTATAAAATAAATAAATATTTTGTTTTATTTTTGCGTGACTATAAACATATTAAAAAATAAATAATTTGTTTTATTTTTGTGTGACCATAAACATGTTATAAAATAAATAAATAAATTGTTTTATTTTTGTGTGACAATAACACATTATTACTTTTTTTTTTATCTATTGCCACATATATTGCGAATATATTAAGAAAACCCTTTGAAAATAATTTGTTTTCATTATTGCTTCCGTGCGAAGCAGTTTTTTAGAAGCTACAAAATGTAGCTTTTCATTTTCTCATTTGGGAGAAGCCAAAAATGACCAAAAGCACTTCCTTCGAATTTTACCAAACACCCTAGTCTATGCCCAGAATCACTTTTTGTCACAAAAACACCTCAGAAAGCAACGTCAAACTAAGCCTTATTCTCCACTTTTAATTTAGTGGTATTTCATGTAATAAAATTAAAAATTATGAATCGCATGAATGAAAATTATATAAAGTGAAAATTGCACAAATTCCCTACAAGTTTAGGTAATATTGTACTAAGCGGTAAATTTTTCCATAATTGCACAAACATCCCTGAAATCCGTTGACCAACGCTAGAGTTGACGTTTGACTGACCCTAACTAGTGAAATGACCAAAATGCCCTAACCAGTTATTTTAATATAATTTTTTTATAAACAAATAAGAAAAAAAATTAAAGGACTTTGTTGATGTTGGAGGGGATTCCACCGTTAGAGGAGGGAGGAGACCAGCATCTCCTCCGATCTGGATCAAATTGAGCATATATCCTCCAAATCGAAGGATATCTCGTGGATCTATTTTGATAAATAGAGGAGATCGTGCAGATTTCATCTAATATCTAGGGGATAGCGGAAAGATCTTCTCAAGATCGGTGGAGGTCAGGCATATCTCCTTTGATTTCTGGAGGAGATATGAGTGGCCTAACAGTGGTTACCGACAACCAGAGTGATGAAAACATGTTCGAAGTGACAGTGATGGGTTGCGAGTGATAACGACAGAGTTGAATGAAGCAACAGAAGAAAAAAGAGAAGAGGAAAAGAGAAAGAAAGGAAGAGACATGATCGGGGCCAGAAAAGGTCAACACACTACTGGAGAATGTCGTGTGACGATGACAAAGATGATTTGGTTGCTTCAGGCTGTTAGGATTATGCTCAATAGCAAGAGTGTAATAATATAATTAACAATCTTTTTCATATTAATAAAGTGATTTCTGTTTTAAACAAATCTTATAGCATTTATAGTTTAATAATTGTCAAAGTAAATAATCATAAGGTCTAAAGACTATGAGAAAAGAAGAATTGTTCATACATCTGGATATGTATGTGGTAGACACAATTCTTTAGTTAGTCTTGAATATCGTTCACAACTTAAGTTAAAGGTTGGGCACCTTTATCTTGTTAAAGTTGTAGAATTCTTTTGCTAGCATTTGAGTGGGATCAAATGAGATATGATGAGTCTAAAATCATCGGAGTGTCTTCGAGCAAAAGAATCTAGTGCACTGGGTGCATTGAACAGGATCACAATGAAATACTTTATCTATAACCGTCAGTAGATAAAAGTAATTTCATTATCAGGACAATCGGAGAGTCTATCTTAATCCTGAGATAAATGATGGACTTATGGTTGCAGGTGATATCATTTGAGCTATCAATAAGTACGATTATATCGCATAGTCTATCCTCGATAGTTTGGTGATATTCATTTGTTAATCGATAGAGGACTTCATTTATAGATATGGACATCGTGGCTCCATTTATTAAATGAGAGTATAATATCATCATATGGATGTTTTGAGGTAATTGGATATTAAATCTCAACGTTGAGTTTTCAATAGTGTCTATTGAAAACATGGCTTCTGGACAAGTCAAAATATCCAAGTTCAAAACGTGGTCATATGAGTAAATATGGTAACTTGGAGAGTTATAGGCGGTCTATGAACTCTTGGTGATTACTGATATTAATCACGAGGATACACTATCTCCAATATGATTGTCTAGGGTATGAATGAGGAAACATCTTCCTTTTCTGTCTTTATTTAAGAGTTCAATTTTAGCTCTTTAGTGGAATGAGTTAAAATTAATGGATCGGACCTAAGTGAATCATTTGTTGATTGTGATTAGGTTATGTCTATTGGAGCTTAAATTTAGATAGCCCGCCAAGATCCCCAATCCACACGGACTTGCATGGATCACTTGATATATTCTACCGGACCAATTTAGGGTCCATCTAGAATTGCATTTAATATATTAAGAATATAATTTGCACATTATTTATGTAATGGGCTGCTAAATTATATTTATATATTAATGGATGACATGTGGGCTTGTTTCTTTTAGTAAGAATGAGTCTAGTTCACATGTGGGCTTTTTATTTAAAGTCCTATGGATTAAATGAAATAAGAAAAATAATATTTGGCTCAATATATTATATGGGGCGGCAAGGTGCTATAATAGCCTTAAATATTATTTTGTTTTCATTGTTTAATTAAATAAGAATTAATTAATTTATTAATTAATTGTTTAATTAAGAAACAAATCTTTTCTGATTAGGAAATATGATTCTTATTGGTATACTATTGGTAGTAGTGTACTTAAATTAAAAGACTTGTTTGACAAGGAAATAAATAATTAATTTTATTTATTTAATCAAATAAGAAGTCTTTTTATTTTAGTCAAATAAGGAATAAAAGATTTATGAGTTGGATTAGGGTTTGAACTCTTAGAAAGTGAATTAGGGTGCAACTAAAACTCCTATCTTTTTGGAGTAAAAATTGTGGCAACCCTAGTCCTTTTTGGGAAAAGAATTCGGCCACCCTTAAAAGAAAAAGAAGAGAATTTCGACCAGAAGTGTTTTTGGTGCAGAAATTTTATTTTTTCTTCTTCTTCTCAACTCATAGATAGAGAGCTTTTATTCTACTAAAAACAAAAGGAACATAGATTATTCTTTGATGGTATATTGTTTGCTTATTCATCAATAAGCTTGTATATACTACATCGATCAAGGTTCATGCGAGTTTCGATCATAAGATTGAGAACTCAAAAGTGACCGGAATAATCTTAGGTTTCTTTAGATTGTTTTTGTGACTAACGAATCAAGAAAAGTTTGTTTTATCCAATCACAGGCTTGCAATTCAAAGAAGAGGGAGACCACGCTCCTAGGTGATCCACGTTCGTGCTAGGATTGAAGATCTTGCGGATTACCATCGGCGTAAGTCAATCGGATTAGGTATTCATCTTTTGTTCTTAATTATATATCTTTAATTAATCAAAAGGGTTTAAGGTTCATAAAAAGGAAAAAATTTTAAAAGCTACTAAGCCCTTTTTTTTTAGTCTCGCTTCCGCTGCGGGTATATTTTTTCCCTACACAGGTGTCGATTCGGTAGTGAATCGATTCAAAATTTCGTGACCCGACTTCGACCAGCTATTGTTCTTGGTATTTTTCTTTGAAATTTCTAGTTTTTTGTGTTAGAATTAGTGTTCAGCGTGCGTTTCTGATGTATTTTTTTTTATGGATATATTTGTTGAAATTGTTGTTGGGATCGACTGTTTGAGATTTAACTTTGAAATGTGTTGAAATTTTATATTTCCAAAAGTTTCATGTTAAAAATGAAACATCTTAAACATTAAACATATGCTTCTTGTTTCATGATGGAGTTGTAGGGAAAGACTTATGTGATGGACCGCCAAAAGTAACCCCTCCAACACCAACACAATGCTCAACTCCTTTAAAACCAACCCCATGCCAACACCACCTCCTCTAACATCTGCACCTTGTTAAGCTCCACTAGAACGAGCCCCCACTCTAATAAAGGTATCATCTAGACTACTAAGATAATCATGCTGAATTGGGATCCCATCCTCAGTATTGGAATCTATAGTATAACGCCCAATATTATCGTAATTGAAAAACGATGGTGGAATTTCCTCTTTGTTTATCTCTAAATCAAATTTTGGTTGGTTACTACCACTAGCAAATGTGAAATTGGTACCGACTAGAGGACAATACGTATTATGTGGAGGAAGGTTTTTGTATCTATTCGTACTTCCTGAAACAGATTAAAATTGAAAAATACATAGTCCGTTGAGTAAAAATAAATGCAAGAAAATCAGTATTTCACGTTTTTCAGAAGGTATTTTGTTGGCATGTGTTGTTAATAGGGGATCTTGTGGAGAGATTATAGGAATTATAGAGATTATAGGAATCAGTTTCCACTGATTATGTAATACAATTATTCTAGCCTAGAATTGTTTACAGTAGTTATTATCTTCCTTGAATAGATTTCTTTAACATGTTATATAAGCATCCTTGTGTATTCTGAAACAGAACATACAAAAATAAAAATAAAATATCATCAATTTCATCATGGTATCAGAGCGTAGATTCTAAGACCTGTACTTTTCTGTGGAATAGCAGAAAGAAAAAAAGATCAGAGAGATTGAGAGCAATGGGAGACCATACTTCCATAATAGAGAATCCACAAGGAGAGAATTCAATCCTTGCAGACCTAACATCCAGACTATCACATATATTTGAACTAGACACCACCCTCACCCCCACCGAGCCATGAATCTGTTGCCACACAGATTGACATCAAATTGGACGACACCAATTCTGGACTTTGGTCCCAGGTTGTTGAGATGTATATCTCAGGCAGAGATAAGTTGGGATATATAAATGGGGATCTTCCAAAACCCCAAGAGACAGATCCTAATTTCAGGAAATGGAGAACTGAAAACGCAGTGGTGAAGGGATGGCTGATTAATTCTATGGATCTAAAATTGATTATCAACTACATTAGATTCCCAACGGTGAAAGTAGTATGGGACGCTATTGCTACAACATATTTTGATGGCGTCGACAGCTCACAAGTGTATGGTCTCAAGAGGAAAGTGACAAGACTCAAACAAGGCGGAGGATCTATCGAAACATATTACAATGATCTTCAAGGCTTATGGAGAGAAATCGATTTCCGCCACCTAAATCCAATGACGTGTGAAACTGACATACAAAAGTATAACTCTATTTTACAGGAGGATAGAGTTTACACCTTTTTTGATGGACTAGATGATCGTCTTGACAAGATTCGAGGAGATGTGCTTCTAATTCAACCGTTTCCTACGGTACAGTAGGCCTATGCACATGTTCGCCGAGAAGATCTAAGGCAAGCAGTGATGTTGACAAAAGAAGATATGACACCCAGGGCCGTTATGCTTTCAAAAAGGGGACAGAAATCACAGCAGCAACCTTCACTTCAATTTTTGACCAGTGGAAAGCTTAACACATTGACAAAGTCGAAGTCACAAGCAGAGAGAGAGGGTTGCACACATTGCGGGAATATGAAACATAGCAAAGACACCTGTTTCAAGCTACATGGATATCCAGAGTGGTGGCACGAACTCAATGCAAAGAAAAAACGAGAAAAAGGGGCAAGTGAGAATTCTGGTCGAGTCGCATTCGTGAACACTAAACCTCAACTATCACTTATACCACAAGGGTGTTCTACTCCTACTGCTGCAAACAAATTTGTGGCTCTCAATGATTCAGGTAACCTTGGTTGGATTTTCGATTCAGGGGCAACCGACTACATGACATTTGATTCGCAAGATTTCATCGAATCCACTAAACCAAAATGAACGTGCATTGCCAATGCTAATGGAGTGACATATCTAGTTACAAGGGCTCGAAGAGTGGCTCTTTCAACCTCTTTTTCATTACCAAATACCTTATTAGTTCCATCCCCTTCGAATAAAATATTATAAGTAGGCCAAGCTACTGAGGAACTAAATTGTTGTGCAATAATGTATCTGAATTTCTATTTGTTCTAGGATATTCTCACCAA
Source organism: Acer campestre (assembly GCA_954870605.1). Taxonomy (NCBI): domain Eukaryota; kingdom Viridiplantae; phylum Streptophyta; class Magnoliopsida; order Sapindales; family Sapindaceae; genus Acer; species Acer campestre. The sequence continues at coordinate 2,477,538 of OX940805.1, forward strand.
GGAGATTATTGGTTGTGGTACTAAAAGAGAGGGGTTGTATTATATGGATGATTATAGCTTTGGCAGGGCAAATATTGTGCATCGAATTGGTGGTAATGAACGACAGATTTGGTTGTGGCATCGTCGATTGGGGCATCTATCATTCTCGTACTTGAAGCATGTGTTTCCAAGTTTGTTTTCCAACTTATAGGAGTCTGATTTTAGGTGTGAAACTTGCATTCTAGCCAAGAGTCATCATGTATCTGACCCAATAAGTCTAAAAAAAATGTGAAACCCCATTTACATTGATTCACTCAGATGTTTAGGGTCCGACTCCCATTTCTATTTCTTTGGGTGTTAGATGGTTTGTTACTTTTGTAGATGATTGCACACGTATGACTTGGCTTTATTTGATGAAAAATAAGAATGAGGTGTTTAGAATTTTTTGTACTTTTCATAATATGATCAAGACACAATTCTCAACTAAACTCCAAATTCTTCGATCGGATAATGGCAAGGAATATGATAATAATGAGTTACGAGAATATTTCCAAGCCTTTATCATGAGACCACTTATTCTCAAACATCATAACAAAATGGTGTTGCGGAGCGAAATAACAGACATATTCTTGAAACAACTCAAGCACTTTTAACAGCAGCACATGCACCTCGACGCTATTGGACAGATGCAGTTGTTACTGCTGCTTATTTACTGAATCGGATGCCATCGAAAGTCTTGGACTTTGAAACTCCATTACAAGCTCTTGCTCATCATGTATCATTACCTTCTATCTAAAGGCTTTCGCCTCAAATATTTGGATGTGTTGCTTATGTTCACATTCATAAAAATCAGCGAACAAAGCTTGATCTATGTGATGTTCATTGCGTTATTTTGGGGTATGCAGCACATAAGAAAGGCTATCGGTGCTATGACCCCACTACCAGGCGTCTTTATACCACAATGGATGTTACTTTTCTCGAATCTGAAACTTTCTTTCCAAAACCAGACTCTCATGCTTCTCTTTTAAGGGAGCTGCTAAATGAAGAACAAAATGTGGATAGTTGGGAAAACTGGCCAGGCTTTTATGATACAAACTTGGAAGTAAATCAAAATGATGACATGACTGAATCTGAAGGAGATCAACCACCATCTATTCTAGTTGGAACTCGACCAAGGCATGATGACATTCAAGGTGATTTGGTTGGAACTAAGCTAGAGGCTCATATGGAACCGATGATGATAACAATGGGACAAGAAGAAGGAAATGATGATGCAGAGACTAGGAATGATGATGAGACTAGGATTATGCAAGAAGAGCCCACCCCTCATATTTTAGTACCAATCGATCACTGTCTTGAGAATACTCCTAAGGTATAATCTCTAAACTCTTCTCGTAGTAATCCAATAAATGATTATGTTGGTTACAGATTACCTTTCAGAGACAACCGTGGTAAACCACCAAATCGATACTCACCAGACCATGGAGAAAAGAAGTCGAAATATCTAACTGCTAATCATGTCTCTACCTAGAGATTATCACAACCCGTCAAAGCTTTTGTGCATAAGTTATCTTCTGATCATGTTCCAAGTACCGTACAAGAGGCCTTGAATAACCCCAAATAGACCCAAGTAATAACTGAGGAGATGACAGCATTGCAGAAGAATGATGTGGAAGCTTATGTCACTGCCCAAAGGGAAGAAAACCGTGGGATGCAGATGGGTGTTCTCCATTAAACACAAGGTAGATGGATCAATAGAGAGATACAATGCGAGACTTGTAGTGAAAGGATATACTCAGAGATATGGTATAGACTACTAGGAGATGTTTTCACCAGTAGCAAAGCTAAATACTGTCAGAGTATTACTATCTCTTGCTGCAAACTTGGATTTGCCTTCACATCAATTTGATGTTAAAAATGCGTTTCTTCATGGGAATCTCGTAGAAGAAGTGTACATGGATATTCCACCCGGTTTTACTACCTCATCACAAATGGGAGTCATATGCAAACTGCAGAAGGCACTATACGGACTGAAACAATCACCTAGAGCGTGGTTTGAACGATTTAGCTTGGCTATGAGGAAGCACAGTTTCAAACAAAGTAATTAAGATCATACCCTGTTCCTAAAACATTGACGATGGTTCATAATGGCTTTAATAATCTATGTTGACGATATGATAATTACAGGGAATGACAATGAGGAAATCTCTAGTCTGCAGAGGCATCTGGCAATCGAATTTGAAATGAAGAATCTCGGGGGATTAAAATATTTTCTGGGTATTGAAGTTGCTCGGTCAAGTCAAGGCATATTTCTATCACAAAGGAAATATGTAATTTGTAAGGTCTCATTTATTAATTAGCTTATTTCGTGGACAAACCACATATTGGGGTTTTGATGTAAGGGTAGCTTAGGCTTTCAAGACCTCAAGAGAAGAAGCACTTCAAAGGTATATCTCTAGTGCTTAGTTTTCTTTGAAGAGATTTAGTAGCACACACACACTTAGGATATTTGCATATGTGTGCATGTTCTTCACATGTCACATTACACATTAGCACTTTGTTGTTGTATCTTGTTGTGTTTATGTGTCTTGTAATTCGTTTCCCGAATATTTTCGAAAACGTTCGCGCTTGCACAAAAGTGTGCTTGGTTTTGCACGAAGACCGCCCTCAGAGATTGCATTGGCTTCTCTTTTGGTTTCACCACATTTGGTGAATCGACCATTATGATCGGCGGCCATGGCCACCGAATAAAACCACCATTTTTGTCCAGAAGTCTTTGGTCTGATTTTGCCATTACGATCGGCGACCACGACCGCCGTTCTAAACTGCCGTTCATACCTGATTGATTTAATCTCTCGGGTTTGATTCTGCGGTTGGATCGACAGTTTTGAAACCGCCGAATGAAACCGCCGTTGCTCCCCTGTTCTTCTCGGGTTCAATTCGGGGGTTGTGATCGGCGGCTTGACTATCGATTGAAACCGCTGATCGTGCGGTCAAGGGGCAAACTTGTCTTTTCACATGCCCTGTTCTTGATATCTATAAATATACTATCTTCTCATTTTCTAAACCTAGTTCTTTGACTCTTAGAATCCTAAAGATCAAAAGAGAGACACTTGAGAGAAAACTAATCAAGAACTCACCTTTAAACACTTAAACTTTCCATTTGTTCATCAAAGTTCATCTAGGATCATCCATGATCATATAGGATGCATCCATGCATGGTGTTGCATCATCACATCTTGGTATGTTTTTCACTAATTTCATCTAATTTTAGTCTTTTTCATATTAAGACATCTCTTTAATTACTTGTATGTTTTTAGATCATATGTTAAATACAAGATAGAGATTATTTGTGATGTATTGATTGAGTGTTGTATTGTGATAGCTATCTAGGTTTTCATAATCTATGTTTAGCTAAGCTATTTGACATGTCATTTAGCTATTGCTATCTATGATTGTTTTAATTGCAATATCATCATCCTAGATAAGCATATAGGGTTCCCAAGCCCTAATTTCATTTTTTGAGTATTTCATATATTCACATAGGCCATATTATCTCTTCATTGAGAATTAAGACTTGTGGCTAAGATTGCTTAGGCCACAAGCAAATTGGATTAGGTTCGCTTTTATAGGCTCACGGGTAGTAGTAGGGGGTTATAGGCCATGAGAGGTTGAGGTCAACCTAGGCTGTAAGCTCTATTACAATTAGTGGATTTGAGGTCCGAGTGTGACTCACTTACTAGCCCGTGGTTTTTCTCGTGGTTTTTCTCGTGGTTTTTCCTGTGAGAGTTTCCACGTAAATATCTTGTGTCATTTATTATTCCACACTTTTACACTTGATATTTTATATTGACTAGATAGAGATATTTTCGTAATCTTGACCATACACGAAAATTGGGTAAAAATCAAATAAAATCTATTCACCCCCCCTAAAGACTTATATTGTACACACCTTAATTAGTTTCAATTGGTATCAGAGCGGGTTCCTAGATATACATAGGTGATCCTTGCTCACTTTCGGTGTGTTTTGCATTTGTGTATTTATTGTTCATTCATACATTTTGCATACATTTCATTTCATTTCATTCATTATACACTATGAATGGAAGCGGTGGTGGCAACGAGGGTGCTTCGAGCACACGGCCTCCCTTACTCACTGGGATGAATTACTCCTCATGGAAGGGGAAGATGGAGTTGTATATATGTTAAATCCATGACCGGGCATGGATGGCAGTGAGCACACGGCCTCCCTTACTCACCAGGATGAATTACTCCTCATGGATGGGGAAGATGGAGTCGTATATATGTTAAATCCATGACCGGGCATGGATGGCAGTTGAAGACGGCTACACCTCACCTATGATGACACCCACGGGTGGAGGAGTGGATGTACTCAAGCCTAAGGCACAATAGAACGCGCAAGAGTTTGATGCATCAAAGTGGAATAGAAAGGCAATGCATGCCATCTTATATGCAATGGATAAGAATCAATATAAATTGATTCAAAATACTAGGATCGCTAAGGAGGCGTGGGACATCCTAGAAGTTGCACACGAGGGAACTGAAGTAGTGAAGGACTCCAAGCTTCAAGTCCTCCAAACTCAATGTAAAATGCTCAAGATAGAGGAGAATGAGTGCTTCATCGACTTCAAGATCAAGTTAATGGACATAGTCAACCAAAGTCATCAACTTGGTGACCCTTACTCGGATAGGAGGATCAAACAAAAGATAATGAGATCGCTCCCCGATAGGTTTGAGTCTAAGGTTACAACTTTAGATGAGAATAACACCTATACGGATATGAAACCGAGTGAGGTGATTGGGAGACTTCTAGCTTATGAGTCTATGAAGGGTCCTACCTCCACACCTCCTAAAAAGCAAAAGGGAATTGCTTTGAAAGCCTCCAAAGTTGAGAAGGATAAGAATGAAGACTCGGATGAAGAAATGACTTTGTTGATGAGAAGGTTCAAGAAATTCTACAAGTCCGAGAAGAAGGGTTTTGGATCTAAGGGCCAAGACTTGAAGAAAAATGCTCCATTCAAGAAGTTTGAGCCTAGGTAAGTGAAGAGTGAAAGGAAAGGGATCTAATGCTATGAATGTGGCGGTATAGGACACATTGCACCCGATTGTGGAAATTTGAAGAACAAGAGGGGTAAAGTGATGGCCACCACTTGGAGTGGAAGTGATGACTTCAATAAAGGAGATGAGTCTTTGGATTATGAAGAACTCATGGCTAACTTCATAGCCTTTGCCTTTTCCCACAAGAGCAAAGTTTCTAACGAAGAAGAGGAAGAGAGTCAAGAGGAGATTGACTAAAGTGAAGATGACTCCTCATTTAACTCCACAAATAGACATGGGAGAAAATGGATCTTGAGGACTTCATGGTCAAATTTGAAAGCTCAAGGTTGAAAAATAAAAGAGAAATCCAAAGGTTGAAAGAAGAAAATTTAGAGCTTTCAATCAAGGTTGATGACTTGAGTGAAAAAGTGGTGAGATCCGTGGAAAATGAAGATAAGCTAAGAAAGGAGTTAAACTTATCTAGAAGGAATGAAGAAGGTTTGAAAAGGGAACCTGAAGAGGTTAAAGGGTCAATGACAAGGATGACCTCTAGCACCGAAAAACTTGGCCTTATGTTAAGTGTTAGAAAGAGTCCTTGTGACAAGAGAGGTCTAGAATTTGAAGATGGCAAGGAGTCATCTACTCCTCACAAGACCTTATTTGTCAAGACCTTGGGCAAGAAAGAAACTTCGCCAGTGCAAAATCCTAGGATGAACATTGATCTAGGACAATGTTCACATAGTGCACAAATGAAAGCGGAGTCAAGAAGACAACCTCAAGCTCAACACACAAGAGTTCCTCAATCCAACTTTCCTCTACAAATGGCTCACAAAGGAAAGAAATCAATCATGCAAATGCAACCAAGGAAGCAAGCTAGACCGGTTCAACAACGAAGAAGAAATGAACCAATTCAACCACAAAGACATGGGAAGGCTCTCATACATGCACAAGGACAAGGTATGATTCCTAACTTCATCCCTACATGTCATTATTGTGGTATTATTTGTCATATTAGATCAAATTGCTTTTGGTATATTAAAATGCGTAGAAATAAAAGCATGATTGAGAAGAAAAAGAGTAGAGCCATAATGCATGTTCCTAGGAATGATAGAATTAATTTGCACGATCCTAAGACATCTAGAGCCCATGTACCTTTAACCACTAGGGAGAAAAATGTTTCACCTCGGTGGATTAGAAGAGACGCTTATTTTTGCCATGTTACTCAAATTGCCTTGAAGGCAAATTCTTTTAATTTTTGGTACTTAGATAGTGGGTGCTCTATGCATATGATGGGAAATAAGAGTTTCTTCGAGACTCTTGTCATGGAGGAAGGAGGATGTGTCACCTTTGGTGATGAATCCAAAAAGAGAGTCGTAGGGAAAATAATCATTTCCGTTCCCAGATTACCCTCCTTATCTAATGCTTTATATGTTGATGGCTGAAAGCCAATTTGATAAGCATATCTCATCTTAGTGATGAAGGATATTTCGTCTTGTTTAGCAAAAATGATTGCTTAATCCTAAAGCTCGATAGACAAACCTTGTTGAAAGGTATGAGATCTAGCAACAATTGCTATTGTCTTGAAGCTAGAATAGTCTCAAACAATGTGTCCAAGGATGAGCAAATTGAGTTGTGGCATGAAAGACTTGGCCATATGAACTATCGTGATCTACGGATCTTAGATAAGTTTAATGTTGTGTGTGGCCTTCCCAAGCTTGGGAAGAAAGCCAATGGTGTTTGTGGACCTTGCCAACAAGGGAAACAAACCAAAAGCATGCACAAGAAGGGCAAGTATCTCTCCACTAAGGAGCCCCTAGAGCTTCTCCACATGGATCTTATGGGTCCCATGCAAACCGAGAGTTTAGGTGGAAAGAGATACATTTTTGTTTGTGTAGATGATTTCTCTAGGTTCACATGGACATATTTCCTTAGAGAAAAATCCGAATTTTTGACAAATTTAAATTGCTTTGTACTAAAACACAAAATGAAATGAATTCTCACATTAAAAGCATTAAATAGATTAGAAGTGACCATGGGAGGGAGTTTGAGAATGCAGTCTTTGAAAGCTATTGCAATAGCTTAGGCATATCTCATGAGTTTTCAGCTCTTAGGACACCTCAACAAAATGGAGTTGTTGAGAGGAAGAATAGGGTCCTTCAAGAGATAGCCCGTGTGATGTTGCTTAGCAACAATGTCCCTAGGAACCTATGGGCCGAAGCCGTCAATACGGCTTACTATATAGGAAATAGAGTTTTCCTAAGGCCCGAAACTAGAAATACCTCATATGAGCTCTGGAACGGTAGGAAGCCAAATGTTAGCTACTTCCACTCATTTGGAAACAAATGCTACATTTTAAATGACCGAGATCAACTTGGCAAATTTGATGCTAAGAGTGATGATGGTATCTTTATTGGCTATGCCTTAAATAGTATAGCCTATAGAGTTTTCAATTTGAAGACTCGAAGCGTCATGGAATCATCTAATGTTGTCATTGATGATGAAAGGCTCAAGTCTATTGACCATGAGAAGGAGATTACTAGTGTTGATAACTCTCCCTTGGAGAAGGTTGTGGTGACTCCTAATGCGTTAACCGAAAATTGTCATTGGGGTGGATTTCTAATTAACAATTCACGTGACTGCGATTGGGGTAGATCTCAGTCGACGAGGTATCAGGTAGTTCGATACCTTAGATTCTCAGTAAAGGAGGAAATATCAAGGCTATATTGAATGGAAATAACTGATAGAAAGGTTTATATATTACGCTTTTATTGATCGTAAAATAAAGACAAATACATTGATTGAACTATCATGATAGGAATATGACTTAGATGGAGATGGTAATGGAGTTCTCGTACATGTCGATAAGTAGAAAATACACAGTAGGGTTTTTTTGCCTTCAAGTTACCCCATTTTCTGTATAATATCATGTGGTATATATAGTCCCCATGCTTGTTGTGCACTCCACTCATTTAAGTCTAGTGACCTAGAGATTTTCGGGGATTTCACAAGGTCATTGGCGAAGTGGTAGCTACTTTCCTTTTAGGAATCAAGTGATCCCTTTCTTGGTGGAATTCTGATAGAGTTGACTTCTATTTTAAGTATAATTCTATAGTGGCGAGAAGGAGTTAACTTCCTTGTTTATTAAAATGATGGCGCTTTTACAGCTCTTCTATGTGGCTTGGTCTTTGTCTTGGTCCTTACTATTGATTCAGATGGTCTTGGTGGGATCGAGATACATGGGTACCCTGCTTCCTGCTCATTTGTATTCCGTATATATGCATTGGGGTATGTAGGTGTCGGGCTATCGAGATACCGGGCTGGTACGGTCGTGGGGTACCAAGATCTGGTAATTTGGCTTATGTGTTCTCTAGTATCTCGGGGTATTTTAGAGGTTTCAACCCTGACCAAGATTGGTGGAGGGTGCATTTTAGTGGCGGGGTACATGATCCCCCTCCTCGTATCCGGATACTTCCCTTAGGTAGATGGAAAATTCTTCTTTGAACCCCCGCCATTTTTAGCGATTAATAGTTAGGACGTCTAACCTTGATGAAGAGGACACACAACCTCTTGATAGAGTCCCTCATTTTGACTCTAATGAACTCCCTCCATGGGTTAGGAGACTCCATAACAAAGATGATGTTATTGGAGATGTTAATGGGGGTGTTAGGACTAGGTGTCAAATAGCTAATCTCATTAGCTTTGCATGCTACACCTCTCAAATAGAACCTATAAAGGTTGATGAAGCTTTAAATGATGAATTTTGGGTTCTTGCCATGCAAGAAAATCTAAACCAATTCGAAAGGAATGAGGTTTGGACTCTAGTTCCTACGTCTGAGACCACTAATGTCATAGGCACCAAGTGGATACATAGGAACAAATCTGATAAGGATGGCAACATTGTGCGTAATAAGGCATGGCTTGTTGCACAAGGGTACTCTCAAATTGAGGGTATCGACTTTGAGGAGACATTTGCTTCCATTGCTCGTTTAGAGTCCATTAGACTTTTCTTGTCCATCTCTTGCATGCACAAGTTCAAATTGCACCAAATGGACGTCAATAGTGCCTTCCTCAATGACTTCTTGCAAGAGGAAGTGTTTGTTGAACAACCCAAGGGATTTGTGGATGCTCACCACCCCAACCATGTCTATCGCTTCAAGAAGGCTCTCTATAGGTTGAAACAAGCACTGAGGGCTTGGTATGAGCGCCTCACTCAATTTCTTGTTGACAATGACTACACAAGGGGTAGTGTTGACAAGACTCTATTTATCAAGAAAGACAATGATGAGCTCTTTATAGCTTAAATATTTGTTGATGATATAGTGTTTGGCTTTACCAACAACACCAAGGTCCAACAATTTGTTGATGTTATGTCTCATGAATTTGAGATGAGTCTTGTTGGTGAGCTTAGTTACTTCTTAGGTTTGCAAATTAGGTAATTAAATGATGAGATCTTTATAACCCAAGCCAAATATGCCAAAAGCCTAGTGAAGAAGTTTGGTCTTGAAAAAGCCAAATATTGTGATACACCCATGAGTACCACTTTGAAGCTTAGCAAGGATGCTAGTGGTAAAAGTGCGAAACAAACGATATATCGGGGCATGATTGATAGCTTGCTTTATTTGACTGCAAGTAGACCCGATATATCCTTTAGTGTGGGTGTGTATGCTAGGTACCAATTGGATCCTAAGGAGTCCCATTTCTCTTTCGTTAAGAGAATCATTCGCTATGTGAATGGGACTTCCAACTATGGGATTTGATACTCGTTTGACACTAATGCTAGTCTTGTAGGCTTTAGTGATGCGGATTGGGTAGGAAATTACGACGATAGGAAAAGCATATCAGACGATTGCTTCTTCCTTGGGAATAACCTAGTCTCTTGGTTTTGCAAGAAGCAAAACTCAATTTCCTTGTCTACGGCCAAGGCCGAGTACATAGCCGCGGGGAGTGGATGCACACAACTCCTTTGGATGAAGTAAATGCTAGTAGACTACGGATTCAACCAAGGTACACTCACTCTCTTTTGTGATAATATAAGTGCTATTAATATTTCCAAGAATCTAGTTCAACATTCTAGAACTAAGCATATTGACATCTGCCATCATTTCATTAGAGAACTAGTTAAGAATAAATGCATAGTACTTGAACATGTAGGTACTAATGATCAACTAGCGTACTTATTTACTAAACCCTTAGATACTACTCGATTTAAAACACTTAGTAGATCTATTAGGATATGTCTTGTGGAGTGATGTGTTTTTAGTGATTGAACCCATTTGGGGAACTCAAACAAAGAGAGCTTTTGCATACTTGATGCATGCAAAATATTTGAAAGATCTTATGCTTCTTTATTAATTGCTTGAAGTAAGCTTGGTTGCACATATGTATATATGTTTTTATTTCAATAAGTGTGAACCATGCTTTAATTACAATCCATGTCATATTTATGTTAAAACATGCATTTTTGGACTAGGAGATCTACATAGGAAGTATAATTTGAATGACCTATAATTATCTATATGACATGATGATTCTTAATTGACATGCTAACGACATATGAAAAACATGAAATTCAAATGACATGCTAAATTGAAAATGCACGAATTGATGATTGCAATTTCTTAAATGCAAAACATTGTGTGAATTACTTATGAGACTCAAATGAATAAAGGATCTCGTATCCATTCAAAGGATGTTACGATCCAAATGTCTCTCTTTCTTTATTTGTTGAACGTGACTACTATCATACGAGTTTCATTCCCGGAAAAATCAAATAGGGTGTAAAGTCGCACATGCCATGTTTTGCTTATAAAGTTGGATATAGTTGCTCTTAAAATTGAAATCAATGAAATCTCTATATCCTTGCTTCTCTCATGACAAATGGTAAAATTGGTTTGAATTCTATTAGAAACCTTTGTCATTTGCTTTGCCAAATACCATTATATTTTGAACTTGAATGCAACATGTCTTGTATGCAAAGCATTTTTAATTCACACATTTTCATAAAATAAATCTCCTTGTTTCTCTTCAATTAATTGAGTTGCATAAAGTGGCTTATATGATTATGCAATTATCTAGTATGCTACTATCTTTCTTTGCTATAAGTGACTCGGTTGGGGACTACTCCTTTCCCTATACATGACAAAAAGGGGGAGTATAATGTGGTAAGGGGAGTTTCTATTTTAGTAGCAATTGTGCATATCGGGGAGACTACATATTGAAGGAGAGTAACCCAATGAGGGGGAGCATTGCATTAACATACATTGCATGATACTTTGCATAATGTTGTGCTTAAATTACTTAAATGCAAACGCTTGTTTTAATTTCACATGATCACCTCACATACACTTGCTTTGGAAGTGTAATCTTTTTTGTTTTGAAGGTTTGATAGTTCTACAAAAGACTGAAGACTTGAAGTTTTGTTTTATTATCTCTTTGTAATATGAATATCTTTGTTGACCTTTAGATTTAATTTTGTTGTGAAGATCATTGTGAGTGGTGGTTTTGTCACGAAATAGCCAAAGGGGGAGATTGTAAGGCCTCATTTATTGATTGGCTTATTTCGTTGACAAACCACATATTGGGGTTTTGATGTAAGGGTAGCTTAGGCTTTCAAGACCTCAAGAGAAGAAGCACTCTAAAGGTATATCTCTAGTGCTTAGTTTTCTTTGAAGAGATTTAGTAGCACACACACACTTAGCATACTTGCATATGTGTGCGTACTCTTCACATGTCACATTACACACTAGCATTTTGTTGTTGTATCTTGTTGTGTTTATGTGTCTTGTAATTCATTTCCTGAATATGTTCAGAAACGTCTACGCTTGTACAAATGTGCTTTTTTTTACGCAAAGACCGCCCTCAGAGATGGTCTTGGCTTCTCCTTTGGTTTCAACCACATTTAGTGAATCGACGGCTATGATCGGCGGCCATGGCCGCCGAATGAAATTGCCTTTTTGGTCCATAAGTCTTTGGTCTGATTCTGCGATTACGATTGACAGCCACGACCGCCATTCTAAACCGTCGTTCATACTTGATTGATTTAATCTCTCGGGTTTGATTCTATGGTTGGATCGACGGTTTCGAAACTACCGAATGAAACCGCCATTATTCCCCTATTCTTCTCGGGTTCAATTCGGTGGTTGTGATCAACAACTTGGCCGAAACCGTCAATCATACGGTTCAGGGATAAACTTGTCTTTTCACATGCCCTGTTCTTGATATCTATAAATATACCATCTTCTCATTCTCCGAACCTAGTTCTTTGACTCTTAGAATCCTAAAGATCAAAAGAGAGACACTTGAGAGAAAACTAATCAAGAACTCACCTTTAGGACATCTCTTTAATTACTTGTATGTTTTTAGATCATATGCTAAATACAAGATAGAGATTATTTGTGATGTATTGATTGAGTGTTGTATTGTGATAGCTATCTAGGTTTTCATAATCTATGTTTAGCTAAGCTATTTAACATGTCATTTAGCGATTGATATATAGGATTATTTTAATTACAATATCATCATCCTAGATAAGCATATAGGGTTCTCTAGCCTTAATTGCATTTTTTTAGTATTTCATATATTCACATAGGCCATATTATCTCTTCATTGAGAAGTAAGACTTATGGCTAAGATTGCTTAGGCCACAAGCAAATTGGACTAGGTCCGCTTTTATAGGCCCACAGGTAGTATTAGGGTGTTATAGGCCGTGAGAGGTTGAGGTCAACCTAGGCTATAAACTCTATTACAATTAGTGGATTTGAGGTCCGAGTGTGGCGCACTTACTAACCCGTGGTTTTTCCCGTGAGAGTTTCCACGTAAATATCTTTTGTCATTTATTATTCCACACTTCTACACTTGATATTTTATATTGACTATATAGGGATATTTTCGTAATCTTGACCATACACGAAAATTGGGTAAAATCGAATAAAATCTATTCATCCCCACCCCCCCTCCCTCTAGACTTATATTGTACACACCTTAATTAGTTTCATACTTGATTTGCTAGCTGAAACAGGAATGCTTGATTGTAAACCTGTAGACATGCCAATGGTTCAAAATCATGGATTGGGTGAACACTCAAACCAAACACCCACAAATAGAGAAAGGTACCAATGACTTGTGGGAAAACTGATATACTTATCTCATACATGACCAGATATTGATTATGCTGTGAGTTTAGTGAGTCAATTCATGCATAATCCTAGTGAGAATCACATGAATGTAGTGCTCCGGATTCTACAGTACTTGAATTCTTCCCCAGTGAAAGGACTTATGTTCAGAAAACATAATCATTTAAACGTTAATGGTTATACATATGCTGACTAGGCTGGAAGCCTTACAGATAGAAAATCTACATCAGGATATTTCACTTTCGTTGGAGGCAATTTAGTCACTTGGAGAAGCAAGAAACAAAAGGTGGTTGCACTGTCTAGTGTAGAGGCTGGGTTTAGAGGCATGGCTAAAGGACTTTGTGAGCTTCTTTGGCTAAAGAGGTTACTGGAAGAAATTGGCTATTCATCTGGTTCTGCAATGAATCTGTTTTGTGATAATAAAGCGGCTATAGAGATTGCACAAAACCCAGTTCAACATGATCGAACAAAACATGTTGAATTGGACCGACATTTTATCAAGGAAAAGCTTGAAGCTAAGATAGTTCAATTTCCTTTTGTAAAATCAGAAGATCAGTTGGTGGGTATTCTTACAAAGGCCGTCTCAAGCAGGGTATTTTACAACTCACTAGACAAGTTGGGCAATGGAGACATCTATGCACTAACTTGAGGGGGAGTGTTGGTGTGAGTTGTTAATAGAGGATCTTGTGGAGAGATTATAGGAATTATGGAGATTATAGGAATCAGTTTCCACTGATTATGTAATACAATTATTCTAGCCTAGAATTGTGTACAATAGTTATTATCTTCCTAGAATAGATTTCTGTAACATGCTATATAAGAATTCTTGTGTATTCTGAAACAGAACAAACAACAATAAAAATAAAATACCATCAATTTCATCATATTTCAAGTTAAACGTAAAATACCCCGGTATTTCATGTTGGGCGTGAAAAAAAAAAAAACATGATTTAATCACATCATTGTGTAAATGTGAATACCCCATTTATTTCAAATTTAACGTGAAATGTAGCCCAAAGTGTGGAACAACCCTGTAATTCATGTTGAACATGAAATACAATGGGTATTTCACGTTGAACGTGAACGTGAAATACCTGCGTCTTCTTCAAACATATGCCCGAAATCGGTTTTCCTTCCATTTTTTCTATAAAAAAAGCTTAAACATTCATTTAAAATAACAAAGACCCATTAAAGGTATCATCTAACAAACACAATAATTCTATTGAAATAGAAGATTTACACACCTTAAAGTTTTCCAGAGAGATTGAAGCATAAACTCGAAATTTCCAAAACTAGTTCCAAAATCTTATTTGCTTTGCAATTTTCCCTTAAACTAACATCAATTTCATGAAAAATAAAATAGTGTATTTAACAAAGAATTGTTGACAACTAAAAATAGGTTTGAGAGATAAATGAAGTAGATTGTTTAGAGATAGTAAATAGATTAAGAAACAAGATGATAAAAGGGTATTACTGTAATTTTATGGCTATAGGGTGAAATGAAATTACAATAATTGGTTACAAACATGAGAAACAATAATGGTGGGACTAAAAACAAAATTAAATAATTTCAGTGTTGTAAATTAATAAATAATAAATAAAAGAATGAGATGAGAAATAAGTGAGAGAGAAGAGAGATCAGGTGAGACAAGAGAGAGAATATATGTGATTTGTATTGATTTTGGAACTCACCAACCCTTACAATTGAAAACCCAAGCAATATATATAGGCAAATAAAGAGAGATAGGTAAGTGGGAGATATCAGGTGAGAAAGAGAGAGAGGCGGTAGATGTAGGGGAAGATATTATGGGGAGATATTGGGGAGATATTATATGATATTATGGGAGATATTAAATGAGATATTATGAGAGATATTTTGGGAGATATTATATGAGATATAATGGGAGAAATTTAGGTGATATTTGTGTGTATAATATATGTGGTAAAAGCCACATATATTATAACACTCCCCCTTGGATTTATACCACATGTATTAATTTTCTAAGGAAAAGCCCAATAGGATAAAACCTAAGTAAAATATATACAATGATCTCCTGAATCTTGTGATGCTGGATGTTCTCAAAACTATCTCGTTAAAAAACCTTGTCAGGAAAACCCAGTGGAACAAAACCTAATCGAAGGGAAAAAGAGTATAGTGCACGTATGTCCCCTCAGAACTTTGCTCCCCTTGATTGTCTCGTTAAAAACCTTCTTAGGAAAACTCAATGGGACAAAACCTGAACGAAGGGAAAAAGAGTACAATGCAAATATGTCAATAGTTAATGTTTTCTTCAAGACATTTCTCACATTTATACTTTGCTAGGAAATACCCAGTGGGATAAAAATCTGAGCAAAGATATTCAGTGATCTGTCGGATTAAAGTAATATTTATGATGATCTTTTGGATCAAGGTAATATATATACGATGATTAGCAAGATTAGAGTAATATTTACAATGATATTTTTGATCAAGATAACATATATACGATGATATATTGAATCATTGTAATATTTATGATGATTTTGTGGATCAAATGATTTTTGGGTGTGCTTAGAGAATTACCTCATTAAAAACCTTATCAGGAAAACCCAATGGGATGAAAACCTGATTGTAAGGAAAAGAGTACAATGCACATATGCCTTAATATAATTAATATAATTAATATACTTCATTTGATATGCTCCCCCTGATGGGACGCTCCCCCTGATAAAAGTTCTTTTAAAACAATCTTCTAGATTTCTAAACTGGGGTATACAGATGTTTATTTCATGAAATGAAATAACATCATAAATGATTGGAGAGAGTATAAGTAAAAACTTGCTTTATGGAGTAATATCCATATGGAATCTTTTCAGAATCTTTTCAACATATTCTGATTGATGGACAAATATTCCATTTGATCTATGCTTGACCTTTAGGTCGAGACAATATTTCCTTTCCCATGTCTTTCATTTTTAAACTCATTTACCAAAAATTCAAGAGTTTTCAAGAGCTCTCCAGGAGCTCCAATTAAATTCATATCATCAACATATGTTGTGAATATAGTAAATTCGGATTATGATTTCTTTGCGAAAACACTTGGGTATATAATATAATAATTACACCCTTATTTTATCAGAAATTCACTAAGACGGTTATACTACATCCGTCCAAATTGTTTTTAATCCATATAAGGATTTTTGTATGTTCATCAAATACAGATTACGAGATCTCGATTTACCGGCTTTTAGCATTTTAAATCCTTTCGGGATTATAAATATCTGCATTGAGTGAATCATATAGATAAATGATTATTACGTCTAGAGGACGTATTTCAAGCCTTGTAAAGGCAACCAATTTTATCAAAAATTCAAAACGTAATTGTATTCGTCACTATTGAATACCAAGTTTCTGTGAGAAACCTTATACTACGAGTCGTGCCTCATATCTCACGATCTTGTTTTTCTCATTACGTTTTCCGTAAAAAGACCCATTAGTATCCAACTAGTTTGACATCTCCAGGTGTCTGGAGTACTATTGGTCTCAATACTTTATGTTTGGCATATGAAGTCAATTCTTCTTGAATTGCTTCTTTTCACTTAGGCTAATCATGCCTTTTGTATACAATCATTGATATTATGAATATCATAATTATTGTTTATAATTTCAGTAGCGCTACTGTGTATAAAAATACATCATCAATGATTTTTTCTTTATGATTCCACATTTCTCTTATATGATTTATAGAAATTTTCTCAATTTCAATATATTTGAATCTCTGTTGAGATTTCTTCCATTTCAATGGATTTAGTCACTATATGGATTTTATAGAAATTTTCTTAATTTCAATATAGTTGTATCTCTGTTGAGATTTCTTTCCATTTCAATGGATTTAGTCATTTTAAAGACTCGTATAGAAATTTTCTCAATTTCAATATACTTGTATCTGTATTGAAATTTCTTCCATTTCAATGGATATAGTCATTTCATAGACTTGTATAGAAATTTTCTCGATTTCAATATACTTATATCTCTGTTGAGATTTCTTCCATTACAGTGAATTTAGTCTTTTCATAGACTTGTGTCTCATTAAATATGTCAGACTCTTATAAAGTTGATTTAGAGAAAGTGGATTTATTTATAACTCGAGTTTTGCTTACATTAGGATCCTGATAACAATACCTTTCAAAAAGGTTCATAAGCTTATGAATTATAATATGTATCAGATGATTTATTTGTTGCTTTTTACTCATATCGTTCTTTAGGAACAATCACCCGGCCGGGGTTTATGAGATGGCAACTTATAAATCTTGTTACCTTTAATATATCAAGTAACAAATTAATAACTATCTGATGATCAATTATCTTTCGTATTTGAGTGATACAAAGATTGAAATGAAACACATTTATATATAGAGAACCGAACTGGTATCTCTATTTTATATAAGAGTAACTTTTCATTTACTCTTTCTGGAGAAACTTTCCATTTGGAATTTAATCAATATGATAATATACAGATTGTGCATAAAAATATAAACTCTCAGAAGTTTAAATGATCTAATAGAAGATTAATTAAAATCAATATTAATCTCATAATGATATAGAATTCTTATCTTAGATCATGCCAGAGATGAAATAAAGAGATATACTACACAATCAAATATCTTAAAAATATGAGCAAATCAATGACCAATTACAAGTTGTAATGGTAAATAATGATGATAAGTAGTGATCATAGATGAATATATCAACATGTAATATAACGTCCCATATAGAAATTGGTAATTTAATCAAAATAATAAAGTTCTCGTACTTACCTGGAAAGGTTTGATAAGTGATTCTGCTGATCCATTCTGATTATGAGTACATGCGAAAAAATGGATGTTTGAACATCGATCTCAACTGGAGACGTTTGATAATACATAAACATGTGATTATCTCGTAGATGTATCAACTAGAACCATAAAATAATGAAAGGGTTCTTATGGTGGATGAATATGTCCACATATATCCCTTTGAATGATAGGGATTAAAAACCAACTTTAGAATGATATGGTTTTATTTGATGGATGAATATATCCACATACATCCCTTTTCTGATCAACAATATAATCCAGATGATAAAGAACACAGCTTTTCTATAATCAGCTTCTGGCTTGAATCACGCACAGATATTCACCATTCTTATTATTAATGATCTCAATATGACATTAATAAATTTATATGTCTTTGATCTAAACATATTTCTTTATGTTCTGCTTGAATGATATAAAATATTATTGATACACAATTGAATACCATCTGGTAATAAGATTGTGGCTCTTCTAGAGCCTTTAATCAAATCCATCAGATCTGACAGATTTTATCTGGTATTAACTTTAAATGCTATTGAACTAAACATATTTATTTATGTTGTTCTTTGAATAATATCAAGTATCATTGATACATAATTGAGAATTGTTTGATAACAACATCGTGGTTCTTCCTGAGCTTTCTATCAGATCTGTTATACCTGATACATAATTTAGTATTGTTTGATAACAATATCGTGGCTCTTCCAGAGCTTTCGATCAGATCCGTTGGACCTAATACATTAATAATATTTGCTCTCAGCAAAGTCGAATTCATAAAATATTTCTGACTTTGCAGAATTATATGAGTCGTTGCACTCTCGGCAAGACATATATTTTTCCTTCTATAAATTTTATGGACATTATTTGTAATGTCATTTTATATCTCATGTGAAATGATAATAGTCACCCCTCCCCTTTTTTTTATTTTTATTTTTTTAATAATAATAATTTTTTTTAAATTATCTTTTTAAAAAAAAAAATGAAATTACAAAACTACCCTTGATTTTGTAAAATTACGGAAAGGCCCCTCAAAATTTTTATTAATTATAATTGTAAGTGCTTCATTTTTGATTGGCTTATTTCGTTGACAAAACCACAATGGGGTTCAATCTTGTAAGGGTAGCTTAGGATTGAAGATTTTCTCCTCAAATGCTTAAGGACCTCATTGTGGATTTCTAAAGCTTCATGGAAGGTATAAACTTGTTCTTGACTCTTTATGTGAAGAGATTTAGCTTGCACACACTCACAACTCTTGCTAGCATGTGTGTTTATTGCTTTTTGTGTATTTGATATTCATTCACACACTCTTGCACAATTGCATGTGTTCTTCATGTGAGTAGCTGCATGAGAAGGCTCAGCCCTTCTCTGCCGCGGTTGTGCCACTGTCTTGGTAGACCGCGGCACTCAAGCGATAGAGATGTATTATCTCTGTCGCGGCTCCTGCCGCGGCTAATCAACCGCAACATTCGAGCGACAGAGATGTTATTCTCTCACCGCGGTACATCTGCCACGGTTGAACAACCGCGATAGTCGAGCGACAGAGACTTTTGTCTCTGCCGCAGTACATCTGCTGCGGTTGAACAACCGCGACAGTCGGGACCGCGGCAGTACGTCAGCAAGTAACTGAAGCGTTTTCTTTACTCAAAACGACACCACTTTACTTGGATCTCTTATATATATATGTTGATAGCCTTTGGTTGTCCAGAGAGAGAATATATTACATTTTTGAGAGTCTTTTGAGTTGCTTCTAAGCTAAGGTATCAAGAACACTTTTTTATCTCTCAAAACATCAAAACCCATCATTCTTGTATGATTCATTCATCATCTAGCATGTTCTAGTATGATTCTCTTAGGGTTTTCATCTTTGATTACATGACTTGTAGTTAGAATATCTCTTGCATCATGTCACATGTTTTCTCTCTATAAGATTGCTCATTTATTACTTGAATAGGTTCAAGATTGCTCCTTTATGACTTGACTTAGGTTCAAGATTGTGTTATTGTGTTTTGTGAGTTGTATTGTGGTAGATATTGCATATAGGAGTTTTGTTTGTCTATTTTGTTATGTTTTATGCATGCCACTTAGTAAGATGATATCTAGGAATGTCTAACATGTCCATCCATGCCTAGATAAGCTAAAATGTCTAACCTTGCATTTTGAGCATCTTGAATATTGCACATATTCACACTAGGTTGTTTTATCTCTTCATTTAGAGTCAAGTCTTGTATTTGCCTTGTTGGTAGTTTGCAAGCATGAACTAGGTTCACTTCTAAAGGCCTGTGGGTAGCAAAGACGGATTAGTAATTTTAGGTGTGATGCGGTCAACCTAGATTGTAATCGTATTTGCAAGTAGTGGATTGAGGTTCTAGTGTGGCGCACTTAACAGCCCATGGTTTTTCCCCGTGTGGGTTTCCACGTAAAAATCATGTGTTATTTACTTTCCGCATTGTCTACACATGATTTCATTTGTTGACTAGTTGGGGTATTTTTGTAATCTTGATTAATCTCGAAAAATTGGTAAAAAGGGATTAAAATCTATTCACCCCCCTCTAGATTATATTAGGACTCGTTTATATTTAGTTTCAATTGGTATCAGAACGGGTTCCTTAACATAATTAGGAGATCCCTTGCTCTTGTTAGAGTCCTTTGCATTTGTTTGTATTTCTTTGTGTGTCTTGCTTGTTTGTGTGCATTCATATCATTCTCTCCCAAACACTATGAGTTGAAATGGAATTGGAGGCGAGGGTGCCTCTAGCACAAGACCCCCTTTGCTTACCGGGGTCAACTACGCATCATGGAAGGGCAAAATGGAAGCTTATGTGTGCCAAATTCATGATCGGGCTTGGATGGCGATTGAAGATGGATATACGCCACCTATGATGACTCCTACGGGGGGTGGAGAGGAAGTTCCCAAGCCAAAGGCACAATGGACCCCTCAAGAGTTTGAAGCCTCAAAATGGAACAACAATGCCATGCATGCCATTCTATGTGCCATGGATGACAACCAATACAAACTCATCCAAACCACTAGGATAGCAAAGGAAGCTTGGGATATATTGGAGACGGCTCATGAAGGAACCGAGGTGGTAAAGGACTCCAAGCTTCAAGTCCTCCAAACACAATTTGAGACTATAAGGATGGAGGAGGATGAGTGCTTTAATGACTTCCAAGTGAAGCTTATGGATATAGTGAACCAAAGTCACCAACTTGGTGATCCCTACTCGGATAGAAGAATTAAGCAAAAGATCATGAGGTCGCTTCCCGAGAGGTTTGAATCTAAGGTGACGGCGTTGGAAGAGAATAGTGATTACTCAAAGATGAAGCCAAGTGAAGTTATTGGAAGGCTTTTGGCTTATGAATCAAGGTAGAAGGGTCCTACATCTACACCTCAAAAGAAGCAAAAGAGTCTTGCCTTGAAAAGCATCAAGGTAGAAAAGGATGAAGAAGACTCGGATGAAGAAATTGCCTTGATGGCAAAGAAGTTCAAGCAATTTATGAGGTTTGAGAAGAAAGGGTTTGGCTCCAAAGGAAAGTTTATAAAGAAGAAGGCTCCTTTTAAGAAAATGGAGCAAACTCAAGAGAAGGATCACAAGAAGAGTGTCCAATGCTATGAGTGTAGTGGCTTTGGACACATTGCTCCCGAATGTGCTAACTTGAAGAAGAAGAAAGGAAAAGCTATGGCGGTGACATGGAGTGATAATGATGACTTAGAAGAGGAAGATAGGTCTTCGGATGATGATGAAGACCAAGTTGCCAACTTCATTGCTTTCTCATCTTCTCACAATAGCAATGAGGTTGTGAGTGACAAAGAAGAAGAAGAAGACAAGCAAGAAGAAAGTGACTCAAACGGTGAGAGCAACTCTTCTAGCTCCAACTTTGAGTTTGATGAAGAAATGGGCTATGATGACTTCATGAGATTCTTTCATAACTCAAGATCAAAGAAGAAGAAGGAGATACAAAAGTTGAAAGAGGAGAAGCTTGAATTGACCTCCAAGGTAACTCATTTGAGCAAGGAAATGAGTAAAGCTAAAGAGATGGAAGAAGGTTTAAAAATGGAGCTAGTCTTGGCTAAGAAGAATGAAGAAAGCTTAAGGAAAGAGCTCATGGAAGCAAGAGGATTGATGGCTAAGATGACTTCCGGAACCGAGAAGCTTGACAAGATGCTTTCTTGTGGGAAAAGTCCGTGTGACAAAAAGGGGCTAGGATATGTGGTAGAAGTGGAAGCCACACCTTTGAAGAAGACAACTTTTGTCAAGAGTAAAGAAGTTGAAAGTGCTCAAACCCCACAACATTCAACCAAGTGGGTTGAAGTTGGTGAATCCTCCAAGCAAGCACAAGCAAGGATTCCAACAAGAGCTCCATCACAAGCTAGAGCTCCTCAACCAAGACCTCCACAATAAAGGATCCCACAAGCTCAACATGGGGTCTTTCATTCTCAACCGAGGAGACATGTCAATCTTGCTCAACAACAAAGGAGAGAATTGCCTCAACACCCAAGAGCAACTCAAAATAGAAGGAGGCCACAAATGCTTGCACAAGGCTATGGTATGAAGCCTTATTTCTCTCCTACTTGCCATTTTTGTGGAATTGAAGGCCATATTAGGCCTAATTGTTTCAAGTATATTAAATTGTGTAGAAGAGAAAGCATGATTGAGAAAAATATGCTTAGAAGAGCCACAATGCATGATCCTAGGAAATTTAGAGACAATAGACCAATGGTTCCTAGGAATGACTTTGTTTCACCTAGATTGAATAGGAATGATTATTATTATTGCTATGTGGCCCAAGTTGCCTTGAAAGCAAATGCCTCTAACACTTGGTACCTTGATAGTGGGTGTTCTAGGCACATGACCGGAAACAAGAGTTTCTTTAAAACTCTTGTAATGGAGGATGGTGGATTAGTCACCTTTGGTGATGGGTCTAAGAAAGTTATAGGGAAAGTTAATATATCTATTCCCGGTTTGCCCTCCTTGCCCAATGCTCTTTATGTAGATAGCTTGCAAGCCAATCTTATTAGCATATCACACTTGAGTGATGAAGGGCTTTCGGTTATGTTTGGCAAAATTGATTGCTCTATTCTTAAAGAAAATGGGCAAATTTTGTTGAAAGGCAAGAGATCAAGTGACAATTTTTATTGTCTTGAGTCAAATCTCATCTCTTGTAACTTGTCCACTAGTGAGCAAGTTGAAGTGTGGCACCAAAGACTTGGCCATATGAACTATAGGGACTTAAAAGTCCTTGATAGATTGAATGTTGTTAGAGACCTTCCCAAGCTTGGGAAAAAGTTTGAGGGTATTTGTGGACCTTGCCAACAAGGCAAGCAAACCAAAAGTGTCCACAAGAAAGGCAAATACCTTTCCACCAAAGAACCATTGGAGCTTCTCCATATGGACCTTATGGGTCCCATTCAAACCGAAAGCTTAGGTGGTAGAAGGTACATTCTTGTGGTTGTTGATGACTTCTCTAGGTTTACATGGACTTACTTCCTAAGGGAAAAGTCCGAAGCCTTTGAGAAATTTAAAATGCTTTGTGTCAAAATTCAAAATGAGAAAACTTCTCAAATTAAAAGCATTAAGAAAATTAGAAGTGATCATGGGAAATAGTTTGAAAATGCTAGCTTTGAGAATTTTTGCAATAGCTTAGGCATTTCCCATGAATTTTCGGCCCCTAGGACTCCTCAACAAAATGGAGTTGTTGAGAGGAAGAATAGAGTCCTTCAAGAGATGGCCCGTGTGATGTTAATTAGCAACAAAGTCCCTAGAAATCTTTGGGCCGAAGCCATTAATACGGCTTGCTACATAGGGAATAGAGTATTCCTTAGGCCCGGGACTAAACAAACATCCTATGAGTTATGGAAGGGTAGAAAACCCAATGTGAGCTATTTCCATATCTTTGGAAGTAAGTGCTATATACTTAATGACCGTGATCAACTTGGCAAGTTTGATGCTAAGAGTGATGAGGGTATTTTTATTGGATATGCACTTGATAGCAAGGCCTATAGAGTTTTTAATCTTAAGACTCGAAGTGTGATGGAATCATCAAATGTGGTCTTTGATGATTGTAGGCCAAAACATGATGATCATGAGGAGGATGTTTGTGAGTTAGATGACCTTCCTTTGAAGGAAAGTGGTGAGACTTCAAGTGGTGTGAAGTCAAACCAAGATGAAGAGGATGATTTACCTCTAAATAGAGTTCCTCCATTGGACTCTAATGAACCCGCTCATTGGGTTAGAAAACTCCATGATAAGGATGATATCATTGGAGAGGTTAGAGAGGGTGTTATGACTAGACGTCAAATAGCTAATCATATTAGCTACACTTGTTACACCTCTCAAATAGAACCCAAAAAGGTTGATGAGGCCTTAAATGATGATTATTGGGTTCTTGCCATGCAAGAAGAGCTAAACCAATTTGAGAGAAATGAGGTTTGGACTCTTGTTCCTAGACCTAAAAACACCAATGTCATAGGTACTAAATGGGTGTTTAGGAACAAATCCGATGAGGATGGCAACATTGTGCGAAACAAGGCAAGGCTTGTTGCACAAGGGTACTCTCAAATTGAGGGTATTGACTTTGAGGAGACTTTTGCTCCCGTTGCCCGCCTAGAGTCCATTAGGCTTCTCTTGTCCATTTCTTGTGTGTACAAGTTCAAATTGCACCAAATGGATGTTAAGAGTGCCTTCCTCAATGGCTTCTTGCATGAGGAAGTGTTTGTTGAGCAACCCAAGGGGTTTGTGGATCCACACCACCCCTCTCATGTCTATCGCCTCAAAAAGGCTTTATATGGGTTGAAACAAGCACCGAGGGCTTGGTATGAGCGCCTCACTCTCTATCTTGTTGACAATGGCTACACTAGAGGTAGTGTTGACAAGACTTTGTTCATCAAGTGCACTAAAGATGAGCTATTCATAGCTCAAATTTATGTTGATGACATTGTTTTTGGTTCCACCAACAACTTGAAAGTTCAACAATTTGTTGATGTCATGTCTCATGAGTTTGAGATGAGCATGGTTGGTGAACTAAATTACTTCCTAGGCTTGCAAATTAAGCAAATGCATGATGGGATCTTCATATCCCAAGCTAAATATGCCAAGAGCCTAGTGAAGAAGTTTGGCCTTGAGAATGCCAAACATTGTGACACACCCATGAGCACCACCTTGAAACTAAGCAAAGATGTTAGTGGAAAGGATGTGGAGCAAAGTCTATATCGTGGCATGATAGGGAGCTTGCTTTACTTGACCGCAAGTAGGCCCGATATAGCATTTAGTGTGGGTGTTTGTGCTAGGTACCAAGCTAATCCCAAGGAATCTCACCTTGTTGCGGTAAAGAGGATCATTCGGTTTATGAATGATACCTCAAACCATGGGATTTGGTACTCTTTTGACACTAATCCAAGTCTTGTTGGATATAGTGATGCCGATTGGGCGGGAAATTGTGATGATAGGAAAAGTACATCGGGCGGTTGCTTTTTCCTTGGAAACAACTTGGTTTCTTGGTTTTGTAAGAAACAAAACTCAATTTCCCTATCCACAGCCGAGGCGGAATACATTGCCGCCGGTAGTGCTTGTACTCAATTGATGTGGATGAAACAAATGCTAGCCGACTATGGCTTGGAGCAAGGTACTCTTACTTTATTTTGTGATAACATGAGTGCCATAAACATTTCTAAGAATCCCGTCCAACATTCTAGGACCAAGCACATTGACATTAGACACCACTTCATAAGAGAGCTAGTTGAGAGTAAAATCATTGCATTGGAACATGTGGGAACAAATGACCAACTAGCGGATTTGTTTACAAAACCCTTAGACATTCTTAGATTTGGGAACCTTAGCAAGTCTATTGGGATTTGTCACTTGGATTGAAGTGGTATGTCTTGACCCCATATGGGGAGCTCAAGCAAAGAGAGCAAAGTTGCATGAACATGCATTGTGCTACATTGAAATATTTTATGCCTCTTTTTTAATTGCTTGAGATGATTGGTTGTACATGCTTATATGTATTTTCTTAATAAGTGTGATTTATTGACTTGCTTGCAAACCATGTCATATTTTTGCTCAAACATGCATTTTTGGAATAGGAAATGTACTTTGGAAGTACTTGATGAATGACCTTTAATTGATTCCTTTGACATGATGATTGTTTTTGTTGACATGCTTAAGTGAAAAGTATGATATGCTTAATTGCTTTATCTTGAATGGAAAATATGTGTGCAAAAGCTATCTTTGAGACTTCAATCAATAAGGATTTTTATATCCATAGTCTCTCCCTCTTTATTTGTAGAACAAGGCTACTATCATACGAGAATCTCACCCGGAAAAATCAAATAAGGTGCAAAGTCGCCCATGTCTTGTTTTGCTTATAAAGTTAGATATAGTTGCTTGTTAAAATTTGAAATGTTTAAATTATCTTTTTCCATGCAAAGGGTGAAATTGGTTTGAATTCCTTTAGGAAACCCTTGTTGTTTGCTTTGCCAAATACCATTGCTTTTGTGCTTGAATGCAACATGTCTTGCATGCAAAGCATACTTGTCACACAATTTTCTAATAATAAAACTCCTTGAATCTCTCTTACTTAATTGAGTTGCATAAAATTGCTCATATGATTATGCATATGTTTTTGTGCTACAAGCTCTCATTGCTAAATGCTTACCTATTAGGGGAGACTCCCTTTGCCTATCTCATGACAAAAAGGGGGAGTAAGGTTGGGGAGATTTGTTTTAATTTGGCATTGTATTTAGGGGGAGTTGAGAGACAGAGTAACCCTTGTTGGGAGTTGATGCATTTAGGGGGAGTTGCATTGCATTGCATTGCATGATTACATTATGCGATTGTAATTCCTTTTGATCAAGCACCTCTCACACACTTGTTCTTGGAAGGTATATTTCTTGTTGTTTGTGTGTAGGTTGAATTTTTCTACAAGCTCGGAAATGACTTGAAGTTGTTCAAGACTTAGACTATTTTTTTTTGTAAAGTAGAAAAATTTTGTTGACCAACCATTTTTTTGTTTTTGTGAGGTTGCTTGTGAGTGGTGATTTTGTCACGAAATAGCCAAAGGGGGAGATTGTAAGTGCCTCATTTTTGATTGGCTTATTTCGTTGACAAAACCACAATGGGGTTCAATCTTGTAAGGGTAGCTTAGGATTGAAGATTTTCTCCTCAAATGCTTAAGGACCTCATTGTGGATTTCTAAAGCTTCATGGAAGGTATAAACTTGTTCTTGACTCTTTATGTGAAGAGATTTAGCTTGCATACACTCACAACTCTTGCTAGCATGTGTGTTTATTGCTTTTTGTGTATTTGATATTCACTCACACACTCTTGCACAATTGCATGTGTTCTTCATGTGAGTAGCTGCATGAGAAGGCTCAGCCCTTCTCTGCCGCGGTTGTGCCGCTGTCTTGGTAGACCGCGGCACTCAAGCGACAGAGATGTATTATCTCTATCGCGGCTCTTGCCGCGGCTGATCAACCGCAACATTCGAGCGACAGAGATGTTATTCTCTCACCGCGGTACATCTGCCACGGTTGAACAACCGCGATAGTCGAGCGACAGAGACTTTTGTCTCTGCCGCGGTACATCTGCTGCGGTTGAACAACCGCGACAGTCGGGACCGCGGCAGTACGTCAGCAAGTAACTGAAGCGTTTTCTTTACTCAAAACGACACCACTTTACTTGGATCTCTTATATATATATGTTGATAGCCTTTGGTTGTCCAGAGAGAGAATATATTACACTTTTGAGAGTCTTTTGAGTTGCTTCTAAGCTAAGGTATCAAGAACACTTTTTTATCTCTCAAAACATCAAAACCCATCATTCTTGTATGATTCATTCATCATCTAGCATGTTCTAGTATGATTCTCTTAGGGTTTTCATCTTTGCTTACATGACTTGTAGTTAGAATATCTCTTGCATCATGTCACATGTTCTCTCTCTACAAGATTGCAGTGGTGTCAATGTGGGCCGGCCCGGCCCACATGTGCCGGGCCAAGTGAGCCCGTTCAAGAAAACGGGCTCGGCCTGGCACGGCACAGGGATTTGCCGGGCCAGGCCGGGCCGGCCCGTTTCCATGTATGTGAAGCCCGGCACGTGCTTCTGGCACGTGCCATATGTGCCGGGCCTGTGGGCCGGGCCTGGCCGGCACGTGCCACATATATATATATATATATATTTTTTCATTTAGATAATTAGAATATTAGATATATTAATAATTAATTCAATTAATTTAATTGTTTAAATAATTTAAATTATGTTATTTTAATTATAATTTGTCTATTTTATTTATGAAGTGTATTTAAAAAAATAGATAGATTTATTATTAAAATAAATAAAGATAATAAAGATTAAATATTAAAGAAAATAAAAAATACATGAAAATATGAATTATGAAATGAAAATTGAAAAATTATTTATTTATTTCGGATTATCATTATTACATGGTTGCCTACTTGCCTCATTAAAAACCTTTCCAAGAAAAACCCAGTGGGATAAAAACTTGGTAAAGGAAAAAGAATGCAATCTCTACTCTCTAACTCTGCATACATAGAGTCGTAACGGGCCCGTCTCTATTCTGTTGTAGCTATGTCCGGGTTATAATTATAGGGTTAACCTGTCCGTGTCTAGTCTTGCATTTGCTCATATGATTTTTCAAATGACCGGTTCCCCCTGTATCAGAACTGGCAAATAAGAGTTTACAAAACTTACAACGATATTTTGTTGTGACCCCACCGTCTGGCTTTGGTATTTCTTCTTTGTCAAAACACTGCCATATTATTGAATTTGAAGGAATACGGCCGGGCTGACGTGGTGTCTGTGTTACGCTGGAACCAGAAGGTCCCGCTACCATTTCCGTCGGAAGTTGAGGATGATGATGATCCATTTCCTACAATATAGTAAATTAGTAATATACTAAGCATTTAAATTTAATCATAAATTATAAATATAGTAATATACTACTTATTAATATTTAATATATTATTTATTACTAAGCATTTAAATTTAATCATAAATATACTAAGCATTAAAATATTAAAATTTATAACAATTAACAAAGCATAAAAAATTAAAAATATTAATTCATAAATATACTAAGCATAAAGCCATAAATATTAAATATACATAAAACATAAGAATTAATATCAAAATTAATAACTAAGCATATATATATATATTATGTATAAATATAAAATTTAAAAACTAAAACATAAAATTAATTAATAACATTTAAAACAAAAACATACCTTTGAGGCTTTGAGCTTTGGTGCCTTGGTGGAGAGATTAGAGAATAATTGAAAATAATATAGTATTATAAATTTAGAATAGTAGATTAGTTATTTAGTTGATAGTAAATTAGTAATATTAGAACTAGTGACTAGTGTAGAGAATTGAGATTTAAGAGATTGAGAGATTGAGAGATTGAGAGAATGAGAGATTGAATTGAGAGAAAGTGAAAGTGTATGGAAATTGGAATGGGTGGGGGTATTTATAGAAAAATTTGAAATGGGGTAAAAATATAAAATAGAAGAGATGAGGGGGGAAACTGAAATTTTTAAGTTAATTTGAAAAATCTGACCGTTTGCTGACGTCAGCTGATGTCAGCAACGGTCAAAATTTTTAAAAAATAATAATAAAAAAGTGAAAACGGTCGGCCTGCCGGGTCGACCCGGACCGGCCTGCCAGGCCGGCGGGCGTTTTCCTTTTTGAATTTTTTTTTCCAATATTTTAAATTTTTAATTCAAAATTTCAAATCAAGTATTCAAATTCAATTAATCAATTGTTAATTTGTTATTTTATTTGTTAGTTTGTTTCTTTATTACATTATAAATTTATAATATTGTTTAAATTGTTACATTATAAATTTATAATATTGTTTAAATATTTGTAATTGTAATTTGTCTAACTTATTTATTAGTTTAATCGGTTAAAAAAATGTAGAAAATAGAAAGACTTATTATTTTAGATGAAATCAAGCTAAAAGCTTAAACAAAATAAAAATAGATGAAATTATGAAAATATGAAATGAAGAATTATTTATTTATTTTGGAGTCTCAGTGTCAGTATTACATATTTACATGATTCATGATTGCCTCATTAAAAACCTTACCAAGAAAAACCCAGTGGGATAAAAACTTGGTAAGGGAAAAAGAGTGCAATCGTATTACAAGTTAATGTACATGTATAACCTAAAAGTCCTAAATTTGGTTACTGCCGGAACTTTCTTCGACATATAAATTACTGAAATTTTGAACAAATTCTTCGTCTACCGTTTCATTTTGCAACCTCTTTCGAGCATGCTCCCAATCCCGAACGCATGCCAATACCTCCACCATCTCTGGAGTCATCGAACTTCTTCTTTCTTCAACAATTCTTCCAGTCGTGCTGAAAACCTGTTCTGAGGAAACAGTGGAAACAGGGATAACCAGTATGTCACGTGCTAGGTGTGACAGGACCGGATATTTATAGCTGTAGGTCTTCCACCATACCAACAGATCAAATCCCTTCTCTTTGTCTCTGTCAAACCTGTCCGCCCTGTCGTCGTATTGAGCGTCAAGGTAGCTTTTCAGTTCGGCACCGGAGGTTGCACTTGCACTAGCTCCTGAAGAAGAACTTGATGCGCCTACTTTTTTTCGACGTTTTAGAATGTTCCAACTTGTCTGATTCGGGAGTGTGTCTGGTACTTCTAATGGTTGTTGCGCAACGTCCCCATACCTGTGCTCATAAGAACTAAAAACTTCGAACAACTTGGTTCGAATGTCAGTAATCTGTGTAGAATAATCTATTCTCAAAATATTACCAAGATAATCTAGCAATGTTTCAAGACCAGATAACTTAACCCTAGGATCTATTATAACACCTAAAGCATAAAGTAAAGGAATTGTAGACCAATATTTTGTAAACTTTTTTTCCATGGCAACAACTGCAGGGCCTAAGATTTCATCTTCCCTATAATTGTTTAATAATTTAGACATTTCCACAACATGATGGATTGCCAGGGAAGATGTGGGGTAATAGACCCCAGAAAGAATTACAGTGGAATCATAAAAAACCTTTAAAAATTCAACAAATACCTTTGCTACATGCCAATCATCTGTGGTGAGTAATGGACTGCCAACTTGAGACATTTTCAAGTTATAAAAACCAGTAATAGGTGTCTCATATTCTAAAGCATTTAAAAGCATTAAGTAAGTAGAGTTCCACCTTACCGGCATATCTGTTAGGAATCTTCGGGGTCGTAGACCGAAGGTTTTATAGTATCTACCAAATTCACCCAATCTTGGATTAGAACTGGAGATCCAAGCAAGGGCATCTCTGATGCGTTCTATACGATCGCTTACTAACTTCATACCAGACTGTACAACTAAATTTATGATATGACATGCACACCGTTGATGGAAAAAATAACCCCTATGTTGCGGGATATTTTTTTCAAAAAACAATGCAATAGAGCTAGTATTTGCAGATGCATTATCTAATGTGATAGAAATGATGCGATCGGTTATTTCATAAGTTTCTAAAACGGATGTAATGACATTAAAAATATTTAATGCGGTATGTGCATACTCCATAGGACGAAAACCAAGAACTTTTTTTTGTAAATTCCAATCAAAGTCTAAATAATGTCCCGTGACAGTTAAATAGTCCTGTTTGGAACATGGGTTCCAAATATCGGAAGTTAATGCAATAGAGACAGTTAGCTGATGTAATTCAGTCTTCAACTTATCTCGTAGGGTTTCAAAACATTTTATCAAATCGTTCCTAGTAGTGTTTCTAAAAACAGGTTTAAATTGGGGGTTGTATGCAGTTTGAATAAATTCTTCGTAAAAAGCATTATCACCGAAACTAATCGGTTGATCAGTGCATGCAATGTAACGTGCCATGCAATCTCTAGCAACCATGGGGTCGTAACGCCATGTTGAAACGGACCCGTCTGGGTGCCGTTGTAATTGTGTCTGGGTTGTAGTGTCTACCTGTCCGTGTGCAGGCATGCATTTGTCCATATGCCTTCGTAAATGACCAGTCCCTCCCGCAGAAGTGACATAGTGCTTAGGACAAAACTTACATTGAGCTCTATCCATGACTTGACCGTCTGACATAGTCTTCTGTACTATATCAAAACACTGCCATACGTTTGATGTGTGCCTTTTAGGTTTGGGGACACGTGATGACGTTGGTGTTGCGCCAGAAGCAGAAGGTCCCGGTGTCGTACCCGCCGGCCCGGAAAGGTCAAAAAAATCATCATCCATATTAAGACCGTCCACAAATTGAGGATGATATTCCATTTCCTACAACACAAATATTAACTCATTAGTCATTAAAAACTATTAAAGTATTAAACTAAGCATAAGATCATAAAATCATAAATATACTTAATTACTAAGCATACAAATATTAAAATTAATTACTAAGCATTTAAACATAAATATTAAAATCATCAATTTACTACCATAAACATTAAAATTAATTACTAAGCATTTAAACATAAATATTAAAATCATCAATTTACTACCATAAACATTAAAATTAATTACTAAGCATTTAAACATTAAAATTAATTACTAAGCATTTAAACATAAATATTAAAATCATCAATTTACTACCATAAACATTAAAATTAATTACTAAGTATTTAAACATAAATATACTAAGCATTTAAACATAAATATTAAAATCATCAATTTACTACCATAAACATTAAAATTAATTACTAAGCATTTAAACATAAATATACTAAGCATTTAAACATAAATATTAAAATCATCAATTTACTACCATAAACATTAAAATTAATTACTAAGCATTTAAACATAAATATACTAAACATTTAAACATAAATATTAAAATCATCAATTTACTACCATAAACATTAAAATTAATTACTAAGCATTTAAACATAAATATTAAAATCATCAATTTACTACCATAAACATTAAAATTAATTACTAAGCATAAAAATATAAAATCATAAATATAATAAGCATACAAACATTGAAATTAATTACTAAGCATTTAAACATAAATATAATAAGCATACAAATATTCAAATTAATTACTAAGCATTTAATCATAAATATACTAAGCATACAAAGATTCAAATTAATTACTAACCATTTAATCATAATTATACTAAATTACTAAGCATAAAAAATTAAAAATATTCAAATTAATTAATAAACATAACATCATAAATTTACTAACCATAAAGGCATAAACATTAAAATCAATTACTAAACATAAAATCATCAATCTACTAACTAAAAAAATAATTAAAATATACAAATATTAAAATTAATTACTAGACATAAATTCATAAAATGATAAATTAACTTAAATCAAAGATTCTAAGATTTAATATTAGAATTTATAACAAAGCATACAAATATTAACTCATAATTCATAAATATACCAAGTTACTAACCATAAAAACCCCATTAATATCAAATACATATAAAAGTATAAAACATAAGAATAAATATCAAAATTAATAACTAAGCATAAATATATTAAGTATAAATATAAAATTTAAAAACTAAAGAATAAAATTAATTAATAACATTTAAAGGAAAAACATACCTTCAAGCTTTGGTGGAGTGATTAGAGAATAATATTAGTAATATAATATTATAAATTTATAATGGTAGATTATTAGTGTAGAGAATAGAGAGAGAGTGAGAGTAGAGACTAGAGAGAGAGAGAGAGAGAGAGAGAGATAGTAAGATTGTAATAATGAAATTATTAGAAAATAGAGATTAGAATTTAGAGAGAATAATGGAGAGTTGGAGACTTGGAGAATGGAGTTATGGAGAGAATGAGAGAATGAGAGAATGAGAGATTGAGATTTGAGAGAAAGTGGGGAAATAGGAATGGGTGGGGGTATTTATAGAAAAATTTGAAATGTGGGTAAAAATATAAAATAGAAGAGATGAGGGGTCAAAATGAAATATTGCAGATTTTTTAAAAATGTGACCGTTTGCTGACGTCAGCAACGGTAAAAAATTTTAAAAAATTAATAAAAAACTACTTTTCAACGGTAAAAAAAAAAAAAAAAAAAATTAACGTTCGGCCTGGTGGGCTTGGCCCGCCGGCCTGTTGGCCCGTTCCGGGCCGGCCCGCCAGGCCGTAAAACTTGGCCCGACCCGGGCCATTCCGTGGGCCGTGCCTGGCTTGGCCCGCTCTCCAAGCAGGCCGTGCCAGGAACGGCCCGCCAGTCTGGGCGGGCCGGCCGTGCCGAGCCCTCCAGGCTCGGCACATTTTGACACCACTACAAGATTGCTCATTTATTACTTGAATAGGTTCAAGATTGCTCCTTTATGACTTGACTTAGGTTCAAGATTTTGTTATTGTGTTTTGTGAGTTGTATTGTGGTAGATATTGCATATATGAGTTTTGTTTGTCTATTTTGTTATGTTTTATGCATGCCACTTAGTAAGATGATATCTAGGAATGTCTAACATGTTCATCCATGCCTAGATAAGCTAAAATGTCTAACCTTGCATTTTGAGTATCTTGAATATTGCACATATTCACACTAGGTTGTTTTATCTCTTCATTTAGAGTCAAGTCTTGTATTTGCCTTGTTGGTAGTTTGCAAGCATGAACTAGGTTCACTTCTAAAGGCCTGTGGGTAGCAAAGACGGATTAGTAATTTTAGGTGTGATGCGGTCAACCTAGATTGTAATCGTATTTGCAAGTAGTGGATTGAGGTTCTAGTGTGGCGCACTTAACAGCCCGTGGTTTTTCCCCATGTGGGTTTCCACGTAAAAATCATGTGTTATTTACTTTCCGCATTGTCTACACATGATTTCATTTGTTGACTAGTTGGGGTATTTTTGTAATCTTGATTAATCTCGAAAAATTGGTAAAAAGGGATTAAAATCTATTCACCCCCCCTCTAGATTATATTAGGACTCGTTTATATTTATTTTCAATAATCAGCGCTAAAAGTTTTTGAAAATTGCAAACTGGACCAATAAGTTTTGGTAATTATAAATTGATCCAAAATTTTATCAAAATTACAAAATGACCCAAAATAATTGCAAAACAGTCCATGAAAAATATCGAATTCTCCAAAAGTGGCTCAGAGCAAAAACGAACTCTGTGATCGATCTAGACCAGATCAAGGGTCATGACTGATGATCATTAATCGTCACCGTAAAACGCACTAGGCTGGTGTGAAAAACCGGGGAAGCTCACCGACGAGGTGGTGTTGGCCCGAGGGGCGATGGGTCTGGGTTGAAAACCCACCAACCCAGAAGCAAACTCAAATCGAGGTTTGGTGATACTAGATCAGATGATCTGATTATCCAACACCCATCACATTCACATGTTCATCAAGTTCATCTACTGTCAAGTAGACTACTGATCTCAGAATTCTCCTCTTTTTTTTTTCAGCAACTCTGAATTTTGCTCTCCAGGAGCATCAAACTTGAATGAAATGGATAAAATATTACATCCAGTTTCATTATACGTTAGAATCTTAAATCTCGTTTATGATACTCACAACATCCTGTTGGATGTGAATGAAATGGATAAAATATTATTTCCAATTTCATTATACGTTTAGGATCTTAAATCCCTTTTACGATACTCACAACATCCTGTTGGATGTGAATGAAATGGATAAAATATTATTTCCAATTTCATTATATGTTTAGGATTTTAAATCCCTTTTATGATACTCACAACATCCTGTTGGATGTGAATGAAATGGATAAAATATTATTTCCAATTTCATTATACGTTTAAGATCTGAAATCCCTTTTACGATACTTACAACATCCTGTTGGATGTGTAAATTATTTTTCTCAAATGAATGATATGTAAACATATCACTTTATATATATGAGATAAAATAAAATCATGGATCATAATGATTTTTCGAACTTCCGATTCGACCATGAACTGTAAGTTCATATATAATTATAATCAAGAAAAATTCAGATTATGAGTGGATTTGAAACCCCATGTTCCAAATAATGAACTACGTCATTCATGAATATGACATTGGATCCAGAATTCCAGGTTCTCATCGGTTTTCAATACCGTGCCGTATGGCATTCATGAATATAACACTGGATCTAAAATTCCAGTTTTTCATCGGTTTTCAAAACCGTACCAACTTAAATATCATAATTCCAGAAACTTTAAGTTTTGGTTCGTCGGTCTTGCCAATCTCATATATTGCGAAAAATGAACAGTTCCAGGACGGTATATATGTCCTGTAAATAAACAATTCCAGGAGGCTGAGCTCACCTGTTATGTTCCGTAAATAAACAGTTCCAGAACGGTATATATGTCCCGTAAAAACAAATCCAGAACGGTATATATGTTCTGTAAAAAACAATTCCAGAAGGCTGAGCTCACCTGCATATATATGTTCCATTGACAGCAAAGTCATCTTGTATACGAAATTAATGTAGATCCAAAATATTGAGATTTAAAGAAAATAAATTCATGACTATATATATATATATGTTCCGTTAATGGCAAAGCCATTTTGTATATGAAATATATATAGATTCAGAATATTGAGATTTAAAGAAAATAAATTCAGGACTATATATATATGTTCCATTGACAGCAAAGCCATCTTATATACGAAATATATATAGATCCAGAATATTGGGATTTAGAGAGAATAAATGAATAAATCCAGAACTATATATATATGTTCTGTTGACGGCATAGGCCATCTTGTATAAGGAAATATATACAGATCCAGAATATTGAGATATAAGTAAATCACCCACTAGGGGTCCCTTTTACTTACATACACGAATATCAAGCCGTAAGTAAATCACTCACCTGGAGATACTTTTTACTTATATACGATCGTGCTGATAACATGTTGTAAATTAATAAATAATAAATAAAAGAATGAGATGAGAAATAAGTGAGAGAGATCAAGTGAGAGAGACGAGAGATCAAGTGAGACGAGAGAGAGAATATATGTGATTTGTATTGATTTTGGAACTCACCAACCCTTACAATTGAAAACCCAAGCAATATATATAGGCAAATAAAGAGAGATAGGCAAGTGGGAGATATTAAGTGAGAAAGAGAGAGAGGCGGTGGATGTAGGGGAAGATATTATGGGGAGATATTGGGGAGATATTATATGATATTATGGGAGATATTAAATGAGATATTATGAGAGATATTATGGTGATATATGTGTGTATAATACATGTAAAAGCCACATATATTATAACAAGTAGGCACTTTTGGACAATTACCTGTAATTATTTTGT
Source organism: Acer campestre (assembly GCA_954870605.1). Taxonomy (NCBI): domain Eukaryota; kingdom Viridiplantae; phylum Streptophyta; class Magnoliopsida; order Sapindales; family Sapindaceae; genus Acer; species Acer campestre. The sequence goes on from OX940805.1 coordinate 2,514,786, forward strand.
CTATTGAATTTATCTACTAAAAGTGGGTCCAAGTTAACACACGTGACTGTACTATCCGATAAGTATAACATTAATGAAATAATAATGAATTTTGTTGCTATATAAATATATAATGATTAACGTCCAAAAGTTATCTGCACTATAAGGGGTTGTCTAGTATGGGGTAATTAAAATAATGTGATTTCTGATGGGAAAATAAAATCTAGGAATATGATTTCTAGGAAAGTTGTATACATTTGTTTGGTTATGCATGGGAATATAATGTCGGATTTCTGGGAATATCAAGTAAAAGTGTTTGGTTGTATATGGGAATTTGTTTATATATATATATATATTTATTTATTTATTAAAAACTAAAAAATTAAAAAAAATCTAAAATCAATTAACATATCAAAACCGACATACTACCCAGATCCTTATCTTTCTTCTTTCCAACTTAATATTTAAAAACCCAGATCATCTCTTTCCATCTCTCTTTCTCTTTGTCTTTCTCTCAGATCATCATCGTCGTCATCCTCGCCTCCAGCCATCATCGTCGTCGTCGATGCTTAGATCAATGCTCGTCGTCGTCATCATGCTCGTCGATGCTCGTTGATTTGCTCAGATTTGCTCATCAATCGATGCTCGTCGTCGTCATCATTGAAACCCATATCTGCTCCATTGAAACCCAGATTTGTTGACAATGGCTGCTACCTCTTGGCTTGATGAAGATGAAGTTGAAGTTGGTATTGTTCTAAAAATTTGGTGTTAATTGTAATTAATAAATCTGAAAATTGATGAAAGTAGGTTTTGAAGATGCACTATTGTTTTGAAATCGTGAAGAACAAAGAATGAGAAAATAAAAAATATATATTTTTAATGAGGGTGGGTCCCACGGTGGGAATCAGATGGAGGGGCATCTGAAACCCACCTGTTGGGGTGGGAATCACATTACTCCCTTGGAGGGTAATGTGATTCCCATGGGATTCACATTCCTAGGAATCTAAAAATGCAAATCTAGTAACAAACATGGGAATCCTATTAGATTCCCATTCCCATGCCAAGATCACCCCATACCAAACGCCCCCTAAGATTGTAGATTTGAGTTCTCCCCTTTCCTTGACAAACTCCCAATTTATATAATATTGTACTACTAGAAAAAATAAAAATAAAAAGTTAATATTATTTTATACATTCTCAATTGATACCAGAAGAACAAAGAAAAAAAAAATCCATCTTCTTCAATCAAATTCCACAAAAAAAAAATAAAAAATCAATCGAGAAGAGATCTGCTTCATTGATGGAGAAACTATATACTTCATCATCATTCAAAATTCAACAAAAAAAAAAAAAAAAAAAAAAACAATCGAGAAAAGATATTCTTCTTTAATGGAACAGATCGTTCCATTGCTGATGTAGTTGTGAGTTGCGACAATCTGTGATTGGGCATATCCCTTTTCCATTTGAGATAGTGGTGTTAAAATGTGTTGGGCCTGGTGGGCCCAGCACGGCCGGCCCGCCCGCCAAGGATGGTGGGCCATTCCTGGCACGGCCCACCTGTGTCGCTGGCTAGGCTAGGCACGGACCCCATGCCTGGTACAGGCCGGGTCTAGAAAAGAGGCCTGCCATGCCGGCCCTACCCAGCCCAACCCGCCATGCCAACCGTTGGGCTTGCCAAATATAATTTATTTATTTTTTACCGTTAACAACATTTTTTAATATTTTTTTTGTTGAATTTTTGGATCGTTGCTGATAGGGTTGCACATTAGGAAAATGGGGATGGGGGAGTTTTGGGGGGAGGTCCCCCCATCACCATCCCCATCCCCACTTTCTCCGTTTACCCCATTCTCCCATTTCCCCATTTAGCTGAAAATTACAAATTGAACAATAAAAAAAAAAAACATTCCATTACAAATGTAAAAGAAAATTCATTACAAAATAATGTATAAGAAAATACATTACAAAAAAAATATATAAATATATATATGTATATATAATTATTTTTATAATATTTTGAAGAAAATGGGGAAATGGGGATGGGGGTACCTCCCCCCACCCCCCCCCCCCCCCCCCCCCCTCGGGGAAACGGGGAAACGAGGAGCCGGGGGAAAATGTACAACCCTAGTTGCTGACGTCAGCAAACGGTCAAAATTTTAAAAGTGGGTTGAAAATTACAATTTGTGCCCTCATCTCTTCTATTTTATATTTTTACTCACATTTCAAATTTTTCTATAAATACCCCCACCCATTCCAATTTTCATACACTTTCTCTCAATCTCTCATTCTTTCCATTCTCCAACTCTCTATTACTCTCTCTAATCTCTATTCTCTACACCATTTCATATTTTCATAATTTCATTCTTACTCTTTCCTTCTCTAATCCCACTCTCTCTCTAATCTCTATACTACTAATCTACTATTCTAATACTATATTACAGATTTACTATTTTTCCCGACAGTCTTAACATCGACAATGATGATTATAATTTTTCCGAACCGACCCAACCAACAACGGGATCTTCCGCCACCACACCAACATCACATCTCAAAGCCATAAAGTTGACATCTGTTGTATGGCAGTGTTTTGACAAAGAAGAAATACCAAACCCAGATGGTAGGATCAAAACAAAATATTGCTGTAAGTTTTGTAAACTCTTATATGCCAGTTCTAAGTCGGGAACCGGTCATTTGAAAAGGCATATGGACAAATGCATGGCTAGACACGGACAAGTAGACAGTACAACCCAGACATAACTACAACGGAACCCAGACGAACCTGTTACGACTCCGCGTATGCTAGAGATTGGAAACTTATGAAATAACTTATCGCTGAAAGTTCCGGTAGTAACCAAGTCTAGGACTAGGTTATACATGTAACATGTAACACGTACATTAACTTGTAAGATTTTACTTCTTTTCCCTTACCAAGTTTTCATCCCACTGGGTTTTTCTTGGTAAAGTTTTTAATGAGGCAATCATGTAATAGTGAAAGTCTGAAATAAATAAATAATTCTTTATTTCATATTTTCATAATTTCATGTATTTTTTATTTTCTTTAATATTTTATCTTTATTTATTCTTTGAATTATTTTATTAAATAAAATAATAAAATCTATCTATTTTCTACATTTTTTTATTAGACTAAAATAATAAATAAGATAGACAAATTACCATTACAAATACATAAGTTAAATTGTTAAAACAATATTATAAGTTAGTAAAATTGAATTAAAATATTTAAATTCTAAAAAAATTATTATTATTTTTTTTAATTTCAGGCTTGCTGGCACGGCACATTTGGCCCATTCCACTGGCACGTGCTGAGCCCCCGTTTTTTAAAACAGGCCAGGTCGAGCTTGGCACGGCAACTTACCATGCCGGGCCAGGCTGAGCCCATTTTCAAAAACAAGCCTCATCGGCCCTGTACAAATGGATCGTGTTGGCCCACATTTACACCACTAATTATAGATGGAGGTGCTCCATCTCTTAGACGGAGCCATCTAATCTATCAAATCAAGTCATCTGCTCCATTTGATAGCAATTATCCATATATCTTCCTAATCTTTTCTTTTGTTTTTGTTTTTTTAAATTATTTTTATATTTTTTTAAAATATATAATTTTCAATAATGGAGATCTTTTGATGGATAGAAGAGATCAAATCTCCTCCATCCATCCATTTTTTAAAAATTAATTAATTATTATATAAATAATTAATAATGATTTATATATATATATTAATAGGTAATCTGTTATTTTTATCTCTTAGCCATTAAAGTTTAATAGTGAACTACTAACGGTAGGGGATGTTCGCAGAGGTGGACCCACTATTGGACCCAATGAGGCATATGCCCTACCTTATTTTTTCAAAAATAATAATTATATTATATATATATAAATCAAATAGCACTTATTATAATATCAATAATGCTAAACATTCAACATTTTTCATCCCACTACGTGTGGTATGTGAGGTGTCAAATTATGAGTGGATATATGAGGTAGGTGAGATAAATCATCAATAATGTGTATCCACTCACAATTTGACACCTCACATACGATATATAGTGGGATAAAAAATGTGAGATTTTAGGTGGGATGGGTAGCATTACTGTTATAATATATCACTTCTTAGCACGTGGTAGTGCTCTTTGCTCTCACTTTAATGGTGAAGGGTTTAAGTCATCATTAATTCTAATTTTAATAATTTTTTATTTTGTCCTCTTTTCCAATTTTTTTCTTAAATTTTCCTCTTCTTCTGCAACAAAACAATTTAGTTTCTCTTTCTCATCATTGTCAACTTCTTGTCTACTCTGTTTTTTTTTTTAATAAAAAAAAACAAAAACTTCTTGTCTATCTACAATTTATAGTTACTTAATTCAATTTTATTTTTTTATTAAATTATCTATTATTATTTTATAATTTTCTTATTTCTAACCGTTTTAGTTTAATATGCCTAACACATCCAATAAAATAAACCCTAAAATCTCAAAATTTAATTTATTGTATTATAATAGTCTATTTATTATTATTATTATTATTATTCATTTTACTTTATCCTTAATATTTTTTCTTTATTTTATAGTATTAATTTATATAGAATCAATAAAGCAATAATTTATCAATAATTAAAAGAATAAAAAAATCAAAAAAATGTCTAGTAATATTTGTTAATCAATTATTATAAATACAAGGGTTAATTACAAAAATACACCTCGATGTTTTGCAATAACACACAAATATTATATTTTTATGTTTATTACAAAAACATACACTTGACCAGTTTGATTGCCGTTAAAAATGACGGTTGAACTTCATTGACCATTATTACACTATACAATGACCAGATTGCCTTCCTTTAATAATTTATCCATTATTCTAATAATTTCCTTAAATAAATTTAAAAACAATAAAATCAAATAAATAAATTACTCAAAAAGTAAATAATAATAATAATAATAATGATAATAATAATAATAAAATAAACGTAGAGAATATTCTTAAAATTCCCATAAAAAAGAAACTTAAAGTGTAACAGTATTTATTAAATTTAAAAATAAATTAAAAAACTAAAAAAATTGAAATAAAAATATCAGAAACAAGAATATAAATATTAAGAAGAAAAATTCAAACGTGTTATGGTTTGTGTTCTTGGACAAAATTTAAGGAATTTTTTTTTCTTCTCGTCAACGTTTCAAAAACACGCACATCCAAAGCATTAGAAAAAAAAAAAAAAAATTCTGATTTGATTCATCACGATAAGAGCTTCATTGCTACATATTTGTTTCTCGTTAAACTTTGAAAAAAAAAGGAAAAAAAACAGATTCTATCACATCCAAATTCATCACAACCAAATTTATTACACCAAATTCTTTACACTACTGTTTTCTCAGACATCAAAACCCACAACAATTATCAAGGCTCCAACAGTATAACCACCAACGCGCCACAACCGCCGTACTCACTGCTCTCCACAGCCTATAATCAAGATCTCCAACGTTATTATATTTTTTCGTTTATTTATTTTTAAGGATTTATTATTTTGTAATAAAATTATAATTTTCTGTACTTGTCCTTAAAAAGACCTTTTTCCTCTTTCATTATTAAGTATACTGTTAAATTAGGGATGGCAAATTTACCCGGCCGGGCCGGGTACCCGGCTTTACCCGGGCCAGAAATCCTGGGTAAAACCAGAACATGCCTTACCCGGCACCGGGTAAGGGTTGTCCGGGTACGCAGGCCCGTTGTGTTCCGGCCCGGGTCCGGGTATACCCGGATACCCGGTTTTTAATTTTTTTTAAGAAATTTTTTTTTACACAAACAAACTTAACCCTAACTTAACAAACATATTCTCTCCACCACCGAGTATTTCTCTATTCGCTCTGCCAAATCTAGTTTTATTTTTTTGTAAAACTTATATTACAAACACAATTTAACTAAAACAAATTAATTACAAATACAATTTAATTAATTATCAAATGAAATCAATATACCAGCAGGTGGATTAAAAACAAAGTAATTAAGCATTGTTTAATTTTATGTTTATAAAATTTACTAGTCAGATTAGCTAATATGGACAGAATTGGCAACAGCAACATTAGCAGAATAAAATGCAGTGTAGTAATTTAACCCAAGAAAATCCAAAGATCCTTTCACCATCCTAGATTCTTTTTTACTGAATTTTGACAATCTTTCTCTAACAAGGGCACGCATCCTAAATTGATAGTCACAATAAGTCAATGGCTCCATAAACCTGTTTATTTTAATAATTACAAAAAAAAAATAAAAAAAAAATAGAAAAACTTATATTTATCTCATAATATATTTATACAAAAAAAAAAAAAAAAAAAGGAAAAACCCTGGTAAAACCTGGGCAAAATCCGGGTATGGATACCCGGAAACCCGGCCGGGTTTTTCCTGACCAGGTATTTTCGGGCCGGGTAACCGGCCCGGACCCGGGTTTTTGCCATCCCTATATTAAATCTAACATGGTCAAACCAGTCAACAGTCGGTCAATGGTATGTTTCTGTAATAAATGCAATAGTAGAATATACGTGTATTATTGCAAAACATCGGGGTAGGATATTGCAATTAACCCTAAATAAAAGACAAAATTTCTTATTATAATATTAGATTGTAATTTATTTCTTAAGAATAAATATTGTCACTTGTGGAAATGACAGAAAATGTCCACTTTCAAGTTTGAAATAGCAAAAAAGTCTCCCTATTGTTTTTCTTGCATTTGTGTCCCCTTGGGAACATGAAATTCCCCAAATACCCTTAAGTGGGATTTTAAAGAGTTAAAACTTTTAAAGATGAAATTCCGAAATTGGCCTAAAAGGGCAACCCCATTAAGCGTGATTACCCATTTGCCCTAACATATTTAAATTCAAAACCAGAGGGTCGGGGGGTCGTGCGAAATCAAGAACTCCAAAAGAGAACGAGAGAGAAGAAGAATTGAAGAGAACGAGAGAGAAGAAGAATTGAAGAAGGCATCGAATAGAAGAAGAAGCGAACGACAGAGGAGAAGAAGAACAAACCAGGTTTGAGAAGAAAATTTCTTGAAGAAGAAGAACAGTCAGTCGAATACCGAGACCCAGCCCCGAAGAAGACGCCTTTGTCGCAACTCGTAAGTAAAGGTATTCATTCGTATTCTCATTGTCTTCTAGCGTTTTAACCTCGGTGATATGTTTGTTTGCATCTGTGTTTGACTGTGCATGGATAATGTGTTATTAAGTTATAAGTATTTGTTTGAGAAATGAGTAGTTATCTTGCCAAGGGTTCATGCAATGGCAGGGAACAGGTGCTTTTGTTTAGTTTTTTGTTAAGGGAAATTCAACTTTTGAAATGTGGTCCCCATTTGTCTGAATATGAAGCCCTGACAAAGGGATTTCAAACCTTGTAAACGATTGTGAAGCATAGTATTGTAGTTGTTAATGGTTTTTGTGATGTTATGTTATGAAGTGTTGGATTTTGTTAATTCAAGTGTTGAAATGTGGCCCCATTTGTCTGAATATGAAGCTCTGACAAAGGGATTTCAAGCCTTGTAAACGATTCTGAAGCGTAGTATTGTAGTTGTTAATGGTTTTTGGGATGTTATGTTACGAAGTGTTGTATTTTGTTAATTCAAGTTTTGAAATGTGGCCCCATTTGTCTGAATATGAAGCCCTGACAAAGGGATTTCAAGCCCTATAAACGATTCTGAAGCATAGTATTGTAGTTGTTAATGGTTTTTGGGATGTTATGTTATGAAGTGTTGTATTTTGTTAATTCAAGTTTTGAATTGTGGCCCCATTTGTCTGAATATTAAGCCCTAACAAAGGGATTTGAAGCCCTGTAAACGATTGTGAAGTGTAGTATTGTAGTTGTTAATGGTTTTTGTGATGTTATGTTATGAAGTGTTGGATTTTGTTAATTCAAGTTTTGAAATGTGGCCCCATTTGTCTGAATATGAAGCCCTGACAAAGGGATTTCAAGCCCTGTAAACGATTGTGGTAGTATTTTAGTTGTTAATGGTTTTTGCGATGATTTTTGAATTGGTGGATTTGTTGGTGCCTTGTTATGTGTTTTTTTGTGTTCACATGATGAGTATATCGTATCTATCATGTATAGTGGTGGGGATGTCCATTTCATTTCATTGTTTATCAATTCAGGGCTTGAAATCCCATTTTGTTTTTTAATTAATTTTTTTTTATTTTATACCAGATGCCGGCTGATCGTTTCAAAAACAAATGGAGGTATCCAGACCACAGAAGCTGGGTACATGCGAGAATAAACTCGCACAACAAATTTTTTTTTCTTCAAGAGCTAGAGTTAGTGTTGACACGTTGCGGCGTGGTGGATAGATTTAAGGAAGGCCCTTTTGGGCAGTATTTGGAAATGGTACAGCCAATTAAAATGCATGGGATGCTCATCTACAATATGTTGAAAAGACAGCTCATTCGTTCGAATTCAAATGAGGATGAGATTTGGTTCGGTTTGGGGCAAAAGGAGGCTAGGTTTGGGAGAGAAGAATTTTGCTTATGTAGTGGCCTCAACATGGGCACACTCCCCGAAGGCTTCAAAGAAAAGAAAGAAGTCGGTGAGCAATCTATCTTGAGACGATATTTCAATGATGAAATGCCATCTATGGAACTGTTGGAGGCAACCTTGAACCGGCTGATGGAGCCTGCAGCTGGTGATGATGCGTTGAAGATGGGATACCTATTAATGGTGTCCCAGTTCTTCGGGATTGATGAGGCACGGACAGCTATACCTTGTTGGCTGTTTTCTTTAGTAGAGGACATTGATGCTTTTGAGAGTTTTAGTTGGGGATCTTACCTTTTTGATGTCACGTTGTGGTGGCTGAAGAATGCAGCTGATAAACACCTTGATAAATTGAGAGGAGGTGATGGGCAGAAGAAAAGAGAGAATGACGAAAAGAATAAGAAGAAGAAGGAAGAGAATAAGAATAAGAAAAAGAAGAAGGAAGAGGAGAAGAAAAAAAGAAGAAGGAAGAGGAGAAGAAGGAGAAGTCGAAGAAGAGGAAGAGGCAAACTAAAGTAGAAGATGGAGAAGAAGAAACAAACAATGACAGTGAGCAGGTGGAGTTGGACAATGCGCAGAACAATGATGAGGTGAAGTATTTCACATTCCACTATTATGGATTTCTACTAGCATTTCAGGTATTGTCAATAAATGAATGTGTAAATCAACCTTATGCTAGGATTTCTGTTATGGATTTATTTTAATAAGATTTTTTTCTTAATTGTTTAGGTTTGGGCTGTTGAACAGATTACCCGTTTAGAAGGTAAAATTGGGATACGGAAAGGAACAGGGTTCCCAAGATTTAAGAATTGGAACTTCAATACAAGAGTTCTAAAAGTTGAATCCTATTTCAGTACAACGGTATGTATTTTACCATTTGGTGTCTAGTTGTATTTTGATGTGTTGCCTATTTTGCTTGATTTCTGTGATACATTGGATTTTGGGGTTATGTGTTATATTACTTATTACTTTATGAATTGTATATGGATTGTCTATGAAGGTCATTTTGAAATCTGTATTATAGTGGGTTGTAGGGTACACTTTCTTATTATGAATGGTTGCTTGAATATTATAGTGGGTTGTAGGGGGGGCTTGAAAGATCTTAGTCAGAGCTTGAAATTCGTGACTAGGGCTTGAAATTCGTTACTAGGGCTTCAATTTCGTTATTAGGGCTTGAAATTCCTTTCTAGGGCTTGAAAAGCCTTTGCCTGCTATTGGGTTTCTGTTTGAAAATATTCATTAACCTCAATGTTTTGTGCACTATACATGCAGATGGAATTGTTCCCATGAAAGGTTTATGATCATGAAAAGTCAAGTGCTTACTACAAATCTTTGATGTTGTATGATGTGGCAAGGGAGGACCATGATCATAATGATGTGGAGGACCGTGCAGATGCAATGGAAGAGGGTGCTGCTTCCATTCAGCACACCAAGACTCTCCGATCTAAAAACTCAGATCAACCGGCGTCTAAGAAGCGGCTCTTCCATGGAGATGTAGAAACTCCGAAGGTAAAAATTCATAATATACATAAGTTTTATTATCCTAAGTTATTTTACTAAGTTCTTTTGCATGATGTAATCATTAATTTTGGATTTTGAATTGGATTTGCAGTCAAAATTGAAGACAGGTTTCGTATACAATTCCTGAATTGTATACGTGTATGGAAAATATGATTACACAGCAAATAAAAGAAAGCGAGGTGAGGATGAAGCGTTGGATAGCAGAAGAAATTGCAAAGATTGCAAAACAAAACAAGGTTGGAGATACATCTTCACCCAAAAAATCAAGAGAAATGAAGGACAAAGGTTTTGATAGGGTAAGCTTCAATTATTTGTTAGTTTACTCTAACATTTATTACATAATAAGAGTCCTTCGCCAGGGTAGTCCTTAAAATATATTGTTCTCATTGTAGGATGATAGCAATAGGTTGGATGAGAAGGTACATTTTGTGAATGACATTCATGATGATGAAGTTGATCAGGAGGGTGACAGACTGCCAGGTGTTGAGAATGATCAGAAGGGTGACAGACTGCCAGGTGACAGACTTGACAAAGAGGCAAGTGTTGAGACTGATGTTGATAGTGATGTTGAGAAAGTCGAAGATAAGAGTGTTGTTGAGAAGGCCGATGGTGATAGTGGCGTTGAGAAGGCCGAGGATAAGAGCAAAATTGAGAAGGCAGAGGTTGAAAGTGTTGTTGAGAAGAACGACATGAAAGTGTTGTTGAGAAGGACGAGGTTGATACAGAAATTGAGAAGCCCGAGGATGAGATTAATGTTGAAGTTGAGGTAGTTGGTAAAAAGTCTGAAGGAGACAATGCGGATGTTGCTAAAAAGCCAATTTGTGTGGATGATTTCCCATCCCCGGATTGCTGGCTTCTTAGTGTGCTTCCAACCAGTATGCCTAGTGTTATATGGGATGAATCTGCTCACCCCTCAGTGGTTTACAAGAATGAAGACAAGGAAAGGGGCCGAAGGCGGTCAAAGTTCCTCCTGACCCCGTATGTTGACCCCATGCCGGGAACGAAGAAGAAAGGAGAAGAAAATCAACATTTCAAAGACTTCACGGCATTTTTGAAGGGCAAAAATGAAGTCAGGTAATGCTCTTTTCCTATCCTCCATTAACCTAAGCTAGTTCAATTTATGGTGTTGTGATTTGTTATGCCATAATATAAAAATCTCGTTGACAATGAACAGAATATATACCGGGCACCCCGTAAAAGACATGACACGTTCCAAGTTGAAGGACTTCACTAACACGGACAAATGGATTTCAAACTCGGTAATTTCTTTTATAGTGTTCAATTTTGTTATTATATTGTTAACATGCACACTTCTTTTCTAATTCTCCGTCGATACATGTAATTATAGCATATAGACAGCTACTTCGACTTGCTTTGGAAGAAGCGTTTGAGATTACAGTTTAATTACCGGCAGGATATAGGATTGGTCTCTCCCGTGTTTTTCGTAAGTTCACTTTTATTTAAGGATTATAGAATATGTATTTGCTTAAGATGGTTGGTTTTTTGTATAACAAGGTTGGTTTTTTTTTACACAGCTCAATTTGAACATTCAGTGGGAGAAAATAGTGCTGGAGATACGAACCCAAAGGCAGCTAAAAGAGTTTGAAGAGGAAGATAGGATAAGACAGTAGGAGGCCGGAAAGGCTGGGGAAGATGGATCAGACAAAGAAGTTATACAGCAATGTGTGAAAAAGAAGAAGAAAGGTCCTTCTCCACCACCAGTGTGCGAAACGAAAGAAGTTTGGGAAGATTACCCCGAGTTCAATCCGTTGGATTTCCACCCTGACAATGATTTTTTACATTACGTCCGGGGTAATGATCTGCTTTACAATGAACCGTGGTGGAAGATGAATTCGGTAAGTTTGTATGTTTTGCATGAATATGGATTCGGTGGATTTGGTATGTTATGTTTCACTCCTTCTGGCAGGGCTTGAATTTCCATTGGCAGGGCTTGTATTCCCATTTCTAGGGCTTGAAATTGCTTTACAGGGCTTGAAATTCCTGAACATTCCTTATAGGTTTTGATTCCTTACAACGTCGGTGACCACTGGGTTATTTCAGAAGTGTTTTTAAAAGAAGGAAAAGTGAGGATGTTTGATTCCTGGTGGGGAAGACAACGAAGGAACAATCGAATAGGGGAAATCCGACCATTACTATATTTGTTACCCTCCATCTTGAAGGCATCAAATTATTACGAAGAATTGAACTTACCTGTGCCCACAACTCCATTCATTGCCGAAAACGTGGATCCACTCTTAATTCCTCAACAGGGCGATGGGTAGTTAATTTACATTGCTATATAACTTGGTGTTTTTTTACATGTAATCGTCATTATCTTATCGTTATTTTCATATGGTGCAGTAGCAGCTGCGGTGTTTTCATGTTAAAGTTCGCCGAATTAGTACTATCCGGAGTTGATTTACCGTGGATTCACGAATTTGGACAAAAGAATATACCAAGCATTAGGAAGGCAATGGCACTTGACGTTTTTGTTAATGGCGAGATTGTAAACCCCATTCAGCCGTAGGTGAAATTGGTAGATGTGCACTTTCGATTTTTGAAATTGGTAAATTGGTGAAATTCATGTTCATTCATCTCAGGATACTATATTGTAGAGAAAAAGAAGAAGAATGGAAAAATGTAAGAATGTATATGTTGCAATTGTGGATTGGCAGCCCAGCTTTAGTACAGTTCTTCATTATCATACCTAGTGTGAAGCTGCCATCCTATGAATATTCAGTGGTTATGATACACTTAATTAATTAATTATTTAAGGTACACTGATATTTATAAAATATTGATGAATCAATTAATTTAAGTGTAATTAATTAATTAATTAATTTAAGTTTAATTAATTAAGTCATCAGACATTATCACAAAAATAGGAAATCACATGAACCGTTTTATTATTGGGCTGGGCCCTTTGCATTACAAACCCGATAAACAATAAGAGAATAACACATGACATTTGAGATGATGAACCCCAACCGAACTAAGTAAAGAAAAGGGGCCCCGCCTTTGGTTCCCATTCTTGGGTTCCTCCTCAGTTCCTCCCCCTTTCGTTTTTCTCTGTTTATCAAATTTACTGTTATGGCGAACCCTAGAGTGTTCTTTGACCTAAGCATTGATGGCCACCCTGCAGGTAGAATTGTGATGGAACTCTTCACAGACAGCACCCCGATAACAGCGGAGAACTTTCGGGCTCTTTGTACCAGAGAGAAGGGTATCGGCACGTTTGGGAAAGCACTCCACTACAAGGGTTCAACCTTTCATCGTGTGATACCCGGGTACATGGTCCATGGAGGAGACATCATTCACGGAAATGGAACCAGTGGTGAATCGATATACGGCCCTAGTTTTGCCGACGAGAACTTCGTGAAGAAGTACATCGGTCCCGGTATCCTGTCAATGGCCAAAACTGGCAAAACAGGCAACAGGTCCCAGTTCTTCATCTGTACCACTAAGACCGAGTGGCTCGATCGCAAGCAAGTCGTCTTCGGTGAGGTGGTCCAAGGATATGACGTCTTGAAGGCCGTTGACAATATCGGTTCCATCACCGGCTTGACATCCAAGCCCGTAATGGTTATTGACTGCGGTCAATTGTGCTGAAATTGGGACATTTTTACAGTTGTTATATTAATGTTTTGCTTTGGTTGTGTTGGTTTGTTGTTGTTGTTTTGTAAGCATTTATTTCCTTCCGGTTGGCTGTCTTTTATTTTCTGTGTTCTTGTTGACTCGATTTGTTTGAAGAATCCTTCCAATGGCGAGTTTAATGAAATTAAATGAAATTGATTGATACCATAACCGATGACAAAATTGAAATTAATGTGGGCTTCAATTCCATTTCCAGGGCTTCACCTATATTCAATCTTGGAATCATATACAATGCTTTTAAAGGAAGGGAATCCATGGTGGACCATGATGAGGTCGTTTGTGTACTCAACAAAATAGTAATAATAATAGTTTTTGGTTGATTCTTGAAAACTCTTTTAAAGCCACTCAATCCTTTTAAAATGTGATTTGATAGCAAAATAGTGAGCAAGTTCGTTCCACAGGGAATGAAGTGTTAATTAGATAAATTGACTAATCTTAGAACAATAAAACAAATCATAGAGTTTGATAAATGTGTGGTTTCTAAAACCACCAATGCTAAACTACTCAAATGAAAATACACAAAAATGTTATGAAAAATAGAATACTCAACACCTTAATAAGAATAGTGATAAAATCAATTAATGAGAGAACTAGGGAATAGATCGATTAACACTTGGATGTGGGTAAGCTACTAGCATCATTAATGTACCAATCTCATTATGTTAACCACTTAGAGGCTTAGATTAGTGGGGTCGATATACCCACCACTAATCTATCCTATCCAATGGGTTCTTAATCACACAAAGATTGTCAATCCACATGTGAATATATAACAAGTTATTCCACTCAAGATAGCAATCAACAAGTGATATACAAGTCAATTGTAATGAATGAAATCTAATTAAATTGAATGAATAGAACACATAAGAGATTCATTACAAGCTAGACTAAACCCACAACCAATTGTTCCTCAAATCTATCCCCTAGATTAGGGGTTTAGTTACACATATTTGCAATAAGTGAAAAGAAGTAAATGATGAGGAAATAACCCTTGGGTCACCTTCTTTAAGCTTGATCCTTCTTCTCCTCTATGCTCCTAGATGCAAGGAATTGAGGTTGAGGAAATGTCTTGGAATGTGGGTGTTTTGGTGGAAAGTTACTAAGGATTTTGGTGGAGAAATGGTGGGATGAGGAATGATGTAGTGAAGTAATCAAGGTTTTGTGTTGAGGGTTGGATGGATTAGATGAGTTCAAGGAGAGAAATGGAGGATGATGAATAATGTTCCATGGATGATGATCTAGATCTGAAATGAAAATTCTCTGAATTTTTGCTTTAATTTTTCGATCATTGAAAATGAAGAGACGCTCCATATATATACTCACTCATGGACATGTACTGGTAACGACTTGATTCGCTGATGTGGAGCCTTGGTCGCTATGGCGACCACGGAGCGTAAAACGGTTAGATGAAAAGGTCGCTCTGAAAACCATCTTTCTCGCTATTTGTCAAGTGGCGATCATGACCAAAATGTGTAGAGGTCGCCACTTGTATCCTCTAGGTCGCTCTGGCGACCATAAGTGGCGACCTTGGAAATGTGAAGAGGTCGCCATTTGTACCATCAAGGTCGCTCTGGCGACCATAAGTGGCGACCATGCCTTGAGTGCACTAGGTCGCCACTTGCAAGGAAGGTCGCCAGAGCGACCCCAAGTGGCGACCCCACCTGATTGTTTTTGTGACCTTCTGTCGCTATGGCGCTCAAGTGGCGACCTTCTGATGCCTTTGGGAACTCTTCTGTCGCCATGGCGCTCAAGTGGCGCCCTCCTATGTCCAAGTGGCGAAAATGCCCTGTTTCTTCTCATTTGTGAGACATTTTCGCACAAGTCCTCCACCTTCATCTCAATTGCTTCTGAAACCTAATAAAACCTGAAACACTCAATTTAACAACATTAAACACGGGGAAATGCCCGAGAATCAAGCAAAAAGAAACGGAAATGAGGGCCAAAATCATACTAATTTTGGCCTGATCAGACCACAGCTGTATGCCTGTATGCCAGTAGTCCATTATTTAATATCTGGGCTTCACAAATTACGGCAGGGCTTGAATGTATTTTGTTTCTGCATCCGATGATGTGGGTCCAGTCGTTTTCTTCCCGATCGAGACGGTCCGAATTTGATGGAACGTAGGTGAACGTAGGTGGTTTTTTTGTGGTCTCGAAGTTCTAGGGGGTTGCCACATGTTGTGTAAACCCAAATTCCATATAGAAGGAAAAAATAAAACATTATAACATCTGAACCCTGTACAATCATTATGGGCTTCAGTTCCGATTACAGGGCTTCAAATGTATTGTTTCTGGGCTTCAAATGTATTGCATTGAAAAGAAGTTAGTGGACCACAGTTGGATCCCACTAACTGAAAGTGGACCACAGCTGGATCCCACAACTCCTATTATTTATGGTTCCGGGAAGATAATTATGGATAACATTCCCACATCATCATCATCTTCTTACCTTAAGATTTCCATCGTCTATCCATCTTCTACCCATCTTCATCTTTTACCTTCTACACCACCTCTTCTACCTAGCGCACACGGGCACAGGTCCTATTATTGCACGATATCCTTCATATGGTTAATAGGGCATGGAGGTTTTCGAAAGAAATCGAAGTTACAAGCAAGTATAGCTTGTGCCTCTAGTTTCTTTTGAAATACTTCTATGCCCAATTAACCATAATTTGTTGGTGTTATTTCTGGGCTTCATTTTGTTTAGAAGTGAAGTAAGAAATATCGAATTATCTACGCTGTCATTCTGTTCGGTTATCAGGGAAATAGGAAAGTTTAATATTTGTGTTTTGGAATGTTTTCTCTGTTCTTTTTTATTTACTATGTTGTTTTGCCATTATTTAAAATCTAATATTTGGTTTGTTGATTACTTGTTTATTGAAGTGTTATACAGTGTGTTGTTTGAAATGGGGAAGAAATCGGTGTATGTCATTTTCAAAGGAAGGAGAACCGGTGTCTTCAACTCATGGCCTGAATGTCATGATCAAATTGATGGCCTGATTACCGATATTGTTTTCAGCCATTGTATGAATGAAAAAAAGAAAGATGAACAAATAGAAATGAACTGTGAAAAAAAAAAAAGGATTTTGGACAAGTTATTTACAAGTTAATTGTAAAACATGCAAACGTTCACCATGAATTGAAACCAATCATTGTAAATTGGTAATTTCATCTGGATGCCTGTTCACTACCTAATGTATGCATTATCCTATTTTTGAAGAATCCTTGCAATGGCTTTGCTTTCGTTGTTTGTGTTTTGCAATGGCGAATTTAATGAAGATGAAATGCTACATTCTAATTTGATAGCAAACCAAGGATAAAATTGTAAAAACTGAAAAAGTTTAGACTTTTATAAGCATTTGTGTAACCTCGGGTGGGGAATAAGGAAACGTATAGGGTGTTGCCACATGTTAAATTAAATGCAAAAGTTTACCTTCTAAGACCTGTACAGTGATTGTGGGCTTCAATTCCAGTTCCAGGGCTTCACCTCCATTCAGTCTGGGAATCAATGATGTGGGTCCCGTTGTTTTTTTCCCGATCGAGACGGTCCAAAACGGATTGAACATAGGTCGACAACTTTATAAAATTCTAGGGGGTTGCCACATGTTGTGTAAAGCCAAATTCCATATGGAAGGAAAAAATTTTGAAATTTTAAAATCAAACAGTATAACATCTAAGCCCTGTACAATCATTCTGGCCTTCAGTTCCTGCTACAGGGCTTCAAATGTATTGTTTCTGGGTTTCAAATGCAGTGCATTAAAAGGAAGCAAGTGGACCACAGCTGGATCCCACTAAATCTGATATTTTAACACAGCTATTGACGTATTGATATGCCTGTATGCTAGAAGTCCATTATTTAATATCTGGGCTTCACAAATTACGGCAGGGCTTGAATGTATTTTGTTTATGCATCCGATGATGTGGGTCCAGTTGTTTTCTTCCCGATCGAGATGGTCCGAATTTGATGGAACGTAGGTGGACAACTTTATAGAGTTTTTTTGGGAGAATCGGATGGTCATAAAAATATCCCGTTACCAACTCCATTACAATTACTTAGTAACACTTCTCCCCCTAGTAAAACAATGTGTGACATTTGCACTATTATACCACTACATAGTGTACCACTAAGGCCTCACTTACTAGATTTCGTTTTTCAGTACTGTGGAACATCTAGGGTGTTGCCACATGTTGTGTAACTAATTCCTTATGGAAGGACAAAATTTAAAAAATTTCCAAAAATTAATATTAAATAAAAAAGAGTATACCATCTAAGCCCTGTACAATGATTCTGGGCTTCAGTTCCGATTACAGGGCTTCAAATGTATTGTTTCTGGGCTACAAATGTATTGCATTGAAAAGAAGCAAGTGGACCACAGCTGTATACCACCAAAACGGTTTTGGGGTAATTCAACGGGTGGGCTTTTATCCTACCAGTTATTCGGGATTCATCTGGGCTTGAGCCCACCTATTCAACATTCAGCAAAGCTATTGACCTAATGATATGCCTGTATGCTAGAAATCCATTATTTAATATCTGGGCTTCACAAATTACAGCAGGGCTTGAATGTATTTTGTTTATGCATCCGATGATGTGGGTCCAGTCGTTTTCTTCCTGATCGAGACGGTCCGAATTTGATGGAACGTAGGTGGACAACTTTATAGAGTTTTTTTGGGAGAATCGGACGGTCACAAAAATATCCCGTTACCAACTCCATTACAATTACTTAGTAACACTTCTCCCCCTAGTAAAACAATGTGTGACATTTGCACTATTATACCACTACATAGTGTACCACTAAGGCCTCACTTACTAGATTTCGTTTTTCAGTACTGTGGAACATCTAGGGTGTTGCCACATGTTGTGTAACTAATTCCTTATGGAAGGACAAAATTTAAAAAATTTCCAAAAATTAATATTAAATAAAAAAGAGTATACCATCTAAGCCCTGTACAATGATTCTGGGCTTCAGTTCCGATTACAGGGCTTCAAATGTATTGTTTCTGGGCTACAAATGTATTGCATTGAAAAGAAGCAAGTGGACCACAGTTGTATCCCACTAACTGAAAGTGGACCACAGCTGGATCCCACATACATGGGGTTATTTATGGTTCTGGGACGATATTTATTGATCCCATTCCCACATCATCATCATCTTATTTATTTTCAGATCTTCATCGTCATTAGATTTTCCATCTTCTCCCCAACTTCTACCCATCTCCATCCTTCATCTTCTACACCATAACTGTCGACCACCGCACATGGGCACAGGTTAATTTTGCAGGCTATGTGAATTTTGTCGATGGGCATGAAGGTTTTTGGAAGAAATCGAAGTTACAAGCAAGTATAGCTTCTACCTCCGATTTCTTCTGAAATACTCCTATGCCCTATTAACAGTGCATTGAAGTGTTTGTGTTTAATGTTTGTGTTTTGGATTGGTCCCTCCGATGAACCATAACCGGTTTTCTTTCTACCTTCGATTTGGTTTAATGTTTGTGTTGTCGAATGTTTTCTGTTATCGAAAGATTTACTTTGTTGTTTTGCCATTATTAAATATGTATTTAAATCTGATATTTTCGTTTGTTGGTTGTTTGTTTATTGAAGTGTCATACAGTGTGTTGTTTGAAATGGCGAAGAAATCGGTGTATGTCGTTTTCAAAGGGAGGAAAACCGGTGTCTTCAACTCATGGCCGGAATGTCATGATCAAATTGATGGATTCAAGGGTGCTTCTTACCAGAAATTTAGTACGCTTGATGAAGCATATCAAGCTCTCCGAAGCCGTGACGTTCAGCGTGAACTTTGTATTCATACTCCTGCTACAACAGAAGACAACGAACCCGTACAAACCCACAGAAATTTCCTTCCATTTCCACTATACCTAATTGTTGTGTTTGTTATTGAAATAACAGTGGGTAAATTTATGTGAAATGGTGTTACTGGTTGATGGTTATGTATATTGCCTTCTGTGCCTTTTTTTAATATGAATAAAAGATAACTTTCAGGGTGTTTCTGCCTGAAAGTTCAATCACAAATTAACACGGTGTGTATACGATATCAATCTAGAGGGGGGGTGAATAGATTTTAACTAATTTTCACCCAATTTTCGTTTAATGTCAATTTACCGAAAAAGCCCCCAATAGTCAATACAAAAACAACAAGTGTAATATGGTGCGGAATTATAAAAGACACTTGATGTATACGTGGAAAACCCAACCACTGGGAAAAAACCACGGGCTGTTTAGTGCGCCACACTTGAACCTCGAAATCCACTAATTGAAATGAAGTTTACAACCTATGTAGACCTCGTCTAACACTCCGGTCTGTAACCCCCCACTTCTACCACGCGGGCCTTTATTAGTGGCTCTAGTTCATCTTGCTTGTGGCCTAAGCAACCTTAGCCAACAAGACTTAAATTCTCAATGAAGAGATAATATAACCTATGTGAATATTCAACAATACTCAATAAAAGCAATAAGAGCTAGGCAACCCTATATGCTTATCTAGGATGATAATATGTCAATAAAAACAATCCTAGATATCAATAACTAAATGACATGTCAAATAGCTTAGCTAACAATAGATTATAAAACCTAGATAGCTATCACAAACAACACTCAATCATGTCATCACAACAAATCTCTATTTTGAATATAAGATATTAATCTAAGATCATTCAAATAATAAAAGAGATGTCTTGATAAATAAATCACTAAATATCAATGATAAAAGTGAAGAACATACCAAGAGATGTGAGATGACCAATACCCACTCAACTAAGCAAACTAACTATGCTAGAAAATGCTTAGATGATCATTGATGCACATGTGTATAATTTGAGTGTTTAAAAATGAGTTCTTGATTTGATTTTCTCTCAAAAATCTCTCTTTCAAGTTTAGGGTTCTTTTGAGTCAGAGAACTAAGTTAGAGAAATGAGAAAGTATGATATTTATAGGCATCAAAAATAGGGCAAGTGAAAAGACCAAAAAGCCCTTAAAATCACCGATCGGCGGTTTCATTCTGCGGTCGTGGCCGCAGAATTTAACCGCCGAATTGAACCCGAGAAGCAGGGGTTCATTCGGCGACCAGATTCGACGGTCAAGCGAAACCGCCGATCAAAACCCAAAATGAAACCGACCTAAAATATCTAATTCGGCGGTTTCAATTCGGCGGCCAGGCCGCCGATCATGACCGCAGAATTCAACCCGAGAACAGGGGAGAAAACGGCGGTTCCATTCGGCGGTTTCGTAACCGCCGATCAAACCGCAGAATCAGACCCGAGATAATAAATGCATCAGGTCTGATCGGCGGTTTCGATTCGGCGGCCAGGCCGCCGATCGTAACCGCCGATTCACCAAATGTGGTGAAACCAAGGAGAAGCCAAGGGCATTCTCCATGAGCGGTCTTCGCGCAAAACCAAGCACAAAATTGTGCGAGCGCGGACGTTTCCGAACATATTCGGGAAACGAATTACACGACACAACAAACACACAACAAGATATACAATCAAGATGCTAGTGTGTAAAGTGTCCTTTGAAGAGAATGCACACAAAAGTAAAGCAAACATATGCAAACATTACAAGTGAGTGTGTGCAACTAAATCTCTTCAATAAGAAAATAAGCACAAGATATACCTTTGAGTGCTTGTCCACCTTGAGGTCTTGAGAAGGGTCATTGAACATGAACACCTATCACTTAAGCTACCCTTTACAAACAACCCCAATATGTGGTTTGCTCACGAAATAAGCCAATCAATAAACCGGGAATCCTTACACTGCCTTTCTGGTTCATTGTTATGTATATTGCCTTTTGTGTAGATGTTAGAGATATATTGTCTAACGGAAATGCATGGGCAGTAAACTGTAGGGTAGAAATAATTAACACAAACTAAATGCAAAAAAAGATGAAATTAACATTAACAAGGGCATTACAAGGGCATAACAAGGGCATAACAAGGGCATAGCATAACAAGGGCATAACAAGGGCAGGAAACACAAACTGTAGTGCAAAAAATTGTAACACAAACATAAAACGCATAACAAGGGCAGCAAACTGTAGGGTCTGTGAACGGCATGATAAGAGGCTTTTCTCTAGGGAGATGGTGGAATATTGAAGTCCAACATCTTCTTCTGCAGTTTTTCAACAAGAGTGTAAAGATCGTTAAGTTCATTGTCTCTTGCCTCCATCTGAACATGTAAATTGATTATTTCTGCTTCCAGGTTTTCGACTTTTCCCATCAAAACTGCATTGTCAACAGTCAGGCATCCAGCATTTGCTCGTTCATCACGGATGGTGTTCTCTGCATTTGGAATTCGTTGCCTCAGACACTCAAAGATTGATTCCAGCCTATCTGTCTCACAAACTTGCCTGCCAACATGATTACCGATATTGTTTGCTGCCATTGTATGAAAAAAAAAAAAAAAAAAGATGAACAAATAGAAATGAACAGTGAAACAAATATGTTACAGGGACAAGGTATTTATAATGGGATGCAAACGTTCACCATGAATGAAAAGACACAATGGTAACCAGTCATGACAGTTTTGGTAACTGTAACAGTTTTCTACATAATTGCATCTAGGTGCCTGTTCACTACCCAATGCACCGATTATCCTGTTTCTCAAATGGAAAAGACACCATTAATATCTCTTACATTACAACTACATTTAATTCCATTTAATTTCCTTTTATTCCATTTAATTTAATTTCAGAAATCAATTCTTTTGGATTTAAAATAGTTAATTACATTCAATTTGAGTTTATTTATCATGGGCTTAGGCCTTAACGTTAACGACCAAACAAAACCTCGGCCCGTAAGCCTTAACAAATCAATGTTCTTCATACTAATCTGGGTAATTAATGTTCTTCCAGGGCTTGCAATTCATAGGTCAGGGCTTATGGAAATATAAATAAAGAATTTGAAGCTCTGTCATGCATGAAACAGACATCAATGTTATGTAACGGGCTTCACATTTGTTAGTTCAGGGCTTATGAAAATAATAATGATATATAAATTGAAGCCCTGTCTTGCACGAAACAGACAATGAATTGCCTAGAATCAATAATGACAAGGCCAGTATGTATATACTACAACGAACAGTATACCACAATATATACTAGAAATTACAAGATTGTGTTATTCCATCACAGGGCAAGGCCACAACAAATATTCCTGAATACACAATTATTCCATTAGCATACATCAACACAAGAAGTGAAAAACAATTGTAAACACATGTTGGGCTGGGGGCTCCTATTTTTCAACTTAAAAATAGTTGTAACAACATAAACAGCATCACCTAAAATGTTGTAAAATGTTGTACATATTGTACGACTGCACCATCAACACAGCAACAACTTCCTTGCAGTCCTGAATTTCAACCTACAATGAAGGTGTATGTGTATGCAACAGCAAAAGTGTAAGCAACTGCTATCTGTCAAATATTTTATTTTTTAAACAACTATTACAAGGAAAGGATGAGTCTCACCCATACCTAATAATCAACGTCTTGTTTGTCTGTGTTACTGTCATTCGAGCTGAGGTGGGGTGCCAAACTAGGGTGGAGTAGGTTATCCCTATCTGGGCACGTAAGTTTGTTATGTCCTTCTTTCTTGCACACGCTACAAACACGTGGTTTTTTTTCTGGTTTCCTTGTGCTACATGATGGGTTCGAGCAACTTTTTTTATTGTGTCCCTTCTGGCCACAATTCCCACACGTTTGTTGCTTTCGTTTCTCCCCAACAGAAGGCATTCGATTTTTCTTTGGTCTTCCTGTCAATCGCTTTTTTTTCCATGGCAAGACAACGCGATTACGAACATCATCACCAATGTCCCATGCTTCAGGTTCTGGAACAGGGTTCACAGACATGTCATATGCCTGTTTCAGCCATCCAGTTGTGAAAAAGTCGGAACATAATGAGTTGATGGGCATACCTTTAAGCCTGATACAAAACACACAAATAATAAAAAATGAATAACAAATAGAAATTCTTGGATTATGATTGTTATTAAAAATGTAAATAAACATTATGTAAACATACGTTGCAACAGCCATGGCATGTGTACACGGTAGCTCATTTAGGTCCCATTCACGGCATGAGCATGAACGTTGTTCCAAGTCCACAATGGCTCCCTTCCATTGGTCTTGCACCTTGAACCTATTGAAGTCAATGGGGTGAACCACACACCGTTGCGATGCTAACACCCTGTCTTTGATGTGTTGGTCCGCATCAGTAGTCAAGAATGTGGGTGTTTCTCATGCATTAATTCGACGATCGTGGAACCAACGTTGCAACAAATCTCTGATAAATTCGGCAATAGATGTGATAGGCAACTTCCGGATTGGAAGTAGAGCTGAATTCATTGACTCTGCAATGTTGGTGGTCATCATATGATACCTTTTCCTGGGGCTATGGACACGTGAAAACTTTTGTATCCCAACCTCAATGAGCTCATCATAAACCTTAGGATGAATGGATTTCAACAAAGCCATTGAACAGTCAAAATCATCAACAAGGTAGGAATATGTAGCACGATAGTAAAGACTAATCACGTCACCTCGCTTCCTACAATGTTGTTTCAGATTTTTGGCCAAATGGTATGCACAAACCCCATGTGCTGCATTGGGGAATATTGATCTCATGCCATTAGAGATACCCGTGTGCCAATCCGAAACTATCATCACAAGTTCAAGATGCAAGATCACGTCGTGAAGTTGCTTCAAGAACCATGTCCACGACTTTGAGCACTCGGAATTGGCAAACCCAAATGCCAACAGGTATATCATCTCATTACCATCCTTGCATACTGCAACTAACAAAACACCCCTGGTCTTGGACTTCAAGTGGGTAGCATCGACGGCAA
Source organism: Acer campestre (assembly GCA_954870605.1). Lineage (NCBI taxonomy): Eukaryota > Viridiplantae > Streptophyta > Magnoliopsida > Sapindales > Sapindaceae > Acer > Acer campestre. Next base: position 2,539,324 of record OX940805.1, read on the forward strand.
TAACAGGCCTAATAACTGTATTGAATCCCTCTATACAAGCCCCAAGTGCCATGAATCCATATTTGAACCGGTTTTTCCTATCGGTTACAATCTTGGTTTTCGTCCCCGGATTATATTTTTCCAACATCTGAAAGTATGCGGGCAACATCTTAAATGACTCCCACGGATCATCGAAAACACTTTCTAAAGCACGGTCCTTAGAGCTGTATGCTTTGTTGTATGTCAGGTTTATGCCGTGCTTATCCTTCATGTTAGTCATTATATCTTTAGGACGAAGGTTGCGTCCTGGATCGGCAAGCTGTTTTGCAAACAATTGCCCTATTACATAGGAACTTACACGGTGAAAATCTACATTGTAGTTTCCATTATCACCACATGTGTGCTCAGAGCCAACGGACTTCACATTCCAATACGTCCCATTTCTTGACTTCCCTGCCCTAAAAACCCATTTACAATCTCTCTTTTTACATATTGCAACGAATCGTGTATGATTTGATCGTTGAACCCTGTAATCAAATCTCTTTTGCATTAAATTGAACCCTAAAACCCCTTTCAAGGTTTTCTTGTCCTTGAACATCTGTCCTTTGTATATTTCACTAAATTCTCCTTTGTCTTCAAACAATTCTTTTGATCTAATAGGCTGAATTGAGTACAATTCTGACCCCGATATTGTCCAACGTGTCATCATAGAGGGAGTAGAACTGTTAGCTGCTCCATTTGTTTTAGCTTCTCTACAGTCCGATGACGATTTCGCGTCACTGCCACACTCATGATCATCCTCTATATCAGAGGTTTCAGAACTATCAAAATCATCCACCTCAGCCTTTGGCTGCTTGGTAGTGGAACCTGGAGTCCCCTCGTCTTTCTCGGCAGATGTAAATCCGGGGGTTGGTTGGTTGTCAACTGGCCCAAACGGCTGATTGCTACCACTCACTGACGGGAATTGTGAAGTGCTAATTGGGGATTCTGAAATACCGAAGGGTTTAGGCATACTGGACTTCATCGAAGTTTGAAATACTCTTTCAGTTGCCTTCACCGGTACAGGTCTTTCTACGACTTCGACCTGTATTTCAGTCCACGAGGATCGATTATGAGAAAGCAAACAAGACACATCACTGTCACTCAAAACGGATAATGGACAACTCCCTTTCGCCGTTACAATCTCTGAACTTAAGTTTATCCAGAATCTATCGTTACTAACACCAATCTGGTGACAAACTGTTTCCAACAATTTACTATACTTGTTGTCATGACATGCAAAGGAAATTGGACCCAGCACTTCCTCATCAATCCAATGTCTATCGCAGTGCACTATGAACCCATCCAGCGTATCCATAGACCCTGTAAATGTTGTTAAAGTAATCAAGATATGCAAATGAAGAAATATAATAAAATGGCATTAGGAAAATCTATAACAAATTTCATAACCTATACTGAACAAATCTAGAACAAATTTCAGAACCTATATTGAAGACATCTAGAACATATAATGAAGACATTGACCTATAATTATACAAACAACAATTGCCTTTCTAACCATGGACAATTATTTTTAAAGCCCTGTAAAAGGACTTGAAGCCCTGTAAAACTATTTCAAGCCCTATTAAAGTATTTTCAAGCCCTGCACAAGGGTTTCAAGCCCCAGAATCGAACTTCAAGCCCTAGAAAGAGTTATCAATCCCAACAAAACTACGCCACACAGCAGCAGCACTTGACCAAATGACATAGAAAACAAAACAACAAAAAAGGCCACACAACTACCAGAACTTCAACAAATGCCACACACCAGCAGCACTTCCCCAATTTGGCATTCTGAATCTCTAGAACAAATTTCAGACCATATGATGAAGACATTTCAAGAAATCAAGAAATGGACAGACTTATCAACCCCAAAATACATGCACCCATTCATTAAACACTCCACACAGCCCACACACCCATTCATCACAACTAAATACTCATCACAATCAAGCAATTTCTCTATCGAACAAAAGACAACACCAACAACAATTAGGGAGCATAATAAACAAAGAATCGTCTTTCATAGGTTCCAATGCACAGATTAAAAGAAACACTAACTTGCAGCAGATGGGTTCATTTGACTATTCGAACCTTGAGAAGAAGCCAATCGTTCCTTTCTCAACCGGTTTCCTTGCCAAAGATTTATAACCCACAGCTTAGGTACCCTTGCCTTCGATCTATCTCTGCCATGACTCTAACTCGAGAGAAACCCAAACACAATTGCAAACTTTTGAAGACTAGAGAGACAAACACATTATCCCTCATCGTCCTCGTCGCCTCTGTCTCTCTCTATCTCTCTGTTTTTAGGGTTTCTAAACGGTTTTCCCCATCGCCGGTTCAGTTGAAAACAGTTCAGAACGAATTTCAGAATAGGAGGAATATTGAAGCCCCAAAGATGGGGAGGACTGAAGATGAGGAGAATTGAAGATGGGGAAGGAAGAAGGAAAAGAAGAAGACGGAGATGGAGGACTGTGGTCGGGTCAGGATATGTTCAAAAATGGGGGAGGGAATTCAATAGGGGTCGTTGAAAGAAAGGGAGGGAAGGGAAGAGAAGGGTAATTGTGGGAAAGTGAAATGCTTAAGGGTAGTTATGACATTACAACCCCCTTGAAGAGGGAAGGGTAGTTTAGTCCAACAGGGGACATTTTATGTAAAGTAAACTTCAGTAACAGACAGTTTTGCAAGGAAAACATTAGGGAGACTTTTTTGCTCTTTCAAACTTGGAAGTGGACACTTTTGCAAACCCCCCACGTAACTTTACATTGTTTATTTTTTTTCTTGTTATTATTTATTTTCTAATATTGTGTTTCTTGTTTTTATTTCTTTTTGAATATAAGATTATTTAGTTTATCTTGGATAAATGTTCTATTTGTTTTATTTTATATAAACTTTATTATACCATCAATTTCTATATATATATATATAAACATATATAACCTCATTTTACTATGATGTTAATTTTTCAGCATTGTTTTTATAAATAATCTTTATTTTATTCAAATGTACCATCTCTAGAGATAGGCATTTTCTTCGAAATCCCCATCATATGTATCAGTTTGGGAATTGATTCAGAGAATGGGAGAAAGAAGAAGAAACAGGAGAAACGAAGTAGAAGCAGAGATAGTAACCAGTCATATCTTATTAAAATATTGTCTTTGGCTATTTATAGACCAACTACAACAATCAATAACCAAATTACGTTCAACATAAAACAACTGGGTGCTATTTTTCTGCACACTACTGCACTACTGCACTAAGTAACTAACCCACTACTATACTAACTAATTTATTTTGATAATCTGATAACTAACTAATCATGACTACATCTGATGACCATGATCCAGTTTCCTCCAACACATGGCTTACATGTACCTGCATGTGTACCTAACATAATTAGCACATATCACCAAAAATAAAAAATAGGGAAATGAAGTAAGATGAGGATAAATGTCATACGCAAATTAAAATAGGGATAAAGATGGGGTCCAATATCTATCCTCATTTACCTGATACCAATCTCATTAAAATTTCTAGAGACAATTGGATGTTCGTGCAACTAGGAGCAAATATTACACGCCATGCAATGAGGTTGCCCGCCATGCAATGAGGCCAAATATTAGGTGTCTTTGTGCAATTTAACATAAACGAAAAGAAAGGCTATATAAAAATAATTTTAATTACTGCGTAACATGACAAAGTACGAAAAACGTGTGAAGAGAATATCTTGAATAATATTCTCTCATTCTCTCGGCTAAGATAGTAATTGAAACTATGAATTCTACATTAATATCCATTTCATAATAAAAGAGAAACTGAGTGTGAGATTCCATGTCTCCATTTATTTACAATTTTAAAAAGCAAAATAATAATAATAATAATAATAAACTGAAAAAAAATACCATTGTCTGTGTAGGTGAATGAGATACATCATGCTCTCCACACCTGCATAAACAATGATATTTTTTTCTAGTTTTTCAATTTTTGTTTTCTTTTAAAACTTGTTTTGTTTTTAAATTTCTGTTTTCTTTAAAAAAAAAATTATATATCTTCTAATTCAATTCGATTTTCAATTATTTAAAAATTGATTTGATCTCCACCATTCATGTTTGAGATGGATGATCTCATGAATGGTGGAGATCCATTTAAAAAAATATGTTATTTTTTGGGTTATTGACACTAGTCCCCTTTAAACTTTACGTGAGTTTGCATTTTACCCCTTGAACTTTTTTTTTAGACATTGAACCCCCTAAACTTTCATGTATTAGCAAACTCTGACTATAGATATCCGTTCAGGGGGCAATAAATCAAACTGTTTACCAATAAATGAGAGTTTAGGGGTTTAATGCCTAAAAAAAGTTCAAGGTGTAAATTGCAAACTAGTGTAAAGTTCAAGGGGACTGGTGCTAATAACCCTTTGTTTTTTATTTATTTATTAATTTAATTTAAGGATCAAAGGTAGTTTAGTCTTTTAAAGGTAACAGTTAATCAACAGTTAAGTTTGACTTAACGGCGAATGGTGTGTGTGTCAAATAATAATAAAATTATTTCTGGGTACAAGAAGCCAAACCTCAGGGAGGTTTAGTGCAATTTGCTCTATATATAATATAAATTTTCCAATGAAGACTTTTTACAATACACACTTTAAGCACATTTGATGAAATTTAATGGAATATATTGAATCTTGATGTGATTTTTTGTATGGATGATAAAAACATTGAAATACATTTGTGGAAAAAAATTTGAAAATTTTTCGGGTAAAAGAACTAATAATTTTCGACTTTTTGAAGATAAAATATTTAAAAATAGGGAAATATAAGAAAAAATAGTTCTTAAATCCAAAATATTTCTAAATTTTATAAAATGTGTATTTTAATTTTCTTAGGATGCGTACAAAAAATCTTATCCAAAAACATACAATTGCATGCAATTTCATCAAAGATGCTCATTGTATTAAAATAATGGGGTGCTCATAGGAAAAGTTCTCTCTCTCTCTCTCTCTCTCTCTATATATATATACACATATATTATTAATATCATGATACAACGGAAAAAAACAATAAGAGTCTATCTCGTGTAACTTGGTGACATCACTGAATTTTATTAGTCCATGTGCAGATTTTTATTCCCATGAACGAGGATAGCCGAAAATCATCACAAGAAATAGCATAAATATTACCAGTGGTTTCATGAGCTAAAAGAACCGAGTTGAAGTCCCTAAGCACAAGCCAAAGATCATCCGAACCTGAAATATCCATAAGAGAACTCCAAAGAGATCTACAGGTGATGTAGCTCACACTAGCATATGTAGGGAAAAAACATGTGGCGGAAGCAAAAATAGGTTTAGTATAGTTTAAAAATTTTCCTTAAAGATGAACCTTAACTCCTTGATTAATTAACATATAAAAAGTATATCGTACCTTTTTCTTTATGTGAAAATTGACGTTACGTCAATAGTATTCCGCAAAAGCTTCAAATCCAATCATGAATGTGAATCACCTAGGAGCGTGAGGTCCCTTTCTTTGAATTGTGTACTTGAGGATGGATAACAAAAAAACTTTTTCTTTTTCGTTAGTCACAATAACCTTCTTGAGAAAAACGAAGAACGTTCGGTCACTTGTGAATTATCAATCTATTGATTGAAACTCGCGTGAACCTAATTCGAAGTTGTGCACAAAGCCTTTTGATGTAAAAGCTACTAGTGCACTATCGAAATAAAACGTTTCTTCTCTCTATCTTTCTCTTGGCTGAAATCACATTATGTCTAAGAGTTGGATTTTATTTTTCAAGCAAAAGAAAAATAACTCTTAAGCAAGCATTAGCCTTTGGCCGAATTCTACACATTCAATATATAGGGTTGCTGAAATTTTTGCTCTAAAAATACTAGGGTTGCTGAAATCTTGCTCTAGGTAGGATTACTTGTCTTTGGCCAAAATCCTCATACAAGGAGGATTTGTGTTTCCACCAAAGACTCCTATCTATCTTTAGAATCCAAACCCTAATCCAACTCTTTAGTGTATTATTATTTGTGACTTTATCAAAGACTTCCTAATTTGATTAGATAAATAAATTCCTTTTATTTATCTACTTACCAAATAAAGTCTTTAATACTTATTATACTACTAATTAACAATAGTATACCACTAAGAAACATATTTCCTAGTTAGAAAAATATTTTGACTTTTAATTAAATAATTAATTAATTAATTAATTAATTTCCATTTAATTAAATAATAAAATAATATAATATAATAAGCTAATCCATTAGCCTTGCCACCCATATACACAACATGGACCAAATATTATTTTTCCATTTTATTAAATCCATTGGACCTTAATTAAAAAGCCCACATGTGAACTAGGCCCATTCCTACTAAAAGAAACAAGTCCACATGCCTTAATACAATTCTAGATGGACCCATAATTAGTCCAGTAGAATATATCAAGTGATCTATGCAAGTCCGCGTGGATTGGGGATCTTGGCGGGCTATCTAAATTTAAGCTTCAATAGACATAACCTAATCATAATCAACAAATGATTCACTTAGGTTCGATCTATTAATTTTAGTTCATTCCACTAAAGAACTAAAATTGCACTTTTAAATATAGAATAAGTAAATGTTTTTCATTCGTACCCTAGACAATCTTATTGGAGATAGTGTATCCTCGTGAAGAATATCAGTAATCGCCAAGAGCTTATAGACTGCCTATAGCTCTCCTAGTTACCATATTTACTCATATTACCACATTTTGAACTTGGATATTTTGATTTGTCCAGAAGTCATGTTTCAATAGACACTATCGAAAACTTAACATTAAGATTTAATATCCAATACCTCAAAATATCCATATGATAATATTCTACTCTCATTTAATAAATGGAGCCACGTTGTCCATATTTATAAATGAATTTCTCTATCGATTAACAAATGAATACCATCAAACTATTGAGGATAGACTATGCTATATAATCGTACTTATTGATAGCTCAAATGATAACATTTATAACCACAAGTCCATCATTTATCTCAAGATTAAGATAGACTCTCTGATTGTCCTCATAATGAAAAAACTTTTATCCACTAACGGTTCTAGATAAAGTATTTCATTGTGATCATGTTCATTTATCTCAGGATTAAGATAACTCTCTGATTGTCCTCATAATGAAAAAACTTTTATCCACTGACGGTTCTAGATAAAGTATTTCATTGTGATCATGTTCAATGCACCTAGTGCATTAGATTCTTTTACTCATATACACTTTGATGATTTTAGACTTATCATAACACATTTGATCCCATTCAAATGCTAGCAAAAGAATCTACAACTTTAATAAGATAAAGGTGCCCAACCTTTATCTTAAGTTGTGAACATTATTCAAGACTAACTAAAGAATTGTGCATGCCTCATACATATCCAGATGTACGAATAATTCCTTATACATATCCAGATGTACGAATAATTCTTCTTTTCTCATAGTCTTTTGACCTTATGATTATTTACTTTTGACAATTATAATAATTGACAATTATAATAATTAAACTAAAAATGCTATAAGACTAGTTAAACAAGAAATCACTTTATTAATATGAATAGATTGTCAAAAACACTATTACACTATTACACTCTTGCTATTGAGTATAATCCTAACAGCATAAACAAAAAAAATCTGATGGACAGCCCCGCACAAAGTAGTAGAAACTGTAAAGTGCTGATAATGAGAAAAAACAACAGTGGCATCCTGAAAAGCAAAAGACCCAAAATCCACATAGTAGGAGAACATCTAGCATTAGTACCAATAAAGTGTCTCAATGGAACGCCAGAAAAAAAAGGAGCAATCGAATCAAAAGCACACATGGGCTTAGCAATGCAAACAAAACCACGCCTATGATGGGAACAAAAACCTTTCAAAGTGTGTTGGGTATCACAATTTGCAATACCTCTACGATTCCAATAAAGGACAATCATTTATACAGCAATTTGTTCTTGGCTGCCCTAGCCTAGGGTGAAACAATGTTAATCACAAGTCTTTTTTGTTTTTGTTTTTGTTTTTATTTCTCTTACCTTTTTTAGTTGTAACCTCCTTCCAACCTGAATCTTCCATTTGATCTACCCAAGAGACTCCTACTTGAACACCCATGGTGTCTAAAGCTGTAGGATGACTGAAGTTTGATTCGGTGTCTTCACTATCAGTATCTAAGCTAACTTTACCCTCAGGAATATGAGAAGTCTGAGACTCTACCGAAAGAGGATCTATAAAGGACCCATATAAGCAACAATGGGATAACTCATGGCGCCAACATCTATAAGATTAGCTTGTGGTGGCTCAGTAGAAACATTCAAATGGGCAGTGTCATTCAAAGTCTCCCCTTGCCTAGGGAGACATATCGGTCTAAGTGAACTGGTAGAGGCAGCCAGGTCTAGAGTAGGAGTTGTCATGTGTAGGTTGTCACCGATAAGAGGAAAGTTTACAGCTTCTTTAGGCATTTCCTCTTTGGCTTTGTCATTAATTGCTGATTTAATGGTCTCAAAAACTCGTGTAGTAGGAACATCTCTTGACTTGTCCTTCGGCTGGTATTCTTGGAGAATTTTGGATCTTCCTCTTTCTAGATTCTTATCTTTAAGCTTAGTGGTGATAGTAGTTGTGTTTCGAGTATCATGGTGACATGAGGCAGCTGTATGTCCAATAGTGGTATAATGGTTATCACTCAAGTGACACTCGAAATAGGACGAGGTCGGAGAGTAGCACAATAGTAAGTAAAGTTCGTTCCCACAGGGATCGAGTGACCGATTACCGAAATTAATTAGCCTATTTGCTATTCAAACAATCAAAAAGGGTGGTTTTCCAATTAAGTAAATTAAACTAAACTAAACTAAAATAAAACTAAATGCTATTGCGAAAAAGAAATAACACGAAAATAAACACAAGTGTAATAATAGAGAGAAATATGCTAGGATTTGACTACACCCCACCCTATGTCGATTTCCGTTCTAGACTCAATTATTCACCCAAAGCATGCTCATGTAATTCATAGATTCATGCACCCTAATGTTAACCCACAATCTCGGTCAAGTAGAATAGATCGCACCCAAAATCATACCCAAGCCTATCTCTCGATTACTCGGAATATATGAATGAGTTCATTAAGAACCTTGGCACACTAAGGAATCCTATACGCTAGCCTAAGTAGGTCTACTTTTCTAGACATGTATAGAGGGCATTTTATCGAGCACGTGGCGTGCGTCTCCGGTCAGTACATAACACACCACAAAAATTCATTCAAAAGGAGATCAAACAATTGAAAAGCATTAAGCACACAAAAATACCCATACAAACCACACTTGCACAAAATGAATAAACAAAGGTCAATAGATATAAATATTCATGGGTGGGGTTCATCAAATCCTAACAATGAAAGTTTAGCTCATATTACAACTAATAGCCATACAACAAATAATCTCAAATAAATACATGGCTATAACAAAGGATAAAAGAGAAAAAGTTAGAGAAAACTATAATGGAGAGCTTCCTCTTCTTCCTTTTGCTCCTCTCCTTTTTCAAGCTCCTTCAATTTTCTTTCTCCCAAGAACAAGAAAAGATCATAGATTGGTGTCAAGTGTCTCTTGGATTGTGTAGGAATTTAGGAAAGATGGAGTCTTGGAGGAGTAGGAGAGTTCCCTTTCTTTGGAGAGTATTCTCTTTTCTTTTTGTGTCTCCTCCCCTCCCTCTCAAAAGATGAAGAGATGTATATATATGGGTCCAAAATAGGGCAAGAAATTCGTCCAAAACGACAAAGAATTTGTCCAAAACGACCAAGAGACGGACTGCCGCGGTCTGGGCATTTTCGCGGTTGGCGGAAGCGACAACTGAACCGCGGCAAGCTCGGAAGGTTTCTGTCGCGAGGATGCCGCAGTTGGAAGACCGCGGCACTTCAACCTCGACGAATTTAGGAGATTTCTGTCACTAGGGTGCCGCTAGCTTGCCGCGGTTGGGGACTTGGAGGTGTGGAAGCCATGGAAGTTGGAGGAATTGGAGGTGAGAGAAAAAATGTGCATGGAGGCGTGAAAATGGTGCCAAACGGACCGGGGGAGCTCCGGCCGTCGATCTGGGCGGAGAACCGCCGGAAAATACGCCGGAAAACGGTCAGACGGGACCGGGTCAGAAGTCGGGTCACGACCGGGTCGGGTCGGGTCGGGTCGACCCGCGCGAGTCTGCAATCGGGCTGCTGAAGGTAGAAGACGATGACGTCATCCTGACGTCATGCTAATGTCATCAGCATCAACGCCAAAACGCACCGTTTCACTTATGACGTGGCGTGCGCGCGTGCGTTGGCTGGCAAATTACAAAAGGCTCCCCTCATATTCTCTCTAATCACAGAAACTTCAATCTTTTCTTCAAATTTTCACTTTGACCCCTGATTCTTCAAAAAGACACCAATGCCCCTGAACTCCAAAAAATACCTGAAACACTTATTTTATCATATTAAATACCCGGTTTTACCCGAGAAATGAACTCAAAATGATATGGAACTGGGGCTACACTTTGTGTATAAATGAAGCAATCATATAAACCGAACAGAAATTTGGCACATTCTCAAAATAAATAGTTGGAAAAAGACGGTCTTCCCATCCTCGATCATGATGGATTCAGGTAAAGGCTTAGAGAGGCTAACATCTATCAGGATATGAGCAAAATGGCAATAATTACCCTCTAAATTAGCATTGTAAAACTTTAGCGGAACACCAATCCCATGTGCCATGTCTGAAAGAATTTGGGGATGCCAAAACTCCCAAGGAAAATCATAAAACCATACCCATATTTGAGTGTTTGTCCTGCGTTGCGTGTTAGGATTAAAGTTTTGAGTCCATGGCTGAAGTCTTAGAATCCTAGGTTTCAAAGATAGTGATCTGATACCCCAAACTTGAGCTTTGTCTTCTTCTGAATTCAAAAGAATATGAAAAAATCCCCATCCAAATGAGAAAAGACGCCACTGAGAGGTTAGCTTCCAAATGGATTGAAGTTTTTCTTTAAGAGCAGTTATCATCCATGGTTCATCTCCTTTTGACAAAAAAAAAAAAAAAACTCGACTAATAAATTAGTGACTACAAAGTTTCAATCGTTCTTCATAGGCCTTTAGTTTAACCCTGATTGCAACATAATCACCTTTTTTCTTCGGAGCCGATGAGATTGGACCAATCACGAAGTAGATGACTTTAGTATACGATTTCGTGACCAATTGGGGGTTGGAAAATTCATTCAAGTGGGAAGCACTTGCTTGAGGATTAATTTGGATTGAAGGGACTCTAGCTGGTGGTTGAAGTTCTAAAAAGAGCCGAAAACGCAATAGTTGCCACGGGAGGGGTTCTAAATATACATGAGAGAATGGCAGTAGTGACGAAACGGATGGCGGCAGAACGGCGAGGCCGATGACTGGAAAAAGTTGTCGAAAGACGAGATAGGGTGAACGGACTTGATAGTGGCAGAATCGGACAAAGGGCGGCACGATTTAGGGTTTCAAATTTTATTTTATTTTATTTTCTTCAAATTTTTTTGTAGGTCAAAGACGATGAACGGTGTCGTTGTGCCAAGAGAGAGGCATGGCCTACAATCTCACGTAGATTGAGACAGAGGGTGGCCCCTAGCCGTCAAGTCTCGTTGTTTGAGATTTACTTTTTTCAAGACTATTCTGTTAGATGTCTATATCATTACTATAGTAACTATATTGTTACTGGGTAGTTTTTAGAAGGAAATATTATTATTAGTTTATTTATTTATTTTTATTTATCAATCATTTGAATTTTGTGTTTGAAATGTACAAAAGTAGTTAAATTGCCTAAAGCATACCTAGAGAGAGAGAGAGAGAGAGAGAGAGGGTGAATAGATTTTTACGCCTTTTTCAATCCCTTGAAACAAACTCAAGTTTGTTCCTCAAGGTAGCTTACATTACAACACATAAACCATATAACAAGTATAGACAAGATAAGCATGTGATCATTAAAGCATTGTCCATACATCAACAAACATTCAAGAGGAAGAATGACAAAATAAACTTATCGATAAAGAATACTTGTGTACCAAATAATATACAATGTGTTACAAGTATGAATCAAAATACAATTATACACAAATGAATCAACATACAATATATAAAAGAATTATATACACAACTATGATCTAAATGTTTTGCTTACAAACCACACTTAACAAAATCTTGTTTCCAAATACATCACAAGTGAAAATTGAGCAACAAGATCAAAACATACACATATACAAATATGAGAGAGAGAGAGATAGAAAGAATTAACACAAGAGATTTTTTAACGTGGTAAAACCTCCAAGTATGAAACATCCACGGGTTGAACTACAACCACTGGGAACTATATATATTGGATGATAAATTAGAAATTCCTTAAAAGTGACCAATCCTATGATCAACTCTCTATTGGAGTCTATGTCTACCCAATCCCTATTGGAAGATATGAAATCCCTCAATGATGCGAAACCACCATATATTGGACTCTGTGTCTAACCAACATCGTTGGAAGATTAGAAATTCCTCAAGAGTGCATACACATCCCATGTACCACTCTCTATTGGAGTATATGTCTAACCAAACGCCCGGGCCTATCAATAATGTAGCCAACTCCCTATCCAAGGCACTCATGCCTCTAGAGAGCCTCCAATGCATAGCTATCCAGACCTTCCCGATCCCAGCCGTGACTTTTTTCTTGGTTATCCGGACCTCTTATCCTAAACAAGTCTTTCTTGCTTGACTATCTAGACACCTTGTTCTAGTCAAGACTTCATGCCTTTTATTAGGACAACCTAAGTGTGATCCATGAATACAAATGATGCAAACAAGCAATTCAACATAGAACATGTGATCAATACATTCCATGGAAATTAGACTTAAATCATGTGAGAACACAAGTTAAATAGTCTAGATGCAAAACTTAAATTAAACCTAGAGCTTATGAAAAATACCTAACACTTATGGCTCTTAGTTTCATTCAACAAATCTAACACTTGAATCAATCATATACATGAAGCACATATTCAAGATATTAGAAACATACACAAAAATGCTAGAATCACAAATTGTGTTTAATGAATATTCTAGCCAACAATTAGAGCAAAGATATAATGAATAATCAATTAAATCCTATTTGGCTCTAAATACAAAAATCACAAATGCTAATCCTAGATATGATCAATATGAGGATCTAAGCACATGTTAAGGTTATTGATCATCAAGTACATCAATCAATCCACAAATAACCCTAGATATCAAGCTAATCACAATACAACTCTCAAGCATGTGAAAAACCTATAATCCTAGAAAACTAGTTCACATATGTCTCTAATTAGGCTTTGATTAGGTTTGATTATGAAGCTATCTTTCTCAATAGCATTGACCATACATACACATACATATTGAAGAAGAAACCCCAAGCAAATTGAAGGTTATAAAATAAGAAATCACAAAGATAAGACAACTACCTAGTAATCACGAGCTGGTTCGTTTTTCTGGGTAGATCCACTGGAGAACTCATTCAAACAGCTGCAAGAGAAAAAGGTAGAGGACTTAATTAAGAAGAATCTCCAACTTGAATCACTCAATTCCGACTTCGTATGAAAAAGTTATGATGTTTGGAAGATAAGAAAAAGTTGAGAGAAAGTTGAGAGAAAATTCTGCACATAGGATTTTTTTTTTTTTTTTTTTCTTCTTAGAATGAAATGGGAGGGAATGGAGGTGATTTAAATGAATTGGAGAAAGGGAAATAATGGGCAAATGAGGACGTGCCACATCAGCACCCCATGAGGGGTGTGTAAGGCTCACGGGGGCAGAGGGCCTGTCTGGCCGTGAGGCTCACAGCCTCCTCATGCCCCTCCAAGCAAGCTTCCTTCGCGCTCCTCTCGTGTTCTTCAGTCGTATCCGAGCCTCCAAACTCCAATTTTGAATCCGACTTCGAATTACGAATTGTGACTCCCTCACGCACAACGAAGACTATGAAACTTTAACAAAAGGTTGAGAATTCGACTCGGAAAATAACGACGAAGTCAACTCAACGAATGAGAATGCAAAGTAGCGTAGCTACATTGTTTGAACTCGAAACCTAATGAATGACTAACCGAAATGACCGGGACTCAATATGGAATCATATGAGATCATGTTTAAGTCCAAATACAATAAAACAGAAACAAATAAATACAAAGTCACAAATATATGCCATTTCTTAGATATAGTCATAGAACATGCAAATTCACAATGTTTATAAAATAAATTCTAATTCATGTGCATACATTACTAAGTGTATGAGAGTGTAATATAAATAGTGTACAACTATATAGGGACACATATGAATGTCATGTGTGTCTGTGACTAAGCCTTGTAAGAGGAATGAGGTCAATTATACCTTTGTTGAGGAATGAAGCTTATTCTTCTTTCAATACACCATCTTGCAAGAATTGTGGCCAAGTCTTTCTTTGAAGCTTTGAGTCATCATCTTTAAGACCACTAATCAAATACAAGAAAAATATCGTTTTGATATGTAATAAATGCCAAGATAAACCAAAAACCTAATAGTGTCCCTTGAATTAAAATCCAATACCTTATTTTCAATTCATTAACAATACAACAATTGTATTGTAGCTAGACCCATATAAACTTTCCGGATCTTGCGAAATCCAGATTTATATCAATGCAAATCATGATCTAGATCAAAATACACATGTAATCCTACACCTGATAATTTATATATAAATATAAAAAATATTTATTTTTTGTTGTGCACTTATGATTAGACATGACGCCTTTGGAACTGTCGATTCTAGTTCCGGTTCCGACGGTTCTGAACCGAATTTATTTATTTTTTAAAATCACATTTTGATTTCTGGGCAGGGCAACCTAGATCAACTTCATAAGTCACAAATCTGAAATCAACCCTAAATCAACCCCAAACCACCCCCAAATCAACTTACGTGAATCGAAGAAGAGATCAAAGAAGAAGAAGAATTGAAGAAGAGATCGAAGAAGAAGAAGAGATTGAAGAAGAAGAAGAAGAAGAAGAAGAAGAAAAGGGAAAGAGATCAAAAATCAGAAAATTGACCTGACAAAGAAGATATGTTAGTGGCTGCTTGCTGGGTTTAGGTTTAGGATTTATATATATATAAAAAAAAATGGTGGAGCCGTCAGTTCGAATCGAATCGAAACCACAGATTCCAGTCCTGTTCAAACCGGGCAATTCCTTGAAAGTTGGAATCAGAACCGGATTTTCCAATTCCGATTCCGATTTTTACGATTCGATTCTGCGGTTCGAACCGAACCAGCGTCGGATCTACTTATGATGACATATTGCATTATAATCTATATAATCTGTAGTTATCTGTTACAATATTTTATGTGCATTGCCTCCTCTTTTTTGGACACATTTTATATAAATTTCAAGAAAGTCTAAAGATGATTTGTTGCATGTTATAAATCTCCAGCTAGATATGGAATTTTTGTAGTTATCCGTTGAATTTTATAGTGTTTGTTGCTTTGTTTCAAAGATTTGACCTTTGTAAGCCTCTAATATTGCTAAGAACCTTCAAAACTAGTGCAACAAATACATAATTATTTTGGTTTTTTTAAACTATAACAAATTTAAGAATTGATTACGGTGTACGAACTATATCAACTTCCGCCATGATAAGTTAATTTTTTTTTATTTGTTTATAAACAAGCTTTTCTACAAATTTATTTTTAATTTTTATATGAATAATGAAAATTTATTGAAATATCCCTATTTTTAAAATTCTAACGGAATCCAAAGCATTAGTAAAATTTGAAACGCTAATAAACAAGTTTTTCCTTCTACCAGTAAAAGCTAAACGCCCTGAGGGCTGACCACAATGTAATTGTTAGGAGTAAAACTAAGGACTTGGATATTTAATCTCAAGCCTTAGATTAGATTCTTACGTCAGCGGTTCGAATCCTACCTAGGCGGGGGCGAGTTCTGATTTACCTGCTTACATCCTTGTGGGGCCAGAGGTGTGGGCCGGCCAAGGTTTTCTATTTGTCCTACTCCACGATCTAACATACAGGCCACACGAGTCACGTTGTTGGGGAGGACAGACTGGTGGGTATCTAGATGAAGTCCGGGATCCTCGATACCAAAAAAAAAAAAAAAAAGTTTTTCCACCTTATTTTAGAAGCAATTTGCCAAAACATAATATAATTTTGTGATTAATCGATGATAATAAATAGTTACATCTCACATTCATTCAATTAATCTGGGACATCCACTCATAATTCAAGTAGTGTACGTGCTTGCAACGAATTGATCTCGTCAAATTTCGACAGATCCCTGATTTGACCGATATCAAAGTTAATAAAATAAAATAAAATAAAAAATGGGAGGAGAATATAGAATTTGGGTCGTTAGTATAAAATAATAAATATATTATTTCCATTGTTGGCTTAAAATATAAAAATGGAAACCTATTTATCATTCGATCAATATAAATTTCATTTTTTCTTGTAGTTGCATGATAAATATTGAACAATATGTGAAATATTTAATCATATATTCATATATAATGACTGAAGAAAATTAAAACTCAACACTTGGAGAATAGGGGTGTAGTTTAGCTGGTAGATGGACGAGCTTGGGCTTTGAGCAAATGACTCCCAGGTCAGTGGCTCGAATCCTACCAATAGCGAAAGCTTTCAAAATAAAAATTAAAATAACTAGTCTCGTATTAATAGATATTGTCAACAAAAAAAAAAATACACTTGGAGTTTTATTTTATTTCTTTAACAAACCTCAACTCTTAGTTAAAAAAAAAAAAATAAAAAAAAAATAAAAAAAATAAAAAAAAATCTCAACTATGTTAGAAATCAACATTATAGCCATGGTTCAAGGAAGACTTTGACCAAGATTGATTGCAGAATTATTATCATGATTACCTTCCAGAAGGAGTTGATTTGCTTTGATTACACCATTGACTAATATTTACTTATTTATATGTAATTACCATTGACATAGGATCTAGACATTAATTGTCAAGCTTTTATATAAATGTATACTCATTGTATAAAGAAAAACACACAAAATTATTCCATTACCATAATTTCTTTTATGGTATCGGAGCCGAAATGCTGATCCCCTTCTTTCTTTTTCACCATTATTTCCAATTTTCAACCTTTTCAATCTTCACCATGAATAATTCCACAAGAAATCAATCCAATGGAAACTATTCATTGGGCCAGGATAGTCAAAACAAACCAACTTTGACAGCTGCTTTGTACATGAGCCCATCAACAACAAGTATAGACGTGAAACTCACACCAGAAGAATATGAACAATTTCATTCCATAGTATCAGCCAGTATAACTAATCCTTTATCTAATAGCCTTATAGGTATTTCATATGGTATTTCATATGGCCTCTCTTCTATTTTCAATCCTTCTACATGGATAATTGATTCAGGTGCCACAGATCATATGGCATCAAATCCAAAATTACTACACACAAAAGAAACCAATTATCTCGGCACTAGTTAAATTACCAACTGGCCAAACTGCATCTATTACGCATATAGGCCAGTTAAGTCCCACTTCCACATTACCCTTACAAGATGTACTCCTTGCACCATCTTTCCAGTTCAATTTACTATTTGTTCATAAACTTACAAAGTCATTAAATTGCTCTGTTACTTTCTATCCTGACCATTGTGTTTTTCAGGACCTAGTTATGAAGAAGAGGATTGGCAAGGATAATTAACGTGGTATTCTTTACTATTTAGATTTCGAAAATGATCCGATTGTCTCCAACGTGACATCTTCAAATTTCAATCTTTGATATTGGCGTGTAGGCCATCCTTCCCATACAGTTCAATCTCATATTTCTCATATTTCAGATTATGGTTCATGTTTCAATATGGATAATTGTTTAATTTGTCCATTAGCAAAACATTCTAGAAGTCCTTTTCCTTTAAGTATTATTTCATGTTCAAAATGTTTTGATCTAATCCACTGTGATGTTTGGGGTCCATACTCCATTCCTTCTTTAAGTGGTGCTAAATATTTCTTAACTATCACTGATTATTATTTACAATGTACATGGACATATTTCATGCATTTTAAATCTGAAGCATCAACTTATATTAAACATTTTTTAGCCATGATAAAAACACAATTTCATTCTTCTATTCTTCAAATTCGCACAGATAATGGGTTGGAATTTCTCAATACTGATCTCCAACAATTTTTTTCCTCAATGGGGGTATTGCATCAACGCACATACGTTGGCACGCCACAACAAAATGGTGTTGTCGAGAGAAAGTATCATCATCTTCTTAATGTGGCACGCTCAATAGGCTTTCAATCTCATCTTCCTTTAAAATTTTGGGGAGAATGCATCTTGACAGCCACCTACCTTATTAACCACTTACCAAGTAAGGTTTTAAAAGGCAAAACATGATATGAAATTTTATTTGGTAAGCATCCCACATATACTCATTTACGAGTCTTCGGTTGTCTTTGCTTTGCAAATAATATCCTACATAAAGAACACAAATTTGATAAACAGGCAATTCCTGGTATTTTTGTTGGTTACCCACATGGTCAAAAAGGGTACAAAATTTATGTTATGCTTCAAATAAAATACTCATTAGTAGAGATGTAAAATTTTTTAAAACTCATTTCCCTTATGCCACGATACCAACATCCACTGATACAGTACTCACTCATCCTCAAAATATCCAACCACCACTCATAGATCCTTATGATAGTGACCCCATTCCAAACCTTCCTTTCGCTGCACCAACAAATGTACACATTGATACACCCACAAATATTGCTACTTCTGATAATGAAATTCTACTATCCACCCTAGACAGAAATTCCCCCACGACCACTGACATAAACTCTCCACCCAATCACTCACCCTCAATTTCATCCCTTTCATCCACTTCATCTTCTTCCTCTCATTCTCTACCTCCATCTAAGGAAGTTCTTGGCCCATGCATTTGAGGACCGCCTATCAAGTTACTCGACTACCATTGTTACAACACTCATGCCAGTTCCTCTTCTTCTACTCAGGTTTGGAAAGGTACGCGATACCCTTTGTCTCATTATCTCAATTATGACAAGATTTCTACTACTCACAATATTTTTTTAGCATCTATATCTATTGTAGAGGAACCCACTACATATTCACAGACTTCTCTTATTCCCCACTAGTGTGATGTAATGCGTGATGAATTACAGGTTCTTGAAACAAATTCCACGTGGTCACTTGTCCCTTTACTTGCCAACAAACGCCCTATCGGTTGTAAATGGGTATACAAGGTCAAATGCAATTCTGATGACACTATTGAGCATTTCAAGGCATGCCTTGTTGCCTAAGGTTATACCTAAATCAAAGGTATTGATTATACAGAAACCTCCTTTCATGTCACCAAATTGGTCACGGTTCAGGTTTTACTCATTATTACATCTTCAAAAAGTTGGCATTTTCACCAATTAGATGTCAACAATGCATTTTTGCATGGTGACTTACATGAAGAAGTATTCATGCAGCCTCCGCCTGGTTATGTCTGTAAAGGGGAGAACCTTGTCTGCAAATTAAACAAGTCATTATACGTACACAAGCAGGCTTCCAGAAAATGGTTTGCCAAATTCTCTCATGCCATATTATTGCAGCTGATTATATTCAATCAAAGGCCGACTACTCTCTATTTTACAAACACAAAGCTAAATCTTCTGTGTTTATATTAGTGTTTGTTGACGATGTTATAATTACAGGTTCAGATGCAGATGAAATTTCAAGACTTAAAAAGTTTCTACATCAGCGATTCAAGCTCAAAGACTTGGGCAATCTCAAATAATTTCTTGGTATTGAAGTGTTAAGATCACAGAAAGGCATTTGTTTAAATCAACGCAAATATACACTAGATATTATCAAAGACACATGTTTATTGGGAGCAAAGCCCTAGTCTATTCCCATGGAAGAAAATCTGAAACTTAGCAACACTGATGGTGTCTTGCTAAATGATCTGGCCTTATATCGTCGTTTGATTGGAAGATTGATTTATCTAACTGTTACAACGCTAGATATTCTTTTTACAGTTAACATTCTCAGTCAGTTCATGCATCAACCGTGTCAACCACATATGAAGGCTGCTACACATATAATTCATACTTAAAAGGCTCTCATGGTCAAGGTATTTTATTATCTTCTCACAATGAATTAAAGTTACAAGCATTCTGTGATTCTGATTAGGCAAGTTGCCCAATGACAAGAAGATCAACCACCGGTTATTGTGTATTTCTTGGGACAAGCCTAATCTCATGGAAAACAAAAAATAAACAGCCAACTGTGCCTAGGTCTTTCACAAAAGCCGAATATCGGGCTATGGCTATAGCTACTTCTGAGCTGCAATGGTTACAATATCTTTTACATGATTTTGGGGTGCCACACTCCTTTCCTAGTATACTTTATTGTGACAACAAAGCTACTTTATATATTGTAGCAAATCTAGTTTACCACGAACGAACCAAATATATTGAAATTGATTGTCATGTCGTTCATGAGAAAATTCAAGACGGATTATTGCAAACTACTTTTGTTTCTTCTAATGATTAGATCAGAGACATGAAAGCATTGGGAAAAGAAACTTTTTTACGATTACGATCCAAGTTGAGCGTTCAGACATACACGCTCCAATTTGAGGGGGAGTGTTAGAAATCAACATTATAGCCATGATTTAAGGAAGACTTTGACCAATATTGATTGCTGAATTATTATTATGATTACCTTCCATAAGGAGTAAATTTGCTTTGATTACACCATTGACCATTATTTCCTTATTTATATACAATTACCATTGACATAGGATCTTGACATTAATTACCAATCTATTATATAAATGTATACTCATTGTATAAAGAAAAACACAACAAATTATTCAATCACCGTATTTTCTTTTACTCAACTATAGAAATAAGTTTGTTAAAAAGAAAAGAAATACCACGCACACCTAATCTTCTTATAAACAATATACAAAATTTGTGATTGACGATTAATAAATAAAACGAAAAAAAAAAGAGTAGTCTCAACCGCTCATCATTAATAATACTGACGTTTTACGAACTAACTACGAATAATGTAGACACATTACGAAATTTATAACTTGATTTATATGATTTACCACGTGGTGAAATATCAGTGACAAAAAATTTATCCAAAAAAATGATTTTAATTTCTTGCCAAGTGCTCCATGACCAAAGTGACGGCTTTGATGATTTGAATGAAAATTACTAGTTTAGTGCCATGCAAAGCTATAGTACTATTAAACCCTAACAATATATAAATATATAAATATATATATATATATAGATGGATATGCATGAAACCTTTAAAAGAATTTCCACTTGCTTTACAATTAGTTTTTTTTGTTTTCTCTTTTAAGTTGATTCACACTAAAATTATAAATCCTAATCAAATTACATTAAAATTCTCTTCTTCGTACAAGTTGCGTCTCTCGTTTGATCACCCCCATCGATCACAAAAGATTTAAATCATTTGGAAATCTCTCTCTTCTCTTGGCTTCTTCAGTTCTATATAATTTTCTCTTCGTCAGTATACTGTCGTCTTCAATGGAGACTAAACAATATGGTGATGCATCGAATTCTCTACATTCACCTCTCATTATTCAAGCTAAAAACCATCAAGAAGAAGAGAATTTAGAAGCAAATAATGATCATCAGCATGAACCCATTTCAAGCTCTGGTTTCTTCAAGACATGTTTCAATGGACTCAATGCCTTGTCAGGTATTTTTTTCTCTCTCTCTCTCTCTTTTTTTTATTTTTTTTATTTTTTATAGTATTAATTGTCCGTAATCTTGAAAGTGTAAGCTGTCACATATTTATAAGGTTTTTGATTTGCCAATTGACAAACAGATTGTTAATTTATTAATTTTTTATTTGCTACAATCTGTATCTGGGTTTAATATTTTCTTTGACCTAATCCATATGCATATATATGGATGATAATTAGAGATGATAATTAAAATAGAAATAGAAATCCATGGGCTTAATGTTTGTTCTTCCAATCTAGCAAAGAAATCAATTAGAGATGATAATGAAAATAGAAATATTCATAAAATAAAATAAAAAATTCAAGACTATTAATCTAAAGAAAAAAAAAATCGAGTTGTTATTTAAGTATCAACTTATAAACTAAAAAATTTCTTATATGATAACATCAATACAGATTCAAATGTTTAAATGATATGAAAAAATTATAGAACTCGAGCATACCATATTTAGAATTATTGCTGATATCTTATAGTATCCTAGAAATTAAGTCAACACAGAGATATAGATCATTTAGTTTAAAGTCATGTATGGATGAAACCCAGAAATAAAATACTGTACAAAAATAAAAGGTAAAAGAAAATAATAATATATAGAAATGCATGTTATTATTACAATATTCTCATGATGATCATGTGTAGTTTATAATAATTTGTGGCTTCTTGAGACTTCCAAGTAACTGTCAATATTTTAATTGGCACAGCAAAAAAGGAGAAATAAAACACTTTTAGTTTAGTGTCACAACTTCACTGGCTTATAATAATATTGTAAAAATCAAGCCCTTCACTGGCTTTAACTAAAGATATTTATTGGCTTCTAATTAACTTCATTAATTATTGTGGACCAAATTGCTGGAGGGACTGTTGTGGTTTAGGGTCAAGGTGGTTTTTATTTTCATTTTGACATAGGTCAGCTGTTAGGTTATTCTTTCAACTTATTTGCAGTCTTGAGGTAGACTTTCTTTGTGTTGCTTTTTTGGTTGTGCGTTTACCTCTCGGGCCTCTTGTATCCTCGATGTGGTTTTTCCCGTTTGCTTTATAAAACTTGCTGTAAAATATATATATATATATATATTTTATAGGATTCTAGCCAATGATAAAGTGATCATCTTTTCCTTGGTAGTCAAGTATTTGATCTGTTAAACATATGTAAAATATATAAGTTTTGTGTTGTATATATATTGATTCCAAGTTTAGGTGGAGAATAGTTCTAACAATTATAGGAATTGCTTTCCTTATCAACAACTATAGCCTATGAACATTATAATTAATATTCTAACATCTTCATTTTAAACTGTCACTTCAAGATAGATCGTATATGGTGCGAATATTCGACTACTATAATTATCACCTTGATTGTTTGGTTGTATTTAATGAAGCCAAAGAACCTAAAAGTGTGGTCCTATGATGAGTGATCAGAAATGAGAATATATATATATGATTGAATGGGATGTGTGGTGGTGTTATCTTCGGACATGATAATGCTTTTTATCTTCTTATATTTGTGATGACATGATGAAGTCACGTTTGTAATTCAAAACTTAGAACAATATTATATTCCAAATACATACTGCATACCATTCATGAATTTTAAAATTCTTTGATTTTCTCCCTTTCTTGTTATTAGGGTTATATAAGTCTTTCTCTCGTTTCAACTTCCATATCGTTTTTTTGTCCTTACATTAATAATTACTTCGAGGAATGACCTGAATCTGAGACCTTATGCCCCTGATAAGTAACCAAAACATAGTAGAGAATTAAAGTTTCTTAAAAGATTCAATTTCAAAGCATATATACATCACGTTGCCTCTACTTTTCCAGACACTAGTCAATGTTAAAAGAGGTACCAAAAAATAATAATAATAATAAAAAAAAAAAAATTTTAATAGCTTCCACGTTAAAAACATGGCTCTTAATAGCTTTAATTCATATTTTGGCTACTAGTGGAAGCACATATCGCAGTGCGTTCCTTTGTGCTTCACATGTTTTATATTTTATTTATGTTCTTTTGAATGGTTCAAACTCATGTAATCACATCATAGTTTGGTAGGAATGTGACTAATTACTTTCATTGAGATTTAATTATCACTTGATAGTTTTGTAGGAGTACTGTGTCTAACTACTTTCGTCGTCGAGATTTAATTATTTCCTGGTAGTGTTATTTCGTTAGCTAGTTTAGTTGATAAAGAGAGAGATATAATTAACATAAAAGAATATATCTAATTATAAATTTCAATATTCTAAAATAACATCTGATTGTGTTATTTCGTTAGCTAGTTTAGTCGATAAAAAAAATATCTAATAAATTTCAATATTCTAAAACAACACGATAAAAGAAGCTTTATATTTATCTTTTTTAGACAGATTTTGATTTTATTTATAGTACTCTGGTTAAGGAGAAGAACATAGATGCAACGAGATGTGCATGCATCGTTCATCTGTTCTTGTCGCATAATAAAATTTATCATGTGACATCATCGCCACAGGGATACAGTGTGTTCTAGTTTTTTCCCTAGTCAAGTATGACGGATGATGAATCTATGTTAAAAAGTCAGAAGTGGGTCCTTAGAATTCATAGCGAAAGGTTATATAATTTGAAGCATGTGATGATGTTGGAATACCGACAAGAACTGTTCACTATAAGTTCCAAGAAATTGCAAAGTCCTGACACCTTTAAAATGAGCTTTTTGATGAGAGCCTTATTAAACCAAAACTCAGTACCCTTCCTTCACTGATATAATAAGCTAAGACATTACATGGACATCTTCAAAACTCACTTTTTTCAACTTTATAAAATATATATTTAATTTCTCCTTGGAATCCTGCCTCTCTTTCTCTCTCTCTCTCTCTCTCTCTCTCAAGCACAAACCATGTCAAACGATGGCTCAACCTTGAAGGTGCCTCTCATTGTTGATGAGAAGCAACAAGGGGTTGGGCTGAAGCTAGAGGATGTAGAGTCAAACCAAGTTCATCCAATAAATACAACCACCACCTCCTTCTTCAAGACTTGCTTCAATGGACTCAGTGCTTTGTCAGGTTTCACTCGACTTCATTTCACAAATATCCCTTCATTAATTTCACTTGTCACTGCTTCTGCTTTTGTTGTTGTTGTTCTTCATTTGTGGTTTTGCATACTAATTATTAATTTCTTGTAATTATTTGGCAACCAGGAGTTGGAATATTGTCAACCCCATATGCACTATCATCAGGAGGATGGTTGAGCTTGATTCTTCTGTTCGTTATCGCCATTTCTGCTTTCTACACTGGCTTGTTGATCAAAAGATGCATGGAAGCAGATTCAAACATCAGAAGTTATCCCGACATAGGCGAACGAGCATTCGGGAAAAAGGGGAGATTCGTCGTATCCATTTTCATGAACTCTGAGCTCTACTTAGTCGCAACAGGTTTCCTGATTCTCGAAGGAGATAATTTGCAGAATCTGTTACCGAACGTGGAATTTACATTAGGAGGGCTGACAATTGGTGGAAAACAAGGCTTTGTTGTGATTGTTGCTCTTATAATTCTGCCTACAGTTTTGTTGGATAATCTGAGCATCCTCTCATATATCTCTGCCAGTGGAGTTTTGGCTTCTATTATCACACTTGCATCGATTTTCTGGACCGGTGCCTTCGAAGGAGTTGGATTCCATCAAAAGGGAACCTTTGTTAATTGGCACGGACTTCCTACTGCTATAAGCTTGTATGCCTTCTGTTATTGTGCTCATCCAGTCTTCCCAACTCTCTACTGTTCCATGAAAAACAAACACCAGTTCTCTCTCGTAAGTAAACGCTGTTTTTCGATCTTAACATTATATTATACTGTGTAGTTGAATTGCTAGGGATTCTGACTTGAATTGTTCACCATGGTCTACATATTGCAGGTTCTGATGGTGTGCTTTTTATTGTGTACTTTTATCTATGCATCCATGGCGATTTTCGGCTACTTGATGTACGGGTCTGGGGTCGAATCACAGATAACTCTAAACCTTCCAACCAATAATCTTAGCTCAAGATTGGCAATATACACAACTCTGGTGAATCCCATTTCCAAGTATGCACTGATGGTCACACCAATTGTGAATGCTACTAGGAATTGGTTTGCAAGTGGCTGTGACAAAGGGCCTTTTAGGCTGCTGACCAGCACTGCCTTGGTTATAAGCACTGTCATTGTAGCCCTCACTGTCCCATTCTTCGCCTATCTCATGTCGCTGGTTGGAGCATTTTTGAGTGTCACAGCTTCAATCATATTGCCATGCTTGTGCTATCTGAAGATTTCAGGCACTTATCAGAGACTTGGATTTGAGATAGTGGTCCTTGTGGGAATTATCATAATGGGTGTTGCAGTTGTTGTAATTGGCACTTACACATCTCTCGTACAAATTATTGGGCATTTATAGATGTATCAATGCAATTGCTGGCCTTTTCTTCTATATAACTTTCCAGTTACTTCTTAAGTAGACATGTTTTTCAGAATTGAAAAATGCTTTTAAGTTTTAAATACTTTGCTTTGCTCCAATAATGGGCAGCAAACTGTTGGTCCAGAAAGTTAAAACAAAGCCTAATTGATGGACTACAATCCAAATCCCAAATGTAATTTATTATCAAGTTGTCTGGTAAGAACTTTAGAAATGACTCACAGACAAATAGGAGAGCTAATTCCCTGAACAAGATTTGGAGCCTACTTGATGGACTTTATCGGGTTAAATTGATACCACATATCCTGTCTGTAAAGGTGTTTATATCTCATTTTTAGATCATCAATGGGGTGGTTAAAAAGGTATCACATATATGCTTTTTTTCTTCCTTTTTCTTTTTTAATATTATCCCTCTAAACTAGACCCTAATTATCGGAACCTATGTGCTTTATACCTGATTACATGTGTGTGTAATGTACCTAATTAGAAGTCTCTTAAAGTGCAAAACTTTACTCACAGAAGCCTTAAATTTTCGAATCAATCCATAGTTTGGGAACGAAATGATCATCATTTCGAGAAGAAAATTTGTTAAAATGTCATTAAATTTTCCATTGCAAGACACACAAGAAACAAAACTATGAAATAAGGCAAGATCAAACGATAGGAATCACAACTTGGATCAATCACTCTATGCCATAAATGGGATAAAAAATTTCTATGACAAGAAGTTCACCATCTTCATGTGCAAGTT
Source organism: Acer campestre (assembly GCA_954870605.1). Taxonomy (NCBI): domain Eukaryota; kingdom Viridiplantae; phylum Streptophyta; class Magnoliopsida; order Sapindales; family Sapindaceae; genus Acer; species Acer campestre. The sequence goes on from OX940805.1 coordinate 2,566,373, forward strand.
CAATGAATCAAGCAACTCGTATGTTCCTTTAAAATCAACATGGGAATCATCCCCAGAATAGAACCTACGGATGGACCCACCTAACTCAATCGAACTCTCTCCACGGATCTTCTTTAACCCTTCATCTTTCATAACCCTTCTTATGTTCGATGCTTTGTCCCACATACCAACTTCAACATACATGTTTGCAATCATCACCAAATTGCCACTCCTTTTAGGCTCCAATTCAAGCGCCTCTTTCTCACCTCATCATGCACCTCTTTAACGTCATTCGCATCGTGGATGCTGCATGCACTTAACAATGTTCTTCACACAATTGGGTTAGGCTCAATAGGCATGTTGGTTATAACGTTAAAAGCCTCTTTTAAATGGCCAGCACAAGCAAAAATATCCACCATGGCAACATAATGTATCATCATTGGTTTGATCCTATGCACATGCTCCATCTCATTAAAATATTGATACCCATCATCCACCATTCTAGCATGGCTACAAGCACAAAGAACCCCAAGAAAAGTGACATAATTAGGATGTATCGAAGAACTTTTCATCATCATCGAGAAAAGTTTTAGAGCTTCAGTGGCATATTCATGTTAGGCTAATCCCAAAATCATTGCACTCTATGTCCACACATTTCTCTCCTTCATTGTATTAAACACTAGCCTAGCATAACCCACAGCTCCACACTTCGTGTACATGTCGACAAGGGCAATACCCAATTGATAATTTAACACCATTCCTCTCTCAATCATTTGAGAATGAATCCACTTCCCTAAGCTTAAATTCCCAAGCTTTATACAGGCGGAAAGCACTACCACCATCGTGGTCTCATCCAGCTCAAACCTAAAATCCATCATCTTAACAAAATACCCAATTGCATCCCTCAACCAACAACTTTCAATGCAAGCGGTTATCACCGCATTCCAAGAAACAACACTTCTCTCACCCATTTCATCGAACAATTTATGCGCGTCCATGACTTTCTTACAAGACCCATAGAAATGTACCAAGTTGTTGTTAACATACACATCACAAGCCAAACCACACTTCACGACCTCCACATGTATCTGCTTCCCTTCTTCAAGTGCAAAACTCTCTGCGCAAGCCTTGACAAGAAAGGGGAACATAGGCTTATTGGGTCTAACTCCTCTCCTTTTCATGTCAAGAAATACCAAGATAGCCTCTCTCGGCGTGTCACTTGAAGCATGGCCTCTGATGACCATGTTCCATGAAATGGCTGCCGAAGCAACTGAATTATAGAGAAGCGAACGCGCGTAACTAAAGTTTTTGGAGAGAGACAAGGTGTAGAAACAAACGAGTTCGCTCAAAAGATGGGCGTGGTTTTGGAGACCAAAGACATGGATTTGTGCGTGGATTTGAGAGAGTTGGTTTGTGGAGGAGCAGAGTTTGAGTAGAGTGAGGCATTCGTGGTTTTTAGAGACCAAGTTCGAAATACAGTTGGTGGGTTCTGAAGGGAAAATGTGGTTGGTTGATGGAATTTGAAAACGAGCCATGTATGCATTTGGACTTGCTTGTGTGTGTTAACATTTCTCTTTAGCAATACATTTTAAAAACACATTTATATTTCTGATCCTTGACCAAATTTTTTTTTTTTTTTTTTTTTTTTTTTTTTTTTGAAATATTACAGTAATTTGAGATTTAGGGAGAGGATATATTAGAACCCAAAACCTTAGGTGTTAGGTGTAAACCATTGGATCAACCACATTTTATCTTCTAATTATATAACTTAAAGAAATTAATAGTTGAAGTATTTGCATAGAAAATCGTGCGGAATCTTAGAGGGGTGTATTGAATTAGGATTTTAATAGACAATTTTTGGGTGCAAGGATTTTATGGATTTGCAAGATTATTATGATTATTAGGATTGTTAGGATTATACTTTTATGATTATTAGGATTATATGGACTAGACTTTTGAAAACGAGTCATGTATGCATTTGGACTTGCTTGTGTGTGTTAACATTTCTCTTTAGCAATACATTTTAAAAACACATTTATATTTCTGATCCTTGACCAATTCTTTATTTTTTATTTAATTTTTTTTTTTTGAAATATTACAGTAATTTGAGATTTAGGGAGAGGATATATTAGAACCCACAACCTTAGGTGTAAACTATTGGATCAACCACATTTTATCTTCTGATTATATAACTTAAAGAAATTAATAGTTGAAGTATTTGCACAGTAAATCGTGCGGAATCTTAGGGGGGTGTATTAGATTAGGATTTTAATAGACAATTTTTGGGTGTAAGGATTTTATGGATTTGCAAGATTATTATGATTACTAGGATTGTTAGGATTATACTTTTATGATTATTAGGATTATATGGACTAGACTTTTAGGATTCTGAAAGAGTCTTTAAACTTTATTTATACACTATTAGGATTATCTAAATTTTATTTCTAGACTTTTTGGACTCTTAAAAATATAGACTTTCAAGAGTCAATTGTAGTATTCAATTTTCTCTCCAAGTTCCAGTGTTCTATAATCTTGTTAAGGGTACTCATTGAACAACAAAAATTAAATGAGAAACATGTATAAGCTATGAAGAGAAGTAATAAAATTTTGAAATACCACCAACCAACACATAACCTTCAGCTGATTCATATGGTGCAGAAAATGTCACCATATGAAATATATATAATAATCAACAACCCATCCCCCACTACCTCACTAGAAATGACATGAAATAGGGAAATAAAATAGTTTGAACACTGAAGTATTTTTGTTTGGCTTGTTGGACTTCATTAATTCATATGTTATCAAACTCCAATATTCACTGCTTTTTAATCTCTTTTTTTTTTTTTTTCTCTAGTGGTGTGTACAATGTACGTCCACCTTTCATGTTAGTGATAGATGATTCAAGTCCGGTAAGATGAGTTGATATACAGACTATGTATACATTGGTAAAATTTGGGGGGTCGGGGCATGACAAGAATTTTTTTAATATACATATAAATAACAAAAAAAATTGATATATAAGATTTAATTATACATATTTAAAAGAAAAAAAAAACTCCAAACGGTCAACTAATGCTTGCTCTTGACAAGTTTCGGCATACCCTTTCGTTATCGGATTTCAAAAAAAAAAAAAAAAAAAACATGTATCTAAATTTTATAGAAGCATGGTTTTATGCGAGACTCATATCTTTTTAACTCGCTCAGACAATAAATCAATAAAAATGGTAACCATCTTTTTTTGTCTTTGAACTCAATCTACACAAAGGGTGATATTATCAGTAATGGACCGGTTTTTTTATTTTTATTTTTTATTTTTATCAAGTGTATATATATATATAAATCAACTCCTTCTTTATCTTTACTTTTTGCTAAATCCATCTTTTATAGATGTGGATAAAGCATTTGATCAATTTTTACTAATAATCCTAAAGATTTTACATATCGGTGGTGGTGTTGGGATCGTGGAAATCTAGCATAAAACTATATTTGATTCATAGAGACATTTTATCAGTCATTTGGTATTCGACTTTCAAGTGTATTTTTATGTTGTCTTTTGCATGTTTGGCCGCCACATTTATTATATACCAAACACCCACCAAATATCTGAAATAAAATAAAAAGTCTGGAAAGTATTGAGAGAGAGGACAAGACAATTTTGGGTTAAAGCTATTTATAAATATCACTAAAAAATCTTGAAAATCCATTTTTTCATGAAATCCTAAAAATCTTAATCTTAATCCAATACCAGAAGACAATTTGCTGCCTCTTGAAAGTCTAGATCCAATACCACAAGGCAATATGAACTTTTAAAAAAAAATCTTAAAAGTCTTGATCGAATACCACCGGACTTATCTAACTTGTTAAAAAGTCTCAATCCAATACCACTAGACTTTTACTTCCCCAAATTGTCTAATAAAATCTTGAACCAATACACCCCCATTAGTTTATCAGATCTAATAATCAGTTTTGTAGCACTGTCTTAAATTTTGGTGTCATAATGTACTATAATCAGTGGTGTCAAAATGGACCAACATGACACACATGTGTCAGGTCGAATGAACCCATTTTTGAAAACGGGCTTGGCCTGGCAAGGCACAGCAACTTGCTGTGTCAGGTCGAGCTGACCCGTTTTCAAAAATGGGCGGCCTGGCACGTGCTGACAGCACATGCCACATGTGCCGAGCCGACGAGCAGGGCTGGGTCGGCATGTGCCATAATTTTTTATTTTTTTTTAGATATTTTAATTCAAAATATTAAATATATATTTTGTTTAAATAAATTAAAATGTTATTTTAATTGTAATTTGTCTATTTTATTTATTATTTTAGTGTAATTAAAAAATAGATAGATTTATTATTTCTTTTAATAAAATAATTCAAAGAATAAATAAAGATAAAATATTAAATTAAATAAAAAATACATGAAATTATGAAAATATGAAATGAAAAATTATTTATTTATTTCAGATTTTCATTATTAGTTTATTACATGGTTGCCTACTTGCCTCATTAAAAACCTTTCCAAGAAAAACCCAGTGGGATAAAAACTTGGTAAGGGAAAAAAAGTGCAATTTCTACTCTCTAAGTCTGTAGCATACTGCATACATGGAGTCGTAATGGGCCCGTCTCGGTTCCATTGTAGTTATGTCCGGGTTATAGTTTTAGTGTTGACATGTTCGTGTCCAGTCATGCATTTGCTCATATGCCTTTGCAAATTACCGATTCTCGACTTAGAAATACAACTGGTAAATAAGAGTTTACAAAACTTACAATGATATTTTATTGTGACCCTACCGTCTAGGTTTGGTATTTCTACTTTGTCAAAACACTGCCATATGTTTGAATTTGAAATGTGATTGGGAGGACGTGATGTCGGTGTTGCACCGGAACCAGAAGGTCCCGCTACCGTTTCCGTCAAAAATTGAGGATAATTATGATCCATTTCCTACAATATAGTAATATACTAAGCATTTAATCATAAATATAATAATATACTACTTATTACTATATTGCTTATTACTAAGCATTTAAATTTAATCATAAATATACTAAGCATAAAGCCATAAATATTAAATATACATAAAACATAAGAATAAATATCAAAATTAATAACTAAACATAAATATATATATATATATATTGAAACAAATTACGGTGTGTTCAATATATTAATCTGGGGGGGGGGGGTGAATATATTTTAACAAATTTACCCAATTTTCATGTTTAGTCAATATTACGAAAATACTTCAATCTAGTCAATAATAATAACAAGTGTAATATGGTGCGGAATTATAAATGACACTTGATATTTATGTGAAAACCCTCACGGGAAAAACCATGGACTGTATAGTGCGCCACACTCGAACCTCGAAATCCACTAATTGAAATGGAGTTTACTACCTATGTAGACCTCGTCTAACACTCCGGTCTATAACCCCCCACTTCTACCACGCGGGCCTTTAAAAGTGGCTCTAGTCCATTTTGCTTGTGTGACCACCTAATCCCAGTGTCCGACCTAATCCCAGTCTATCACACAAGACTTCAATTGCTTGTGATCTAAGCAACCTAATCCCGGAAGCTACACACAAGACTTACTTCTCAATGAATAGATTACAACCTATGTGAATATATATAATACTTAACAAATGCAATGAGAGCTAGGTAACTCTAAATGCTTATCTAGGATGATTAGATGGCAATAAATGCAATCCTGGATATCAATAGCTAAATGACATGTCATAAAGCTTAGCAAATTATAGATTAAATAACCTAATTGTTGCTATCAAAATACAACACTTAATCATGTCAACACAACAATCTCTATTTTGTATCTAGAATATATTCTAAGAGCATACAAATAATATAAGAGATTTATTTGATAAATAAAACACTAAACTTAAATGAGATTAATGAATAACATACCAAAGGATGTGTGTTGAGCAAAACCCATTCAAATAAGCAAACTAACTATGCTAGAAAATGCTTAGATGATCTTTGATGCACATGTATGTGGTTTTGAATGTATAAAAATGAGTTCTTGATTGATTTTCTCTCAAGTATCTCTCTTTGAAGCTTAGGGTTATTAGAGTCAGAGAGAACTCGGTTAGAGAATTGAGAAAGTGTGATATTTATAGGCATCAAGAACAGGGCATGTGAAAAGACAAGTTTGCCCCTGAAAACGCATGATCGGCGGTTTCATTCAGCGGCTCGATTATGACCGCAGAATTGATCCCGAGAGAAACAGGGGAACAACTGTTAGGGTTATGCTCAATTGCAAGAGTGTAATGTTGTACTTGACAATCTTTTCATATTAATAAAGTGATTTCTGTTTTGTTAACAAAATCTTATATAGCATTTATTATTATAATTGTCAAAGTAAATAATCATAAGGTCAAAAGGCTATGAGAAAAGAAGAATTGTTCGTACATCTGGATATGTACGAGGTAGACACAATTCTTTAGTTAGTCTTGAATAACGTTCACAACTTAAGTTAAAGGTTGGGCACCTTTATCTTGTTAAAGTTGTAGAATTCTTTTACTAGCATTTGAGTGGGATCAAATGTGTTGTGATGAGTCTAAAATCATCGAAGGGTCTTCGAGTAAAAGAATCTAGTGCATTGGGTGCATTAAACTGGATCACAATGAAATACTTTTTCTAGAACCGTCAATAGATAAAAGTCTTTTCATTATCTGGACAATCGGAGAGTCTATCTTAATCTTGAGATAAATGATGGACTTATGGTTGCAAGTGTTATCATTTGAGCTATCAATGAGTACGATTATATAGCATAGTCTATCCTCGATAGTTTGGTGGTATTCATTTGTTAATCGATAGAGGACTTTATTTATAGATATGGACATCGTGGCTCCATTTATTAAATGTGAGTAGAATATCATCATATGGATGCTTTGTGGTTTTGGATATGAAATCTTAACGTTGAGTTTTCAATAGTGTCTATTGAAAGATGACTTCTAGACAAGTCATAATACATATCCAAGTTCAAAGTGTGGTCATATGAGTAAATATGGTAACTTGGAGAGCTATAGGCGGTCTATGAGCTCTTAGCGATTACTGATATTCTTCACGAGGATTCACTATCTCCCATATGATTGTCTAGGGTATGAATGAGTATCGTTAACTTATTCCATCTTTATTTAAGAGTGCAATTTTAGTTCTTTAGTGGAATGAACTAAAATTAATAGATTGAACCTAAGTGAATCATTTGTTGATTGTGATTGGGTTATGTCTATTGGAGCTTAAATTTAGATAAGCCCGCCAAGATCCCCAATCCGCACGGACTTGCATGAATCACTTGATATATTCTACCGGACTATTTGTGGGTCCATTTAGAATTGTATTTAATATATTAAGAATATAATTTGCACATTATTTATTTAATGGGCTGTTTAATTATATTAATATATTAATGAAAGGCATGTGAGCTTGTTTCTTTTAGTAAGAATGGGTTTAGTTCATATGTGGGCTTTTTATTAAAGTCCAAATGGATTAAATAAAATAAGAAAACAATATGTAGGCCCAAGTTCTAGTCATGGGCCGCAATGGCTAATTTTTAGCCCATTATATTGTTTTTTTTTATTATTTAATTAAATGGAAATTAATTAATATGTTAATTAATTATTTAATTAAAAATTAAATCTTTTTCTGATTAGGAAATATGTTTCCTAGTAGTATACTACTATTAGTATTATACTAAATATAAAAGACTTTATTCGTTTAGTCAAATTAGGAAGTCTTTTATATAGTCACAAATACACTAAAGAGTTAGATTAGGGTTTGTATACAAATATGAATGCATGCGGAAATATATATACATTTATGCATACGGAAATACATATAGTATATATGCATGTGTAAGGAATGTATATTGATATGTATAGGAAATATATATAGTATATATGCATGCGTAAGGAATGTGTATTAATATGCATGAATGCATGCAGAGATATATATATAAAGTAGATATGTTTTATACATATAATGCATGCAGTCTTTTAAACAAAAACAAACACTTATATAATGCAATCAGAGTGCGTAATATATATATACAAATATATATATGAGAAACGTGCTTTACTGCACTACATATATTTAAAAGGCGTGCAATATTAGTGCATATTGATATATATTTAAAAGAGAATTCGGTGCACAAAAATAGAGGTATATATATTCTTTATATTTTTGTCAAACCCTAGTTTTTGCAATGGAGAGCTTTTTCTTTTGCTAGAGAAAAATAAGATCCAACTCTAAGACTAGTGAGTGATTCGGCCTAGAGGTTTGTGAGAGAAGAATTGTTCTTGTTTCGATAGTGTACTAGTGATCTTAACATCAAGAGATCTTGTACACACTTTCAAATTAGGTTCACGCGAATTTCAATCTTACGATTGTGAATTCAAAAGTGACCGGAACGTTCTTAGCAACCTATTGGAATTTTTGTGACTAACAGAAACCAGAAAAGTTTTGTTGTCCATTCTCAGGTATACAATTCAAAGAGAAGGGAGACCACGCTCCTAGGTGATTCACGTTCGTGATCGGATTGGAAGATCTTGCGGATTACCATTGACGCATAGTCAATCGGATCACGCGACAAAGGTACGATATCTTTTGGTATATATTGCTTAATTAATTAAAGGGTTAAGGTTCAATATGGGAAAATTTTTAAAATATACTACTTCTTTTTAGTCTAGCTTCCGCTGCGTGCACGTATTTTTTCCCTACAACAACGGCGGTTTCGTAACCGTCGATCTAACCGTAGAATCAGACCCGAGATATTAAATACATCAGGTCTGATCGGCGATTTCTATTCGGCCAGACCGCCGATCGTAACCGTCGATTCACCAAAAGAGGTGAAAGCATTTTTCGTGAGCGGTCTTCGCGTAAAACCAAGCACATTATCCTACAAGCGCGGACGTTTCTGAACATATTCGAGAAACGAATTACAAAACACATAAACACACAACAAGATATAACAATTAAAGTGCTAGTGTGAAATGTGACATTTGAAGAGTATGCACACATATGCAAGTATGCTAAGTGTATGTGTGCTTCTAAATCTCTTCAAAGAAAACTAAGCACTAGAGAATATACCTTTAGAGTGCTTGTCACCTTGAGGTCTTGAAAAGGGCCTATGAGCTTGATCTTCAAACACCTAAACTACCCTTACAATTTAAACCCCAATATGTGGTTTGTCCATGAAATAAGCCAATTAATAATAGGAATCCTTACATATATTATGTATAAATTTAAAATTTAAAAACTAAAACATAAAATTAATTAATAACATTTAAAGGAAAAACATACCTTTGAGCTTTGGTACCTTGGTGAGTTGGTGGAAAGATTAGAGAATAATATTAGTAATATAGTATTATAAATTTAGAATGGTTAGATTAGTAATAGTAGATACTAGATAGTAGTACTAGTGACTATTGTAGAGAATAGAGAGATTGAGAGATTGAGAGAAAATGTATGGAAATTGGAATGGGTGGGGGTATTTATAGAAAAATGTAAAATGTGGATAAAAATATAAAATAGAAGAGATAAGGGGGCAAAATAAAATTTTTGGGCTTTTTTGAAAATGTGACCATTTGCTAACTTCAGCTGACGTCAGTAACGGCCAAAATTTTTAAAAAACAATATTAAAAAACCGAGTTGCCTGCCACTTGGTAGTTGCCAACAGTTAAAAAAAAATGCAAAACGGTCGGGCTTTCGGGCAGAGCCTGCCGACCTGGCAGACCGGTCCAAGTCGACCAGGCTGGCCGACTATTTTTTTTTTTTTTTTAATTCAATTGTTATTTTATTTGTTAGTTTGTTTCTTTGTTACATTATAAATTTATAATATTGTTTAAATTGTTACATTATAATATTGTTTAAATATTTGTAATTGTAATTTGTCTATCTTATTTATTATTTTAATCTAATAAAAAAATGTAGAAAATAGAAAAATTTATTATTTTAGATGAAATAAAGCTAAAAGCTTAAAGAAAATAAAAATAGATGAAATTATGAAAATATGAAATGAAGAATTATTTATTTATTTTGGAGTCTCAGTATTACATATTAACATGATTTCTTCATTAAAAACCTTACCAAGAAAAACCCAGTAGGATAAAAACTTGGTAAGAGAAAAAGAGTGGAATTGTATTACAAGTTAATGTACATGTATAACCTAGAAGTCATAGATTTGGTTACTGCCGAAACTCTCTTCGACATATAAATTACTGAAATTTTGAATAAGTTGTTCGTCTACCGTTTCATTTTGCAACCTTTTTTGAGCATGCTCCCAATCCCGAATGCATGTCAATACCTCCAACATCTTTAGAGTCAAAGAACTTCTTCTGTCTTTAACAATTCTTCCAGTCATGCTAAAAACTTGTTCTGAGGAAACAGTGGAGACAGGGATAACCAGTACGTCACGTGCTAGGTGTGACAGGATCGGATATTTATAGCCGTAGGTTTTCCACCATACCAACAGATCAAATCCCTTCTTTCTTTCAAATCTGTCGTCGAATTGAGCTTTAAGGTAGCTTTTCAGTTCGGCACCGGAAGTTGCACCAGCTCGTGAAGAAGAACTTGATGAGCCTACTTTTTTTCGGCGTTTTAGAATGTTCCAACTTGTTTGATTCGGGAGTGTGTCTGGTTCTTCTAATGGTTGCTGCGCAACGTCGCCATACATGCGCACATAAGAACTAAAAACTTTAAACAACTGGGTTCGAATGTCAGTAACCTATGTAGAATAATCTATGCTCAAAACCCCAGCAAGATACTCAAGCAATGCTTCAAAACCAGATAACTTAACCCTAGGATATATTATAACACCTAAAGCATCAAGTAAGGGAATTGTATACCAGTATTTTTTAAACTTGGTTTCCATGGCAACAACTGCAAGGCCTAAGATATCATATTCCCTATAATTGTTTAACAATTCAGACATTTCCACAATATGATGGATTGCCAGGGAAGATGTAGGGTAATAAACCCCGGAAAGAGTTATAGTGGAATCGTAAAAAACCTTTAAAAATTCAACAAAGATCTTTGCTACATGCCAATCACCTGGGGTGAGTGTTGGACAGCCAAGTTCAGACATTTTCATGTTATAAAAACCAGAAATAGATGTATCATATTCTAAAGCATTTTGCAGCATTAAATAAGTAGAGTTCCACCTTACTGGCAAATCTGTTAGGAATTTTCGAGGTCATAGACCGAAGGTTTTACGGTATCTACCAAATTCATTCAATCTTGTATTAGAACTGCAGATCCAAGCAAGGGCATCTCTGATACGATCTATACGATCACTTACTACCTTCATACCGGACTGTACAACTAAATTGAAGATATGACATGCACATTGTTAATGGAAGAAATAACCCCCATGTTGCGGGATATTTTTTTTTTCAAAAAACAATGCAATAGAGCTAGTATTTGTAGATGCATTATCTAATGTGATAGAAATGATGCAATCAGTTATTTCAAAAGTTTCTAAAACAGACGTAATGACATTAAAAATGTTTACTACGGTATGTGCATAATCCATAGGACGAAAACCAAGAATTTTTTTTTTTTTTTTTGTAAATTCCAATCAAAATCTAAATAATGTCCAGTGACAGTTAAATAGTCCTATTTGGAACATGCGTTCCAAATATCGGAAGTTAATGCAATAGAGACAGTTAGCTGCTGTAATTCAACCTTCAACTAATCTCGTTGGGTTTGAAAACATTTTATCAAATTGTTCCTAGTAGTATTTCTAGAAACAGCTTTAAATTGGGGGTTGTATGCAGTTTGAATAAATTCTTCGTAAAAAACATTTTCACCGAAATTAATCAGTTGATCAGTGCATGCAATGTAACGTGCCATGGACTCTCTAGCAACCACGGGGTCGTAACACCATGTTGAAACGGGCCCGTCTGGGTGCCGTTGTAATTGTGTCTGGGTTGTAGTATCTACTTATTCGTGTGCAGGCATGCATTTCTCTATATGCCTTCGTAAATGATCAATCCCCCCCCCCCCCCCCAAGAGTGACATAGTGCTTAAGACAAAACCCACATTGAGCTCTGTCCATGACTTTACCGTCTGGTATAGTCTTCTGTACTATCTCAAAACACTGCCATACATTTGATGCGTGTCTTTTAGGTTTGGGAACACGTGATGTCGGTGTTGCGCCAGAACCAGAAGGTCCCGTTGCCGTAGCCGCACGGAAAGGTCATATTAATCGTCCTCCATATTAAGACCGTCAAAAATTGAGGATGATATTCCATTTCCTACAATACAAATATTAACTCATTAGTCATTAAAAACTAAGCATAAGAGTATAAGATTAAGCATTTAATGATAAATATACTAAGCATAAAAATATTAAAATTAATTACTAAACATAAAAAATAAAATAATCAATTTACTAAGCATAAAATATTAAAATTAATTACTAAGCATTTAATGATAAATATACTAAGAATAAAAGTATTAAAATTAATTATTAAGCATTTAATCATAAATATACTAAATTACTAAGCATAAAAATATTCAAATTAATTACTAAACATAAATATTAAAATCATCAATTTACTAACCATAAACATTAAAATTAACTACTAAGCATAAAATCATAAATATAATAAGCATACAAATATTAAAATTAATTACTAAGTATTTAATCATAAATATACTAAGCAAAAAAAATATTAAAATTAATTACTAAGCATTTAATCATAAATATACTAAATTACTAAGCATAAAAATATTCAAATTAATTACTAAACATAAATATTAAAATCATCAATTTACTAACCATAAACATTAAAATTAATTACTAAGCATAAAAACATAAATATAATATGTATACAAATATTAAAATTAATTACTAAGCATTTAATCATAAATATACTATATTACTAAGCATAAAAATATTAAAATTAATTACTAAACATAAATATTAAAATCATCAATTTACTAACCATAAATATTAAAATTAACAACTAAGCATAAAATCATAAATATAATAAGCATACAAATATTAAAATTAATTACTAAGCATTTAATCATAAATATACTAAGCATAAAAATATTAAAATTAATTACTAACCATTTAATCATAAATATACTAAATTAATAAGCATAAAAATATTCAAATTAATTACTAAACATAAATATTAAAATCATCAATTTACTAACCATAAACATTAAAATTAATTACTAAGCATAAAATCATAAATATAATAAGCATACAAATATTAAAATTAATTACCAAGCATTTAATCATAAATATACTAAGCATAAAAATATTAAAATTAATTACTAAGCATTTAATCATAAATATACTAAATTAATAAGCATAAAAATATTCAAATTAATTACTAGCATTTAATCATAAATATACTAAATCACTAAGCATAAAAATATTAAAATTAATTAATAAACATAAAATCATCAATTTACTAACCATAAAGGCATAAACATTAAAATCAATTACTAAACATAAAATCATCAATTTACTAACTAAAAAAATAATTAAAATATACAAATATTAAAATTAATTACTAGACATAAATTCATAAAATGATAAATTTACTAAAATAAAATATTCTAAGATTTAATATTAAAATTTATAACAAAGCATACAAATATTAACCCATAAATATACTAAGTTACTAACCATAAAAAACCCATAAATATTAAATATACATAAAATATAAGAATAAATATAAAAATTAATAACTAAGCATAAATATATTAAGTATAAATATAAAATTTAAAAACTAAAGAATAAAATTAATTAATAACATTTAAAGGAAAAACATACCTTTAAGCTTTGGTGGAGTGATTAGAGAATAATATTAGTAATATAGTATTATAAATTTAGAATGGTAGATTATTAGTGTAGAGAATAGAGAGAGAGTGAGAGTAGAGACTAGAGAGAGAGAGAGTAAGAATGAAATTATTAGAGAATAGAGATTAAAGAGAATAATGAAGAGTTGGAGAATGGAGAGAAAGAGAGATTGAGAGAAAGTGTTTAGGGAAATAGGAATGGGTGGGGGTATTTGTAGAAAAATTTCATGTGGGTAAAAATAGGGGTGGGGACGGTTTGGTTCGGTTCGGTTTTGGGCAAAACCGAATTGAACCGAAAATATTTCGGTTCACCCCAAAATTGAACCGGTTTGAACCGAATAAGAAATGGTAACCGAACTGAACCGAATTGATTTTAATCGGTTCGGTTCGGTTCGGTTCGGTTCGGTTCGGTTCATTTCGGTTTTGGGCCTAATGGGCCTTATTGGTTTGATGAGTTTAATTAGTCATTTTTTATGTTTTTAAATTTGATGGGCTATTGGATTCTAATTTTAGGCCAAAGTTTGATAAATTTTAATAGCCCAAGCCCAAAAAAACCCAAATCAAACCTAGCTAATAATATTTAATTTATAATTCATTTAAAAAAATCACAATTGAATAAACGGTAAATTCAATTTTCGGCGGTTAAGAGAGAGAAGTAAAGAACATTAGAAAAGGTTAGGGTTTTTTTTTTTTTTTTTTTTTCTTATATAGGCGGTTTATTCGGTTCAAACCGGTTTTGAAAAACCAAAACCGGTTTAAACCGAAAAAATTTCGGTTTTTGATTTTTTAAACCGGTTTAAACCGAATTAATCATTTGAACCGAACCGAACACCCTTTTTTCGGTTCGGTTCGGTTCGGTTCAATTCGGTTCGGTTCCGAACTTTGTGCCCACCCCTAGGTAAAAATATAAAATAGAAGAGATGAGGAGGCAAAATGAAGTTTTAGAGCAAAAATTCAAAAAATGACCGCTTGCTGACGTCAGCAACGGTCAAAATTTTTAAAAAAATAATAAAAAAATGCTGCTAGCCCCAGCGGTTAAAAAAAATAAAAAAAATAAACGTTCGGCTTGGCGGGCCAAGCCTGTTGGCCTGTAAGCCCGGTCCGGGTCGGCCGGTAGGCCATAAAACCAAACCCGGCCCGGGCCAGTCTGGGGGTCGTGCCAGGAACGGCCCGCCAGTTTGGGCAGGCCGGCCGTGCCGGGCCCTCCAGGCTCGGTACATTTTGACACCACTAACTATAATATTTAATTTTATATAAATTTTAATTTTACTTTTCTTATAAGCTTTTCTATTACAGAAAAGAGTATATTACAATATCTCTATCTCTCTCTCTATATATATATAGATTAAGCATCGATCATCTCCCTGATAAGATTTGTCTATGTTTTCTCCATTTCAACGTCAGTAAATTCAGACAAGATGGCCCTAAATTCATCTCCAGGGAGTGTCTCCTTCTCCAGAAGCACTTCCACCCGCTTGTCAATGGCTTCCCTGTTGTTCCATATTAGTACGAACCTGTTTGGCTATCTGGGTGATTTGTTCCATAAGCGTTGCCTAAAACCTCATCCTTAGATAGCCACTAGAGTTCTTCCTCCTCTACAGATATCCACTGCTCGTAGTCCTGGCCTACCTCAGGACCGAGATCTGGTTCTGGCTAGCTTCTCAGGTGAGATATGTGTCGATTTCATCGACCATAACAAGGCATGCCAAAAGATCAGTTTCCTCTTCCTTCCAGCACCAATTGTTGAATGTGATTTTTAGATTATTGAGAAATCAACCAACCAACAATAACACATGGGCAGATCGACGGTTTGACTGGTCAAAAGTTTGACGGCCAAGACATATCTCCTTCATATGGATGACTAGCAACCACCGAAGAGCCTTTGAAAGTATACAAACAAGGTTAAATTGCTTAAAGCATACCTAATGGGTGAATAGGTTTTTCGCCTTTCTTTCAATCCCTTGAACAAACTTATGTTTGTCCCTCAAGGTAGCTTTACATACAACATAAACAGAATATTTATACATAGACAAGATAAGCATTTTATCATTTAGGCATTGTCTACATATATCAATTTGTTGCATGAGGTGTAATAGCACAAATACACAATATCAAAGAAAACTTGTATATCAATATTGTTCAATGTATTACAAGAATGAACAAATATAGCTATACACAAAGATAACTATATACGAAGAATTACAATTACAAATATGATCAAAGTTGATTTTCATACAAATCACACTTTAAAAATACTTGTTCAAATATACATCACAAAAGAATGATATTCAACAAGATAACAACTTACACATATATAAAAATAAAATAAAAAGATAGAGAAAGAGACAATGGACACAAAGATTTTTACGTAGTAAACCTCCGAAGAGGAAACATTCATGGGTTGAAAGCAATCCACTATATGAAAAATGACTTACACACTCAAGGCTATCAACACAATGATATCCACCTCAAGCTATCATCTCCTAATCTACCCTCGGGCTAGTGAACCACTAAGCTTACTCCCTATCCAAGGTGTGTCCTGTACCTTTAGGAAGCAACTTCCTATCCAAGGCTCTCAAGCCTCTAGAAAGATTCCTTTGCTTAGCAATCTAGATCATAAGGATTCTAGTCAAGCTCCCCTAGCTTAACTATCCGGAGTACCAAACTCCTTGCTAAGACTTTTCTTGGCTATCCGGAACTCATTCCTAGCCAAGTCTTCTTGCTCAAGTTAAAACTTCACTCACTTTAACAAAAAACTTCAACATTTCCTCAAGGCAATGATCTAGCTGATACAAATGATACAAATCACAATTAATACAACATAGAACATGTGATCAAGACATTCTATGGAACAACTAGACCTAAACATGTGAGAACACAAGTAATAAAAGTCTAGATGCAAAAATATGAATTAAACCTAGAGCATGTGAAAACACCTAACACAAAAGCTCATGGTTTCATTCACACAAATAACACTTGAATAGATCATAATCATGAAGCACATATTCAAGATGCTATAAACATACATATAAATGATAGAAACATAAAATGTATTCAATGAATATTCTAGCCAAAGATTTAGAGCAAGGATATAATGATAAATCAATTAAATCCTAGATGTCTCTAAAAACACATATAAGAGCATTAATCCTATATATTATCAATCAAAGGATCAAAGCACATTTTAAGGATTATTAATCATAAAATAATTCAATCAAGTCTCAAATAATCCTAGATATCAATCTAATCACAATACAACTCTCAATATGTGAAAATCATAGAACTCTAGAAACTAGTTCACATATGTCTCTAATTAGACTTTTGATTAAGATTGATTATGAAGATGTCTTTCTCAATAGAATTCACCATACATATACATACATATAGATATGAAACCCCAAGCAAATTGAAGGTTATAAAAGAAGAAATCACAAAGATATGAACACTATCTTGCAATCATGAGCTGGTTTGGTTTTCTATGTAGAACCACTAGAAAAATCAATCAAACAGCTGCAAGACCACTTGGAAAAGGTAGAGAACTCAATTATGAAAAATCTCCAACTTGAATCAACCAAATCCGACTTCGTATGAGAAAGTTATGGTGTTTGGAAGGTGAGAAAAGTTGAGAGAAAATTTCTGGTCTAAGGATTTTTAATTTTTCTTCTAAGAATGAATGAGAGGGAATGGAGGAAATTTAAAAGGAAGAGAGAGAGGGGAAAAGAGGGCCAATGGGCATGTGCCATGTCACCTCCACATGTGGGGCGTGTGTGGCACATGTGGGCAGAGAGCTGCTCTGGCCATTTGCCACACGTGGCACATCAAGGTTGGCATTTGGCCAATCTTGCTCCTCTCGCACTCCGCTCGCGTTCTTCGGCTGTATCCGGGCCTCCGAACTTCGATTTTGAATCCTTCTTCGGATTACAAATCACGACTCCCTCATGTACAACGAGACTATGAAACTTTGACAAAATGTTGAGAATTCATCTCGGAAAATGACAACGTACACAACTCAACGAATGAGAACGAAAAATAGCGTAGCTACATCGTTTGGACTCGAAACCAAATGAATGAGTAACTGAAATGACCGGGACTTAGTAAGGAATCATAAGAGATCATGTTCAAGTCCAAAAAATAATAAAACATAAACAAATAAGCACAAAGTCATACATGTATGCCGTTTCATGGACATAGTCTTAGAACATGCAATTCTACAATGTATGAGAATTTGAGTTCAATGCATGAGCATATAAAAATATGTGAATGTACTATATAAATGTTGCACAATGATGCAAGGACACATATGAATGATTTGTGTGTGTGTGCCTATGCCTTGAAGAAGAATGAGGTCAAATTATCTTTGATATGCAATGTAGCACATTCCTCTTCGAAGACACCTTCTTGCATGATCTTGTGGCCATGCATTTCTTTAAAGCTTCGAATCATCAACCTAAGACCAATAATCAAATATAAGAAAAACATCGTTTTGATATGGAATATATGCCAAGACAAACCAAAAACCTAACAATCTCCCCATTTGGCAAATTCCATGTCAAAACCTCTATACATATACTAAAACAATTACAAAGAAAATTTGGTCACAATGAGTAAAATGATTTACACATATTAGACAAAACTTCCAACAAGTCTTGAACTTCATCTTGCTCTTCTCTTGATATCACATAAAAATAAATTGAAGGCACAAAAATATCCAAGAGACAACACATATGGCAATATACATTTATTGGCAAGAAAAATAAAACATTTAAAGTTCAAAATGGATCATGTATGCTCCCCCTTAATACATGATGTACACCAAAATATTCTAGCCAATATCAATCAAAAATATTACATGATATAGAGTTCAAACTTGATACCAAAATACACAAAGCAAAAAAAAATTGAGAACTAAGAAAACTAGAACTAACATGTAAAACATGTATCTCCCCATATATCTCCCTATAATTCTCCCATTTTTTGACATGATATGAAGCCAAAAAGAAAGAATAAGAAAATATACCTCGAGGGCATTCTAGCCACTTGTGCCACAAAGGAAAATTGAGCGATTGGTTGATCTCATAGAATGCTTTGAAGTAGATGCATTCCTTTTCAATTCCTTGACCTTCTCATCTTGAAGCTCTACTCTAGCATTTAGCTCTTCAATCTTCTTATGTGACTCTTCAACCTCTTTCTTCAAATGCAAAGCCCAAGTAGGAAGAATAGGTGCACTAGATACATGGCTTGAATCATATGATTCATCAAAAAGCCCAAATGTATCATTAGACTCTCCATTTCCCTTGTATGACATGCTTGCCACACATTTATCACTTAACTTCTCCAAGGGAGGTAAAAGCACTTCATTGTCTTGATTCTTCAACCCTATGGCTCAACAATAATGAGAAATAAAACCTGGAAATGCCAATTTCTTGTCCAACCGAGTTGAACAAGTCGCAATCTCTATATGTTCAATAAGCACTTTTCAAAGGTTAATGGGTTTGCGAGTCACTAAAGTATACACGATCTTGAACTTTTCTGTATTAAGTTCGGTAGCATTATTAGAGACAAAAAGATTTACACAAACAAACAAGTGTTAAAAAGCACTAATCTTTGTCAACTCACTTTGCCTAATAAAGACACATTTACCCCACTCAAAGTTAACATCATCATAAAGAGTTTTACCTATCAAATCAAGGTTTTCCACGACATCAACATCTAGGAAATCTGACTCAATCTCATCAGGCAACTCATTCAATTTCCAAGAATTTACTCTAAAGACAACTCCTTTCATATTCATAACGGCATCTTCAATAGTGGTACTCTCCTTGTACTCATAATAGAATTCCCTAACCACTGTCTCATTCACACTTCCTATTGAGTCAATCCAAGAATTCCACTTTCTTTCACAAATGGCCTTATAAACATAAGAATCAATACAAAAATCCAAATCTATACCTTTCTTTTGAATAATCTTTTTGCACCCAAAGATTCTCAAACTCTTCAACTGGTTAGCTTTGGTAACTTTGGAAGAAGATGAAGGCTTAGACTTGTCAATGAGATTAGAAGAATTGCTACCAACAACTTTCTTAGATTTTCCCATGACCTTGTATCACACAAGCACTAAAAACAAATATGAGTTGAAACATCAAAACAAGTTAGTGACCAATAAACAAATACAAAGGCAAAAACATTATTTTTTGAACAAATCAAAACGCACATCAATAATAAGTATAGTATCTTAAGATTTATCAAAAACAAGAATAATACCTACAAACAACAATCTTGAAGATTCATGTGAACAAATCACAAAAGAGAACAAAAACATAGCATATTTTGCTCCCCCTTGATAAATGCCCTATCTAAAATCTAGATAGACAATTGTTCACAAGAATTGCCACACATTCATATCTCAAGCAATTTTCATAGTTTTTCAAATAAGCTCCATATAGCAAAGAGAGTTACATCTAGATTTTCAATCACTCTCATATATATTCAAAAATTACTAGAGTATCAAAATACCAAATAAACAAATGTGAGTGTGTGAAGATTTTGCTTCAAGAATATGAAATGAAGTAGTTTAGTAATCAAACATGCAAACATTTTCAACAACTATCTATCCTTAAACTTTCCATAAAAAGGTTAAACCGGTTTTCATCCGAATTTTGCTTTTAAAGAGAATAGTTTTCAACATGTGAGTGTTGTGTGTGCATGTGGCTTGTTTACCCATTTCTATTTGTCAACATGAGCTCGTTTGATTATTCAACTATACTCCATATAACCTTTTTGTTTTGTTTTAGGTTTGAATCAAAGTATTTTTTTTAATTGATTCTTTCCAACATTACTTTGATTTTTCTAATGAAAACATATACACCTCTTGACGGCTTTCACATATCACAAAGGCGTAGCCCTTTCCAACATTGGGCGGCTTCACAACCAATGTGTGTAGCCCTTTCCAAGAGGGTGCTTGTTAAGTACTAAATTGCCGAAGCAAATTGATACAAACTAAAGGTCATTTTTAAATGTACTAATTTTAGAACATCAAGAGTATCAAAAACTCACATCTACCAAACTCAACGACATAACAAAATATATAAGAGAAGCAAAGTGCATTTTTGAAACCAAAATTTAATGCTTAAAAGCACATGATCAAAAAGCAAGTAAATAGACTTATTTAAGATCTCTACTTCTCAAGAGAATAGCTTTCAAAGAATATGAAGCATATTTTTCAAAACTTGCCACTCAACAATCATACAAATAATAACACACATCATGATTAAGATCAATGTGAACAATTATCACCAAAAGATCTTAGACTAGTAAATATCAACGAGGACCATATAAACACTATATTAGTTCTCAAGTATGACATGCTTCATGAAGTAATAAAAACAATGAGTTGAGAGATGAAAAATAGATAAGTAAGCAATATGATATTAGAGATACCTTCGCAAGCTTTTTTCATCAAATGCAAGACCTTCACCCTTTTTATGAGTCCTCTTAGCTTGTATGTCCTCATGATTATAAGTTATAGGTGTGTCGATCCCAAGAGACTAAAGGCTAAACATTTCAACTCAAACAAACAAAAATGACTTTCTCTAAAAGTCTTAATAAAATTGTCACCATATAGATATCATAAAAACAACTTCTCAAAAAGTTAATCAATAGATTTCGACTATCATAACAAAGAATGTGAGATAGCTAAGTTCATGTTAAGTCATAGAGATACAAAGCAAACAAGCTAAGTTTCTTAATAACTAAACACTAATCTTAAAGCTAACTCACATGTGCAACTTACACTATTGGTAACAGCACTCACCCTTGACAAACTTTGTCTTGGATGAACTTACACAAACATTATCAAGATCCTTATTGACAACAATGTTGAATCTAGAATAAAGTTCTTCAACCACTTGATTCACAAGAATATCATTGATACTATTCTTTTCAACATTGCTAACAACACATGCTTTGTCAATTTTAGCAAGGTTTCTATTCTTCACATTCTGGACATTCTTAACATGCTTTGTGACATTAACATGCTTTCCATATTCAAAAGCTATAGCATGCTTAAAATAAAGTTCAATCTCTCTATCTCTTGATGCATTTTCCATGTTGCAATATTCAATGAATTTATAGCACTTGGGCTTGATATGGCCTACGGTATTGCAAAACTGACATATGGGAACAAGAGAAGAGATTTTACCTTCCGGGATGGGAGAAGCACAAATAGGAGTTTCAAGGGGTACCTTGTTCTTCAATTTGTTTTTTGGTCTTGGAACGTCTCTTCTTAGGAGCCTTCCTGTTAACAATGACCTCACTTGTAAGAAGTGATGCTTTTATGAACTTCTTCTCAATTACCGCGTCACTTGAACCTTCTAGAGTCAAACTAGAGATGATCTTATCTCTTTCAAGAACAAACCCTTCAACTTCTCTAAGCTTGGCAAGAGTATTCTTTTCACCCAAAAGCCTTTGAGTTGTTGAAACAAACTCATCCACTTGTATCTTGATCAAATCATTCTTCTCATCTACCTCACTTAAGGCTATCTTCAAACTATCTTCAAGACATTTCACCTTAGCCAAAAGATCAATATAGGTAGGATTCTCACTTAAGCACACTTGATGATTTGTATCAACCTCCTTGTCTAATGAATCTTGACTTACATCCTCTAGAGTAGAGTAAGAGGCCATGAAGCCAACAAAGTTGCTCATTAGCTCTTCTTCACTAGAAGACTCATCACTTGAGCTCTCCTTATCACTAGAGTCATCATCTTCACTCCATGTGGCCACCATAGTTTTTCCCTTCTTGTCCTTCTTAGAATCACCATTTGGACAATCCGAAGCATAATGTCCTAACTTCTTGCACTTGAAGCATTGGACCTTTCTATTGCTCTTAACTTGACCGCTCCTCTCATAAGATAGAGTAAAGAATTTCTTGACTTCCTTGTCTCTTGAGTACTTGCCGCTTAGCTTGGCTCATTTCCTCAAGAACTTCCTAAACTTTCTAACCAATAATGCCATCTCCTCGTCATCATCACTACTACTAGCTTCTTTGACAACCTTGAGAGCTAAACCCTTGTTCTTAGCCTTCGGTTTCTTGCACGCCTTAAAGGTTTGAAGAGATCCTAATAGTTCATCTAAGCTTATGACATCAACGTCTTTCCTCTCTTCAATGACGGTAACCTTAGCTTTGAACCTCTTTGGTAAAGATCTTAGGATCTTCCAATTTAGCCTCTCACCGAAGATAGGAGTACCAAGAGCTTGGCACTTGTTGGCGATGTCTAGTAGCTTATCTTGGAAGTCAACAAACTTGTCTTCCTCACCCATTTGACCTCAAATTAGGAAGTAAGCAATTGAAGACGAGACATCTTCACCGCTTTAGTCCCCTCATTGATGATCCGGAGAGCATCCCACACCTCCTTTGCGGTCTCTAGGTTTTGGATGTAGCTAAATTGTCTACTATCCACATCTCCGAAAATAGCATTCACCGCTTGATGCTGATGATGCCATTTTGCTAACTTGAACTTATTAGCAGACTACTCACTCCTAAGCTTGGAAACAGTTACTCCATTCTCAATCTTATTGGGAGCAAGATAACCTTCTTCCATGGTCATCTAAACTCTCTCATCAATAGAGCGAGCCTTCATCCTCAATTTCCAAAACCCATAGTTATGGTCCTTGAGAAGAGGATGGCTTAGAATTCGAAGCCCCTTCGGTCATCACATCATCTTGGAAATCATACTTTAAAAACCTAAGTAATTCACTAGTAAGTATAACCCGGATCTCGTCGAGTGCCATTCAACGACCCATTCTGATACCAATTGAAAGTATACAAATAAGATTAAATTGCTTAGAGCGTACCTAGATGGGGGATGAATAAGTTTTTCGCTTTTTTTTTCAAACCCCTGAACAAACTTACGTTTGTCCCTCAAGGTAGCTTTACATACAACATATAAACGGAACATTTATACATAGACAAGATAAGCATTTTATCATTTAGGCATTATCTACATATATCAATTTGTTGCATGAGGTGTAATAGCACAAATACACAATATCAAAGAAAACTTGTATATCAATATTGTTCAATGTATTACAAGAATGAACAAATATAGCTATACACAAAGATAACTATATATGAAGAATTACAATTACAAATATGATCAAAGTTGATTTTCATACAAATCACACTTTAAAAATATTTGTTCAAATATAAATCACAAAAGAATGATATTCAACAAGATAACAACATACACATATATAAAAATAAAATAAAAAGATAGAGAAAGAGACAATGGACACAGATTTTTACGTGGTAAACCTCAGAAGAGGAAACATCCACGGGTTGAATCCACAACCACCGACAAAGCAATCCACTATATGAAAAATGACTTACACACTCAAGGCTATCAACACAATGATATCCACCTCAAGCTATCATCTCCTAATCTACCCTCGGGCTAGTGAACCACTAAGCCTACTCGCTATCCAAGGTGTGTCCTATAACTTTAGGAAGCAACTTCCTATCCAAGGCTCTCAAGCCTCTAGAAAGATTCCTTTGCTTAGCAATCTAGATCACAAGGATTCTAGTCAAGCTCCCCTAGCCTAACTATCCGAAGTACCAAACTCCTCGTTAAGACTTTTGCTTGGCTATCCGGAACTCATTCCTAGCCAAGTCTTCTTGTTTAAGTTAAAGCTTCATGCATAATGAAGACTCCCTCATGCAAAATGAAGACTATGAAACTTTGACAAAAGGTTGAGAATTCATCTCGGAAAACGACGACGAACACAACTCAACTAATGAGAACGAAGAGTAGTGTAGCTACATCGTTTGGACTCGAAACCAAATGAATGAGTAACCGAAATGAACGAGACTCAATAAGGAATCATAAGAGATCATTTTCAAGTCTAAAAACAATAAAAACGTAAACAAATAAGCACAACGTCATACATGTATGCCGTTTCCTAGACATAGTCTTAGAACATGCAATTCTACAATGTATGAGAATTTGAGTTCAATGCATGTGCATATAAAAATATGTGAATATGCTATATAAATGTTGCACAACGATACAGGGACACATATGAATGATTTGCGTGTGTGTGTCTATGCCTTGAAGAAGAATGAGGTTAAATTACCTTTGATATGCATTGTAGCACATTCCTCTTCGAAGACACCTTCTTGCATGATCTTGTGGCCATGCCTTTCTTTGAAGCTTCGAATCATCAACCTAAGACCACTAATCAAATACAAGAAAAACATCGTTTTGATATGGAATATATGCCAAGACAAACCAAAAACCTAATAGCCTTCGATGGTTGGCTTCTCTAGCAAGTATGGTTGTATTGATTTATGACACTTCAAAAAAAAAAATGGTCTTTTTCGACGTAAAAAAGCTGTCGAAGGCCGTCAAAAATACGCTTGTCATAAATTGAATTATAAAAAAAAATGGTATGACTCAACTTGATAGGCGCCACCTCACTCAGCAAGCACCACGTCACCCGACACACGCCACATCACACTCCATGAAATTCATGTGGTTCGAACCCTTGACTTGGATGACGGGGGTTACGCTTACCATTTTGCTATAACTTTATATTTGATATGGTTTGCATACTATTTATATATAAGCTATTGATATGCTTGTATAATATATCACTACAAGAAAATGACCTTTTTATCATGGGACATCTACTACAGGCATTTTAGGTTCGTGATAAATAAGCAATACAACCACTGGCTTTTAAAGGCCCGTGATAATTATTTATTTGAAAATTTTTCCACCACAGGCTTTTAAACGCCCGTGATAAATAACTCTTAATTACTACGGGCAATTGTGCAACCGTGGTGAATATATTGGCAATTATCACGAGCAAGTGCCCGTGGTTACTGATATGATATATTTTTCAAAAATTCAAAAATTTTAGATTTTGAAAGTTAAAACCCTAATCTCACATTCCTCCTCAATGCACTCTCTCAAACAAACGAACATCCTATTATTTCTCTCTTCCTCGTCACCTTCATCCGTGCCAAACAAATCGGAGCCAGTTAATGAAGATTTTGAATCTCTCCTCTTGGTACGTTTCTCAATTCTTATTCTCTCTGATTATCTTTCTTTTTTGTTGACTTCTATGATTCTAATTTTGCATATATATATATATATGGTGTTCTGCTGTTAGTCTTTTTATTAAGGTTTGAAGGTTTGATTTTTTTTTTCTTTTTTGTTGACTTCTTTGATTCTAATTTTTTTTTGAAGCTTTCTTTGATTCCATTGTTGTTATCTATATATATATATATATATATATATAACACCAGTAAATGAAGTTTTGGTGTTGGCTCTTTTTGTGGGTTTTGAAGGTTTGACTTTTTACTCATAATTAATTTAGTTTTATTGTGATAATTGTATCTACACGATTTAATTTAGACTTGTATGCATGTTAAATTTCTTCAAGTTCATGTTGTACACTTTCAAGATTGGGAATTGGATTGGTTCATTGTACTGCTATCACCATAGTTGATTGCAGAGGCAAGTTCTAAGATGAGATTTTATTTTAGAAACAAATCCATGGTAGTTAGTGCTTGTACTAAAACCCACTTTGTCCGATATAAATGAATATCTTGTTTATCCCTATTCTAAATATCCATTTATTTTTTCTTTTTATTTATTTATTTATTTATTTTTGCAGTTGTTATTATAACTGGATTCTTTAAATATTTTTGTGCACATGAATAGTTCTTCTTCAGAGTGGTTTAAATATGTATAAAGTATCTGATAGTTATATAAGTTGAGATTGTTATCTCCTACTTACTTGAAAGTAAAAATTTCTCATTGAAGTCTCCTATTTGTGTTTCCCTTGTTATATTTGACTTCAATTGTATCTACACGATTAACAGTTTTATAAAGGATAGACACTTGGATTTTCAAATTAATGACTAAATAAATAAGTTTTCAAGTCATTGCTGAAACTTTTGAATTGGCTGCTGTGAATGTGGCAGTGTCCATCACTACTATAATTGTTGGTGGATGCTTGGCAAGTCTTGTTATTAATCAAGATATCATATATTATGAAATTTGCATTTTTCATGATAGTGATAATCTTTTTACCTTACATATTTACTCATTACAATTTAGATTCTTGTTTCTTCTTTAGAAAAATTATCAAACGGTAAAATTTTGATCTTCTGGTCTAGAACTACTTGCCTGTTAATTGCATGCAGACAATCATCTTGAGATAACTTTTGAATTGGCATTGATCGAGGTAATATTTCACTAACTGTTGGATTGACATTTCAGTTCTCATTTTTTTAGTTCTACCTATAAATTGACTACTTGATAAGAGAATATAACTCATAAACATTTGGTTTCCTGCTGCTCTGTTCTTTGTCTCTGTCTTTGTCCTTGGGTGTTCTTTACTCCCTGTTTGCTTTTGTTGTCTATTTGCTGGCTCTTGCTTGTTGTAGGCCTGTGGGATTTTGATTTATTAATTTTCTCAGCTGTTCAAAAAAAAAAAAAAAAAAAAAACATTTTGATAGAGAGCTGGATTGCAAGCAATTGATGAAATTGTTCCAACACTTCTACATGCTTTGGAGGATGATAAAACCTTTGATATTGTCTTAATGGTCTCAAACAAATTTTAAGGTAAGTTAATTTCTATGTATATGTTTACTCTAGTCTTCAAGATTTCCTTTTTTGTTATTTTTAATAGCAGTTTCTTGGTTTTGTTGTGTTTTGGTGCTTGTGCCTTTCTTGCTATGTTTTTTCTTGCCTTGGGTGGGTTGTGCCTTGTTTGCTGTGTTTGTCTTTGGCTTGTTTGCCTTTTGTGTTTGCTTCTGCTTGGCCTTCTACTGTCCTTTTTGAAAAAAAAAAAAGTATAGTGTTACATTTTGTCAGTTTTTATGTATGCTTGATATGGGTATTTGTTTTGTTGAGACTTTGTAGTTGTTTCGATGATTTTTTTTCAGATCATTTGGGATGGTGTGAATTCAATAATTTTGCTTTTATTATGCGTTATGTGGGTTTTGTGGGTTTTCTGGAGTGTTGTAAGCAGAAAATCAGAGTTATTTTGTTTTAGTGTGCTTGATGTGGACAATGGATGTCAGGGGTAGTTTGAATTCATCAATTTTGCTTTTATTATGCATAATGTGGGTTTTGTGGAGTGTTGTAAACAGAAAATCAAAGGTATTTGTTTTAGCTAGCTTGCTTGATGTGGATAATGGATATTAGGGGTAGTTTGAATTCAGTAATTTTGCTTTTATTATGAATAATGTGGGTTTCTGGAGTGTTGTAAGTAGAAAATCAGAGTTATTTTGTTTTAGTGTGCTTGATGTAGAGTTTTGTGGGTTTTCATGGGTGGACCGTAAGTAGAGTTCTTGATTTTAAATACTTCTTTTTAAAGTAATCTATATATCATGGGAAAATAACATCAAATTCATTGAGTTGGTCCATGTTAACATGCAGATTTGTTAAGTTCCAAAAGGATGGCTATGCAAAAATATGGGTGATGCCGCGTTCTAGTGATGCAAATTCAGTTCAATGGTTTGAGGATGACAATGAGGTCAGTATAACACCTTCATAGTGCCCTTTTATACAAACTATTTCCTATGGTTTTTGTCAGAAATTGATATTGATCAAAGCTTGTTCCCTGCAGCAAGAGAACAGGTTGTAGTGAGGGGATTGCAGGTCCCGTGAAGCCATCATACCAAGCTTGACTGCACATAATTTTAGGACGTTAACTATGATGTAATTAGTTGAATGTTTTTGTAACATTACTTTTATTATATATATATATATATATGTGCAGACTTTTATCAAAAATCCATGTCTAGAATGATAACAATTTTAATGTGATAATAGTTTCCAAAAAATTCAAATTACAATTATATATATACCAAAATCAATAGGTGGCTAATCATATATTTTTTCTTTTAAAAAAATCATCTACTATGGGCATATATTGTTGTAGTTGAGTTTATTTATCACGGACATAATCCATAGTTGAAAAGTGATTCACTACAGGTGATGCCTGTTGTAGTTGAGCTTATTTATCACGGACAACGTCCGTAGTCGAAACGCGACATTTTCCATCACACCTTCGCATATAGCGGGCGTTATAACGGGCGATGCCCGTAGTCAATATGCGTCCACTACGAGCATCGTCCGTAGTAAATGACCGATTTTCTTGTAGTTATCTAATAAAATATTTTTTTTTTGTATACTATTTAAATATAACTATAAAGATATTGTTTTTTAAAATAATATTTTATTAAAATTATTAGAGTTTGTTTTAAAAAAAAAACTGATATAGTAGTGTCACTAAATATAATTAAAAATAACTAAATGTTCTTGTGATTAATAATAATTTTGCTATATTTTATATTTAGTTAATTTAGTAAGATGTGTCCATAAAGTAATTAAAATTAAATTTTAGCATTTCCGATGACACTTTTTATGTTGTTAGAAAAGTAGGTAATATTGATGGCTTATTTGACTATTTTCGGATGGCCCAAAAGCCGTCGGAAATGCGGTACTGTTTTTATTTTTTATTTATTTTTATTTTTTATATATATATATAAAAAATTCCCGTCGGCACAAGAAGTCCCACAATTCATCGTCATAACTCGACAACTTGACACAACCCGAATCAATCTTGCAGATGTCATGTACAAGGGCGTCGTAATGTTCCTTGACATCCTTACGTGGCTTTCCCGACAGTTGATTAACGATATTTTACCATCGGGCAATTTCTCAAGATACAAATGCTTATAATAAGAGGGAGTTCCTGAAGAATAATGTCAATATCTCACAAATCCCTTCATTATAATCCTGACAAATGTTTTGTATATTTTTGTTGCATCAAAGTGTTCACCCCTGATTTTTGGACATATATGTCATTGTTCGGATAGTAATTTAGGGAAAATCAGGTGTATTAAATGCTTACTACGAAATAGAACTTATATAATTATTTTATCTAACTTTTTATTTTTCATGAAAAAATAAATCATGAAATTTTTATTTATACAAATTATTTGAAAAAACTTTATATAAAAATATGTTTTTGACACTACAATAAAAAATTGGTCTTTTCTGACGGCTAAATGCCATTGGAAAACACCATTTACCGTCGGAAATGTGGAGTATTTATGTCGACAATTAGGGCGTCAGAAATGTTGGATTACTTTTTCCTCATTTCTAACGGAACAAAGACTATTTTCGATGGCCATTGGGCCGTTGGAAATGTGGTATTACATTTTTACTCATTTCCGATGGTACAAAAAGTGTTGTCGGAAATGAGAACAACATTGACGGCACAAAGACTATTTCTGGCGGTTGGAAATATCGTATCATATTTTTACTCATTTCTGACGGCACTGATATGACCGTCGAAAAAGGTACTATTACCGACGGCAATTAGTGCCGTCGGAAATGGTTCGTCACTAATAGGCATTTTTTTTATAGTGTGAGATGAGAAACACAATCACACACAAAATACAAAATTTACATGGAAAACCTTAATACAAGGAAAAACCATGGACGTCGAATCGATAGGAAAAAGAATATCAAATATCAATATATGAAAGATGATTACACACTCAATATCCTCATTCCTTTTTTCTCATACGTGTATCTTTGGATATTTATATGGGTTGATTATGGTTTTTCCCTAATTCTTAGTGTGAAAGTAACAGATGCTTGATTAGAATCCTTGTAGGATTCTAGTCAAGCATCCCGTGTGGGACTTGATTAGTGTTCACCCTTCTAGAAGCATGGAGTTATTGCCAGATTGAGAGTCTTCAATACTTACAACATATCAACATATCAACTATTTCCTTGTTGGAGCATGATTATGAGATTTCGTATATGAGTAAATCTCTGCTTGATGTAGGTGAGATTATATTTCCTCATTTGTTGAAGAGATCTTGCTGAGTAGTGGTTTCTGTCAAACGTGACGTCCAAAGTGGTTAAATGGGTTTCCTTCGCTGCGTAGATCGACTCTTCTAGTTACATGGCAAATACCTTTGACTTAACGACGTGGCCTGGTCAAGGTCTTAATATAGACTTTCCGCTTATGTGTCGCATATAGAGGAAAAACACTTTAACAATACCCCTTAAATGCCCGAGACGGGTTTGCTGGCGACATACCTTCTCGGCGACAGGAGTACTCAGGGAGCGGGATTTAAAAGATCCTTCTTTGGTTTTGTCACTTCTTCATCAATGCTTCGTCAACTCACTTGCAGTGGCATGAATTGTAATTTAGATAAACACAAATATATAATTATTTCCAGTTTGGTGTCAACTTTTACCTACCAAAAAAAAAAAAAAAAAAAAAAAAGAAACAGAAAATAAACTAGAAAATAAAGCAAAAGCAAATGAAACTGAAACCGAAAACAAACACATCAACAACCGCCTCTGGCGTAGACTTGAAGCTCATCACCTGAACACCAACTCAGACACTTACGCACCACCAAACAATCACAACAAATCTTCAATGTTCCACTTGCATGCTTTGTCTATTTGTCTTCTTTCATTACTCCTTCTTCTTCTCTTCCTTCTACGTTTGTGGAACAATTTTTTGAGGTATGTATCTAGATGAATTTGTATCATGTATATACATTTATGAATTGTGTTTTATTTCGTGTGTGTATATATATATATATATAAATGTATATTTAGTTTTTGTTGCTACTTGCTAAATTTTTTAATGCTGGTTGGTTTCTCTGTTTCTTTGTGTTCTGCTATTTATTTGAACCTTCTTTGTGACATAAAAATGATTTTATATATATATTTTTTCAGTGATGGATTGTGGATTTTGATTTTGGAGATGGGTTTTGGATTTTGTATGAGTCTATGGTACAAAGTTGTGGATTTGTATAACTTTACATTGGCTAGCTAGGCTTTTGAAGTGGGTTGGTTTTGTTATTTTATGAAGTGTATGCTATATTTCCGAGGTTAGGAGGTTCTTGAGAAACTCACATGATCAAGTGCCACATTTACTTCTTTACTAATTTTGGCTTCCAGAGAATTTGATTTAGAAAATCATTAAAAGAAAGATGAAGAAATGGTCTGGGGGTGTGTTGATTGGATCATTGTTTATGCTGCTAATTCTGAGGTATGCTGTGATGAAGAACCCAATTGGGGAAACTCAGTTTTCAGTTCCTATCGTCTTGAATTCAACTATGCCTCTTGAATCGCTTCAAGATGCGGTTCCTCCTACAATTCAAACTCAAGAATATGCCAATAATCAAGTGATTTCTGCTCATAAATTGGTGTCTGGACTCTTTAGAAAGAGGAACTTCACTCGTGAATCGCAAAGTTCTTTGTTGACTTGGAGTCGTATGAAGGACCTAGTTAGTTACACTCAGGGTTTGCCTAATGCGGTAGTGGCCATTAGAGAAGCTCGCGTTGCATGGAAGAACCTTACGGATGTATTTGAGAAGGTAAAAAATGGAAGTTCAATTCATGAATTGAAGGGGAAACAATGTCCAAATTTTCTTAATAGGATTAATGTCACAGGACATGGTGATAGTGGTTATAATCTAAGTATTCCGTGTGGCCTGGTTCAAGGTTCTTCGATTACTATAATTGGCATTCCAAATGGCCTTCTTGGTGAATTTCAGATTGAGCTAACTGGGGAATCTCTCCCGGAAGAACCAGATCCTCCTATAATTTTGCATTACAATGTCCGACTTCAAGGTGACAAGTTAACAGATAGTCCCGTAATTGTCCAAAACACATGGACCACTGTTGATGATTGGGGTGAAGAGGAGCGGTGCCCCTCACCAGATCCCAGTGACAATAAGAAAGGTACTAATATTTCATGAGTTCTGTTATTAGTACTATATATGCTGCTCTATTGTGTATTAAGTATCATGAGTAATGTGAGGATAGTAAGTTTATCTAGCTCAGATACTTCATTGTTTTTGAATTATCTGTGTTAAAACTAGATTATGTTGAAATCAAATGATGGATACAAATGCTAGTGTGAGATACCCAGTTATGAGTTATAGTACAGATTGGCATATTTGATTATAAATGGTCCCAAAAAATACAACTTATTTCCTTATCTGACCCAAAAACAAACAATGCCCACCAAGCGGAACTGAAATCTTCTGCTATGGATCTTTTAAAAGCATTTTTGCATGATTTTGCTACGTTGCTTCACTTACTGTCTCCACTTTGCATGATAATTAACAGTGGATGAGTTGAACCAATGCAATGAAATGGTGGGTGGTGGTGATGGATTTAAGGTAATGGAAAGCGAATCTTCATACATCTCTTTAAGGTCATCAATGCCAAGGAACAGATCAGGAGCTGTTCGTTATTTTCCGTTCAAGCAAGGCTATTTGTCGGCTATGACGCTGAGGGTGGGAGAGGAAGGAATTCAGATGACAGTTGATGGAAAGCACATAACATCCTTTGCTTACCGTGAAGTAGTTTCTCTTGTTTCTTTCTTTACATGATGTATGCGCGCAGTCTGTGTTTCCCCAACTCATTTGCAAATTTGGCTGTTTGATTGCAGAACTTGGAACCATGGCTTGTAAGTGAAGTAAAGATATCCGGAAACTTGGAACTAATTTCCATCTTGGCCAGTGGATTACCGACCTCTGAGGGTTTGGACAACACGGTTGACATAGAAGCACTGAGATCAATTCCACTCCAACTGAACCACCCGTTGGACCTCTTTATGGGTGTCTTTTCTACAGCAAACAATTTCAGGCGCAGGATGGCTGTTCGGAGAGCATGGATGCAGTACCCTGCAGTGAAGACCGGAGCAGTTGCAGTGCGCTTTTTCGTTGGTTTGGTGAGTATCCATTTGGTGAAAAGTGTAGTTTATATTGTTTTCACTACTGGTGCACGCTTTTTTGCTACAAAGCAGTGAAAATTTGCACCTGTTCTGCAGCATAAAAACCATAGGGTGAACGAGGAACTATGGAGTGAGGTACAAACATACAGAGACATTCAGTTGATGCCGTTTGTTGACTATTACAGTCTTTTGACCTGGAAGACCATAGCGATCTGCATTTTTGGGGTAAGCTCTTACCTTAATCTGAAAAATCAAAAGTATTTATCTTCTTGGCTTATTTTATGGTTTTGACAGACAGAAGTTGTTTCAGCCAAGTATGTCATGAAGACAGATGACGATGCATTTGTTCGTGTGGATGAATTGCTAGCTTCTCTAAATAGAACAAATGTTACCAATGGCTTGCTATATGGTCTCATCAACTATGAAGCTATACCTCATCGTAGTCCTGACAGTAAATGGTATATAAGCTTGGAGGTAACTTTATCTCTACCCGCTTCTATAAATTATGTCTGATTCATTTGAATGCCTTACTCAATTAGACTTACATTTTGAAGGAATGGCCCGAATACATATACCCTCCTTGGGCTCACGGCCCGGGTTATGTGGTGTCACATGACATAGCTAAAGCAATCGCAAAGAGGCACAAAGGTCATTTGAAGGTAAGTATATATACACCTTTTATTTCTAAATTTTCATCTCTGCGTCTCAAAGGCACACAAATCACACAATAACAGATATCGCAGCTTCAATAATATCCGTCTTTAATGTATGTTCGAGCTATAAAGTTATTAAATGCTTGGTCTGTCTGTGCAGATGTTCAAGCTGGAGGATGTGGCAATGGGAATCTGGATAGCCGAGATGGTAAAGGACGGTGGTTTGCGTGTAAGTTATGTGAATGAACCACGCGTATACAATGAGGGGTGCATTGAAGGGTATGTTGTTGCGCACTACCAAAACCCGAGAGAGATGCTCTGCCTCTGGCAAAAGGTGAAAGACGGAAGTATCGCAAAATGTTGCGAGGATGATGAATAAACTCATACAAATAGCTATGGCCTTAACAATGGAATCAAAAATTTGACCTTTAAGTTACAGAAGAAAGTTCTTTCAAGTAAAATGTTTAGATTGGAAATACCACATACAGAAACCCACATAAACAAAGCCAAAGAGAAGGTGTAGCAGATTAAATTGACAGTTAAAGGTTTTTTTTTTTTTTTTGGAGGAATTCATGCCATTTGTTTTGAAGAGAAAGAGAAAAAAGAGAAATATTGTTTTATAGTGTTGTTATTCATGGAGAAACAACAAATTAACATATGTAATAAAGTTTATTCTTTCATTTTTCATTTTCAGTTTACTTCTGGCTACATAGGAAAGAAAGAGTGACATTGTGTGTTTAATCTGCATCATGTTTATCTCATGGAACAACAAATGAGAATTATAAATGCTTCAGAACCCGTCAAGGCGTCAACCATGCAGGTTATATTTTATTAACCCAATCCAACCCAATCTTAAAACTTGGTTTAAGAAATAAATTACAACATCATATTAAAAAAAAAAAACATTAAATAACCAACCCAGAGAATTCAAATTCTGAGAAACTTTTATTCAAAAATCAAAACGGATGATGACCAAGTTGTTCAAGCAGACAAGCAGCCAATACCAGTCCTAGTATTAGGAAACACAAGAAACAATCCACTGCAAACCACACCAACCATCAATGGAAAACTCTCCATGACCTGATCCATCTCCTTCTCGTGCCCCGGAAACAAGCAGTTAGTGACCCTGTGGTCCGCGAAAGCGATGGCTACAAAAACCATAACAGACATGACAGCATGCACGAAATCATTCAACCCCACCTTGTACTTATCATCTTTCGGAACCACAACGTCAGGAATTCCAGGCTTGAACACGGACAGGCCTTTCGGGGTCACGAAGCCATAGTAGACGGTGCCATCCGGACCTCGGAAGCCATCCGTGAAGTGGAAGAAGAAGCAGGAGAGAGCGCAAATGCCTAAGAGGACATGGATCATGAGTGTGGTTACAGGGGAGCAGTCTCCAGTCCTATAGATTGATGGAAGCACCATTTCGAACGTCAGGAGGGTTCCCGTGGGCAGAAAGTTAACCAGCATTGATGTTTTCGATATGGTCTTTTGCACCCCTTTGGCCACTGCCCGCCGTTTACGTCCTGGTTCGATGGAGGTATCCAGTGGAGGAAGGGAGGAGGAGGAGGGGGCTGCGGCCCTCGGGGTGGAGCCTTCTGGTGGGGTTGCACTGTACACTTTGATGCCGATTGATTCGTGGGTTTGCTCCATAGTTTGTTTGTTGTTGTTTATGAATGTGAAAGATTTTGATTGATTGAATGAAGTGGTTTTATTTGTGTTGGAGATATATATATATATACAGAAAAGACAGAGGAGTCTCTGTTGATTTGGGATTTGAAATTTGAACGTTAGAGGTAGTTATTGGCAGTTAACTTGTGTTACGTAGTAAGTAGTAACAACGTTTCTTTTTGTTTGTCGGAGGCAAAGAGACTGCAATAGAGGCAAAGAGACTGCAATGCTACACTAACTACTTGTCTTCGAAATGTCAATTATTACTATTTTTTATTTATTTTTTTATTTTTTATTTTTTGGAGAATTAATGCAAAGAAGAAAAGCCTAGATGAAACCCATTTAGAATCGTACCAAAAACTAGGTACAATAACCCAAATAGTAATAAAATTTGAGATGTCACAACTAGTGAGAAAATGGGTTTAATGAGAAAATATATATTTAATTTTTAATCTCTTGATTCAAAGATTGGATTGATTATATTAGATATTTTGAGTATGCAAGATTTTCCAAGTCAGGTGCATGAAATTCTTTTTGTTCCAATACTTGCTAATCAAGTAATGCACACCTTAGCAAAATTGACACTTTTTAGTTTCTAGGAAGGGTGAATCTATTTGGATAGAAGAAATCCCTATATGTATTGAGCATTTGGTTCTGAAAGATTTACGGTCCCCTTCTTTATTTCTTTTTTCAAAACTAGATTTCACACCCCCTTTCCTAAGGACCAGGTCTCTTTCCTTGAAGCTTCGAACCTTAACCCACTTGTTGAAACACCTGACGATCCTCTACTGATATGATGCCACTATTACCTCGGCCTAGGACCGTTTCTCCTCCAAGAGATCCAAACTCGATGGGGTCATAGTGCCGGGCCCGATAGGTTGGCAAATTTAGCTCGACTAGGAGGACAGCTTCAACCCCTAAGGAGAGGGAATATGGGGCTGGTTGTGGTTCTCTCTGTGGTTTGATAGGCCTACAGTATGTTAGGGAGCTCTTTTGCCCATCCTTCTTTTTTCTCTTGGAGCTTTTTTTAGGAGTTTTTTAGTGGTCTTGTTGGTTGACTCAACCAGACCATTGGTTTGGGGGTGGGCCACGGATGCGAACTGGTAATCTATTCCCAAGTGGCGCTTTGGTGACTCAATTTCTTCCTCTAATTGGTTGGCTTTGCTCCTAGCTATCGTGACACGTCGCTTTCACCATCCAGCGCGCCAGGGGACAGCGTTAGCACCTGTTGCGTTGCACTTGTCAGGCTTCGCTTCCATGCTTTCTCTTCTTATCTTAGGGACTCTCTACATGCACCTTGCTTGGAAAAATTTAGTTACAACCTTAGTGTTTGGGGTAATTGACCTTGGCCAGGGCTTAAGTGGAGCTGGATCTAGCCATTGGAGGTGGAAGGTCAGATTGAACCTCATCCGTAGGACATTCTCTTTACTCTATGGTGCTTGCTGTCTGATCATTAATGGCTCAACCACCCAATGTCTTTTGCTCCCTTTTCTCCTTCTTAGTTAGGGATTTCTCATAAGGCTTGCATCAGCCCTAAGGTGGGCTTCGATATTTTTGAAATGA
Organism: Acer campestre; assembly: GCA_954870605.1. Lineage (NCBI taxonomy): Eukaryota > Viridiplantae > Streptophyta > Magnoliopsida > Sapindales > Sapindaceae > Acer > Acer campestre. Next base: position 2,603,874 of record OX940805.1, read on the forward strand.
GCCTCATGGTTCTAAAAGGTACTATTAGGGTGTTTGTGGCAATTCGCTCTTGCAAGGGAGCAGTTCCATCATGCTTCTCTTTCTTGACACCCACTCCTCCTGGCTAGGATCTAACTCTCGAACGAGGCATGCCTTTTAGACAGGGTTGAACCGGGTTGCTTTGCTAGTTGAGACCTGATTCTTTGTGGTTCGGGCCCGCTCCCTGGTGGGGATCTGATCCTCATTAGATTTGGACCCGGAGAGGGACCAGATCCATGGCTTGGATCAGGTCCAATCAAGTGGAGCGTGTTCGCAAGGTCCCTGGTACAGAGAAAATCCTCCTTTGGAGAGATGGCCAAACTTTACCGTTAACAATATTTTTTCAAGAAAATTTTATTGTTTAAACTAACATTTAAATATAATAATGAAAATTATTTTTTAACCACTTACAATTTTATTTTTCAATATTAATGTCAATTTTAAATATTTACACTACATTTTATTCTTTTGTTGGAGCTATAATTCTTAGAAACCTTTTGTGTTCAATACTTGATTAGTTGATATAGTAGAATGCTTAGTCAAAAAAAAAGAAAAAAAAAAGATAGTAGAATGCTTAATAAGTTGATTTGGGGTAAGTTACAAATCACAATTAAAAAATTACACCGGTCAATTATTTAATCAAATTGTTCAATAAATTTTGGTTATGATATCAAACAAAATGCAAAAATGATATTATATTTTTTGATATTTTCAATTAATCTACCAGGTGTTTTTTTTTTATTACCATTTTTATGTTTATAATATAGCTTTAAGTATAGTTTTCAGATTTTGAAACTGAAACTAAAAATACGGTTTCCATTTTCGTTTTTTTAGTATCAAATGAAAAACGCCAATCATATAACTCATTTTTAGTATTTTTAATTTAAAAAGTAAACTAATCTTCATTTTTTTTTAACAAAAATTATAAAGTTTATTTTCAGTGATCTCCTCTAAATTATGACCAAATGTTTAGCGCAAATCAACTTTTTTCAGTGGCAAAACAAAATAACAAATATTGATAACTTTTAAGAAAACAAATTTTATTTAAGAGAGATTTATGATTAATTCCAATAAGGTTATGATTTACTTAAAGGTCATAAATTTAAATATTGTAAAAAGTATTAAAATAAGATTTATTTGAAGTTGGAATTAAAGATGGGCCACATGGTCAAGGATTCACCGCTCAAATAATATATAAGTATACAACTTGTATGAAATGGTAGGCAAGCCAGGAATGTTAATGAGAATTGTGGTAGTCAGGTTTTTCTATTATCAGTTCATCCTGATATAAAATATATCAAGACGAAGAATATGGATCATTAGATTTATATACTTTGACTCAAAGTGTATGCATTTGTTAAAACTTCTCTATAATCTATTGTCCATATTCTTTGTCCAGATATATTTTATATCAGGACAAATTAACAGTAGAAAGACTGTATATATATACACAATAATTTTCAAATCAGCACCCCTTAATTGTATTATTATCAGCACCTTTTAATGAAAGCCATTGGATTTAAAAGATGCTTTGACAAGTGTATGCAGCCGAGTCAAAATATTTTTTAAATCCAATGGCTTTCATTAAAAGGTGCTGATAGTAATACAATGAAGGGGTGTTGACTTGAAAATTATTGATTACAATAATTTTCAAGTTAGCACCCCCCTCATTGTATTACTATCAACACCTTTTAGTGAAAGACGTTGGATTTAAATACTTTGACTCGTATGCATACACTTGTCAAAGCATCTTTTAAATCTAATAACTTTCGTTAAAAGGTGCTGATAGTAAAACAATAAAGGAGTGTTGACTTGAAAATTACTGATATTTTCAAGTCAGCACCCCTTCATTATATTACTATCAGCACTTTTTAATGAAAGCCATTAGATTTAAATACTTTGACTCGGCACTTGTCAAAGCATCTTTTAGCCACTACTACAAAAATGTAAAAAGACATCGGTTGTTTACATCGGTTTTTTGATAACCGATTTAAAAAAACTTTTAGAAATCGTTTTTTATAAAAACCGATTTCTTAAATATTGTGGTTTAAAAAGACAACGGTTTTTGTGAAAACCGATATGGATTTATTTTCCAATAAGAAATCGGTTTTCCTTAAAACCGATGTCTTAAATATTACCATTTGAAAAGACAACGGTTTTTGGAAAAACCGATATGGTTTTCTTTTCCAATAAGAAGTCGGTTTCCATTAAAACTGATGTCTTAAATATTACGGTTTGAAAAGACAACGGTTTTTGGGAAAACCGATATGGATTCAAAAGCAAAATTCTGCTGAAATTCAAATCTGACCTATGTCCACATTCAAGTGCACATATCTAAAAATGCTTAACTTTATTTTCTCAAATTTTGATACAAGAAAGTAGACATGCAAACAAACACTTTTTGTTTAGAAAATATTCCAAAAATCGATTTGGAAAAGTGTGAAAATGAGCGTCACTTCTGACCTTTGACTGAATAATTGATCATAACTTTCAAAATACCACCCGGAATTTTACGTTCTTTATACCGTTGGATTCATATTGAAAAATTGAAGAATATAGAATGGACGAAAAAAATTATTTCTTTACCAAAAGATACAGTTTTAAGGAAAACGTTTGCACAAAAATTGATCATCTCCAATCGCTTCTGACCTTTGACTGAATAATTGATCATAACTTTCAAAATACCGGACAAAATTTTACATTCTTTATACCGTTGGATTCGTATCGAAAAATTGAAGAACCCAAAATAGACAAAAAAAATTATTTCTTTGCCAAAAGATACAGTTTTAAGGAAAACATTTGCACAAAAATTGATCATCTCCAATCGCTTCTGACCTTTGACTGAATAATTGATCATAACTTTCAAAATACGGGCCAAAATTTTACGTTCTTTATACCATTGGATTCGTATCGAAAAATTGAAGAACCCAACATGGACCAAAAAAATTATTTCCTTGCCAAAAGGTGCAGTTTTAAGGAAATATTTTGCACAAAAATATCTCCAATCACTTCTGACCTTTGACTAAATAATTGTTCAAAACTTTCAAAATACCACTCAAAATTTTATGTTCTTTATACCGTTGGATTTGTATCGAAAAATCGAAGAACCCAGCATGGACAAAAAAATTTATTTCATTGCCAAAAGATACAGTTTTAAGAAAAAAAATTTGCGCAAAAATATCTCCAGCAAAACACATGCAAAACCACACAAAAAATGAAATGAAAAATAAACCCACTAATAATTTTTTTTTTTTTAATAGATGTTTGTAGTAGAAATTAGAATTTTGATTAGTTGAGTAAATTTAAATTTATCAAACAAGTTTTTTATTTTTATTTTATTTCTAACAACTCATATAGGTTATATATAAATATTGTGCAATTGTTAACACCATTCAATCTTGTAGTCAGGTGGTAAAGGCTTACCATTTCGACTTTAGGTTACAAGTTCGATTCCTCATATTGACGATTAATTGTGATTATTATTAGAGGTGGGGCTGGCCGGACGGTGGGGTAGGCCAGGGTAGGCCAGCAGCGACGGTGGAGCGGTCGGACAGCGAGATTAATTTTTATAATCCATCAATTTTATGTCGCGGTTTTTAAATCGGTTTTATATAAAACCGATGTGTTTTCGCATGCTTTTACATCGGTTAAAAACCGATGTCTTTAGCTAGCTTTTTTCTAAATCATTCAAATAGACATCGGTTTTAAAAATTTTAAAAACCGATTTCTTTCATGTAAAATAACCGATTTCTTTTGCGTTTTTTGTAGTAGTGAGCTTTCATTAAAAGGTGCCGATAGTAATACAATGAGGGGGCATATATATATATATATATTTATTTATTGATAAGAGTGATGAGTCACGACCCTTAGGGGTGTAGCTCTGTTGGTAGATTGATGAGCTTGTGATTTTAGCAAATGACTCCCAAGTTAGCGGCTTGAATCCTATGAATGACAAAAAGCTTTTAAAAAATACTTTCAAGTCAGCACCCCTTCATTATATTACTATCAGCACTTTTTAATGAAAGCCATTAGATTTAAATACTTTGACTCGGCACTTGTCAAAGCATCTTTTAGCTTTCATTAAAAGGTGCCGATAGTAATACAATGAGGGGGCATATATATATATATTTATTTATTTATTGATAAGAGTGATGAGTCACGACCCTTAGGGGTGTAGCTCTGTTGGTAGATTGATGAGCTTATGGTTTTAGCAAATGACTCCCAAATTAGTGGCTTGAATCATATGAATGACAAAAAGCTTTTAAAAAATACTTGGTATAAATGGGTGGATATATAAATATAAACTGTCGGAAGAAAAAAAAAAAAAGAGTGAATCACTAGATTTGTAAATTGTAAACAAAAGGTGAGGTCATGATATTTGTCTTCTGAGATGAATTATGGGCTCACTTGTTTAACATCAATACCCATAACGTGATTGAGATTTTATTTTGAAGCAATAACATGATGGAGACTTGAGACCAGAGAGGATGACTACTATGCTGGGGAATAAAAAAATCCCTTCATGATGCAGGGATGAATAGTAAAACACTTGTGTGCCGTTTGATCAGATCCAACCGCCTACATTTATTATCAACTTAAAATTTTCATTAAAAATGGGAAAAAGTGAAAAAACCATCCACTAGTTCAACTAGTGATTAGAAAAAGGCAAAAGTCAAAAACGCCCTGCTTGTGTTGTTTAAGTGAAATTAGGGCTACATATTTTCCCTCGGATCCTTATTTCCCCGTGTCCTCATCCCTATTTGGGGAAAAAAAAATTGGATGGAAATGGAGAAATAGGTGGGGATGGGGGAGGGTCTCCCCATCCCCATTTCCCCATTTTTCCCACTAATATATTGAAATGAGGTTGGGGATGGGGATGGGGGGAGGTCCCCATTTCCCCATTTACCCCCAAAAATTATAAATATAATTATATATATTTTATTTTTTTTATTATTTGAAAACCTAACTAAATAAACCTTATTTACACTAATGGATTATTGAAATACTTTATTTTGTAATGGATTTCTTTTATATTTGTAATGTAATTTTTTTTTTAATTTGTAATTTTTAGTCAAACGGGGAAATGGGGAAAAAAAATGTCATTCCCCATTTTAGGGGGGGGGGGGGGGGGGGAGGGATGGGGATGAGGGGACCTATATCAATCCCCATTTCCCCAATGTGCAACCCTAAGTGAAATTCTTTTTTTATTTGATTTTTTTTTTTTCATTTTTACTCTTCTTTTATTTATTATGTTTAAAAGAAAAAACTATTACAACACTCTATGGGTATGTTTGATATGACTTTTTAAATAGAGTTTATAGAGTAAATCTTTTACTAATGAAACTTTTTATTGAGTAGAGCTTTCAACAAAAAAAAAAAAAAAAAAGCTTTTGGTTATAGAAATTACAAAAATAGTGTTGACAATGTATTTTTTATAGTGTGACAATGTATTTTTTAAAATAGTTTTTGGTTGTGAATTACAAAAAAGTATTGTCAATGTATTTATAATGAAAGAGTTGTATGGTGAGATATTTAAAATTTATAAAGAGTAGTTGAGATAATTCATAAGTTTTAAATCAAAAAAAGCTTTTTGAGAAAGTCCAAATTTTGGGCTACTCCTAATAGACATAAAACAGCTTTTATAAAGAGTAATTGAGACAATTCAGATATTAAAAAAACTGTTTTGATTTTTACCAAATAAAAAAAAAAAAAAAACTTCAAAACAGTTTCTAGCATTAAAAAAACATTTTTGGCCTTTACAAAAGCCATACCAAACACATACTACAACTAATTCGAGGTTTTTTTTTTAAAAAAAATAATATTAAGAGAGAATAAGGGGAAATAGCACTACATGGTTTGGTTTTGTGGAAATATCACCAAATTAATAATTCTATGTTTTTTAGTACCAAAGTATAGAGTTGGGCCCTTGAGTTTGACTTTATCAACATTTTCTCTTTCTTCTTTCTTCTTGTTGGAAAAAAATGCAGCTTTCTTTCTCTTTCTCACATGTTTCTCTCACTCCATCTATTTAGTCTTTATCATGACCTCACAAACCTCTGAAAAATAGTCCATCTACTTTTTCTTTCTTCTTTTTTCTTTCTTCCATCTTCTTTCTTCTTGTTGGAAAACACACAACTTTCTCTCTCTCACTCCATCCATTTGGTCTTTATCTTAAGCTTACAAATCTCTGAAAATAGTCAATCCAATTGTTATTCAACCTCATTGGAAAGGCAATTTCTCTCCTCGATAATCAATTACTTATTTAAGGTTACTTGAGACTTATAGATTGTTACTCGAAACTTATTTAAGGTTACCCGAGACTTAATGAAAGACTAAATGTTACACAACAATTATATAATGCCAAACATCTAAGAAATACATGGAAAACTAATAACTGTCATTATACACCTATCTTGTTTTTTTTTTTTTTTAAAAAAAAAAACAAAACAAAAATGATCCAGTAAGTCTCGGATAGCAAAGATTAAGCCTTGAATAGTGACATATAAAGTCTCGAATAGCAAGCAAAAATTAAGTCTTGGATATCAACAAATTAAGTCTAGGATAGCAAACATTAAGTCTTAGATAGCAAAAATTAAGTATCGGAAACAATTTATGTGAATTGGGTTTACTGTTCATCTTCTCCACCATTGATCCCAAACACTAGCCGCAAAAAAGAAAAAAAAAATACCCTAACCTAGAAATCAAACCCTAGAAACTAAAATTGTAACTCTAATAACAATCAAACACTTCCAACAACAAATCAAACTCAAATCAACATCTAATATTAGACCAAACACGTCCATTCGTCGACTTTGTTCGATTTCACAGACAAACTAAAATTCGTCGTTGTCATCCCTTCTCCAATTTGTTTCCGTCAACATCGCCGTCAACGATAACAAAAGTAAGTCTCTCTCTCTATCAAACAGTCAAAAGTAATTAAAAAAGAAAAAAGAACAAAATTTCCCCCAAATTCAAAGCTCACGTGTGTATATTAGGAGCAATTTTGGCAGATTCCATTAATTTGTGCTATTTCTATAATAATTATTAACTAGATGACTTTTCTACCAATGGCATTGGAAAAAGTGCCATAAAAAAAAGAACCCTAATATTAATTAGAGTAGTGAAATGTTAAATAATAAAAGTGTGAAATTAAATTCCATTAAATTAAATTTCTTTCAAAGTGCTACATTAATAATTGTCTACTTCAATAAAAAAAGAGAAAAAAAATAGTAGTTGTATTAAATGTTTATTTCAATTTTTTTTTTAAAGGTGTATTCAAATAAATGAATATCAATTTTTATTTCTAATTGATTTTATTAATAATCATTTCTTTCCTTGACTTGCCATGGTATAGGATTTTATTTTAAATTCCTTTCTTTCGACTTGGACAAGTTTTTACAATAAAAAATTTATAGGAAGTAAACGACCTTCCGAAATCGACTTATGAAGTCACGTCTTTTAGTATTGGGACTGAAGTTAAGTACTTTCGAGTTGCTCTTTGCCTAAAGCCCTCTTTTCGACTTAGAAATACCAACTATAAATAGCTTTAGCATCTCTTGATAAGGAAACGTCTTTCTAGAACTAAGGGGAAGGTTTGGAACCCTAGTAGTAGCCCCACCTTCTATCAACTGACCGAGACATTCTATTATGGGCCTACATCCGAATTCCTCTGGTGTAGGTAGTGTCAGACCTATTGACTTTTCAAACTGGTCTAAACACAAACCCGAGATCATTTTGTTCTCTTTATCAAAAGCATAACGAGTAAACGGGATCCATAACAAGTCTTGAGACCATTGTTCTCCTTAAGGACGTGAAATAGAAGAGATAAAGCAACTAGAATCAAAGCAAATGAGATAAGGAAACTACTTCTTATGCCGAACGTTTGGGAGCTAACTAAACTAAGTATGTGAAAGAGCCCCAACAAGTAAGGTTTAGTAGCATGAAAAAGAGCTTAAACCAGGAAATCGTAAGTAATGCTCCTTTTGCCTCTCGGAAGCGAGAAAGCAAGCAGCAAGCATCAAAAGCCCTTTCCCCTTATAATAATAATAATAATAATAATAATACTAATAATAATAAAAATAAGACCAGCTTCATAGCTCCAATCTATACATGGGGCAAGCCAAAACCAGCTACAGGAGCTTCTAAAATATCTTTTATACTGTGTCCAAATCTTTGGTTTCTACACTACTAGCACCTTCTTCCTGAACTCTATTTCTCTAATCGGTCGTCTCTTGAACAACTTTCTGGGAATGGATTAAATGGTTCTAGTTCCGCCTCTAGGGGTTCTGCTAGATGCTAGCCAGCAGATAGAGAAATGGATAGATATAGAGATGCAGAGTCAGAAGGCTTAGCTTATTGCTTTGAACCTTCGCTTCCACCGGCTTCGAGTCTAAAGAACTCGTCCAAATCTAGTACTTGCTCCTAATGGAAGGTGATATGCTTCCACATGTGTTAGAGGAGATGAATAGCTTGCTTTTAATATAACATAGGGAATCTGGTTGACCCGGCATAGACTGACCTTACACTAGTCAGTGTTAATAGTTTCTGTGGAGCAAGGACAGCTACCCCGACTCAGTTAATCGATCACTAAAGCAGCCCAATCCTCTTAGTGCAAAGGATAGGGCTCAACTGCCCAGAGAGAACCCAACCTTTTCTAGAAAGGCATGAAAGAAATCTATCAAGTTGGAAGCAAAATATGTCTCTCTCTCATAAGCTGCAAAGGAAGCCATTTGGTTGAACAACTTTTTGTTGGAGTTAGCCATGCCAGAAGTTGAAGCAAGGTTTGTTTTTTGAAGTATTACAATAATTTAGGATTTTTTTTTTTTTTTCCGGGGGTGGTAGTTTATATACTATCATTCGAAGTGAAAACACTTTTGAAATTAATAATCAAACAATGTATACTTAGGGACGTAACAATAATAAATGTTAGGGAGATAGAATAATTACAGTATCCAAACGTTATAAGATTACCTTTGTTGACAGTTAATTCCGGATTGCCACACGTCCATCAATAATATCAACTTAAATAGGAACAAAAATGTAAATCAATGCAGAGAAGCAAGTTTTATAAGAAAACCCTAGAAAGGAAAAAAAAACCACGGTGCCCTTGAGGGCAGAAAAATAATAATATGAATTGTTGTCGAGTTACACACTTAATAATCTCTCTCCCATGCAAAGCTCTCTCCTCTCTTTTAGGTTCTGACCTCCTATATCGTAGATTACATTGTTCTATTTAGAGTTCCCACTTTGATTTGTATTAGGAATCTGATGTGGTGAACGGATTGAGACTTGTTTCCTATTTAGACTTCTCCAGGAGAAGATAAGGTTATGTCCTTATTGAAGTACAACACTTTTAGACCTTATATCTAGATGAATCCTCACTCTAGGAGGTATACTAAAACTATGTTACTTTTCCTGTATTAGTCGAGTAAGTCTAGGCTGAGTAAGGGTATTCGGCGAATGCGATCTTTACATTCTCTAAACTGGGTTGCTTCAGTGAGTATGCTTTTAGTTTTCACTGATCTTGATGATGTGGCTAGATGATGTGGCAGATGGTCAATGTTTCCTTTGTTGACTAGCTGACGAATGACTTGGCATTCTCCTTCATTAGTGTTTCTGTAAGGTTCTCATTTATTGATTGATTTATTTTGTGGACAAACCACATATTGGGGTTTTGATGTAAGGATAGCTTAGGCTCTCAAGACTTTAAGAGAAGAAGCACCAAAGGTAAATTTCTATGCACTTAAGTGCTTTGAAGAGATATAGTTGCACACATTCACAACTCATGCATAATTTTTATTCTTGTATGTTGTGTGTTTTTAATATGTGTGCATTAATGTTCTTAATATCTCTTAATGCATGTTTCTAAATGATTGCCTCTTGTACATTGAAATGCCATAAATGTTTAGGCATTAGGATGCAAAGTCATTCCATTAGTAGCTTAAGATTGCATGTTTTTTTAATCTTAGGCTTTGCATGATACAAGAGACTACTATCGGTACTACTGCTGGAGTCGCAGCGGTAGCCACAGTGGTGAGTTGCTTTGTTTTAAGCTCTCCTGATCGCTGTGGGTTTCCGTAGCAGTGAGCACAACATTTTGTGCCCAGTGTATACCGCTACCATAATCGCTGTGGAAGCCACAGCGGTAGGTGCAACGGTCTACATACCTGATGCATTTTTATGCACCGTTGTGGATACAGCTGCGGCTTTGGCAACAGTACCTGCATCGGTTTGCCCTATTTTTTACAAAACGGCGTTGCATCATTTTGACCACCTATATATATTGTGATATCCTTAGGTCGTTTTCAAGAGTCCAAAAATCATATTTTTCCTTAAGAACACATTTCAAGAGAAAAATTCACAAGAACTCTCCTTTAAACACTCAAAGCTATTTCTTTGTGCATCAAAGTTCATCTATGATCATCCATGACCATATAGGATGCATCCATGCATGGTTTTGCAACATCACAACTTGCTTGGTAAGGTTTTCACTATTATCTTACATAATTAGTGTTTTTCTTAACAAGCCATCTCTTTAATCATTTGTATGCTCATAGAATATATTCTAGATACAAAATAGAGATTGATTGTGATGTATTGACTGAGTGCTTTATTGTGATAGCTATCTAGGTTTATTTAATCTATGTTTAGCTAAGCCTTTTGACATGTCATTTTGAAAGTATGCAAACAAGGTTAAATTGCTTAAGACGTACTTAGAGAGGGGGGGGGGGGGGGTGAATAGGTTTTTTACCCTAATTTCAATCCCTTAAACAAACTTACATTTGTCCCTCAAGGTAGCCTTACATACAACACAAACAACACTGAATCATACAAAGATAAGATAACATGTGATCATTCATACATTGTCTAAGTATCAACAAGTTATATGAGGTATAAAGAAACATAAACTCAATCAACAATAATACTTGTATTTCAATATATGTTCAATCATTACAAGTATATACAAATATCACTATTCACAAAAATTAATCAATATACAAAAGAAATGTAATTACAATTATGATCAAACGAATAGGCTTATAAATCACACAATACAATATCTTGTTCCAATATACTTCACAAGTGAATAATATGTCACAAGATAACAACATACACAAAAACAAATATAAGAGATAGAGATAGAAAGAATTAACACAAGGGTTTTTTTAACGTGGTAAAACCTCCAAGGAGGAAACACCCACGGGTTGAAATACAACCATTGGGTACTATATATATTGGAAAGTAAATTAGAAATTCCACAAAGTGACCAATCCTAGATCACCAACCCATGTGGAGTCTATGTCTACCCAAACCTTATTGGAAGATACAAAAACCCTCAATGATGCGAAACCACCACATATTGGTAATCATACCTAACCAACATCGTTGGTAGATTAGAAATTTCTCAAGAGTGCATTGATAACTCGTTTTTTGTGTCTTTACCAAATTGCGAATTATCAAAAGAATGTTTATAAATGAATTCTTACTCAATATACTTTAAGTTTTGAAAACTAGTAAAGCGGTAAGCTTAAGATTCGTTCCACAGGGATTAGGTTAGATTAATCAATTTGTTATCTAATCTAAGTTAGTCTAACTAGTGTGCAATAAAGATGATTAGTGGGATAGTGTGTGGTTTGAGAAACCACCAAACAATGCAGGTAAAGTAAATATACAAAAATGTAAAGAGAATGTGAATGGAGATAGGAATCCAATACAAACAACTTAGATAAGAAAATGGGTTTAAACAATTAAGATAGGTTTAGGGAAATGATAGAGTAGCTAATGGACCATTGAGCAATTCATACAAAACTTCATTAATGCACAATCTACATAATCAAGGACCAATCTCATTCGAAAGTGTTGTTTAGGTCGTCACTATGACCTCTAAACAACTTCCCACCAAAATGCCTAACCGATTAAGGAAAGGGGGTCAAGGTGGGATCGGTTAGTGACGATCGAATGGCCTAGGCAATTGGAGTGATATCCCCACCAACAACCTAACCTATTCACTATGTGCTCTAATCAATCAAATGTGTCAATAACTTAACCAATTTTATCACAAATAAATCCTACAACATATTGTAATCAACAAGTGTGTCAATACTCATTTAATCACATAAGTGTAAGATATAATTAAAAAGAAAATAAAACTATAATTATGCAAACATAATATCCAAAGCTTTAATAAATACTCAATGTCCAAATAATCTCTCAAATCATCCCCCTAAAATGGGGGTTTAATTACACATAATAACAAACAAGAAAAGGAAGTAAAATGTAGAGAAATCACCCTTGGGTCTCTCTTGTAAACGTAATCCTCCCTTGAGCTTCCTTGCTTGAATCTTGTGCAAAGATTGGTTTTGAGGATGTGTCTAGATAGGTGAAGTCATATGGAAAGTGACAAAGGAAATGGGTGGAGAAGATGGAAAGAGAGGAATGATTTAGGTGGAGTAATCTAAGTGTTTATTGGAGAGGAGAATGGTAGGATTAGGAATGGTTGAAGAAGGAAGGTTTCTTGATGAACAAGAGTTGTCAAGAGTTGTCAATTCTTAGCATAAAATGGTGTATTTATATGTTAGAAAAGCTAGGGTATGAAATGGGCATGAAAGGATGAGAATACCCCTAAAAAATGGCTTGACAAACGTCCATTCTTTGCTTCTAGAAAGTGGAGGTCGCCATGGCGACGCCCTAGGGTCGCCATGGCGATAGGGAGTGCGCAGCAGTTACTAAAATGGGCATAACTTTCTGTAGAAGACTCGGAATCGCAATCCGTAAAAACCGCTGGAAAGTAGACTTCCGGGGCTTTCAAATATATGTAATTGGAAATGTGGTTTGATCTGAGGAGAGAGATATGCCTCTTTGAAGATGAATGATCTGCATGCACTTTTTACAATTTCAGCCCCTTTTGCCACCAATATTACTCCAATGCCTCTGAACTTTATAAAAACCTGAAAACAATTAATTCACACCATTAAATCATGGGATATTGCCCAAGAATCAAGCAGAAAGAGAAGGAAGTGAGGGCCAAAATCATACCAATTTTGGTTCGATCAAATACCCCCAAACCTATATTTTGCTCGTCCTTGAGCAAAACAACATAAGCACACATGGACATATGTCTAAATATCACACAATCAACATTAAAGTGCCAACTCTTTGAAAAAAGACTCAAAAGTCAATATTCGACTTGCAAAACCATAAGTGAAAAGATTTAATCAACGTTGTGCTCATTAGGAAAAATGTGCATGTAAGAGATGCTAAATGAAAATTAAAGTCATACCACTCTAAGTAAACATTGCATTCAACGCAATCCTACATTCAAGATGCTAAAGTTTCAAAAGCTAGAGTGCCATTCGAAAAAGAATGTAATTCGCCTCGACATCTAATCCTTACCGGATTCTCTCATTTTCACACAGATTCCTAGGCCTCACTCACAATCCATATGCAATATGAGTTCATCTTCAGGATATCAAATATAATTGCACATGATCATTTAAAAACACAATTTTTGAAAATTTGTCTCATGAAAGGAATTGAAAGCCATGAACCGGAAAGAACATGCATCAACCAAAATTTCCAAAGTGGACATCCCTAAAGATCAAATAGGTCTTTCATTTGGTTGTAATGGGGCCAAAGATGAATGGTGAGTCAATAAATAGGAAAAATGGATTGCAAACACCCAAAGGTCACACTAAGGCATACATTCTAATTAAGCACAACTTACTTGCATATTCCACACTTAGGCGTCTACGCTTACAATTTACTTTGTGCAATTTTCTACTCTTAATTTTCTTTGAGTAGCTCATTTGATTTCACAAAATTTGATCTAGGCACTTAGTGCCTTATTCATCATTTTTTTTTTCTTTCTTTTCTTTTCTTTGCTTGTCTTTCTTTTTCTTTTCAAGCATTGCATTTCATCTTTTTCATGTGTTTGCACATACATATTTGCCTAGGTACACACCTTACATTTTACTACTCCTAAAAGCTTACATTCAACCCCTAAGCCTTAGCAAACCATTTGGTACAAGGTAAGTCTAGTGTTTAGGCTATATGGTTTTATGTTGATGTGGTTCATGAATGAAAAGCTTAATTGTGTTTGGCTTCAAATGGGCTATGGAGCACACACAATGAGGGATTGGAAGTATTTAGGCCAATTTGGTGGTTTTTCACATGCATTGCCTAAAATCATTTCTAAAGGTTTGTCCACAAAGTCAATTAAGACATCCACAAGCAGTCCATATGTTTTATGGCAAACAACATTTAAGTGCGAATGAGACATTTTAAATATGCATAACATGTGTGTTTGAATGAGTGTTTAAAGAATGAAAATTTTCCCTCAAAATACGCTTTTTAGGCCGTGTTTGTGAACCTCACGGGAAGTCTCCACTATTAATTCCTAACCTTCAAGTAAAATTGAATATTCACTCCAACATCAAGAGAAAAGAACTAGCACGCTTTGAGCAATGCAACCCTAAATGGCATGAAGTTAATCTAAACTAAGCACGGCAAAGATGCACAATTCCTTACTCACACACACAATGACACAATCTCAACAAGCAAAATATGCTCAAGCATGGCATTATCACAATATTTTACGAAAATTTTAAAAAATTTAGGCTCAAAACAATTGCACACAATTGCAAACAAGAGACGGTGTTGCGCACACACCCCCAAACCTAAATTAGACATTGTCCTCAATGTCTTTGGGGCATATAAACCAATAAACGCGGCACAACACACATCCACAATCAAAGAGTTTCAAAAACACATTTTAATGTCCATTTTAAATTTATCCAAAATATTGAATCAAGTGTTGCATTCATTAACATCCTAAATATTCATCATCAACTCAAGAGATATGGCAATGTAAGTTCATCAAGAGTCACATCACAATCCATGTGGACAAAATATGTGATCATTCAAGCCTAAATCCACTATCAAAAACAATCCACACCCTTATTCTAAACAAGAAACTAAAAAGCAAGAAATAAAACAAATTAAAAAGCAAGAAAGAAATTGTACCTAGGTGGGGTGCCTCCCACCTCCGGCACTCCAAACTCCAAAATGTTGCTTTTCTTAGGATAAGGCTCTCGCCCTTTTTATGAGCACTCTTGGCTTGCTTGTCCCTCCAAGACTCACAAATTGTCTTTGTTTTATCCCAAGAGATAAAGAAACCTTGCTTCAACACACAAGCAACACAACACACTTCCTCAAGAAGCAATAGAAAATCTACACAAGCACCAAGCACCAAGCACCAAGCACATTAGAAAGTTTCGGCAAATAAATATATACTCAATACATGCAATTGCCAAAAAGAGTTTGGAACACATTTATTACTCTAAAAGAAACAAACTTAACCAACAAAAAACACAATGCGAAAGAACATCTACATATGGAGGACAAAATTCCAAAAAACTGGTGACTTTTGAATTCAACCTATGTCCACTCTTCAGTGCATATTTTCAAAAATACTCAATAAAACTTTCTCCAATTTTGGAACAGAAAAATAGACATGTAAATGCACACTTTTCATTTAGAAACTATTTCAAAATTCAAATTAGAAAAGTGTGGAAACGGACTTCGAAAATGGTTCACGTGCAGAATTTCAAAATAGGGCATCACCCATGACCTTTGATCGAAGAAACGTTCATAACTTCTAAACCGCTACCAAATGCTTTTAAGTAGGGGGCTTTGAGAAATAATAGGAGGAACATGAGGCTTTGATTCCTTCATTTCTTCATTCATCTCCTCTTCTCCTACTTCTTCACCTACATCACTAGAAGACTCCATGGCACAATTATGAAAATAATTGTGGTCTATGTTCTCACCCTTCCAATGGATGGTGGTAGCTTCTTCTAGCATAGGTGGATTTGGGAACTCTTGGCTCTCCTGTGCTTGCATGGCTTCCATGATGGCTCCAATGTGCACTTCTATTCTTCTCAACGAAGCCTCTAGTCCCGAAAACCTAAGTGCAATTGCCTCCAAACATCCATTCAAAGTATGCTCGTACGTCATTTGTGACGCTCGGATGGCCTCTAGCCATTCTTCCTCGGGATTCCCATCATTCGGCCTCGTATCGGAAGAATTTGAGTCATGATCTCTTTCTTCCCTCGAGTTCCTTGAGGCAAATAATTCCATGTCCCGATTGAATATAGCCAATTGCAAGTCAAAGTGATCCATTGTCCCTGAAAAGAAAACAAAAAAGAAAAAACGACAGAAGACACAAGATACAAAAGAAAATAAAACTAGAAAATCTAAAAATAACAAAAATGACACAATACCTAAAAAAAAAAAAAAAATCTAACTACAAAAGGAAATAACACAAATCAACTAATCCAAACACCATTCCCCGGCAGCGGCGCCATTTTTGATGACTCGATTTTTGTGTCGTTACCAAATTGCGAATTATCAAAAGAATGTTTATAAATAAATTCTTACGCAATATACTTTAAGTTTTGAAAACTAGTAAAGCGGTAAGCTTAAGATTCGTTCCACAGGGATTAGGTTAGATTAATCAATTTGCTATCTAATCTAAGTTAGTCTAACTAGTGTGCAATAAAGATGATTAGTGGGATAGTGTGCGATTTGAGAAACCACCAAACAATGCATGTAAAGTAAATATACAAAAATGTAAAGAGAATGTGAATGGAGATAGGAATCCAATACAAACAACTTAGATAAGAAAATGGGTTTAAACAATTAAGAGAGGTTTAGGGAAATGATAGAGTAGCTAATGGACCATTGAGCAATTCATACAAAACTTCATTAATGCACAATCTACATAATCAAGGACCAATCTCATTCGAAAGTGTTGTTTAGGTCGTCACTATGACCTCTAAACAACTTCCCACCAAAATGCCTAACCGATTAAGGAAAGGGGGTCAAGGTGGGATCGGTTAGTGACGATCGAATGGCCTAGGCAATTGGAGTGATATCCCCACCAACAACCTAACCTATTCACTATGTGCTCTAATCAATCAAGTGTGTCAATAACTTAACCAATTTTATCACAAATAAATCCTACAACATATTGTAATCAACAAGTGTGTCAATACTCATTTAATCACATAAGTGTAAGATATAATTAAAAAGTAAATAAAACTATAATTATGCAAACATAATATCCAAAGCTTTAATAAATACTCAATGTCCAAATAATCTCTCAAATCATCCCCCTAAAATGGGGGTTTAATTACACATAATAACAAACAAGAAAAGGAAGTAAAATGTAGAGAAATCACCCTTGGGTCTCTCTTGTAAACTTAATCCTCCCTTGAGTTTCCTTGCTTGAATCTTGTGCAAAGATTAGGTGTTGAGGATGTGTCTAGATAGGTGAAGTCATATGGAAAGTAACAAAGGAAATGGGTGGAGAAGATGGAAAGAGAGGAATGATTTAGGTGGAGTAATCTAAGTGTTTATTGGAGAGGAGAATGGTAGGATTAGGAATGGTTGAAGAAGGAAGGTTTATTGATGAACAAGAGTTGTCAAGAGTTGTCAATTCTTAGCATAAAATGGTGTATTTATATGTTAGAAAAGCTAGGGTATGAAATGGGCATGAAAGGACGAGAATAACCCTAAAAAATGGCTCCATTCTTTGCTTCTAGAAAGTGGAGGTCGCCATGGTGACGCCCTAGGGTCGCCATGGCGACAGGGAGTGCGCAGTAGTTACTTAAACGGGCATAACTTTCTGTAGAAGACTCGGAATCGCAATCCGTAAAAACCGTTGGAAAGTAGACTTCCGGGGATTGCCAAATATATGTAATTGGAAATGTGGTTTGATCTAAGGAGAGAGATATGACTCTTTGAAGATGAATGATCTGCATACACTTTTTACAATTTCAACCCCTTTTGCCACCAATATTACTCCAATGCCTCTGAACTTTATAAAAACCTGAAAGCACTTAATCCACACCATTAAATCATGGGATATTGCCCAAGAATCAAGAAAAAAGAGTAGGAAGTGAGGGCCAAAATCATACCAATTTTGTTCGATCATGCATACATATCCCATGTACTCCGCTCTATCGGATTCTATGTCTAGCCAAACACCCGGGCCTGCCAACATATAAGCCAACTCTCTATCCAAGGCACACTTGCCTCTAGAGAGCCTCCCTTATATGACTATCCAAGTCCTCCCGACTCTAGCCATGACTTCATGCTTGTCTATCCAAGTCCTCACAACTCTAGACAAGACTTCTTACTTGGCTATCCGAGTCATCCCGACTCTAACCAAGACTTCATGCCTTTTACAAGGACTTCCTAGTGTGATCATGTGAATGAAAATGATGCAAACAATCAAAACATCATAGAACATGTGATCAATACATTCCATGGAACAACTAGATCTATAGATGTGAAAACACAAACAATAGAAATCTAGATGCAAAACATGAATGAAAACCTAGAGCATGTGAAATCAACTAACACATAAAACTCCTAGATTCATTCACACAAATAACACTTGAATAATCCATATACATGAAGCATAATTTCAAGATGTTATAAACACACATAAAAATGCTAGAATCACAAAATGTATTCAATGATTATTCTAGTCAAAGATTTAGAGGAAGGATATAATGATGAATCAATTAATCCTAGAAGTCTCTAAAAACACATACAAAGGCTCTAATCCTAGATATCTTCAATCAAAGGATCAAAACACATTTCAAGGATTATTAATCATAAAATGATTCAATCAAGTCTCAAATAATCCTAGATGTCAATCTAATCACAATACAACTCTCAATCATGTGAAAATCAAATAATCCAAGAATCTAGTTCACATGTGTCTCTAATTAGACTTTTCAATTAGATTGATTATGAAGCTATCTTTCTCAATAGCATTCACCATACATACACATACATATAGAAGTAGAAACCCCAAGCAAATTGAAGGTTTAAAAAGATGAAATCACCAAGATATGAACACTACCTTGATTTCACGAGCTGGTTCATTTTTCTGAGTAAATCCACACCGAAAATCGATCAAACAGCTGCAAGATCACTTGGAAAAGGTAGGGAACTCAATTACAAACAATCTCCAACTTGAATTAATCAATTCTGACTTCGTATGAGAAAGTTATGGTGTTTGGAAGTTGAGAAAATTAGAGAGAAAATTTCGTACGGGATTTCAAACTTTTTTCTTCTTGAAAACAAATGGAGGGAAGTTGAGATATTTAAAAGGAAGAGAGAGAAGGAGAGATTTCGGCCAATCACAAGAGGCCATGTCACCCCTGGGCCGAGTGGGGCGTGTGGGCCACACGGGACCAGAGAGCTGGTCTGGCTATGAAACAAATTACGGTGTGTTCAATATTAATCTAGAGGGAGGGGGGTGAATAGATTTTATCCGATTTTACCCAATTTTCGTTAATAGGCAAGATTATGAAAATACCCCTAATAGTCAATACAAATATAGCAAGTGTAATATAGTGTGGAAATGAAATGACACTTGATATTTACGTGGAAACCCTCACGGGAAAAACCACGAGCTATTAAGTGAGCCACACTCGAACCTCGAATCCACTAAATGTGAGAAAAATTACAACCTAATCCCGAAAGTAATCACACACCTACCTAATCCCGGTATGAGTGAACCTAGTCCAATTGCTTGTGGTTTACGCAACCTAATCCCGGAAGCTACACAAGTCTTACTTCTCAAAGAAGAGATAACAAGCCTATGTGAATATATGAATACTCAAAATGCAATAAGAGCAATGCAACCCTATATGCTTATCAAGGATGATGATATATCAACGAAATCAATCCTAGATATCAAAAGCTAAATGACATATCATAAAGCTTAGCTAATCAAGATTACGCAAACCTAGATAGCTATCACAATACAACACTCAATCATATTCATCACAAACAATCTCTATCTTGTATCTAGCATGTGAACATAAAACATACAAGGAAATAAAGAGATGGCTTGACAAGAAAGAAACTAAAATTAGATGAATTTAATCAAAATCTTACCAAGCAAGTTGTGATGATGCAAAACTAACCATGGATGATCCTAGATGAACTTGATGAATCAAAATGAATGCTTTGAGTGTTTAAAGGTGAGTTCTTGATGGATTTTCTCTCAAGTGTTTCTCTTTTAAGTTTAGGGTTCTTAAAAGTCAAGAAACTCAACTTAGAACCAGAGAAGATGGTTTATTTATAGGCATCAAGAACAGGGCACATGAAAAGACAAGTTTGCCCCTGTACTGCATGATCGGCGGTTATATTCAGTGGCCAGACCATCGATTATGACAGCCGAATTCATCACGAGAGAAACAGGGGAGAAACGGCGGTTCTATTCGACGGTTTCGAAACCGCCAAATAAACCGCGGAACCAAACCCGAGAGATAATAAATGCATCAGGTATGAACGGTGGTTTCAGATCAGTGGTCGTGGCTACCGATCACAACCGCAGAATCAGACCAGAGACCTCTGGTCCAAAACGGCGGTTTCATTCGGCGGCCAAGGCCGCTAATATAACCGTCGATTCACCAAAAGTGGTGAATCCAAGGAGAAAGCCAAGGCAATCACCAAGAGCAGTCTTTGCACAAGACCAAGCACACTTATGTGCAAGCGCAGACGTTTCCGAACATCTAAGGAAAACGAATTACAAGACATAAACACACAACAAGATACAATTCATAAAAGTGTATGTGTGAAAGTGACATGTGAAGAGAATGCACACATACAAGAATATGTAAAGTGAGTGCGTGCTACTAAATCTCTTCAATGGAAAATAAGCACTAGAGATATACCTTTGGAGTGCTTGTCACCTTGAGGTTTTGAAAAGGCATTTGAGCTTGATCCTTAACCACCTAAGCTACCCTTACAAAACAAACCCCAACATGTGGTTTGTTCATGAAATGAGCCAATCAATATGAGAATCCTTACAGGCTGTGTGGAACACGGCCTCCACATGGGGTGGCCAAGGCTTGGCCTTCGGCCACGCTCGCTCCTCTCGCACACCGCTTAAGTTTTTCGACCGTATTCGGGCCTCCGAACTCTGATTTTGAATCCATTTTTGGATTACAAATTGTGACTCCCTCATGCACAACGATGACTATGAAATTTGACAAATGGTTGAGAATTCATCTCAGAAAACGACGACGAACACAACTCAACGAATGAGAACGAAAAGTAGCGTAGCTACATCGTTTGGACTCGAAACTTAATGAATGAGTAACTGAAATGATCGAGACTCAATAAGCAATCAATTAAGATCATGTACAAGTCCAAAACATAAGATACACAAACAATTAAACACAAATTTACATATGAATGCCATTTCCTAGACATAGTCTTAGGACATGTAACCTACAATGTATGAACATTTGAGTTCAATGCATGAGCATACAAAAACATGTGAATGTGTTATATAAAAGGTGCACAATGATGCAGGGACACTTATGAATGATTTGTGTGTGTGTGCCTATGCCTTGTAAAAGGAATGAGGTCAATTATACATTTGATGAGCAATGAAGCTAATTCCCCTTGTCAAGATACCATCTTGCATGCACCGTAGTCGAGTCTTTCTTTGAAGCTTTGAATCATCATCAATACGACCACTAAACAATACAAGATAAACAACGTTTTGATATGGAATATATGCCAACACAAACTAAAAACCTAACACATTTAGCTATTGATATCTAGGATTGTTTAATTGTCATATTATCATCCTCGATAAGCATATAGAGTTTCCTAGCTCTTTATTGCATTTTGGATATTTCATATATTCACCTACGCTCTATTATCTCTTCATTTAGAACTAAGTCTTATGTAGGTTTCGCGATTAGGTTGCGTAAATCACAAGCAATTGAACTAGGTCCACTTATACCGGGATTAGGTAGTGGTGGTGATTTATATACCGGGATTAGGTTGTAATCACATTTACCATTAGTGGATTCGAGGTTCAAGTGTGGCTCACTTATCAGCTCGAGGTTTTTTACTGGATTAGGGTTTCCACATAAATATCAAGTGTCTTTTATATTTCCGCACATATTACACTTGATATATTAAATTGACTAGATAGGGGCATTTTCATAAAATTGACTATACACGAAAATTGGGTAAAATTAGTAAAAATCTATTAAACCCCCCCTCCCTAGATTAATATTTAAACACACCTTAATTTGTTTTAGTTTCCCACCTATTTTGCTGACATGTCTTTCAACCGAATATATACATACAACAATACCCTCATAAATACTTCGAGCTAAACAAGTGATTTGGTCATTCCATTCCCTTGCTTCTACGAGTAGTGTTTATAATCTTACTTGGCTTTTTTAGGAAAATTCTTTAAAAAATTCTTTCCCTCCTTTTTTATTTTTATCCACGTGTTCTTTTTGAACGTTGCCTCCAGTAATTAATGCTTCTATGGCAAGCCTTTGTTTTTAACCACAAGATTTCAAACGACTGCACTTAATTTGACGCGATGAGACGATGCTTTGACTGCTGGGTATCTTTGAGGTGCCATGTGTTGGTCATCTGGTGGCCAAATTCACCACTACCCGGTGCTTTGGCAGTTCACCCTATCAGTCCCAATTTCTTTTTTCTTTTTGAATTTGAAAATCTCCCCTTTTAAGGCAAGACTGTTCCACTCCCCATTACCATTTTTCTTTATTTTGGACGATTCTTGTTTTGCCTCTTCTTCTTCCTCCATTAGAAATCCCTGAGAAACTTCGAGTTACAGGTCTCTGATCCTTTGCTTCCCAGCATCGAGATTTTAGAGATCTTTCTTCCGTTTCTCTGTTCTCGATTACCAGACGACTTCAAAGGATCTGACACACCTATATTTTTAGAAATATTCTGGTGAGTTTCCATGGATCCCTCTCAATGTTCTTTGCTTTTTAATCGAATGATGCAGGCCCTAGAACTTGGTGATAAAAACACCATGGATAAAATCAAATTATTGATACGTAATTTCGATCCAAGTTTCCCCGTTCCAATTTCTTTGTGTATTCCCTCTGTTCATGAGACTAGTGCTCCCGATATCTCTCCCTCCTCATCTTTTGGTAGTGATTCTCTAGAAATGATAAGGCTTTCGAAACCCAGCAATAGTAGGCGAAGGGCTCCTAGGGTCCCTAGAGAGTCTCTACTAGGCGCCCAATCGATAGTTAATTCTGATATTGAGTGCCATCGAAGCGATAGACTACATTTTTCTTTCGAGCACCTAAGTGCTTTCGACTACAAGGTGAATGTGGTAGGCGAGCAGGAGCTTCGAAAATATAGGAGAAGATTTGATATTCTTGTCTTTGTCAACTTGATACTTCCAGGCGAGCGGGTTATGTGGAACCCCCCACAGAATGCTATCGTGATTTATGGATCAATGCTGGGTTGTGGGGTCACTTTCCCCCTTCAGTCATTTATATTCTGATTCCTCGCTGATGCCAAACTTGCTCCTGCTCAGTTGGCTCCGAATAATTATAGGATTTTGATGTGTTTGTATATAATGTGGAAGACGATGGGTCACGGGTCATGGGTCACACGTCACGCACCCCTCGCGAGATTCATCATTTCTACACCTTGAGGCAGTTGGGTCATGGTGGCACTTATTTCCTCTTGAGGGTGTGAAAAATC
Source organism: Acer campestre (assembly GCA_954870605.1). Lineage (NCBI taxonomy): Eukaryota > Viridiplantae > Streptophyta > Magnoliopsida > Sapindales > Sapindaceae > Acer > Acer campestre. The sequence goes on from OX940805.1 coordinate 2,627,475, forward strand.
CAGGGCAGATGGAGATCTTGGACGATGATAAGAAAAAGGGATTCATCTGGGGGTTCCCCACTTAGAATAAAAGGTGGAAGAACAGTTCGTTTTTCGTTAGTGGCGAATGAGGAAGAGACACGCTAGAGAATATTCATCATAATCTTCCAGCGAGAAAGGTTCTTAGGAATTTTACATCCCCTGAGTCTTGGTCGAAGACTCTCCCTATTTTGATGGATGATGAGATTTCTCACCTTATGGAGGTTGCCATTATAAAGTTGGTCGAGAGAGGTTGACCATTCCTCTTGGATGAGGAAAAAATGATTGCTTGGCAGATTTTTCCACGTTTCTCTGCCAGACGTCGTCATTGTAAGTTTTTGTCTATTTCTAATGTTACTTTCTTGTTGGTTCGAATTTTTAACCCTTGTTATATTGTAGTGAATGATGTCAATGTGGTTTGCAATGAGCAAGCCAGGGCGGTGAAGAATTTTACCACTGCCAGCCAAAGGCAAGCTGTCGAGTTGGATAAGGAGGGAATTGCTGCTCTGGATGGCGATAATTCACAAGATAACGAGGACGCGGGTGATGATCCTACGCAAAATGTTGAACCTGGTAAGCCTCGCGAGGGTCATAAGGTCACCCTAAGACCAACCCGTAGCTGAAAAGGCAAATAGAAGGTTGGTACTTTGGGGGCAAGTGAAGATGTTCCCATTTTTGATGCCAAAGTTCTTGAGACTCTTGAAGATCCTTAGAGTGACTTAAATCCTAGAGTTGGTCGAGGAAAGCGTCCGGTCAAGAGCACTCCTGATCACGTCGTTCGTCTAGCCAAGTGAGCTTTAAGGGTCGTACAGTATGTGATCTCGTCGGATGAGGAATGCAATGGTGAACCTTCACTCGCTGAGGTTACACTGACTGATGATGTTGCATCAGAGGTTCCTATTGGGGAGGCAAGAGTTGCAGATCCAACCTTTCACCTAGAAAATGTTGGTGAGCCATTTGTCTCTCTTTATGTTTCACCTGATCCTACTGTTCAATCGACAAAGGCAACTAGAATACTGCTACTCCATCTGACCTACTCGGACCGTTTGCGCCTACTGCGGGTCTGAGGGTATGCACGAAGAACCCCCTACTACTTCAGCTAGAGCTAGTGAAACGTCTAGTTATGTTTCTCATTCAAATTTTTTCTACTACCGAGATCTTATCACATTTGATTCAAAACGATGTTTATATCGGGCAAGGATAGGAGCATGTGAAGGAGAAATCATGCAACAAAAATATGGAATTCTTCTTTAACTGTCATTCGCTGGTAGGTTTTCGACCTTCTTACTTCGTCAATTATGCTTTCATTTTCTAACCTTTGCATTTTGTACAGATGATGTCTGAGATGGCGGACAATTATAGGCGTGGGAATGTGGTTTCATCGAAAAATAGGCGCCTTCCTAAACAAATGTCTCGTTTGGTGGTTGATAAACTCAATATTGATGAGTCCTGCTCGCAACAACTTGTTCAGTTGAGGGAACCCGCTGATGGGTTTTTAGCTGCCCAATTAGCCGTTGAGGAAAAGTTGTTTGCAGCTGAAGAAATCAGGTTGCTGAAAGAATAGCTATCTGCAAGCCAGGATTCACTTGCAGCTCATATAGAGGCGAAAAAGTTGGTTAAAGAGGCCAAAGAAAAAGCTAAGCGGGAATCAGAAGATCTACGAAATCAGTAAGCTTTAAGAGATGTGTTACCAAAAAATCATCACTGGGTTGAATCTCCGAATAACAACTTTAAGGGACCAAGATCAAAATCGATCCCGGTCGGAGAGGTATCATGTAGTTTGATACCAACAATGTTCCTGCTACAATGGGTGTGATTTGAATGAAGAAATATGGTTGGAACGAAACTATGATGAATAAACAGAATCTTTATTGATTGTCACTTTTAATTGTAAGTACAAGATTTGTGTTTTTCTAAACTAATAGCGAAGTATGGAGCTTCAGTTGGTGATGGAGATGGAGATGGAGATGGAGATGGAGGTGGCGAATTCGTAAGTGTCGATAAGTAGAACTGAATGTAGGGTTTTTGAAGATCAATTTTTCCTTTTATCTGGTGTGTATCATGATGTTTATATAGGTCCTGTTGTTGCTTGCCATGCACTCCTATAGTTTTGGTCTAGGGTTTGGCAATTACAGGACTTCCTTCTTCTTAGGAGATAATCTCGGAGCTTTTATCGTCAGAATCCAATCTTTCCCTCATAAAAGGAAACAATCTCATAGAAGCTTTCAGTATCGAGTCTTTCCTTCTTAGGAGGATTCTAATAGAGTTGACTTGTTAGAATAAAACTCTTCAGTTGGTGGGAAGGAGTATACTTCTTCTATTTCGACTGAACGATGGCGTTTCAGTATGTTTCCATGGAGCTTTAACCTGGTCTTCGTGGCATAAAAGTCTTGCTCTTTGGTAATTTCTTCATCTGGTATCTTCCTGCTTGGCGGGCTGATTCTAGAGGGTGGTATGAACTCCTGAGTATCCCACTGCTATCTAAGGATCGAGATATCAATCGAGACTGTAGCGGGGTACCTTGCTAATGAAGTAGAAAGATATCTAGATGGTACAATAGCGGGATGCTTGGTGGAACTCCGTGTCGGGATACTTGTTAGACCTGCAAGTAGACTGGTTTGGGGTAATGCTTGTGAATCGGGGTACTAGGTCTAACTTTGCATCGGGATATTAGGTGGAACTTCGCATCGGGATACTGTGGGGTCCACGAGAGGCTAGGGGATTGCTGGGCTGGATCCCTTTGGAAGGGGTATGTACTCAGATCAGTCGGGATCCCTCCCTTTTCGAGGTAGCCGGATGGTATTTGGATTCCATGTCCTCCTTGAATCGAGATGGAAAATTCTTCTTTGGTCTTCTGCCAATTTTGGTGGTTAACAGAAGTCCCCCCTGACTTGGACACTGATACCTTGTTGGGGTCGGAGTTGGAGTCAGGACTTTGATCATGCTTGAAGGATTTTCTGCCTTGTCTTTCTACATATCCCCTGTCTGACTAATCTCCATTGTAGAAGAGGAAATCCTCCTTGGATACGTTGGTATTAATTGCACAATCTGTGTGTCAGTTGACGATTGGTTCTATGTTTTCAAAAAAGAGCCGTTTTGGCACGATTAATGCGAAACCGTCTCCAACATGTCCTTCAAGCACATTGCCAGTCATCGATTCCAGTTTCCTTTTGTGTAACCGCCTGCCCCCTTCTATAAATAGATCGGCTTTATTGGTGCCTTCTCCACCACTTTCAAATTTGAAGATCATAGCAAAGAAAAAACCCTAGCTTCCTTGCTTTCTCTTTCTTCTTACCAGCAATCTTCCAAGCTTCTATTACCCTCTTCTTCTTCCTCCTTAATGGTATCTCTTTCGAAACTCCCCACCAATTCCCAAGGAAACCTCGTCGACCAAACTCACCCAGTGGTGGCTTCTACACACATGTACCCCGCTTCTCCACATTCTTCTGATAGTCTTGACGCCTTATTCAGTATGGAGAAGGCCGACTCGGTGGAGGATTCTCTGACATTGAAAGGAAGGAAACGAGGTCGTGATGAAGATCAAGCGGTTGGTGCTGACACTCCTAGGCAGCGTCACCGTTCTATAAGAAACCTAAAAATCAGGTCAGGTTTCAACAACAAACCAGACGACCTGATTCAAATTGTCCACGAGGTAGAGGCTGCAAACGTTGGTGGCGACGTGGTGGGTGGCGGTCCTAATGTTACCTTAGTTGGAGTCCAGATCGGGTTTTTCACCTCCTTCCACGATGGTCGGATAATGCCCGACTCCGTGTGTACTCTGGACACACTTACCAAGCTGAGGGAGAAGTACAAGATTCTAGAATACATTACTCTATCCCTCCCTCATCGGGGTTACGATATGTATACCCCGCCTCAGGATCGCCTGCTGATTCACAAGGCGACCTTCGAGTGTGGAGTCCAGCTGCCACTACATCCTACTCTTCGTCGGGCTCTTGTAACACTGGAGTTAGCTCCCCTCCAGATCTCGTCGGGCTTCTGGAAGCACTTGACGGGGTTCCTGGTGCTCTGGCAGAAGCAATGTGAGAGGGACAACATCGATAGGGAGCCGAGGTTAGACGAGCTTCGCTTCCTCTTTAACATAGCAAACATGGTGCCTCAGGGTCAATTCTACATGAGGGCATCTAACGACATGAAGTTCGTCATCCCAGGGGTGAACGTGAAGTATGCCGCGCCTTAGAAGGAGGAGTGGCTCATGGTCGAAGGTGAATGGGGGTGTACGGCCTTCATCGATGGATATGAATACCCCGTCCCAACCTAGTTCATAGTGAGGGATAAATGGGTGAAATGGGTGCTTTCCCCGAAATCCCGGGATATCCTTGTGAGGATTACGAAGACGGGGTATAAAAATATGAATTATTCCACTCTGGACCCCTTTGAGGGAGACCAGCTGGAGAGGTATTGAAGATCTCCCTCGCGCTTCCCGATAAGCAATTTCATCTATCTCTTTTGTCTATATGCACATATGTTTTCCTCCTCCTTTTTCTCATTAAATTTTCTTTCTCTGTCTAGTATCCGTTGCCCCGATGAGGAATGGGTCTCCTTCTTCCTCTGGGATGGGGGGTCTGGTCTTGCCTACTTCTACCTCTCCTGTCCCCTCCCCGTCTTCTACTGCTAGAATTGTGCCGGAGTCTACTCAGGCTGGAACTGATCCCATCCTTCCTCCTACTCCCGCGAAGTCTCCAGCCAACATTGCTGCGCTCCTTCCTACTCCAGCACGGCCATCGATCAATGTAATGCTAGCTCGGGTAGCTAAGGCTCGGGGCTATAGAAGGCAAGCTCAAAAGAAGGGTCGTAACGCTGCTTCACCTACTGTGAAGATTTCTCCTACCTCTCCTCCTCTAGTAGCACCCTCAAAAGACCACATTGATAATACAGAGAAGGAGAAAGCTGCCTCCACTCCTGTCCCAACTACTGATATTCCTACTGGATCGGGGTTAGGGGGTGCCACCCCTGATGAGGTGGTATCCCAATTTGCCACCTCCTGCCCCGGGGGAAGCTTGACGAGCATGGCAAAGCTTCCTACTGAGATCCTAGTCGCTAAGGGAGCATCTGTCTTAGCCGAGGTAGAGTTCCATTATCTCTTCTATTATTCCATTTCTTTCTTTTGGTGGGTGTTAACTCCTTCTTCTTTTCACAGGGTTTCAAATTTGCTCTAGCTATGGAGAAGCAATTGTTGACTCTAAGGGAAGCCTACATCGGACTCCAGGCAAACTTGGAGAATACCCAGTAGGAGCTGGTTTAGGCCCAACAGAGTGTGGCCCCCTTGGTTCAGGCTGCTGCAATAGCTGAAGAAGGAAGGAAGGCAGGCAGGCAGGCAGGCAGCCTTGGTGAATGCCCGATGCTACAAACGCTGCTTAGATACTGAAACCGTTAGGTCTTTGCACCGCCGAGAAGAGAGGGACCGTTTGAAGGTAGAGAAAAGGTTGCTACAAGATGAAAACTAGCTCCTGCAGACATAATAAGAAGCCTAGAGGCTTAGGAAGACCCTACATTTGAAGACGGCTACTTCACAAACTGCTACGAGGTGGCCACAGCCTTGCCTCCTCCCTTCTATCTTCAGGCCACTTTGAACTGGGATCGGGATCAGATCATGGCAAAGGCTGCCCAGGCTGCCTAGCTAGCAGATGAGGACCAGGAAAAAGAGGTTCCTTCACAGGATGCTGCTCATCCAGATCAAAGGGATGATGTACCTACGGGGGTCCAACTTGATGGCACTGAAAAGGTAGTCCAGGATCCTCCTACTCAAGAAGAACAAATGCTGGACCTCGTGCTTTCTTCGGAGGTGGTCCTAGTGGAGGAAGAGGATAGTCCAATCGGATCCGGGGTCCCGATAGTTGGAGGGGCACAGAATTAATCTATCGCTGTAGAGAAGGATGATCCGGCTAGACCTCAGGTTCCGGCAGTCAAGGGAACCTAGACTGGTGTCGAGACTGATGCCACAAAGGTGGAAGCAGCCGATGAAGAAAAGCAACTGGAGGGGGATAAGGAAACCTGACTTGGCAGCTTATTGTACCCCCTTGTTTCTATTATTACTTATATAATTTTTTTGCTATTATTATTTTTTGTAACCCGGGAAAGGGGGTTGGGTACCCTGTTTGATCAAAACAAATTCTTTTTTTTGTTGACTCGTATAGTTTCCTGATTGTTCTTCTAACTTAGGAAAAATTTTTAAAGCATACATGCCTATGAGTAGTTAGACCCAGAATGAATGACTGTGCCTTTGACAAAATAGATCAGGATGCTTGATGGCCAGAAGTTGAACACCCTTATATCTCGTAATCATAGAAACTAGCGGGATCTGTTCAGTAATCACGTCTCCTTCCCTAATTGGGCTCTTATGAACATGAAGTAATATAAGGTTTTGAGTATCCTATCAAGGTATCTCGATCCTTCTGATAATCTGACTTGACAGACAACCTAGGCCCTTTTAACGCCAGTCTTTTGGAGAAATGGAGAAGCAAGGAATCAAGTACCCTGGCAAGGTATCCCGATTCTTCTGTAAGTCTGTCCTAGTAGGCAACTTAGGCCACTTTAGCAACAGGCTTCTTGGAGGAGGGTATACCCCCGACCAAGGCAGTAAGAGCACCATAAGGCTATTTCCTAGTCTTGAAATGGAAAAGTAAGGAATCAGGTACCCTGACGAGGTATCCCGATCCTTCTGTAAGTTTGTCTTGGTAGGCAACTTAGGCCATTTTAGCACCAGGCTTCTTGGAGGAGGGTATACCCCGACCAAGGCAACAGAAGCACCATAAGACTATTTCCTGGTCTTGAAATGGAAAAGTAAGGAATCAGATACCCTGATGAGGTATCCCAATCCTTCTGTAAGTCTGTCCTGGTAGGCAACTTAAGCCACTTTAGCACCAGGCTTCTTGGAGGAGGGTATACCCCGACCAAGGCAGCAGGAGCGCCATAAGGCTATTTCCTGGTCTTGAGGATACGACGGGCAACTAAGGCCACAAGTTTGAGTCCTTAGTCTGGTAAATCAGATCTTCTTGAATGAGGGTATTCCCCGACCAAGGCAGCAAGAGCGACGTAGGCTATTTCCTGATCTTGAGGATGCAACGGGCAACTAGAGCCACGAGTCCGGATCCGTAATTTGATAGCCCAGAATCTTCCTGGAGGAGGGTATTCCCCGACCAAGGTAGCAGGAGCGCCATAAGGCTATTTCCTGGTCTTGAGGCGATTCAATAATAGTGAAAAACTTGTAGAATGAACATCATGTTGGAGACATTAGAGAATCAAGTAGGAGACATTGCAGAAAGTTCATAGGAGAATCATGTAGGAAAGGAAACTGATTTTATTGAATTTCCCAAGCAGTACAATATGAATTCGGGGTGTGTATACCAGCCGATATAAGTTGAATATCTAAGGGTAAAACTTCCTGAGGTGATCGGCGTTCCATGTATGATCCACTGGGTAGCCCTCCATTTCATCCAGCTTATAGGCTCCACCCCGAAGCACTGCTTTTATCAGGTAGGGACCTTCCTAGCTAGGAGCTAACACCCCGTCGAACTACTTTCCTAAGAACCAAATCTCCTTCTTTGAAATTTTGGATCCTTACCCTTTTATTGAAGTGTCGAGCTATCTTACTCTGGTACACTGCCAATTTTTCGACGGTTATGCTTTGCTTTTCCTCAAGTAGATCCAGACTGGCTCTTAACTTAGCCTCATTATCTTTTGGTTCATAATTTTGGACCCGGAAAGATATGAGCTTATGCTCGATGGGTAAGACCGCCTCAGTCCCGAAGACGAACGAATAAGGGGTCTCCCCCGTGGCAGTTCTCTTGGTTATCCTATAAGCCCACATTGGGTAACTCTTCAACCCATAATCCTTTCCTTTGTTGGAGTTTTTTCTTCAGGAGTTTTTTAATGGTTTTGTTGGTAGCTTCGACCAACCCATTGGTTTGAGGATGAGCCACTGATACAAAACGGAGATCAATGTTCCAGCCTTCATAGAATTGCCTGAAGTTGGTGTTTTCAAACTGCTTTCCCAGATCAGTTAAGATGGCCATCGGGGTACCAAAACGGCAAACAATGTTCTCCTCGACAAAGCTGGTGGTCTTTTCTTCAGTTATCCAAGTTAGGGCCTTGGCTTCCACCCATCGGGTAAAGTAATCTATTGCCATCACTACATGTTTGGCCTGGCCGGGTGCAGTAGGGAGTGGCCCGATTAGGCCTAGTCCCCAGATTGCAAAGGGGTAGGGTTGTTAGGGTTATGCTCAATAGCAAGAGTGCAATGTTGTAATTGACAATCTTTTCATATTAATAAAGTGATTTCTGTTTGTTAACAAAATCTTATATAACATTTATTATTATAATTGTCAAAGTAAATAATCATAAGGTCAAAAGACTATGAGAAAAGAAGAATTGTTTGTACATCTGGATATGTATGAGGTGGACACAATTCTTTAGTTAGTCTTGAATAATGTTCACAACTTAAGTTAAAGGTTGAACACCTTTATCTTGTTAAAGTTGTAGAATTCTTTTACTAGCATTTAAGTGGGATCAAATGTGTTATGATGAGTCTAAAATCATCGAAGGGTCTTCGAGTAAAAGAATCTAGTGCATTGGGTGCATTGACCTGGATCACAATGAAATACTTTTTTCTAGAACCGTCAATAGATAAAAGTCTTTTCATTATCAGAACAATCGGAGAGTCTATCTTAATCCTGAGATAAATGATGGACTTATGGTTGCAAGTGTTATCATTTGAGCTATCAATGAGTACGATTATATAGCATAGTCTATCATTGATAGTTTGGTGGTATTCATTTGTTAATCGATAGAGGACTTCATTTATAGATATGGACATCGTGGCTCCATTTATTAAATGTGAGTAGAATATCATCATATGGATGCTTTGTGGTTTTGGATATTAAATCTTAATGTTGAGTTTTCAATAGTGTCTATTGAAAGATGACTTCTGAACAAGTCATAATATATATCCAAGTTCAAAGTGTGGTCATATGAGTAAATATGGTAACTTGGAGAGCTATAGGCGGTCTATGAGCTCTTGGCGATTACTGCTATTCTTCACGAGGATTCATTATCTCCTATATGATTGTCTAGGGTATGAATGAGAATCGTTGACTTATTTCATCTTTATTTAAGAGTGCAATTTTAGTTCTTTAGTGGAATAAACTAAAATTAATAGATTGAACCTAAGTGAATCATTTGTTGATTGTGATTGGGTTATATCTATTGGAGCTTAAATTTAGATAGGCCCGCCAAGATCCCCAATCCGCACGGACTTGCATGAATCACTTGATATATTCTACCGGACTATTTGTGGGTCCATTTAAAATTGTATTTAATATATTAAGAATATAATTTACACATTATTTATTTAATGGGCTGTTTAATTATATTAATATATTAATGAAAGGCATGTAGGCTTGTTTCTTTTAGTAAGAATGGGTCTAGTTCACATGTGGGCTTTTTATTAAAGTCCAAATGGATTAAATAAAATAAGAAAACAATATGTAGGCCCAAGTTCTAGTCATGAGCGGCAGTGGCTAATTTTTAGCCAATTATATTGTTTTATTTTATTATTTAATTAAATGGAAATTAATTAATATGTTAATTAATTATTTAATTAAAAATCAAATCTTTTTCTAATTAGGAAATATGTTTCCTAGTAGTATACTACTATTAGTATTATACTACTATTAGTATTATACTAAATATAAAAGACTTTATTTGTTTAGTCAAATTAGGAAGTCTTTTATATAGTCACAAATACACTAAAGAGTTGGACTAGGGTTTGAATTCTAAGAAGTCTTTTGTATCCTATTTGGAAAAGGACTTTGGTGATCACCTTATTGGACAAGGTAAGAATTCGGCCACCCTAAATAAACTAGGGCAAAATTTCGGCCACCCTAAATAAAATTATGGCAAAATTTCGGTCCCTATATAACACTAGGGAGAATTTTCGGCCAACCCTAATTTTTGCTTTTGAAGAATTATTTTTCTTTTGCTAAAGTGAAAAATAAAATCCTACTCTAAGACTAGTGAGTGATTCGACCAAGAGGGGTGTGAGAAAAGAATTGTTTTTGCTTCGATAGTGTACTAGTGATCTTAACATCATGAGATCTTGTACACACTTTCGAATTAGGTTCACACGAATTTCAATCTGACGATTGTGAATTCAAAAGTGACCGGAACATTCTTAGCAACCTTTTGGAGATTGTAGTGACTAACAGATTCAGAAAAGTTTTTGTTGTCCATTCTCAGGTTCACAATTCAAAGAAGGGGGACCACGTTCCTAGGTGATTCACGTTCATGATCGGTTTTGGAAGATCTTGCGGATTACCATCGACATTAGTCAATCGGATCACGCGACAAAGGTATTTCATCTTTTCGTATATATGTAATTAATTAAAGGGTTAAGGTTCAATATGGAAAAAATTTTAAAATATACTAAACTCTCTTTTAGTCTCGCTTTCGCTGCGTACACGAATTTTTCCCTACAATTGGTATCAGAGCCTGGTTGTACCCTTTAATTAATTAACGTATATATACGTGAATCTATTTCTTTTTATTGTGATTATGCATGTTTAGAAAGAGATGACACTCTAGGTATTCTCATATATAATTACATTGTGTAAGTGCCTTAGTTTGTGATTGGCTTATTTCATGACAAACCACATTGGGATTGGTGTGTAATGGGTAGCTTAGGTTATTGTGATTGGCAAGCTTCCAGACTTCCCAACGTGACTTCAAGAGCAAGAGCAAAAGGTAATCACTTGACTTGCTTCTTGAAGAGATCTAGTTGCACACACTCATAACTCATGCATATTTCTAATACTTGTATGTTGTGTGTTTTTATATGTGTGCATTCATGTTCTTGAATATCTCTTCATGCATGTTTTATTGATTGTATCTTGTTCATTGAAATGCCATGACATGTTAGGCATTATGATGCATTCAAATGTTTCACTTGCATTGTACACAAAGTGTATAACATGGCATTGTCGCCATTTGTGTGGGTTGCCATTTGATGGTGTCGCCATGGCGACATAATGTTTTTTTCTTGAAAAATCAATCAGGTGTGAGGTCGCCATGAGACAATTAGCGACAAAGAAGGTTTTTGTGTGTTGCGTCAGAGGTCGCCATTTGGCAAGTGGCGACCACAAGTGGCGACCTAGAAGAAAAGCTGAGGTCGCCACTTGGTCGCCATTTGACAAATGGCGACCGCAAATGTTTGTCTATAAAACGACATCATTTTGATCGTATCTCTATGTATATGTTGCCTTGTCTTCTTAGACATTCAGTGAGCTCAAAATCAGATCTTAGAGAGAGAAACTCAAACCCTAGAGAGAGAAGCTCCCAAGAACTCACATTTACTCAACCAAACCACTTCCCATGTGCATCTAGCTTCTTCCTAACATCATCTAAGCATGGGTTGTCTTGAATTCTTTGACTAGGTAATCTCTACATGTTCTACATCTCTTTGTTTCATATTTATGACATGTTTGCCTAGGATTAGCATTTAGTTGTTAATTAAATGCATGACTCTTTACTTAATGTTGTTTATAACATGTTTGAGTCTTTGATTTTGGTTGAGATGAGTTGATTGTTGATAGCTAGCATATAGGACTATTTTGCCCTCTAGCTAAGACTATATGATTTTCATTTAGACATTGATGTGTAGGACTCACTGATTGCATTTGTTTATTGCATTTATAGTCCTAGCCATGTTCATTGACAACATGTGTTGATTGGTATTTTGATTGACAATTCCTTGATTGCACTTGTTAATTACATTTATTGTCATTGCTATGTTTATTGACAACTTGTGTTGAGTTGGCCTTGTTTGTTGACAATTAGGTTGTTAGAAATCTCTACAACTAATTGACACCTCATGCATGTACATGTAGGCATTGTTGATAACTAGAGTGTTGATTTGCATTGTAACATCTAGTTAAGCATTTAGTGTAGCCTAGAATTATTTGCATTTAGAATATTATCATATTCACATAAGTTATTGATCTCTTCATTGAGAGTTAAGTCTTGTGACTAGCGGTGTGTAGTGCTCAAGCACCCTTGGTCTAGGTTTGCTATAAAAGGCCTGCGGGTAGTAATTGTGTGACTAGAGGTCAACCTAAGGTTGTAATAATCATTACATATAGTGGATTCGAGGACCGTGTGTGGCGCACATATCAGCCCGTGGTTTTCCTTATTGAAGGTTTCCACGTAAAAATCAAGTGTCGTTTATATTTCCGCACCATATTACACTTGATTATTGTTTGTTAAATTGGGTTTATTTTTGAATATTGACTAATCCGAAAATTTGGTTACTAATCGGATTAACAACCTATTCACCCCCCCTCTAGGTTGTTTAGACACACGCGAGCAATATATATTTATATATTTTCACTTTGGAATGTATGGATTTATATATGTTATATTTTGATATAAAGTGAATTGTTATTGCTCGATTTTGATCCTAGAATTTCAATGTATTTTTTGTTTCGGAATTGTAACAAGAAGGGTGGCCTATTATCGTCACAATTTCCTTCTTGGTAGTTGCTAAGTTTTGGTTATTGTATTAAAATAAAATGCAGTATTTTTTTATTGTATTAAAATAGTGCAATATTTTTTTTTGTATTAAATACTGCAGTGATTAAAAAAAAAAAAAACTGCAGCATTTTTATTGTTTAAATATGTTTGTAATATGTTCAAGCATCGAAGATTCGAAGACTTGAAGAATTAGTAGTAACCGGAACGAGTTTGGGACCATGCGCACCATAGCAACGTGCACACGCGCAAAATTGCATGCAGCTGTGCATGTTGGACTGTGGGCTGCACATGGCTGCCCCATGGAGTCCATGGGCTGCGCACGGCAGCCCTTGTTAGGGTTGTGGAGTGTGCACGCCAATTGGGCAGCCGTGGGTGCTCAAGTGATCCATGGCTGTTTGAAGATTTGTTCGCCAAGAAAGGAGTTTTTTGTATTCCAAACAAATGTAATTTACTTGCTTTTCTAGGATGGATCAAAACCGTGGCTATTTACTTTGTGTAAATATTACAATATTTGTTATTGTTTGATAACATGTCATGTAGAATAGGAGTGCCACTCATATATCTCTTTTGGTATGAACATGCATTGAATGATTTAGGTATCTAATTGGCATCTAGATAACTTGGTAAATCATTCTATGGGATTTAATCACATGCTTTAAATAATTGAGTGGGAGAGGGTGTATTGCAAACACCTATGGCCTCCAAGGTTAGTTGAGCTATATTATTTGTGGTAATCCCCCTAAGGGGCGTCCATGAATGGAATTTAGCAAGATACTTCCTTATAAGGATAGACTAGACAATTGACTCAAATAAGATCTACTCCCTAAGGAGGGATTTTCGCGAGGGAATATATTGAGGGTCGAAATCTTGGTAGTACACTCAATGTGGTTTTATTGATATTCTCCCAAGAGTTCTTGTTAATAAAATCACAAGGCTAAAATTGAAAACGTTGGTTATTATGTTAACAATTAGGTGAGACCTAGTCCAACTAGTAAATGGTGTGAATCCCAAAGGAGGCGTAACATTTATGGGTGTTGGATTGAACGTTGAATTTTACGATTGAATTATAAATATTTAATTCAAGATAAATATTCAAAAATGCTAAACAATGATTATTTACTTATATATATTTTTTGTTTTATTCAGAAATCATGACCCCTTCCCTAACGAACATCCTGAAAGATAATACTTTAACTAGAGATAATTATGTCACATGGAAAAGGAAAATTGGGTTGTTGCTGCAAGTTGAAAAACATAAATTTGTTCTGTCTACTCCTAAACCACCTGCTCCTACTAATAAATCTAGTGTTTTGCAAAGAGATGAGTATGAGCAGTGGAAGACTTCAGATGATATGGCTAAATGTTATATCATGGCCAATATCTCCGACGTGTTGCAATAGCAGCATGAAGGAATGGAGTCTGCTGCTGATATAATGATGTCTCTAGAGGAGAAGTTTGCTATGAGATCTAGGTCGACTAAGAGAGAAGCAGTGACTACTTTTATGAATCTTAGGATGAAACCTGGACAGGCTGTGAAAGATCACATGATGAAAGTCATAGCACATCTATATATTGCAGAACTTAATGGTGCTGAGATAGATGGTGAGACTAAAATTGACATGATTGTCAACTCACTGTCAGATTCCTTTGATCACTTCAAGTTGGACTACACCTTGAACAATAAGGAATACACATTGCAAGGCTTGATGCAAGATGTTCAAAGCGCTGAAAAGATCCTTGTGAAAGGCAAAGGTCAAGAGATTCATATGGTTGGTAAAGTTGCTACTGTTAAGACCCGTCAAAAGGTCAAGAAACAACAGAAGAAAAAACAACTTGGGCCTACCAAGGAGACCAAAAAAATAACCAAGATCAAAGGGAAGTGTTTCCTTTGTGGTGAAAAGGGACATTGGAAAAGTAATTGCCCAAAGTCTCAGAAAAAGAAGGAACAAGGTAATATTAATTATCTTGAAACATGTTTTTTGGCAGACTCTACCAATTCTTAGATCATAGACTCAGGAGCCACCAATCATGTTTGTTATTCCTTGTAGGGTTTTCAGGAAAAGAAAAGGCTAAATAAAGATGAAATCAACTTGCGTTTAGGCAACGGAGCGTTGGTGTCTACCAGTGCAGTGGGAGATGTTAGAGTTATCTTAGATTCTAGTATGCATTTAGATTTAATAGACGTTTATTATGTACCTCAATTCAAGAGGAATTTGATTTCAGTTTTTTGTTTGAATAATTTTGGATATTCGGTTACTTTTAATAGAGATTTTATTATTAGTAAGAATAACAAATTTATTTGCAAAGGTACATTGGAAAACGGTCTATTCTTTTTGCATAGGAATATTTCTCTCTTGTTAGACACAGAAACAATGGAACCTAATCATAAAAGAGTAAAATTATCAAAAGATGAAACCTACCTATGACATTTGGGCTTAGGTCATATTAACCTTAATAGGATTAAAAGATTGGTTAGTGATGGACCTTTAAGTGACTTAAAGGTTGATGATCTACCAACTTGTGAATTCTGTTTGGAAGGTAAGATGACTAAAAGGTCATTCACGACCAAAGGCACAAGAGCCATTGAATGTTTAGGATTAATACACTGATCAAGCCAAAATTGGTATGATTTTGGCACTCATTTCTGTTTCTTTTCACTTGTTTCTCGGGCATTTCCCGGTGTTTAATGTTGTTAAAATGAGTGTTTCAGGTTTTATCAAGTTTCAAGAGCAATGGAGATGAAGTGGAGGACTTGTGTGAAAAATGCCTCACAAATGGGAAGAAACAGGGCATTTTCGCCACTTAGGCATGAGAGGTCGCTACATGGGCACCATGGCGACAGAGGATTCTCCAAGTCATCAGAAGGTCGCCATTTGGGCGCCACTTGGTCGCCATAGCTACAGAAAGTCTCCAAATGAACCAGGTGGGGTCGCCACTTGGGGTCGCCATGGCGACCACCCTTGCAAGTGGCAACCTACTTCAATTAAGGCATGGTCGCCATTTAGGGTCGCCATGGCGACCTTGATGTTGCAAGTGGCGACCCCTTTACATTTTGCAGGGTCGCCACATATGGTCGCCATGGCGACCTAGAGGTGCAAGTGGCGACCTCTACACAAATTGGTCATGGTTGCCACTTGCTAAATGGCAAAAACGATGGTTCTCATAGCGACCCTTGCCTGTAACCGTTTTACGCACCATGGTCGCCATTGCGACGAAATAGCGAACAAGGCGCCACATCAGCGAATCAAGCGGTTATCAGTACATGTCCAAGAGTGTGTATAAATAGGATGATCATTCTTCTTCAAAAGGCATCGAAAATCTGAGAAAGAGATCAGAAAACACATTTGAGATCTAGCTCTTCATCCATGGCACACTATCCCTCATCCTCCATTTCTCTCCTTGAACTCATCTAATCCATCCAACCCTCAACACAAAACCTTGATTACTTCACTACATCATTCCTCATCTCACCATTTCTCCACCAAAATCCTTAGTCACTTCCCACCAAAACACCCACATTCCAAGACATATCCTCTACTTCCATTCCTTGCATCTAGGAGCATAGAGGAGAAGAAGGATCAAGCTTAAAGAAGGTGACCCAAGGGTTATTTCCTTACTATTTACTTCTTTTCATTTATTGCAAATATGTGTAACTAAACCCCTAATCTAGGGATAGATTTGAGGATCAATTGGTTGTGGGTTTAGCTTAGCTTGTAATGAATCTCTTATGTGTTCTATTCATTCAAATTAATTAGATTCCATTCATTATAATTGACTTGTATATCACTTGTTGATTGCTATCTTGAGTGGAGTAATTTGTTATATATTCATATGTAGATTGACAATCCTTGTATGATTAAGAACCCATTGGATAGGATAGATTAGTGGTGGGTATATCAACCCCACTAATCTAAGCCTCTAAGTGGTTAACATAATGAGATTGGTACATTAAAGTAGCTAGTTAGCTTACCCACATTCAATTGTTAATCGATCTATTCCCTAGCTATCTCATTAATTGATTTTATCACTATTCTTATCAAGGTGTTGAGTATTCTATTTTTCATAACATTTTTGTGTATTTTCATTTGAGTAGTTAGCATTGGTGGTTTTAGAAACCACACATCTATCAAATACTATGATTTACTTTATTGTTCAAAGATTAGTCAATTTATCTAATTAGCACTCCATTCCCTGTGGAACGAACTTGCTCACTATTTTGCTATCAAATCACATTTTAAAAAAAGGATTAAGTGGCTTAAAAGAGTTTTCAAGAAACAACCAAAAACTGTATTATTATTTTGTTGAGTACACATACGACACGCTCATCAAAAATGGCGCCGCTGCCGAGGAATGGTAGAGTTGATTACATAGATTGACTTTTCTTTTTAGTATGCATTTTCTTTTGTTGCTCATATTAGCAAGTAGTATTTCATTACAGATTTCTTTCGAATTTTTTTTATGTGGTAGTGTTGTGTTGTGCATATTTCAGGAAATGGATTCTCTTACGGAACAGATGGTGAATTTCACTAGAGAAATGACATCATTTGCCACAAGATCCTCAAAGGGAGTGGGAAGCCAAGTAAGAGTGCCCGAGGAGGAGGATTTCCATGAAGAAGATATAGATGATGAGATGAGAATATGCCTTCAAGAAACACAAGTAACTTATGAGAAGCTTTTGAATGGATTTATGGAGGTAAGTCAAAGTCGGTTCCTAAAGTTAGAGGAATCAATTAGTAGACTTGAAGGGCATGTAGGAAGAATTGCGGATAAGGTGTTAAGCGGTAGAGTAGTGAACCTACAACGGGGTCCAACCCCGTCATACCCTGGTTCCCTATGGACCTCGCAGCACCCCAACACAGTTTCCTATGGACCCCGCGGTACCCCGACACAGAGTTATACTGAGCATCTTGCTACAGTATGAACCCCGCAGTACCCCGACACAGAGTTCCACTAAGCATCCCACTATAGTACCAGCTAAACATTCCCCTACTCCATCAGCAGGATGCCTACTGGCTTACACTTCCTAACATAGCCACTTCGTCAAGTAAGAAGATATCAAGCAGCAAGATTCTCGAATCAGAATTTGAAAGCTCCATAAGAGACCCATCAAAACGCTGTCGTACAAAGGAGACATGCTCCTTTCCGCCAACTAAGAGTTCTATTTTAAGCAGGTCAACTCAGTTAGAGTCCTTCTAGGAAGGAAATATTTGCTACGAGATTAACTCCTCCTAGGAAGGAAAGACTAGATTCCACGCATAAAACTCCAAGATTATCTCCTAAAAAGAGGACGATCCTGCGTGAGCCAAACCCTAGACCGAAATTATAGGAGTGCATGGCAAGCAACAGGACCTATATATACAACATCTTACCAGAAAGGGGACTAAAAATTTTCTCTGAAAACCCCACATTCAAGTTCTACTTATCAACAGGCATATATTCACCATCACCACCATCTCCATTACTTACCAAATCCCCATACATCACTGTAACCCCTAAATACATAGTTCATATATCTGTATTGCAAATGGACGATCAATAAAAGCTTTTTTTTTTTTTTGATTTCATGTATTCCATATCATACTTGCATTGATAAAAACATAGTCGGTATCAAACTACGTGATATCCCTCCGACCAAGATCGATCTCGATCTTGGTCCTTTTAAAGTTGTTATTTGGAATTCCATCCCATTAACGATTTTCAGATAACAAAAATCTTTACATATTAATAAAGTGATTTCTGTTTGTTAACAAAATCTTATATAGCATTTATTATTATAATTGTCAAAATAAATAATCATAAGGTTAAAAGACTATGAGAAAAGAAGAATTGTTCGTACATCTGGATATGTATGAGGTAGACACAATTCTTTAGTTAGTCTTGAATAACGTTCACAACTTAAGTTAAAGGTTGGGCACCTTTATCTTGTTAAAGTTGTAGAATTCTTTTACTAGATTCTTTTACTCGAAGACCCTTCGATGATTTTAGACTCATCACAACACATTTGAGTGGGATCAAATGTGTTGTGATGAGTCTAAAATCATCGAAGGGTCTTCGAGTAAAAGAATCTAGTGCATTGGGTGCATTGAACTGGATCACAATGAAATACTTTTTTCTAGAACTGTCAATAGATAAAAGTCTTTTCATTATCAGGACAATCGGAGAGTCTATCTTAATCCTGAGATAAATGATGGACTTATGGTTGCAAGTGTTATCATCTGAGCTATCAATGAGTACGATTATATAGCATAGTCTATCCTTGATAGTTTGGTGGTATTCATTTGTTAATCGATAGAGGGCTTCATTTATAGATATGGACATCGTGGCTCCATTTATTAAATGTGAGTAGAATATCATCATATGGATGCTTTGTGGTTTTGGATATTAAATCTTAACGTTGAGTTTTCAATAGTGTCTATTGAAAGATGACTTCTGGACAAGTCATAATATATATCCAAGTTCAAAGTGTGGTCATATGAGTAAATATGGTAACTTGGAAAGCTATAGGCGGTCTATGAGCTCTTGGCGATTACTGATATTCTTCACGAGGATTCACTATCTCCCATATGATTGTCTAGGGTATGAATGAGAATCGTTGACTTATTCTATCTTTATTTAAGAGTGCAATTTTAGTTCATTAGTGGAATAAACTAAAATTAATAGATGTAACCTAAGTGAATCATTTGGTGATTGTGATTGGGTTATATCTATTGACATTTAAATTTAGATACGCTAAGATCCCCAATCCGCACGGACTTGCATGAATCACTTGATATATTTTACCGGACTATTTGTGGGTCCATTTAGAATTGTATTTAATATATTAAGAATATAATTTGCACATTATTTATTTAATGAACTGTTTAATTATATTAATATATTAATGAAAGGCATGTGGGCTTGTTTCTTTTAGTAAGAATGGGTCTAGTTCACATGTGGGCTTTTTATTAAAGTCCAAATGGATTAAATAAAATAAGAAAACAATATGTAGGCCCAAGTTCTAGTCATGGGCGGCAATGGCTAATTTTTAGCACATTATATTATTTTATTTTATTATTTAATTAAATGGAAATTAATTAATATATTAATTAATTATTTAATTAAAAATCAAATATTTTTCTGATTAGGAAATATGTTTCCTAGTAGTATACTACTATTAGTATTATACTAAATATAAAAAACTTTATTTGTTTAGTTAAATTAGGAAGTCTTTTATATAATCACAAATACACTAAAGAGTTAGATTAGGGTTTGAATTCTAAGAAGTCTTTTGTATCCTATTTGGAAAAGGACTTTGGTGATCACCTTATTGGACAAGGTAAGAATTTGGCCACCCTAAATAAACTAGGGCAAAATTTTGGCCACCCTAAATAAAATTAGGGCAAAAATTCGGTCCCTATATAACACTAGGGAGAATTTTCGGCCAACCCTAATTTTTGCTTTTGAAGAATTATTTTTCCTTTGCTAAATTGAAAAATAAAATCCTACTCTAAGACTAGTGAGTGATTCAGCCAAGAGGGGTGTGAGAAAAGAATTGTTCTTGCTTCGATAGTGTACTAGTGATCTTTATACACACTTTCGAATTAGGTTCACGTGAATTTCAATTTTACGATTGTGAATTCAAAAGTGACCAGAACATTCTTAGCAACATTTTGGAGATTGTAGTGACTAATAGATTCAGAAAAGTTTTTGTTGTCCATTCTCAGGTTCATAATTCAAAGAAGGGAGACCACGCTCCTAAGTGATTCACGTTCGTGATCGGTTTTGGAAGATCTTGCGGATTACCATTGACATTAGTTAATCGGATCACGCGACAAAGGTATTTCATCTTTTCGCATATATGTAATTAATTAAAGGGTTAAGGTTCAATATGGAAAACATTTTAAAATATACTAAACTCTCTTTTAGTCTCGCTTCCGCTGCGTGCACGAATTTTTCCCTACAAGGGTGTACTGATTGAGGAGAGTCTTTCCAAAGGGAGATGATGGAGGTTTACTGTTTTCTGACAAGCCTCGCAGGATCGTGCAAACTGCTTTGCATCCTGGTGTATAATCTGCTAGGAGTAGCCCATTCTAATTATCTGGTAAGCTAGTGTTTCGCCCGATGCATGATTTCCACAGTCCCCTGAGTGCACCTCATCGAGTGCCCTATATGCATCGTCTGAGTGAAGACATCTGAGTAGGGGAAGAGATTTCCCTTTACGGTAGAGGTATCCATCCACCAAGTAGTACCGAGTAGCAATTCTTTTAAGTCGGCGGGCTTAATCTAGATTCGAAAGGAGAGTGTCACTTTGAAGGTAGTCTGCTATTGGATCCATCCAACAGAAGGGGCGGCTGACTGAGAGGACTTCTACGGCCTTAGCTATGCTGGAAAAAAAAATCAGTTGGAGTGGCACTAGTTGCCTACGAGGACAGACTTACAGTAATATCGGGATGCCTCATCAAGGTACCTGATTCCTTACTTCGCCATTTCAAGACTAGGAAATAGCCTTATAGTGCTCCTGCTGCCTTGGTCGGGGAATACCCTCCTCCAAGAAGCCTGGTGCTAAACTGGCCATAGTTGCCTACCAGGACCGACTTACAGTAGGATTGGGATGCCTCATCAAGGTACCTGATTCCTTACTTCGCCATTTCAAGACTAGGAAATAGCCTTATAGCGCTCCTGCTGCCTTGGTCGGGGAATACTCTCCTCTAAGAAACCTGGTGCTAAAGTGGCCTTAGTTGCCTACTAGGACAGACTTACAATAGGATCGGGATGCCTTATCAAGGTATCTGATTCCTTACTTCACCATTTCAAGACCAGGAAATAGCCTTTGTTAGGATTATGCTCAATAGCAAGAGTGTAATAATGTAATTAACAATCTTTTTCATATTAATAAAGTGATTTCTGTTTTAAACAAATCTTATAACATTTATAGTTTAATAATTGTCAAAGTAAATAATCATAAGGTCTAAAGACTATGAGAAAAGAAGAATTGTTCATACATCTGGATATGTATGTGGTAGACACAATTCTTTAGTTAGTCTTGAATATCGTTCACAACTTAAGTTAAAGGTTGGGCACCTTTATCTTGTTAAAGTTGTAGAATTCTTTTGCTAGCATTTGAGTGGGATCAAATGAGATATGATGAGTCTAAAATCATCGGAGTGTCTTCGAGCAAAAGAATCTAGTGCACTGGGTGCATTGAACAGGATCACAATGAAATACTTTATCTATAACCGTCAGTAGATAAAAGTAATTTCATTATCAGAACAATCGGAGAGTCTATCTTAATCCTGAGATAAATGATGGACTTATGGTTGCAGGTGATACCATTTGAGCTATCAATGAGTACGATTATATTGCATAGTCTATCCTCGATAGTTTGGTGATATTCATTTGTTAATCGATAGAGGACTTCATTTATAGATATGGACATCGTGGCTCCATTTATTAAATGAGAGTATAATATCATCATATGGATGTTTTGAGGTAATTGGATATTAAATCTCAACGTTGAGTTTTCAATAGTGTCTATTGAAAACATGGCTTCTGGACAAGTCAAAATATCCAAGTTCAAAACGTGGTCATATGAGTAAATATGGTAACTTGGAGAGTTATAGGCGGTCTATGAACTCTTGGTGATTACTGATATTAATCACGAGGATACACTATCTCCAATATGATTGTCTAGGGTATGAATGAGGAAACATCTTCCTTTTCTGTCTTTATTTAAGAGTTCAATTTTAGCTCTTTAGTGGAATGAGTTAAAATTAATGGATCGGACCTAAGTGAATCATTTGTTGATTGTGATTAGGTTATGTCTATTGAAGCTTAAATTTAGATAGCCCACCAAGATCCCCAATCCACACGGACTTGCATGGATCACTTGATATATTCTACCGGACCGATTTAGGGTCCATCAAGAATTGCATTTAATATATTAAGAATATAATTTGCACATTATTTATGTAATGGGCTGCTAAATTATATTTATATATTAATGGATGACATGTGGGCTTGTTTCTTTTAGTAAGAATGGGTCTAGTTCACATGTGGGCTTTTTATTTAAAGTCCTATGGATTTAATGAAATAAGAAAATAATATTTGGGCCCAATATTATTATATGGGGCGGCAAGGTGGTTAAAATAACCTTAATATTATTTTGTTTTCATTATTTAATTAAATAAGAATTAATTAATTTATTAATTAATTGTTTAATTAAGAAATAAATCTTTTCTAAATAGGAAATATGATTCCTATTTGTATACTATTGGTAGTAGTGTACTTAAATTAAAAGACTTGTTTGACAAGGAAATAAATAATTAATTTTATTTATTTAATCAAATAAGAAGTCTTTTTATTTTAGTCAAATAAGGAATAAAATATTTATGAGTTGGATTAGGGTTTGAACTCTTAGAAAGTGAATTAGGGTGCAACTAAAACTCCTATATTTTTGGAGTGAAAATTGCGGAAACCCTAATTCTTTTTGGTGAAAGAATTCGGCCACCCTAGTTAAGAAAGAGAAAAGAAATTTTGCCACATATAAGGCCATTTATTATTTTTGGCCAGACTAGGGTTTTATGTGCAGAATTTTTTCTTCTTCTTCTTCTTCTTCTTCTCAATTCATAGATAGAGGTTTATTATTCTACTAAAAACAAAAGGAACATAGATTATTCTTTGATGGTATATTGTTTGCTTATTCATCAATAAGCTTGTATATACTACATCGATCAAGGTTCACGCGAGTTTCGATTATAAGATTGAGAACTCAAAAGTGACCGGAATAATCTTAGGTTTCTTTAGATTGTTTTTGGGACTAACGAATCAAGAAAAGTTTGTTATATCCGATCTCAGGTTTGCAATTCAAAGAAAGGGAGACCACGCTCCTAGGTGATCCACGTTCGTGCTAGGATTGAAGATCTTGCGGATTACCATCGACGTAAGTCAATTGGATCACGCGACAAGAGGTATTAATCTTTTGTTATTTATTATATATCTTTAATTAATCAAAAGGGTTTAAGGTTCATAAAATTGGAAAAATTTTAAAAGCTACTAAACCTATTTTTTTTAGTCTCGCTTCCGCTGCGGGTATATTTTTTCCCTACAATTGGTATCAGAGCCTAGGTTGAACCCTTTTAATTAATTAATGTATATATACGTGGATCGATTTCTTTTTATTGTGATTATGCATGTTTTAGAAAGAGATGGCACTCTAGGTATTCGCATATATAATTACATGTGATGTATGGATTTATATATGTTTTATGTGGATTGTTATTGCTCGATTTTGGTCCTAGATTTTCTATGTAATTTTGTTTTCGGAATTGTAACAAGAAGGGTGGTCTATCATTGCCATAATTCCTTCTTGGTAGTTGCTATATTTGTTTTTATGTATTAATTATTGCTGCAGTTTTTTAATGTATTAAAAAAATAAAGTGCAGTATTTTTTACTGCTGTAAATAAAAATAAAATAAATTTTTGCAGTATTTTTATTTTTTGTTTAAATTAAATTATAACACGTTCTACATCGAAGAATCGAAGACGTGAAGCAACCGGAACCAAGAACGAGCACCGTGCGCACCCTAGGAGTGGATTGGGCTGCGCATGGCAAGCCCAAAGCTTGGTGGGCTGCGCACGGCAGCCTTGCAAAGCCTAATGGGCTGCGCATGGCAGCCCCTTATGTGGGGTTGTGGGCCGTGCAATCCCAAGGGTGGAGGCCGAAGGATGAGCGTATGGTTGATGGGCCACTTGAAGATCTTGTATTCCAAATTCATTGTAATTTACTTGTTTTTCTAGGATGGGCCAAAATTGTTGCTATTTATTTTATGCTTAAATATTACAATATTTGTTATTGTATGATAACATGTCATATAGAATAGGAGTGCCACTCATATATCTCTTTTGGTATGAACATGCATTGAATGATTTAGGTATCTAAATTGGCATCTAGATAACTTGGTAAATCATTCTATGGTATTTAATCACACGCCTTAAATAATTGAGTGGGAGAAGGTGTTTTTGTAACACCTATGGCCTCCAAGGTTAGTTGAGCTTAATTATTTATTGGTAATCCCCCCAAGGGGAGTCCATGAATGGAATTTAGCAATATACTTCCTTACAAGGATAGACTAGACAATGGACTCAAACGAGATCTACTCCCCAAGGAGGGATTTTCGTGAGAGAAAATTGAGGGTCGATATCTTGGTGACACACTCATTGTAATTTTATTGATATCCTCCCAAGAGTTCTTGTCAGTAAAATTGCAAGGCTAAAATTGAAAACGCTGGTTGTTATGTTAACAATTAGGTGGGACCTAGTCTAACTAGTAAATGGTGTGAACTCCCAAAGGAGGCGTAACATTTATGGGTGTTAGATCACCGTTGAATTTTTATGATTGAGTTATTCATCTAATTCAAGATAAATATTTAAAGTGCTTTATCATGATTATTTACTTATATATGCTTTGTTTTTATTCAGAAATCATGACCCCATCACTTATGAACATCCTGAAAGATAAAACTTTAACCGGTAATAATTATGTCACATGGAAAAGGAAAATTGGGTTGTTGCTGCAAGCTGGAAAAATATAAATTTTGTTCTAACTACTCCTAAACCACCTGCTCTTACTAATGAATCTAATGCAATGAGACGAGTATGAGCAGTGGAAGACCTCTAATGAGATGGCCAAATGGCTACCATCTCCGACGTGTTGCAACAGCAGAATGAAGGAATAGGGTCTGCTGCTGATATGATGATGTCTCTAGAAGAGATTCATATGGTTGGTAAAGTTGCTACTATTAAGACCCATTAGAAGGTCAAGGAATAATAGAAGAAAAAGCAACTTGGGCCTACCAAGA
This sequence comes from Acer campestre, assembly GCA_954870605.1. NCBI lineage: Eukaryota > Viridiplantae > Streptophyta > Magnoliopsida > Sapindales > Sapindaceae > Acer > Acer campestre. The sequence goes on from OX940805.1 coordinate 2,652,872, forward strand.
AAGAGACTAAGAAAGTAACCAAGATCAAAAGGAAGTGCTTCTTTTGTGGTGAAAAGAGACATTGGAAAAGTAATTGCCCAAAGTTTCAGAATAAGAAGGAACAAGGTAATGCGAATTATCTTGAAACATGTTTTTCTGGCAGATTCTACAGATTCTTGGATCGTAGACTCTGGAGCCAATAATCATGTTTGTTATTCCTTATGGGGGTTCCAAGAAAGGAGAAAGCTGAGTAAGAATGAAATCAATTTACGCTTGGGCAACAGAACGTTAGTGTCTGCAAGTGCAGTGGAAGATATTAGAGTTTGTTTGGATTCTAGAAGGCATTTAGATTTAATAGACGTTTATTATGTACTTCAATTCAAGAGGAATTTAATTTCAGTTTCTTGTTTGAATAAATTTGGATATTCAGTTACTTTTAATAAAGTTTTTATTATTAGTAAGAATGACAAAGTTATTTGCAAGGGTACATTGGAAAACGGTCTATACTTTTTGCATAGAAATATCTCTCACTCGTTAGACACAGAAATAACGGAACCTAATCATAAAAGAGTTAAATTATCAAAAGATGAAACCTACCTTTGGCATTTACGCTTATGTCATATTAACCTTAATAGGATTAAAAGATTGGTAAGTGACGGACCTTTGAGTGACTTAAAGGTTGATGATCTACCAACTTGTGAATCTTGTTTGGAAGGTAAAATGACCAAAAGGACGTTCTCTGCCAAAGGTGCCAGAGCCACTGAATGTTTAGGATTGATACACACTGATGTATGTGGACCTATGAGCATTCAAGCCAGAGGTGGATATGAGTACTTCATCACTTTCACAGATGATTACTCAAGATTTGGCTATGTGTATCTCATGCGACATAAGTCGGATGCTTATGACATGTTCAAAGCATTTAAAGCTGAAGTGGAAAATCAGCTTGAGAAACACATAAAAATCTTGAGATCTGATCGTGGTGGAGAATATCTATCTGGTGAGTTTCAGCAATATCTTATTGATAATGGGATAGTTTCTCAGTTTTCTGCACCAGGTACACCTCAACAAAATGGGGTAGCAGAAAGGAGAAATAGAACTCTTTTGGATATGGTTAGGTCAATGTTGAGTTATTCAACACTTCCTATTTCTTTTTGGGGATATGCTTTACAAACTGCTATATACATTCTAAACGATGTACCATCTAAGTCTATTCCTAAAACACCGCATGAGTTGTGGACTGGGCGCAAGCCTAGTTTACAACACTTAAGGATATTTGGTTGTCCTGCGCATGTGTTAAAAGGAAAGACAGAAAAGATGGAGTCCCGTTCAGAAACATGTATATTTGTAGGGTATCCAAAAGAAACTAAAGGATATTATTTTTATAGTCCTTCAGATCTTAAAGTATTTGTTTCGACAAATGCTAAATTTCTGGAAAAGGACTATATGAATGATTTTGTGCCTAGAAGTAGAATTGTCCTGAATGACATGTCAGGAGATACAATTCCACGAGAGGTTACACAACCAAACCCAATTGTAAGTTCCTATCCAACACAAGATCAACAACCTACCATTCCTCGTCGTAGTGGGAGGGTTAGAACACAACCCGAAAGATACATCGGTCTGGGAGAATCAGTGGAGAATCTCCCGGACGACGATGATCCCTATACGTACAAGGAAGCTATGGAGGATGTTGATTGTCGCCATTGGCAAAAGGCAATGCAATCTGAGATTGAATCTATGTTCAATAACAAAGTCTGGTCCCTTGTAGACTTGCCTAAAGGGATAAAACCCATTGGGTGCAAGTGGGTATACAAGAGGAAAAAAGGTATGGATGGAAAGGTGGAAACCTTTAAAGCTAGATTGGTAGCTAAAGGGTATACACAGAAAGAAGGTATCGATTACGAGGAAACCTTCTCTCCTGTGGCCATGCTTAAATCCATTAGGATACTCTTATCCATTGCAGCATCTTTAGATCTAGAGATTTGGCAAATGGATGTCAAGACAGCTTTCCTTAATGGAAGTCTTGACGAGAGCATCTACATGATGCAACCAGAAAGATTCATTGAAAAGGGCCAAATGGAAAAGGTATGCAAGTTGCAGAAATCCATATATGGATTAAAGCAAGCATCCAGATCCTGGAACATAAGGTTCAATCAAGCTGTCAAAGGTTTTGGATTTATTCAGAATCTTGACGAACCATGTGTATACAAAAGGATTAAGGGCGACAAGTTGGTTTTCCTGATTCTTTATGTTGATGATATACTACTCATCGGAAACGATGTAGGTGTATTGACATCAGTAAAAGAATGGTTAGCAAAACAATTTGATATGAAGGACTTAGGAGAAGCAAGTTTTATTCTAGGTATCCAAGTTATAAGGGATAGAAAGAATAGAACGATTGCATTATCCCAAGCTTCATACATAGACAAGATCTTGTCTAGGTTTTCCATGCAGGATTCCAAGAAAGGTATGTTACCTTTCAGACATGGAATCAAGCTTTCTAAGGAACAAGTTCCTAAGAATGAGCATGAAGAGCAATTCATGAGTAGAGTTCCATATGCCTCGGCAGTTGGAAGTCTCATGTATGCAATGCTCTGTACTAGACCAGATATTTGTTTTGCCGTTGGCATAGTTAGCAGGTTTCAATCGAAACCTGGTCCTGATCACTGGACGGCAGTCAAGCATATTTTCAAGTATCTTAAGAGAACGAGAGATAATATGCTTGTATACTCTGGAGGGGATTTAATTCCCGTTGGGTATACAGATTCTGATTTTCAATCAGATTCTGACTCCAGAAAATCCACATCAGGGGCTATGTTTACTATTGGAGGAGGAGCAGTTATATGGAGGAGCATCAAGCAATCTTGTATTGCTGATTCCACCATGGAATCTGAGTATGTTGCTGCATGCGAAGCTGCCAAAGAGGCTGTTTGGCTCCGCCAATTCTTAATTGACTTGGAAGTGGTTCCTAGTGCGAATACGCATATCACTATCTACTGTGACAACAGTGGAGCAGTGGCTAATTCGAAAGAACCAAGAAGTCACAAGAGAGGTAAACACATTGAAAGAAAATATCATCTTTTAAGGGAGATTGTTCAAAGAGGTGACGTGACGATTACCAAAATCGCGTCAGCAGAAAATCTAGCAGATCCCTTCACAAAAGCTCTACCTCAAAAGAGTTTCGATGGGCACCTAGAGAATATGGGCTTGAGAGATATGACACATTTGCTATAACGCAAGTGGGAGATTGTTAGGATTATGCTCAATAGCAAGAGTGTAATAATGTAATTAACAATCTTTTTCATATTAATAAAGTGATTTCTGTTTTAAACAAATTGTTATCCGAAAATCGTTAGGAGGACAATAATCCAAATAACCACTTTAAAAGGGTCAAGATCGAGAATGATCCTGGCCGGAGGGGTATCAAGTAGTTCGATACCGACTAGGTCCCTGCCAATGTAAGCATAATCAAGAATACGTGAAATCGAATAAGAACTCGTTTTATTGATCACTCTTTTTTAATACATGAATACATCGACCATGAGATCATCACGTTACATAAGAGTTTAAGTCGGTAATGAGGGTGATGATAGCGGTGGTGAATCTGTGCCTGTCGATAAGTAGTGTGTTCGATCCCCGTTTCTGAAGAAACTGTTTCATTTATATAGGTGTGTTGCTTGCCATGCACTCCTAAAATCTCGGTTTAGGGTTTGGCCAACGCAGAATCGTCCTCCTTCTAGGAGATAATCTCGGAGCTTTAATGCGCTGAATCCAATCTTTCCTTCCTAGGAGGAGTCAATCACTTACCTTCCTAGTAGGATTCTTACTGTACTGTTTTGCTTAAATTAGGACTCTCTGGCGGGAGGAAGTACTTCTCCTCTGTACGACAGCGTTTTAATGAGTCTTTTATGGAGTTTTTAGTTGTTGGTGTTAGAGTCCGGCTTCCTGGTGCTCTTCTGCTTTAACGGGCTACCTATATTTAATAAGCATCCTACTGACGGCAGTAGGGGGATATGTAGTTGTCTTGTAACGAGATGGTCAGTAGAACTCCGTGTCGGGGTGCTGCGGGGTCCCTAGGGTGTAGTGTTGATGGGACGATGCGGGGTCCCTAGGGTGCCCGATCATACCCAGGCTTGGTCCTTTGAGACGCTGGCGGGGTGGATCCTGCTGAGAGAGGCTCATACCTGGACCAATCGGGCTCTACTCTGTCGAGGTATCTGGATTGTGTTCGCACCTGCTTTCCGTGTTAAGGTGGAAAATTCTTCCTTGGTCCCTCGCCAATTTTGGCGGTTAACAGAAGTGCCCCCTGACTTGGACACTGATACTCTATCGGGGTCGGGGTTGGAGTCAGGATCTTTTTGTTTGCTTGAAGGATTTTCCACCTTATCCACTTACTTCCTTGTCTGACTAGGTTTCCACCTAGAAAGGGGGGGGGGGGGGGGGTCTTTATTCCGTACGTTGTTATTTGTTTGCGTGTCGACTGTTGATTGGGCTCCCCGTTTTTCAAAAAGAGCCGTTTTGGCGCGATTAATGCGAAAAAAACGCCTCGACCCATCCTTCCGGTCACCAATTCTGATTTCCGAGTACGTAACCGTCATTTTCCCTCTATAAATAGACCGGCTTCAAATAGCGCTTCTCACCTTCAAGCTTTCTGACTTTTCAAAATCGAACGAGAACAAAAAAACTCTCCCTGACCCCTTTTCTTTCTTACTTTCCTAATTTTCTTATTCTTTTCTCCTTCTCTTTCAATGGCTTCTCCTTCACGAATCCCTTCTTCTCAAGAAGTTGCTGCCGAACAAAACCCTTCTACAGCGGCGAATCCTATTCGACCTGAACCTGCTTCGCCTCCCCAGTCCGATAGCATCGACGCCCTCTTCAGTATGGAGGCGGCCGACGTGGTGGTAGATTCCCCAACCTCGGAGAGGAAGAAACGGGGTCGGGAGGAGGATAGTGACACCCCGCTAGCTCAACGCCGTCGCTCCGCTCGAAACCCGCGAGTTGGGTTGGGTTCCCGTAGTCGTCCCGAAGACCCGGTTTTGATCGGTGATGAAGTGGGCGCCGCTAAGTCTGGTGATGGTGACTGAAGCAACGACGAGAGGGTTTCTCTAGTTGGGGTCCAGGCCGGCTCCTTCGTCCTTTTTCATGACGGGAGGATAGTCCCCGACTCCGTCTGCACCCAGGATACTTTAGCAAAGCTAAGGGAGGAGTATAGGATCCCGGATAACATCATCCTCTCTCTTCCTCACCGGGGATTTGATGTCTATACCCCGCCTCAAGATCGTCTTTTGATCCACAAGGCAGCCTTCGAATGCGGTGTTCGACTGCCCCTGCACCCTACGCTACGCCGGGCTCTTGTCGCACTGGAGTTAGCCCCATTACAGATTTCACCGGGGTTCTGGAAACACCTGACGGGGTTTCTGGTGCTCTAGAAGGAGCAGTGCGAGAAGGATCTCATTGAGCGAGAGCCGAGATTAGATGAACTCCGCTACCTCTTCAACATCGCCAGTATGGTTCCCCGGGGTCAGTTTTACCTTAGGGCGAACAACGACATGAGGTTCATCGTCCCATGAGCAAACGTGAAGTATGCCGCGCCCTGAAAGGAAGAATGGATAGTGGTGGAAGGCGAGTGGGGGCACACCGCCTTTATTGGGGGATATGAATACCCCGTCCCTACTCAATTCACAGTGCGGGATAAATGGGCGAAGGGGGTGCTTGCTCCTGAATCCCGTGAAATCCTTGCGAGGATCATGAAGAGGGGGTATACCAATATGCAATATCCCACTCTTGATCCCTTTGAGGGGGCCCGCGTGGAGCGGTATTTGAAGATATCCCTTGCTCTTCCCGGTGAGTTGACTGTTCCTTACTCGTTTACTTTTCTACTTACTTATTTTCTTTGTTTTCTTTCTTATTGAGTATCTTTCCTTTTTGCAGTGTCTGCTGCTCCGGTGCTAGCGGGATCTCCTTCCACTGGGGCAGGGGGGATAATTCTGTCAGCTCCTCCCTCCCCTGTCCCTTCTCCTACCCCTGCTGCCAAGGCTGCGTCAAAAACGCCTGCTTCTGCTCCGGCGAGGTCTAAGACCAAGACTCCCCTTCCCTCTTCTCCTCCATCGCGTTCAAAGATTTCAGCGATGTTGGCTAGGGCGGCTAAGGCCCGAGGCTCTGGGAGGTCGGCACAGAAGAAAGCCGCCCCTGTAGCAAAGACTTCCCCTACTCCTCCTCCTACTATAACGTTCCCTGAGGACCCTGCGCGCATCCTGGTGGAAGAAGCAGCTGTCCACATCCCTACCCCTGCTGCTGCTGTTGCTTCTGGATCAGGGCCAAGGGGCGCTACCATTGACGAGGTGGTTTCCCGATTCGCGGACTCGTGCCCTGGTGGGAGTTTGATGGATATGGCCAAGCTTCCTACTGACGTTTTGGTCACCAAAGGGGCATCGGTTCTGGCCGAGGTGAGCTTCTACTTCCTTCCCGCTACTTCTTTTCTTCTTCTGGCCAAAGATTAACTTTCTTTTTTCTTGTAGGGCTTCAAGTTTGCCATGGCCATGGAGAGGCAGCTGCTGACCTTGAGGGAGGCTTATATCGGTCTCCAAGCGAGGCTGGAGGATACCCAGCAGGAACTAGCCCATACCCAACAGAGCGTGGCTCCCCTGCTGCAAGACGTAAAAAACGCAGAAGAATGGAGGCAGGAGGCCTTGGTGGCTCTTAGGCGTGCGGAACGCAGCCTGGACACTGAGACAGTCCGGTCTCTACGCCGCCGGGAAGAAAGGGAGTGCGTGAAACGAGAGAAAACGCTGCTACAGAGCGAGAATCAACTCCTGCGGGAGACCATAGCAGGCTTGGAAGCTCAGCAAGGGCCTTCATTCGAAGACGGTTATTTTACAGCCTGCTATGAGGTAGCCACAGCTTTGCCTCCTCCCTTCGACCTCGAGGCAGCTCTGAACTGGGATCGGGAGCAAATCATGGCAAAGGCTGCCCAGCTAGCAGGAGGGGACCAAGAAACAGAAGCCCCTCCACATGAGGTAGTTCATCCGGGTCAAGGAGCTAACGCGGCGGCTGAGGTTCTTCTCGATGGTAGCGAGGGTGCTACTCTAGATCCTCCTATTCTCGAAGACCAGGTGGTGGACCCCGAGTCGGCTACGGGAGTAGTCATTGTGGAGGAAGATGATGGGCCAGCTAGATCCGAGGTCCCTATGGTTGAAGGGATTCAGTCTGGGTCTTCTGCCATGGAGGGGGCGGTTCAAACTGATGCAGCAACTGAGCCTTTGGGAGAAGGGGCGGCTGGCCAAGGAGAGCATCCAGAGGAGGAAACAGAAAATTAGTCTGGCCTCCCTTTATTATTAAAATTTTTGTAGCCTGACTGGGGAATGGGGCACCCCGTTTATAAATATAGCAGCTTTTCTGAATACTGTGTCTTGTTTACTTTGTACTTAGAAAACTCTCACTGCATATAAATTTGTTGATACTTGGAATCCTGTTGAATACTTGGACCCCGATGAGTAATAAGGACGATGACTGGACCCCGATGGGTAATAAAGATAAAACATGTGGCGCTTATGTGACCGTAAAAATCAGCGGGTCAGATCAAATCTTCCTTTAATCGAACTCCCAATAGTATGAAATGTAAAGCAGTCAGTTGAGGAAGCCTGCTACTTACGAACCGTTTGTCTTGCTGAGGATGAACTTCCAAGTCTCTTTCTGACTGCTGGTCCGCTGTCGGGGTAGCAAGCGGGGAAATAAAGAGTGAAGTATCCCGATGAGTCACCCCGATGTTACTGTAGATCTGTCCTGGTAGGCAACTAAGGCCACTTTAGCACCAGGCTTCTCGGAGGGGGGTATTCCCCAACCAAGGCTATCCTGGTAGGCAACTAAGGCAACTTTAGCACCAGGTTTCTCAGAGGAGGGTATTCCCCGACCGAGGCAGCAGGAGCGCCCTTAGGCTATTTCCTGGTCTTGAGGCGCTTTAACAATGGAGATCCTCTTGGCGGGCTTGACCCAGTCCAAGGCAGCAGGAGCGCCCTTAGGCTATTTCCTGGTCTTGAGGCGAAGTAAGGAACCAGGTACCCTGAGGCAGCCCGACTCTTACTGTAATCTGTCCTGGTAGGCAACTAAGGCCACTTTAGCACCAGGCTTCTCGGAGGAGGGTATTCCCCGACCAAGGCTATCCTGGTAGGCAACTAAGGCCACTTTAGCACCAGGCTTCTCAGAGGAGGGTATTCCCCGACCGAGGCAGCAGGAGCGCCCTTAGGCTATTTCCTGGTCTTGAGGCGCTTTAACAATGGAGATCCTCTTGGCGGGCTTGACCCAGTCCAAGGCAGCAGGAGCGCCCTTAGGCTATTTCCTGGTCTTGAGGCGCTTTAACAATGGAGATCCTCTTGGCGGGCTTGACCCAGTCCAAGGCATCAGGAGCACCCTGAGGCTATTTCCTGGTCTTGAGGCGCTTTAACAATGGAGATCCTCTTGGCGGGCTTGACCCAGTCCAAGGCATCAGGAGCGCCCTGAGGCTATTTCCTGGTCTTGAGGCGATTCCGTGATGATGATTCTGTAGGTGATTATCGGAGAATCCCGTAGGAGACAATCAAGCACTGGAACACAGGAGAATCATATAGAAGAAGAAAGAATTGCTTTTATTTAATTTCCCAAACGGTACAAACATGAACTCGGGGTGAGTATCCCGCTAGATAAGAACATAGTTTCTAAGGATAGAATTTTTGAAGATGATCGGAATTCCATGTATGATCCACTGGGTAACCCTCCATGTCTTCGAGCTTGTAAGCACCACCCCGGAGTGATGCCTTAATCAAGTATGGACCCTCCCAGTTAGGGGCTAGTACCCCGTCAGACCTCCTACGAGTATTCTGGGTCACCTTCTTGAGAACCAAGTCTCCCTCTTTGAAATTTCGGGCCCTCACCTTCTTGTTGAAGTGTCGGGCTATCTTACTCTGGTATATGGCCACCTTCTCTGCAACCTTGCTTTGTTTTTCTTCCAGCAGGTCCAAGCTAGCTCTCAACTTGGCCTCGTTATCTTCTGGTTTGTAATTTTGAACCCGGAAAGATATGAGCTTATGTTCGATGGGCAAGACTGCTTCAGCCCCAAATACCAGGGAATAGGGAGTTTCTCCGGTTGCTGTCCGCCTAGTTGTTCTGTTGGCCCAAAGTACATTGGGTAATTCTGCCACCCATAATCCTTTCTTCTGTTGGAGCTTTTTCTTTAGGAGCTTCTTAATGGTCTTGTTGGTTGCTTCGACCAGCCCGTTGGTTTGAGGATGGGCCACCGAAGCAAAACGGAGATTGATCCTCCGGTCTGCACAGAATTCTCGGAAGTTGGCATTGTCAAATTGCTTTCCTAAATCAGTTATGATGGCCATCGGGGTGCCAAATCGGCAGACTATGTGTTCCTTGACAAAGTTGGTGGTCTTTTCTTCGGTTATCCGGGTGAGTGCCTTAGCTTCCACCCACCGAGTAAAGTAATCTATCGCCACTACTGCGTGCTTGGTTTGGCCGGGTACAGTGGGAAGTGGCCCGATCAAGTCTAGTCCCCAGATGGCAAAGGGGTAGGGAGTGCTGATTGAGGAGAGCCTCTCTGGTGGGAGATGATGGAGGTTTGCTGTTTTCTGACAAGCCTCGCAGGATCGCGCGAACTGCCTTGCATCTTGGTGTATAGTTGGCCAGTAGTAGCCCATCCTAATTACCTGGTAAGCCAGCGTTTTCCCTGACACGTGGTTACCATAATCCCCTGAATGCACCTCACTGAGCGCCCAATGCGCGTCATCAGGATGGAGGCACCTGAGTAGAGGGAGAGATTTCCCCTTACGGTATAGGTATCCTTCCACCAAGCAGTATCGGGTGGCTGTCCTCTTGAGCCGACGGGCTTGATCCGGATCCGCTGGGAGAATGTCGCTTTGGAGATAGTCTGCTATTGGATCCATCCAACATGGGAGGCGGCTTACTGGGAGGACTTCTGCCTCTTTCGCTATGCTGGAGAAAGGAACCAATTGAAGGGGTACCCCTTTTGGTAAAGCGTGTCCCTCTCCTGTGGCAATCTTGGCTAAAACATCTGCGCGATGGTTTTTCTCCCTAGGCACTTGCTCTATTTTTACACCTTTGAACTTCTTCATAGTCTCCTGAACTTTAGCCAGATAGGCTATCATGTTGTCACCTTTTGCATGGTATAATCCTGTCACCTGGTTGACCACTAGTTGTGAATCGCTCTTGATCTAAAGATACTCAGCCCCCAGAGCCCCTGCTACCTTCATTCCTGCTAGCAGAGCCTCATATTCCGCTTCGTTGTTGGTGGCTCTGAATTCAAACCTGAAGCAGTGACTTACTTCAATTCCCGCGGGGTCGATCAGGACGATCCCGGCTCCGCACCCCGACTGGTTCGACGCTCCATCCGTGTAAAGAATCCATATCTTGTTGTCTATGGGCCATTCCAGAAGGGTTTGATCCGGGTCTGGGTCTGCCGACACGCCTTGGTTCAGGATCGGGCCAAACTCCACTATGAAGTCCGCCATGGCTTGAGCTTTGATCGTGGCTCTCGCCTTGTACTTGATGTCGAACTGTGTGAGCTCTAGGGCCCACAAAACCAATCTTCCTGAAACATCCGGTCTCTGGAGGAATTGTCTCAAAGGCTGATCTGTGACTACCGCGATGGTGTGGGCTTGAAAATAAGGCCGGAGCTTTCTGGATGTGGTTAATAAGGCGTAGGCGAGTTTCTCTAGCAAGGTATAATTCTTCTCGGACTTTGTAAGAGCCCGACTCACGTAGTAGATCGGCCTCTGTACCCCGTCACTGCATTCTTTCACCAAGGCTCCAGTAGTTGCTACTTCAGAAACTGCTAGGTAGAGTAGGAGTTCTTCACCCGGGATTGGTTTTACCAATAGCGGAGGGCTTGACAGGTATCCCTTTAGAGCCTGAAAAGCCTGCTCGCTCTGCTCATCCCACTTCATCTTTTTCCCCTGCTTGATGATTTTGAAAAAGGGGAGACATTTGTCTGTGGAGCGGGATATGAACCGGTTCAAAGCCGCTATCCGCCCGGTTAATCCTTGCGCCTGCTTGAGGTTTGTAGGAGACTCGAGATCTAAAATGGCTTTGATCTTCTCAGGATTTGCCTCGATTCCCCTTTCATGCACCATGAATCCCAAGAATTTGCCTGCTGCCACCCTGAATGCACACTTAGAGGGGTTCAGCCTCATCTGGTTCTGCCTTATTACCTGGAAGGTTTGGCGTAAGTCCCCTGCATGCTGTCTTGCTTCTGGAGATTTAGTGATCATGTCATCTATGTATACCTCCATGGACCTCCCTATCTGTTCCTTGAATAGTTTGTTCACCATGCGCTGGTAAGTGGCACCTGCATTTTTGAGTCCGAATGGCATTACCTTGTAACAGTAGAGACCTTGTCCTGTGATGAAACTAGTCTTGTCTTGATCTGAAGGATGCATCATGATTTGATTATACCCCGAGAAAGCATCCATGAAACTTAGGAGCTTATTTCCTGCAGTGGAGTCAATGAGCTGATCTATTTTTGGTAGAGGGAAGCTATCTTTGGGACAAGCCCGATTGAGATCGGTGTAGTCCACACACATCCGCCACTTTCCGTTGGATTTGGTTACCATGACCACGTTAGCGATCCATTCAGGGTACCGGGATTCCCTGATGAATCCGGCCTTCAGGAGCTTGTCAACTTCTTCTTGGACTGCGGCATTCCGTTCAGTGTTGAAGTGTCTTCTTTTCTGTTTCACTGGCTTGAATGTTGCATCCACTGCCAACCTATAGGAAGCCAGGCCAAGGGGAATGCCAGGCATCTCATCATGACTCCAAGCAAAGATGTCGTTGTACTCTCTGAGAAGCTCTATCAAGTTATTCTTCACCTCCGGGTCCAGACCTTCTCCCACTTTTACTGTCTTTGCCGGGTCCCCCCTCCGGATTTGGACCTCCTCTAGCTGTTCCGTGGGGTTTCCACCGGTCCAACCTCGCTCTTCCTCTTCTGACTCCTCCACGATTATGTCTGGTACCTCTCCTTCTTCTAAGACGTGATCATCCTGCTCCGTCGTTCTCGGACCTGGGTAACTGGCCACCGACGCGCATTGCTTAGCCAACGCAGCGGGGTTGGTTGACACCGCATAGCAGTTGCGGGCTGCCTGCTGGTCTCCTCTTACTTCTCCCACTCCCGAGCCTACTGGAAACTTCATCACGTTGTGGTAGATAGACAGTACTCCTCTAATCCCTGATAAGAAAGGCCTTCCTAAAATTGCATTGTACACAGATGGGGTGTCTACCACGATGAACTCCGTCATTATGTTTTGCTGAAGAGGAGCTTCTCCGACTATCACTGGCAGTATCTTTGTTCCCATCGGCATTACGGAGTCCCCTGTGAATCCGTATAGTAGAGAGGTGCAACTGTTGTAACAAGAATTCTTCAGGTTAAGCTGCTCATGAGCTCCCTTGAACAGAATATCCACGCTGCTTCCCGTATCGATCAGGACGCGGTGTACTAGGCAGTTAGCGATCTGCACTGTTATGACCATGGGGTCATCATGTGGCTGTACCGTATTGTAGACATCCTCCTCCGTGAAGATGATCTTAGTCGAGCGGGATAGATCTCGGGGCCCGCCATTGACCTTCAGTACCTCATGGTCAACGTTAAGCCTGGGAATCTTCCTTGCGTGGTTCTTCCTTGAATTGTTGGAGGTTCCAGCCAAGGTGGGGCCCCCACTGATGGTGTGAATCACCTGGATCTGCTGCATTAGATCCTTTTCTCCTTCTCTCCTCCTTTCCGCTGCTTCCTGTATCCCGCTTTGAACCTGCTTTCCTTCTTTAATGCTATCTCATACCTGTTGTAAAAATTCGGTTAGGAGTCCTCCCCTTACCAGTGCTTCTATCTGATTGCGGAGACTGTAGCATTCTGAGGTGTTGTGCCCCACGTCTTCATGGAAGTCGCAATACTTGTACTGATTCCTCCTGTCTACCGGGATCTTTATGGGAACCGGCTTTCTGAGTAGACCCTTGTCTCGAATGGCGAGATAGATAGTTTCCCGTGAAGCATTTAGAGGGGTATAATGGTTATATCCTTCTTCCTCTCTCGTTATTCTGGATACATCCTTCAAGGGGAGCTCCCTGGGAGGTGACCTCCTGACCGGGTACCTTTCTTGGTACGAAGGAATAGGAGGCGGCATGTACGTCGACCAGTTTGGAGGTTGATTCTGAAACTTCCTAGCTGGAGCAGGTTTCGGAGCTTCCTTTTTAGGGCGTGGTGCTAATCGGGTTTCATCATGTTCAATCTTGATCCGGAGTTGTTCCTCAATGTCCACCTGTTCCAGAGCCCGATTGTAGGCTTCCTGGTACGACTCAGGAGGATGCTTGGCAAAAGATCAGAACAGCCTGCCCGCCCACAAGTTCCTCCGGAAATTGGCTAAAGTCTCCTTCTCGTTGAACACGCCCATCTGGACGACCTCTTTGTGGAATTTCTCCACATAAGATCTCAGAGTTTCCCCTCGCTCTTGAACTATGTACTGCAGCAGGATAGGATCCTTGGGACGGGGTTTGATTCCCTGAAACTGTGCACAGAAAGCTTTGGTAAGTTTGGAGAAAGAATCAACACTACCTGGTGGTAGTTTTCTGAACCATGTCTTGGCACAGTCTGTCAGAGTTGAAGGAAACATCCTGCACATGGCTATCCTGGTTGCACTCTGAACCTCCATCTGGTGTACGAAGCTTTCCAAGTGGCTGACGGGGTCTTCTGTTCCAGAATACTTTTCTGAAGGCATCCTGAATTTGGGGGGTAGCCCTGCCTCCCTAACTCTCTTGGAGAACGGTGCATTCATCTCGCCCAAAGGATTCTTTTGGATCCCCTGATGCTTTCCCTTCTTTAACTGCTCCAACTCCTTCGCCATCCTCGTCATCTGGTCCTCCAGGCGCTGAGACTTCTTGGTTCCGGATCGAGCTACTGAAACTTCATCATCCGAAGATTCTGAATCGATGACTACCTCCTTTCGCTTAACTCTTTGATGCCTCTCCCTGGAAATCCTCCGAGATTTGGCACTTTCTTCGGAATTGGGACGGGATTCCCTCTCCTTGGTCTGCGGTCTTGGTGGGGATTGAATCTTCCTGGGAGGAACCTCAATCGCGGATTTTACCAGTCGAGGTCTGAGACCCGCCTGTCGGACTGGGAGAGGGGGGCCCAATCGGTCGAAGACTGGAGCCCGAGTGCTTGGTCTGACATCGTCCTGGATCCCGGCTGCTTCAAATGGGATTCCCTGGGCCATCATTCGGAGCCGAATCGCTTCTACGTAGGCTGCGGCGTGCTGTTCTAAGACGTCTCGGTTGACCTCTTGTCCAGCGGGGTTTTGAGGGATAGGGCCCGCAGCCGGTGGGGGCACTGGTGGAGGATTCTCGCTCCTGACACCCTTACCACGCCTCCGGGCTCTTTCAGTGGAGGCAAGGGACTGGAGTCCTGATGGCTCGGGATGACCCTGGGAGGATCGGAGTCTCATTCTGAATATCTCTGGGTGGAAGCAGGCTGTTGCTAAACAATGGTTGGGAAAAAGAGTTCCCACAGACGGCGCCAAAAGTGTTATCCGAAAATCGTTAGGAGGACAATAATCCAAATAACCACTTTAAAAGGGTCAAGATCGAGAATGATCCTGGCCGGAGGGGTATCAAGTAGTTCGATACCGACTAGGTCCCTGCCAATGCAAGCATAATCAAGAATACGTGAAATCGAATAAGAACTCGTTTTATTGATCACTCTTTTTTAATACATGAATACATCGACCATGAGATCATCACGTTACATAAGAGTTTAAGTCGGTAATGAGGGTGATGATAGCGGTGGTGAATCTGTGCCTGTCGATAAGTAGTGTGTTCGATCCCCGTTTCTGAAGAAACTGTTTCGTTTATATAGGTGTGTTGCTTGCCATGCACTCCTAAAATCTCGGTTTAGGGTTTGGCCAACGCAGAATCGTCCTCCTTCTAGGAGATAATCTCGGAGCTTTAATGCGCTGAATCCAATCTTTCCTTCCTAGGAGGAGTCAATCACTTACCTTCCTAGTAGGATTCTTACTGTACTGTTTTGCTTAAATTAGGACTCTCTGGCGGGAGGAAGTACTTCTCCTCTGTACGACAGCGTTTTAATGAGTCTTTTATGGAGTTTTTAGTTGTTGGTGTTAGAGTCCGGCTTCCTGGTGCTCTCCTGCTTTAACGGGCTACCTATATTTAATAAGCATCCTACTGACGGCAGTAGGGGGATATGTAGTTGTCTTGTAACGAGATGGTCAGTAGAACTCCGTGTCGGGGTGCTGCGGGGTCCCTAGGGTGTAGTGTTGATGGGACGATGCGGGGTCCCTAGGGTGCCCGATCATACCCAGGCTTGGTCCTTTGAGACGCTGGCGGGGTGGATCCTGCTGAGAGAGGCTCATACCTGGACCAATCGGGCTCTACTCTGTCGAGGTATCTGGATTGTGTTAGCACCTGCTTTCCGTGTTAAGGTGGAAAATTCTTCCTTGGTCTCTCGCCAATTTTGGCGGTTAACACAAATCTTATAGCATTTATAGTTTAATAATTGTCAAAGTAAATAATCATAAGGTCTAAAGACTATGAGAAAAGAAGAATTGTTCATACATCTGGATATGTATGTGGTAGACACAATTCTTTAGTTAGTCTTAAATATCGTTCACAACTTAAGTTAAAGGTTGGGCACCTTTATCTTGTTAAAGTTGTAGAATTCTTTTGCTAGCATTTGAGTGAGATCAAATGAGATATGATGAGTCTAAAATCATCGGAGTGTCTTCGAGCAAAAGAATCTAGTGCACTAGGTGCATTGAACAGGATCACAATGAAATACTTTATCTATAACCGTCAGTAGATAAAAGTAATTTCATTATCAGGACAATCGGAGAGTCTATCTTAATCCTGAGATAAATGATGGACTTATGGTTGCAGGTGATATCATTTGAGCTATCAATGAGTACGATTATATTGCATAGTCTATCCTCGATAGTTTGGTGATATTCATTTGTTAATCGATAAAGGACTTCATTTATAGATATGGACATCGTGGCTCCATTTATTAAATGAGAGTATAATATCATCATATGAATGTTTTGAGGTAATTGGATATTAAATCTCAACGTTGAGTTTTCAATAATGTCTATTGAAAACATGGCTTCTGGACAAGTCAAAATATCCAAGTTCAAAACGTGGTCATATGAGTAAATATGGTAACTTGGAGAGTTATAGGCGGTCTATGAACTCTTGGTGATTACTGATATTAATCACGAGGATACACTATCTCCAATATGATTGTCTAGGGTATGAATGAGGAAACATCTTCCTTTTCTGTCTTTATTTAAGAGTTCAATTTTAGCTCTTTAGTGGAATGAGTTAAAATTAATGGATTGGACCTAAGTGAATCATTTGTTGATTGTGATTAGGTTATGTCTATTGAAGCTTAAATTTAGATAGCCCGCCAAGATCCCCAATCCACACGGACTTGCATGGATCACTTGATATATTCTACCGGACCGATTTATGGTCCATCAAGAATTGCATTTAATATATTAAGAATATAATTTGCACATTATTTATGTAATGGGCTGCTAAATTATATTTATATATTAATGGATGACATGTGGGCTTGTTTCTTTTAGTAAGAATGAGTCTAGTTCACATGTGGGCTTTTTATTTAAAGTCCTATGGATTTAATGAAATAAGAAAATAATATTTGGGCCCAATATTATTATATGGGGCGGCAAGGTGGTTAAAATAACCTTAATATTATTTTGTTTTCATTATTTAATTAAATAAGAATTAATTAATTTATTAATTAATTGTTTAATTAAGAAATAAATCTTTTCTAAATAGGAAATATGATTCCTATTTGTATACTATTGGTAGTAGTGTACTTAAATTAAAAGACTTGTTTGACAAGGAAATAAATAATTAATTTTATTTATTTAATCAAATAAGAAGTCTTTTTATTTTAGTCAAATAAGGAATAAAATATTTATGAGTTGGATTAGGGTTTGAACTCTTAGAAAGTGATTTATGGTGCAACTAAAACTCCTATATTTTTGGAGTGAAAATTGCGGAAACCCTAATCCTTTTTAGTGAAAGAATTCGGCCACCCTAGTTAAGAAAGAGAAAAGAAATTTTGCCACATATAAGGCCATTTATTATTTTCGGCCAGACTAGGGTTTTATGTGCAGAATTTTTTCTTCTTCTTCTTCTTCTCAATTCATAGATAGAGGTTTATTATTCTACTAAAAACAAAAGGAACATAGATTATTCTTTGATGGTATATTGTTTGCTTATTCATCAATAAGCTTGTATATACTACATCGATCAAGGTTCACGCGAGTTTCGATCATAAGATTGAGAACTCAAAAGTGACCGGAATAATCTTAGGTTTCTTTAGATTGTTTTTGGGACTAACGAATCAAGAAAAGTTTGTTATATCCGATCTCAGGTTTGCAATTCAAAGAAAGGGAGACCATGCTCCTAGGTGATCCACGTTCGTGCTAGGATTGAAGATATTGCGGATTACCATCGACGTAAGTCAATCGGATCACGCGACAAGAGGTATTAATCTTTTGTTATTTATTATATATCTTTAATTAATCAAAAGGGTTTAAGGTTCATAAAATTGGAAAAATTTTAAAAGCTACTAAACCTATTTTTTTTAGTCTCGCTTCCGCTGCGGGTATATTTTTTCCCTACACCCTTATGGCACTCCTATTGCCTTGGTCGGGGAATACCCTCTTCCAAGAAGCCTGGTGCTAAAGTGGCCTTAATTGCCTACCAGGACAGACTTACAGTAGGATCGGGATGCTTCATCAAGGTACCTGATTCCTTACTTTGCTATTTCAAGACCAGGAAACAGCCTTATGGTGCTCCTACTGCCTTGGTCGGGGAATACCCTCCTTCAAGAAGCCTGGAGCTAAAGTGGCCTTAGTTGCCTACCAGGACAGACTTACAGTAGGATCGGGATGTTTCATCAAGGTACTTGATTCCTTACTTCGCTATTTCAAGACCAGGAAACAGCCTTATGGCGCTCCTACTGCCTTGGTCGGGGAATACCCTCCTTCAAGAAGCCTAGAGCTAAAGTGGCCTTAGTTGCCTACCAGGACAGACTTACAATAGGATCGGGATGCCTCATCAAGGTACCTGATTCCTTACTTCACCATTTCAAAACTAGGAAATAGCCTTATGGCGCTTCTGCTGCCTTGGTCGGGGAATACCCTCCTCCAAGAAGCCTGGTGCTAAAGTGGCCTTAATTGCCTACCGGGACAGACTTACAGTAAGATCAGGATGCCTCATCAAGGTATCTGATTCCTTACTTCACCATTTCAAGACCAGGAAATAACCTTATGGCGCTCCTACTGCCTTGGTCGGGGAATACCCTCCTCCAAGAAGCCTGGTGCTAAAGTGGCCTTAGTTGCGTACTAAGATAGACTTACAATAGGATCAGGATGCTTCATCAAGGTACCTGATTCCTTACTTCGCCATTTCAAGACCAAGAAATAGCCTTATGGCTCTCCTGCTGCCTTGGTCGGGGAATACCCTCCTTCAAGAAGCCTGGTGCTAAAGTGGCCTTAGTTGCCTACCAGGACAGACTTGAAACAAATTACGGTGTGTTCAATATTAATCTAGAGGGGGGATGAATAGAATTTATCCGATCTTACCCAATTTTCGTTAATAGGCAAGATTACTAAAATACCCTTTACTGGTCAATATAAAATAGCAAGTGTAATATGGTGCGGAATATTAAAAGACACTTGATATTTACGTGGAAACCCATACGGGAAAAACCACGGGCTATTAAGTGAGCCACACTCGAACCTCAAATCCACTAAATGTGAGAAAGATTACAACCTAATCCCGGAAGTAATCACACACCTACATAATCCCGGTATGAGTGAACCTAGTCCAATTGCTTGTGGTTTACGCAACCTAATCCCAGAAGCAACACAAGTCTTACTTCTCAAAGAAGAGATAACAAGCCTATGTGAATATATGAATACTCAAAATGCAATAAGAGCAAGGCAACCCTATATGCTTATCTAGGATGATGATATATCAATGAAATCAATCCTAGATATCAAAAGCTAAATGACATATCATAAAGCTTAGCTATTCAAGAATAAACAAACCCTAGATAGCTATCACAATACAACACTCAATCATATTCATCACAAACAATCTCTAACTTGTATTTAGCATGTGAACATAAAATATACAAGTAAGTAAAGAGATTTCTTGATAAGAAAGAAACTAAAATTAGATGAAGTTTGTCAAAATCTTACCAAGCAAGTTGTGATGATGCAAAGCTATGCAAGAATGATCCTAGATGAACTTGATGAACCAAATGAAAAGCTTTGAGTGTTAAAGGTGAGTTCTTGATGATTTTTCTCTCAAGTGTTTCTCTTTTTGCTTTAGGGTTCTAAGGAGTCAAATAACTAACTCAAAGAAAAGAGAAAGCATGATATTTATAGGCATTAAAAA
The DNA here is from genome assembly GCA_954870605.1 of Acer campestre. Taxonomy (NCBI): domain Eukaryota; kingdom Viridiplantae; phylum Streptophyta; class Magnoliopsida; order Sapindales; family Sapindaceae; genus Acer; species Acer campestre. The sequence goes on from OX940805.1 coordinate 2,672,348, forward strand.
CATGGCATGTGAAAAGACAAGTTTGCCCCTGAAAACGCACGATCGGTGGTTTCATTCAGCGGTCAGGCCGCCGATCATGACCGCCGAATTAGTCCCGAGAGAAAAGGCGAGAAAACGGCGGTTTCATTCAACGGTTTCATTCAGCGGTTTCGAAACCGCCAAGTAAACCGCAGAATAAAACCCGAGAATAATAAATGCATCAGGTATGAGCGACAGTTTCAAATTGGCGGCTAGACCGCCGATCTAACCGCAGAATCAGGCCAGAGACCTCTGGTCCAAAACGGCGGTTTCATTCGGCGGCCAGGGCCGCCGATTCACTAAAATTGGTGAATCAAAGGAGAAAGCCAAGGCAATCACTAAGAGCGGTCTTAACGTAAAACTAAGCACACTTATGTGCAAGTGCAGACGTTTCCGAACATCTACAGACAACAAATTACAAGACACAAACACACAACAAGATACAATACATAAAAGTGCATGTGTGAAAGTGACATGTAAAGAGAATGCACACATATTAAAATATGCAAAGTAAGTGTGTGCTACTAAATCTCTTCAATGAAAAAACTAAGCACAAGAGATATACCTTTAGCGTGCTTGTCACCTTGAGGTCTTAAAGGCAATAAGCTTGATCCTTAAACACCTAAAACTACCCTTACAAGTCAAACCCCAACATGTGGTTTGTCTACAAAATAAGCCAATCAATATGAGAATCCTTACAAGACTTACAGTAGAATTGGGACGCCTCATAAAGGTACCTGATTCCTTACTTCACCATTTCAAGACCAGGAAATAGCCTTATGGTGCTCCTGCTGCCTTGGTCGGGGAATACCCTCATCCAAGAAGCCTAGTGCTAAAGTGGCCTTAGTTGCCTACCAGGACAGACTTACAGTAAGATCAGGATGCCTTATCAAGGTACCTGATTCCTTACTTCACCATTTCAAGACTAGAAAATAGTCTTATGGCGCTCCTGCTACCTTGGTTGGGGAATACCCTCCTCCAAGAAGCCTGGTGCTAAAGTGGCATTAGTTGCCTACCAAGTTGCCTACCAAGACAGTCTTACAGTAGGATCGAGATGTTTCATCAAGGTACCTGATTCCTTACTTCGCCATTTCAAAATCAGGAAATAGCCTTATGGCGCTCCTCCTGCCTTGGTCGGGGAATACCCTCTTCCAAGAAGCCTGAAGCTAAAGTGGCCTTAATTGCCTACCATGACAGACTTACAATAAGATTAGGATGCCTCATCAAGGTACCTGATTCCTTACTTCGCCATTTCAAGACCAGGAAATAGCCTTATGGCGCTCCTGCTGCCTTGGTCGGGGAATACCCTCCTCCAAGAAGCCTGGAGCTAAAGTGGCCTTAATTGCCTACCATGACAGACTTACAATAAGATTAGGATGCCTCATCAAGGTACCTGATTCCTTACTTCACCATTTCAAGACCTGGAAATAGCCTTATGGTGCTCTTACTGCCTTGGTCGGGGAATACCCTCCTTCAAGAAGCCCGGTGCTAAAGTGGCCTAAGTTGCCTACCAGGACAGATTTACAGTAGGATCGGGATACTTTGTCAAAGTACCTAATTCCTTACTCCTCTTTTTCTCCTAGAAGGTCGACAGTCAGAGGTGATTGAGAAGTCCATCAAGTTAGATTATCACAAGTATCAGGTTACCTCGATAGGATACTCGATACCTTATATTATTACATGTTCATGAGAGTTCGATTAAGGAGGACATAGTATTAGATCTCGTTGGTTTTTACGACTTCGAAATATAAGGATTTCTCATCGTCTAGCAATTAAGCATCCTATAATCTAGGTTGTCATGGTACAGTTACTCATTCGGGGTCCAGCTACTCACAAGTTTACATGCTTTGAGATTTTTTTTTTCTAAGTAGAAAAGTGAGCAGGACACAGTATGAATCAAAGAATAGAAGTTGTTATATTAATAGAACGGGGTGCCCAGCTCCCGTTTTGGGCTACAAAAAAAAATGGGAGAGCTAAATCATTCTTCATTCTCCTCCCTTAAGTACTCCCTTTGGCCAGCTGTTTCCACCCTTGTACTATCAGCTTCGATATCAGTCAAGGCCCCTTCAATAGCCAGAACCTGAAGGCAAGCTGGATCATCCTCCTAGGTAGCAGCATCCCCCTGTGTAGCAACAGGCTCAATCTGGGTCCCTCATGCTATTGGGATCCCGGAACTAGCCGAATCTTCCTTATCCTCCACCTGGACCACCTCTGAGGTAAGCACGGGGTCTACCAATTGTTCTTCTTGGATAAGAGGATCCTAGACTGCTCTCTCAACGCCATCAAGCTGGACCCCCACATCCAAACCAGCCTTTTGACCCGGATGAGCAGCATCCTGTGAGGGAACCTCTACTTCTTGGTCCCCATCTACTAATTGGGCAGCCTTCGCTAGAATCTGATCCCGGTCCCAGTTCAAAGTGGCATGAAGGTCAAAGAAAGGAGGCAAGGCAGTGGCCACTTCGTAGCAGGCTGTGAAATACTTCAAATGTGGGACCTTCCTGAGTCTTCGGGCTTGCTAAAGTATCCCGCAAGAGTTGGTTCTCACTTTACAGCAGCTTCATCTCTTTCTTCAAGCACTCTTTCTCCTCCTACCGGCGTAGGGACCTGATGATTTCAATATCCAGGCAGCGCTCAAGACGTCTCATATCCACCAAGGCCGTCTACCTGCCCTCTTCAGATTCTTTGGTAGCTTGAAGCAGAGGAGCCATGCTCTACTGAGTTTGAGCCAATTCCTGCTGGGCGTCCTCTAATTTGGCTTGGACCCCGATGTAAGCCTCCCTTAAGATTAACAGCTGTCTCTCCATGGCTAGAGCGAACTTGAAACCCTGCAAAAAGAAAAGAAAGTCAGTACTTGTCAGAAGAAAGAAAGAATAATAAGAGAGAAAGTAGAAGTTTACCTCAGCCAAAACGGATGCTCCCTTGGTGACCAGGATGTCAGTAGGAAGCTTCGCTATGTTCATCAAGCACCCCCCCCCCCCCTCAGGGCAGGAGGCCACGAATCGGGATACCACCTCGTCAAAGGTGGCACCCTTTGACCCAGATCCGGAGGGAACATCAACAGTTGGGGTAGAATTAAAGGCAGCTTCTTCCCTCTCTATATGTCCGACACGGTCTTTGGAGGGTGCTGCTAAAGGAGGGGAAATAGGAGAGATCTTTACAACAAGAGGAGTAGCATCACGGTCCTTTTTCTGTGCTTGCTTTCTAGACCCCTGGGCCTTAGCTACCCGGGCCAGCATCGCCTTAATCTTCGAGTGCGATGGAGGAGAAGTGAGAAGACGAGCAGAAGTCTTTGCAGAGGACCCCACTAAAGTAGGAGGGGGTGTTCCAGCTTGTACGGAACCCGACACGATTCTGACTATAGTAAAAGGGAGGGAACAGGAGAAGCAGAAGCAGAAGCAGGCAGAGGTAGACCCCCTATTCCAGACGAGGATGGAGACCCCGTAGCCACCGAGACAGTAGATACTGCAAAGAGAGAGAAAGTTTAATGAGAAGAAGGAGAAAAAAAGCATATGAAAACAATAGAGATGGATGCAATTACTTACCAAGAAGGGTGAGGGAAATCCTTAAGTACCACTCTAGTCGGTCTCCCTCGAAGGGGTCTAGAGTGGGATACTGCATGTTTGTGTACCCCCTTTTCATGATCCTTGAAAGGATGTCCCAAGATTCAAGGGAAAGCACCCATTTCTCCCATTTGTCCCTCGCAGTGAACTGGGTGGGGACCGGGTACTCGTATCCCCCGATGAAGGCCGTGCGTCCCCACTCGCCTTCGACTACAAACCATTCCACCTTCTAGGGCGCAGCGTACTTCACATTCACCCCTGAGACGGTAAACTTCATATCATTCGATGCCCTCAGGTAGAATTGACCCTAGGGCACCATATTTGCAATGTTGAAGAGGAAGTGAAGCTTATCCAACCTCGGCTCCCGTTCTATATTGATCAAGCCAAAATTGGTATGATTTTGGCCGTCATTTTCGATTCTTTTAGCTTGATTCTCGGGCATTTCCCCATGTTTAATGTTGTTAAATTGAGTGTTTCACATTTTATTAGGTTTCAGAAGCAATTGAGATGAAAGTGGAGAACTTGTGCGAAAATGTCTCACAAATGGGAAGGAACAGGGCATTTTCGCCACTTGGACATGAGAGGTCGCTACATAAGCGTCATGGCGACAGAGGATTCTCCAAAGACATCAGAAGGTCGCCACTTGGGCGCCACTTGAGCGCCATGGCGACAGAAAGTCCCCAAATCAACCAGGTGGGATCGCCATGGCGACCTCCTTTGCAAATGGCGACCTAGTGCACTCAAGGCATGGTCGCCACTTAGGGTCGCCATGGCGACCTTGATGTTGTAAGTGGCGACCTCCTCACATTTGCAGGGTCGCCACTTATGGTCACCATGGCGACCTAGAGGTGCAAGTGGCGACCTCTACACAAAATACTCATGGTCGCCACTTGCCGAATAGCGAGAAAGATGGTTTTCATGGCGACCTTCTCATCTAACCGTTTTACGCACCAGGGTCGCCATAGTGACCAAATAGCGAACAAGGTGCCACCTCAGCGAATCAAGCAGTTATCAGTACATGTCCAAGAGTGCATATATATATAGATCGTCCCTCCATCTTCAAAGGATCGCAAAAATCAGAGAAAAACACAGAGAACAAAATCTGAGATCTAGCTCTATCATCCATGGCACACCATTCCTCATCCTCCATTTCTTTCCTTGAACTCATCTAATCCATCCAACCCTCAACACAAAACCTTGATTACTTCACTACATCATTCCTCATCTCACCATTTCTCCACCAAAATCCTTAGTCACTTTCCACCAAAACACCCACATTCCAAGACATATCCTCAACCTCCATTCCTTGCATCTAGGAGCATAGAGGAGAAGAAGGATCAAGCTTAAAGAAGGTGACCCAAGGGTTATTTCCTTACTATTTACTTCTTTTCATTTATTGCAAATATGTGTAACTAAACCCCTAATCTAGGGGATAGATTTGAGGATCAATTGGTTGTGGGTTTAGCTTAGCTTGTAATGAATCTCTTATGTGTTCTATTCATTCAAATTAATTAGATTCCATTCATTATAATTGACTTGTATATCACTTGTTGATTGCTATCTTGAGTGGAGTAATTTGTTATATATTCATATGTGGATTGACAATCCTTGTGTGATTAAGAACCCATTGGATAGGATAGATTAGTGGTGGGTATATCAACCCCACTAATCTAAGCCTCTTAGTGATTAACATAATGAGATTGGTACATTAATGTAGCTAGTTAGCTTACCCACATTCAATTGTTAATTGATCTATTCCCTAGCTATCTCATTAATTGATTTTATCACAATTCTTATCAAGGTGTTGAGTATTCTATTTTTCATAACATATTTTGTGTATTTTCATTTGAGTAGTTAGCATTGGTGGTTTTAGAAACCACACATCTATCAAACAATATGATTTACTTTATTGTTCAAAGATTAGTCAATTTATTTAATTAACACTTCATTCCCTGTGGAACGAACTTGCTCACTATTTTGCTATCAAATCACATTTTAAAAGGATTAAGTGGCTTAAAAGAGTTTTCAAGAATCAACCAAAATCTATACTAATATTAATTTGGCTAATTGGCACGAATACCCCCTGAATTATACCCGAATTTGCACCTTACCCCCTGAACTTTTTTTTTCGGCATTAAACCCCCTAAACTCAGCGAAATTTGCAATTGTTAACGAAAATCCAACGGAACCCTAATTCCGTCCAGGAAAATTACACTAAGCTCCCCTGATTATATATATAATTGTATTAAACCCCAAACAATATAATAATATTACCTGAATACCCCTCTGACCAAATTTTAAAAATAAAAATTTAAAATTTAAAATTTAAATAATGGTTAAATAATAATAAAATTCTGAATTTTATTATAAAGACAATAAAATAAATATAGAAATGAAAAAATTAAATTGATTTAACAATTATTAAATTATCTTTTTTTTTTTTTAAATATCCCTAAATATAAACCCATATAAATATTTAAATTATTAATGAAAAATAAAATAATGGTTAAATAATAATACAATCCCCTTTCAATAATAATAATAATAATAATAATAATAATAATAATAAAATTCTTATTTTTTTTTTTTATAAAGACAATTAAATAAATAGAGAAATGAAAAAAATCTCTATTTATTTAATTGTCTTTATAAAATAATAATAATAATAATTTAAATTTTAGAATTTAAATAATGGTTAAATAATAATAAAATTCTGAATTTTATTATAAAGATAATTAAATAAATAGAGAATGAAAAAAATAAATTGATTTAACAATTATTTAAATTATCTTTTTATTTAAATATCCCTAAATATAAAAACCTAGATAAATATATAAATTATTTAAGAAAAATAAAAATAATGGTTAAATAATAATACAATTCTCTTTCAAAAAAAAAAAAATAATAATACAAATTTGATTTTTTTAATAAAGAAAATAAAATTTTAAAAAAATTAAAACATCTTTAAAATCTCAATCATCCATCTCATAGATAGACGGTGGAGAAATATTTATTAAAACAAATTCAAATAAAAAAAAAACATTTTTTGAAATAGATTGATTTATCTCAATTACAAAATAATTATAATAATACAAATACAAAATTTAAAAAATTGAACATCAATCCAATTAAAAGCACATATAGAAGAATTAAAAATTAAATTTTTTATTTTAAATTTTATGGGTGTTGGAAATTTAATTTTTTTTATTTTCTTTAGAGAAGGAAAATTTTTAAGGATTGGATGGAGAAATAGGTGTTCATTTAATTAGATGGATCGAAGTTCATTTAAAAATATTTATTCGAAATTTTTTATTTTAAGGATTTCTCTTCTATATGTTTATTAAGTTAAAAAATTAATTTAAAAAACACATTTCACAAACCAATAAATGAAATCTAATTATAAAAAAAAATAAAAAAAATAAAAAAATAAAAAGAAGAAGAAGAAGAACATTGATGGATCTTCATATCTTCATTAATGGAGAAACTTATTATTTTATTTTATTTTTTTGTAATTGAGATCAATCAATCTATTTAAAAAATGTTTTTTTTTTTTTAATTTGAATTTGTTTTAATAAATATTTCTTCATCGTCCATCTATGAGATGGATGGTAAAGATTTTAAAGATGTTTTAATTTCTTAAAGATTTTATTTTCTTTATAAAAAAAAAATAAGAATTGTATTATTATTATTATTATTATTATTATTATTATTATTATTATTATTGAAAGGGGATTGTATTATTATTTAACCATTATTTTTATTTTTCTTAAATAATTTAAATATTTATATGGGTTTTATATTTAGTGACATTTAAATAAAAAAGATAATTTAATAATTTTTAAATCAATTTATTTTTTTCATTCTCTATTTATTTAATTATCTTTATAATAAAATTCAGAATTTTATTATTATTTAACCATTATTTAAATTTTAAATTTTAAATTTTTATTTTTAAAATTTGGTCAGAGGGGTATTCGGGTAATATTATTATATTTTTTGGGGTTTAATACAATTATATATATAATCAGGGGAGCTTAGTGTAATTTTCCTGGACGGAATTAGGGTTCCGTTGGATTTCCGTTAAAAATTGCAAATTTCGTTGAGTTTAGGGGGTTTAATGCCGAAAAAAAAAGTTCAGGGGGTAAGGTGCAAATTCGGGTATAGTTCAGGGGTTATTCGTGCCAATTAGCCTATTAATTTTGTTGAGTACACAAACGACCTCATCATATATGATCCCTCTCGCATTACTCCCATCAGAGCACTAGGAATCCCATCAGATGTTTCCAGAAACCCGGTGAGATTTGGAGGGGAGCCAACTGCAACGCCACAAGAGCCCGACGGAGAGTAGGATGTAGCGGCAGCCGGACTCCACACTCGAAGGCTGCTTTGTGAATCAACAAGCGGTCTTGGGGCGGGGTGTACACATCATAACCCCGATGAGGAAGAGAAAGTGTGATGTAGTCGGGAATCTTGTATTCCTCCTTCAACTTGTTGAGTGTATCCAATGTACACACGGAGTCTGGCACTATCCGACCGTCATGGAAGGGGGCGAAAGAACCGGCGTGGACCCCGACTAAGGAGACGCCCCCATTGCCGCCTTCCTCGCCACCACCAACCTTTGCAACGTCCCCCTCCTCATTGATTAAAACCGGGTCCTCTGGCTGGTTATGGAAACCCGACCAGATTCGGGGGTTTCGAGTAGAGTGATAGCGCTGGGCCTGTAGGGTATCATCAGCAGCTCCGTCACCCTCTCGACCTCACTTCCTCCCTTTTGATGTCAGGGAGTCCTCCACCAAGTCAGCCTTCTCCGTATTGAAGAGGGCATCAATACTATCAGATAGATGTGGAGAGGCGGGGTCGGGATGAGTAGAGGCCACCACTAGAGGGTTTTGATCAGTGGAAAATTATTACGGAGCAGTAGGAGATTTTGAAGGAGATGCCATTTAGGAAGAAGAGGATAAAAGAAACTTGGAAGATTGCGATTAGGAAGGAAAGAAGGCAAGAAAGCTAGGATTTCTTCTTTGCAGTGATTTTGAAAGTTGGAAAGTGGTAGAGAAGGTATCAGTGAGCCTGGTCTATTTATCGAAGAGGGCTGACAGTTGCACACCCAGAAACCGGGATCGGTGACCGGCAGAATGGGTTAGAGGCGTTTTTCGCATTAATCACGCCAAAACGGCTCTTTTTGAAAACGAAGAAACCAATCATTGATTGACACACAGACTGCGCAATTAGTACTAATGTATTAAAGAAAGATTTCCTCTTCCATAGTGGAGAACTAGTCAGACAAGGAAATATGCGGACAGATAAGGCAGAAAATCCTTCAAATATAAAAAGGATCCTGACTTCGACCCCGACAAGGTATCAATGTCCAAGTTAGGGGGGACTTCTGTTAACCACCAAAATTGGCAGAGGACCAAAGAAGACATAGGGATCCAGACAGCATCCAACTACCCCGTAAGGGGCGGGATCCCGCTATATCTAAAAGAAGGAGGATCCTGATTGATCCGAGTACATACCCCTTCCAACGGGATCAAGCCCAGTCATTTCCTAGCTTCTCGAAGACCCCGCCAATACCTTGGTTCACAAGCATTGTCCTGAGCCGGGCTACTCACGGAATCCCTCCAGTGGGATCCTACCAACCTTAAATTCCCTTAAAGCAATAATGTTTTATACCTAGGGGGGTGAATAGGTATAGTTCCAAATTCTTCCAATATTCAAAAATGTGGAATACAAGAAAGAAATGAATACTTGAAATGATATAACAATTGTATAATATGAATCAATTCATGTAAGCATCAATATACAAAAGAATCAATACAAGAGAACATATGGAAGATAAAGAAATATAAAGCAAAAATGAGACACAATGTTTTTACGTGGTAAAACCTCAAAGAGGAAACATCCACGGGTTGAATCCACAACCACCGACAAAGCAAATCCACTATACGAAAAGGACTTACACATTCAAAGCTATCAACACTATGATATCCACTCCAAGCTATCAAGACCTAATCAACCCTCGGGCTAGTGATTCACAAAGCCTACTCTCTATCCAAGATGTGTCCTACACCTCTAGAGAGCAACTTCCTATCTAAGGCTCTCAAGCCTCTAGGAAGATTTCCTTGCTTAGCAATCTAGATCACTAGGATCCTAGTTAAGCTATCCAAGCTCAACCATCCGGAGTACACAACTCCTTGCCAAGACTTTTGCTTAGTTATCCGGATCCCCTTGATCCTAACTAAGGCTTCTTGCTTGGCTATCCGGAAACCTTTCCTAGCCAAGTCTTCTTGCTCAAGTCAAAGGCTTCACTCACCTTGACAAGAGACTTCAACCTATTACAAGGCAATGATCTAAGTGATGCAAATGATGCAAACACACACAAATAGAGTAAGTAGATCAAACACACTCTATGAACATGTTTAATGATAATCTAGAATCTACTATCAACACACAATCACAAATCTATCTAGAAATCAAAGCATGCCAAAATAATAAGAACAAGATTAGAATATTCAATATATGTCACAAAAACCTTAGTTCTTATATCATGAAATTGAATCTAGAAAGTAACATGAAGCACATCATACAATCAATTTCTAGAAGCAATTTCAAGCAAAATCAAGTCTAGCAAAAATATGTTCAAGAGAGATCACAAAGCTAAACTCAATTAACTAATCAATCATACAACCTTAGCATATGATCTAACATACTTCTCAACATATTTCAACAATCAATTAGAAAGAATCAAAGAGATGATCAAGAGAAATTGAAAGAGAAGAAGTTTCACATATAACCAAAGAACCTCGGACTGAAATCAGTGTGCTGGGAAAAATGACGATATCAAATGGCTCTAAAAATGTTTGGGGTTTGTAGCTCTCGTCGAGACCAACATTTTTGGCTCTTGAATCACTTGATTTCGAGTTTGTATAAAGAAGTTTTGATCAAAGTAAGAAAACAAAAATCATAAAGAATTCTGCAGAAAATTTCAATTTGATATTCTTCAAGTTCTTAGAAATGGAGGGAAGGGAAGGTATTTAAAGGAAGGAGAAAGGAAGACATTTTTGACCAATCAAAAGAGGCCAAGCCACCCTCTTCCCGTGTGGGGCACGTGTGGCCCACGGGACCAGAGGGAAGTTCTGGCCGTGTGGCACACGGCCTCCACACGGGGTGGCCTAGCCAAGGCCAACAGCCATGGCTGCTCCTCTTGCGCACCTCGCACGTTCTTCTACCGTATTTGGGCCTCCGAACTCTAATTATGAATCTGTTTTTGGATTACAAATCGTGACTCCCTCACGCACAACAAAGACTATGAAACTTTGACAAATGATTGAGAATTCATCTCGGAAAACGACGACGAACACAACTCAACAAATGAGAACGAAAAATAGGGTAGCTACAACGTTTGGACTTGCAACTAAATGAATGAGTAACCGAAATGACCGAGACTCAATAAGGAATCAATTAGGATTATGTACAAGTCCAAAACACAAGAAACACAAACAAATAAACACTATGCAACACAAGCATGCCATATCTAAGCGATAGTGAGAAAACATGCAATTCTACAAGATTGTCAACAATGAGATAAATGCATGTGCATGCTAAATGTGTGTGAAAATGTTATACCAAATGTTTGAACAACGATGCAAGGACACACATGTATGAATTGTGTGTGTGTGTGTGCTAACGCCTTGTAAGAGGAAGAAGAATCTTGACACCTTAGCATCCAAGTATGCGATGTTCCTCTTGAAGACGAAATTTGCGCAAGATGTTGCTTCTTCAACTTTGAGGCTTATTTCTTCTAAGAATCACCTAAGCAACAACTAATACAAATAAAGAGAGTTTTGTAATGGAATCAAGCCAACACAAATAAAAGATCTTACACAACCATTCCCTAGCTTCCTATGGACCCCGCAACACCCCCACATGGAGTTTTACCAAGTATCCCGCTATAGTCTCGCCTTATTTCAACCCTCAAGTGGCAGCAAGTTGCTTAATAGTTCACACCTCCTGGTGTAACCAGCCCCCCAAGCAGGAAGATACCCAGTGGTATGACTTTTATACTGAAATTGAAAGCTCCATAAAGACTTAATAATATGCCGCTGTCCAAACAAAATAGAGGAAATGTCCTCCTTCTCGCCAACTAAGAGTTCTATTCTAAGCAGGTCAACTCAGTCAGAGTCCTCCTAGGAAGGAAAGATTTGCTTATGAGATTGACTCCTCCTAGGAAGGAAAGACTAGATTTTTCACGTAAAAGCTCCAAGATTATCTCCTAAGAGGAAGGCGGTCCTGCAATGGCCAAACCCTAGACAGAAATTATAAGAGTGCATGGCAAGCAACATGACCTATATATACAACATCTTACTCACCAAAAAAAAAAATTATCTCCAAAAACCCTACGATCAGTTCTACTTATCAACATGCACGAGTTCACCATCACCACCATCTCCATTACTCACCGAGTCTCCATAGTTCACTGTTAATCCTGAAAAATATAGTTCGTGTATGAGTAACGTAAAGTTATGAATAAAAAGCTCTTCTTGTTTATTTACTTGTGTTCCTGATCGTTTGTGCATTATCGAGGACATAGTCGGTATCGAACTACTTGATACCTTTCCGACCAGGGTCATCTTTGATCTTGGTCCCCTTAAAGTCGTTATTTAGAATTTCACCCCCAGTGACGATTTTCCGATAACAGTAATTAATACAAAATATGGAAGATAAAGAAATATAAAATGAAATTTGACACAATAGTTTTTATGTGGTAAAATCTCAAAGAGGAAACATCCATGGGTTGATAGCACAACCACTAGCAAAACAAATCTAGTATGATGAAAAGGAATTACACACTCAAAGCTATCAACACAATGATATCCACCCTAATCTATCACCTCCTAATCTACCCTCGGGCTAGTGAATCACTTAGCCTACTCCTTATCCAAGGTGTGTCCTACACCTCTAGGAAGCAACTTCCTATCCAAGGCTATCAAGCCTCTAGGAAGACTTCCTTGCTTAGCAATCCGGATCACAAAGATCCTAGTCAAGCTTCCCTAGCTTAACTATCCGAAGAATCAAACTCCTTGCTAAGACTTTTTCTTGGCTATTCGGAACACATTCCTAACCAAGTCTTCTTACTCAAATTAAAGCTTCACTCACTTTAACAAGAGACTTCAACCTTTCCACAAGGCAATGATCTAGGTGATGCAAATGATGCAAATCACAATCAAATAAAGCAAGATGATCAATCAAGCTCCATGAACATGCTTAGTGATAATCTAGAATATGCTTTCAACAAACAATCACAAATGTATCTAGAAATCAAAGCATGTAAATCAATAAGAATAAGATTAGACTATTCAATATATCACTTAAAAATCCTAGTTCTTAGATCATTAAATTTAACCTAGAAATCATCATGAAGTACATTATACAAAACATTTCTAGAATCAATTTCATGTAAATCAAGTTTACCTAAAATATGCTCAAATGAGATCACAAAGCTAAAACTCAACAATCAATCAATCAAACAAACCTAGAGTATAAATTAACATCATTTTTAACACATTTCATCTATCAAATAGGAAGATTAAATGAGATGATCAAAAGAGAAAGTGAGAAGAAAATGTTTCACATACAAAATTGAGACTCGGACTGAAATCAGCTTGCTGCGAAAAATCACGAACTCAAATGACTCTAAAAATGCTTGGAGTTTGTTCCTCTCTTTAAGACCAACATTTTTGGCTATTGAATTACTCAATTTCGAGTTGAAATGAGAGAGATATGATCAAAATAAGAAATCATAAATCATAAAGAAAATTCTGCACTCTATCTTTTTCAATTTTTCTTCTTTGAATGAATGGGAAGGAATGAAGAGGATTTAAAAGAATTCAAGAGAGGGAAAAATGGACCAACCAGCTGCAGCCACGTCACCATTCACGTGTGGGGCGCATGTGGTTCACGTGGGTAGAGGAGGTCCCTGGTCGTGTGCCACACGTGGCCTCCAAGCATGGCTGTTGGCCTTGCTTGCTCTTCTCGCGCTCCGCTCGCATTCTTTGGCCGTATCCGGGCGTCCGAACTCTAATTTTTAATCTGTTTTCAAATTACGAATCGAGATTCCCTCACGCACAATGATGACTACAAAACTTTGACAAAAGATTGGGAATTCATCTCAGAAAATGACGATGAAGACAACTCAACGAATGAGAACGCAAAGTAGCGTAGCTACATCATTTGGACTCGAAACCTAATGAATAAGAAACTGAAATGACCAGAACTCAATAAGAAATCATATGAGATCATTTTCAAGTCCAAAATACAAGAAACACAAACAAATAAACACAATGTCACACAAGCATGCCATATCCAAGCGATAGTCATAAAACATGCAATTCTACAATGTTTGACAATACGAGAATAATGCATGTGCATACTTAAATGAGTGTGAATGTGTTATACCAAATGTTTGAACAATGATGTAGGTGTAGGAACCCAGGTTTACAGATTGCACAGCGGAAAGGTTTTAAAATTTTTAAAATGCAATCAAGTAAACCTATTTGTGCAGTAATAATCGAAAACAGTTAAGAAGGTGAAACAATTTCATACCTACGTAGGAGGCTCCTTCACTTTAATACGATCTGCTCCTGATTTGAACCACTTGATCTTCCTCGCTATCTCCCGGAACTAGCAACGGCGTGTGGGTGCGTCACGGTATTCAGGAACTTATATGGAGGTAGAAGAAACAATACAAAAGCAACCCCTTGCTTTGTTATAGAATAAGTACGGCCACCAATTTTTTTAAGAACCAAAAAAAAAAGGAAATAAAAAATATATATTTTCTTTTATTTTTTTTCCTCAAATGGCCGCATGAGTTTCTTCTCTTTTGTCTCACACACACTACTTGCAAAAACCAAAACTTTCTTTTAAACAATAAAACCTGATGCCTTTTTAATATGTGGTGTGTGTTGATCACATTTGATTCGGTTGTTGTTTTTTAAATTAAATACATATATCTCATATATCTGTTTAAAACAAACCGAATCAATTAAAAAAAAATTTATAAAGATATCCCATATCTTTTAAAAAAATAATTAAACGTTAATTTTTGAATTTAAACATTTTAAATTCAATTTCAAATATTTAATTTAATAAAATGAAATAATCATATTATCTTATTTTATTCAAAATCAAATATCAACTAACACCCTCCATTTAGTGATTAACAACATAATTAAATAATCTTATTATTTAATTTATTTAATCACATTATTTAATTACCATTATTCATTAATTAAATAATCTTATTATTCAATTAATTCCCGAATAGATACGTGCCACTTTCGTAACAATTAATTAGACAATCCAATTAATTAACCGTGACCCTTGTTACCTAAATCGATCGGGCTAGCAAGGGGACCTAATGGACCCACAGTATTTTGAGCTCCAATAATCCTTAGAAATAATCAATTAAACTCTTTAATTAATATTTCAGGATTATTAACTTCGGTGTTATTCCACTAAAAACCCGAAGCTGCACTCTCTCAATTGTAGACATTTTTACACAAACCAATAATTTTTGGTGTCCATTGATATAGCTATTACATATGGTATGATCCTCCACAGGTAGTTCATAATTAGAGCTGGGTCATAATGTCTGTTATACCCCTCTAATTATATCTTTCCATTAAGTACCATTGATTCTCTAATGAACAATAAATCCTACATTCCTTACGGAATTAGGAGAGCACTCATATTGTTCAAGCCCCGAATCAACCCTTAAGGGAACTACTATCTACTTCTCACAAGAAGGAGTGGATTCCACTATTGTGTGTAGACCTTCCCAACCACAAGTCAAACCGTGATCCCAACATATGGAGCATATTGATCATGAATGCAACTCCGACCTCACCCATGGTATATCAAAGACCACGATCTAACCTGAAGGAGTCGATAAGACACTCAAGATTAAGATCGCCCACATATAGCCATCATTTGTTGATATATACGAATCTCATCATGTAACGGATCTTGGTGAGAGATTCAAATAGATCATGGCCCAATCCTATATGATCACATCATACAAGGTGCCTCCATTCTCATATCTCCATATGAATGATCTAGAATAAGATCACCGTACATTACGGAATGGACCGCTACCCAGCTTTATTTGCTATCTATGGACTCTTTAGATTGCTCGTTTCAAACTGAATCCATCTGTATATGACATTCATATACTCAGTTTGAAATTACATCCAGTAATCTTGGATGTTAAGTACACATGTTATTATAAATGTATGAGATAATTTGAATGAATAAACTACTTCTTTTATTTATGTTCAATTCACATTTACAAATTACAAACTTTAGGGCAAAAACCCTAACACTTAAACCCCTCTTGTCTGATATGGATTTGACCACAAGGCGACGCTTGATGAGCAAGCATGGGGAATTATCGACCGGCGGGAAGCGTAGGAGAATGCACAGTTCAGAGACTGGCACGAGTGCCGAGGCAGATTTTGAGAGAGTTGTTCTTGATGAGGAGTGTTTTGATGATGATGATGAGGATGATGAGACCCCTGCTATTGTTGATGATCCTAGGCAGCCTTTAGGTTTTTGGATTTTGGATGGAGTAGAATGTATCATGGGTACTCAGATTGGTGATTTTGATATACTTCATGCTGATGGTCTGGTCCTAGAAGCAAGGCAGAGGCCCCTGGAGAAGAGGCAACTAAATCTGGAGAGTCTGATTCATGATTTGAGCGAGACAATTATCACGGGATTTATAGACCTCCGTCATGATTTGAGGATTACTCCATTTGTCAAAAGACCTAAGAAGACTACAATAGGGACTCCACCTATCCCAGCCACAACATCAGGACCAAGTACAGATGAGCCTGATTTTGTCCTTTAGACTGCATTGTCTACTGCTGAGGAGGCGGCCCAGTTAGAGGAGGCTATGACCCGTTCCATTACCGATCAGGGAGTCCGTTATACAGGAGGTCCTTCGATAGATGAGGCTACTGGTCATCGGAGATAGAGAGATGAGTAGGCCAGGAGAGCAGCTGCAGCTAGAGAGTAGAGGAAAAAAGACCTGAAAGGGAAGGGCAGAGTGGAGTATGAGCAGAATGTGGAGGATTCAGAGTAGTTGACCATCCTACCATCTTTAGGATTTATTTTGGACCATCATCATGTGCATCATCTATTATTTTACTTGGATATTGTTAGCACTGTGCTTTATTTTCGGTTTATTTTGTTGGATATTTTATTTGCTTTATGTTATTAGCATTTCCTTTTCTTTCACTCTTTATTTTTCTTTATTGCTCTTATTTCGTTTTTGCATAGAATAAGGGTGCGGATTGGATTTTGGTAGTGGATTTTGTGCTTTCTTGATATATTTTGATTGTTTGGATTTTGTGAATGATTGGATGAGGGGACATTATGCAGGATTATTGATATCTTTTGTTTATTGCCTTTGCTTGACGAAGTCTTGCTTTGAAACTTGTTGGGTTGCGCTTTTGAATATTTTCTACCACCCATGAACATTGAGGACAATGTTCAATTTAGGTTTGGGGGTACATGTACGCAACACCATTGTGCTTGGTTTTTCAAAACTTCAAAATTGTGTGCCAATTTTTTCAAAATTTTTGCGATATTGCCATATTTGAGCATGCTTTGCTTGTTGAGATTGTTCTTTACATGATGTAGTGAGGAATTGTGCATCTTTGTCAATGTTTGGTTTAGATTAACATCATGCCACTTGGGGTGTCATTGAACAAAGTGTGTTAATCTTTTTCTCTTAATGTTGAGTGAATTATAAAATTTGCTTAAAGACTAGGAATTAATAGTGAAGATTCCCGTGAGGATCACTAACACGGCCTTTAAAAAGCATATTTCGAGTTGTCAAAATTTCACTCTTAAAACACTCACTCTCAAACACTCATACAAGCATGTATTGGTCTCATTTGCACTAAAATGTTGTTTGCCATAGAATATTATGGACTGCTTATGGATGCCTTATTTTGCTTAGCGGACAAACCTTTAGAAGTGATTTTAGGCGATGCATGTGAAAACAACTAATTGGCCTAAATACTTCCAACCATCTAAATATGTGTGCTCTCAAGCCCCTTTGAAGCCAAACACATTTTAAGTTTTTCATTCATGAACCACATCTACATGAACCTTATAAGCCTTAAGATATTAACCTACCTTGACCAAATGATTTACTAAGGCTTAGAAAATCAATGTAAAATCTTGTACTTAAAAATGTAAGGTGTGTACCTAGGCATGTAAATGTGTGCAAAGAGTCTTGCAAGGCAAGAATGTTTGAAAAGAATTGAAAAGCTTGAAAAAAAAAAATTGAAAAGCTTGAAAAAAAATTGAAAGCTTGAAAAGAATTGAAAAGTTTGAAAAGAATGTGAAAAGAAAAGAAAATGAAAAGTATGCAAAGAAAATAATTGGCAAAGCAAAGAAAAAGAGAACCAAGAAATTAGGCACAATTGGCCTAGAAGAGAAAGAAAAGTAAAGGAACTACTCAATATGAAAATGAGAGTAGAATGCACATGTAGAATTGAAGCCTGGACACCTTGAAGTGTGAACAATATGTGTGAAACATGTGGAACTCATAATTAGAATGTATGCCTTAGTGTAATCATCGGGTTCCTTGATATCCATTGTCTCATTCTTTGTTTCACCATCACCTTAGGCCCTATTACAACCAAAGGAAAAACCTTCATGATCTTTGGGATTGTCCATTTTGTATAATTTGGTTAATACATGTTCTTTCTAATTCATGGCTTGCAATTCCATTCATGAGACCACTTTTCAGGAAATTACATTTTTAATGATTATCATGTGCAATCAATTAAATGCCCATAACATGAATTCATAATGCACATGTATGTTATTATGTGAAACCTAGGAGTCTTAGAGAAAAGAAGAGAGAATCCGGTGAGGATTAGTATCAAAACGAATTACATTCTAAACCGAATAGCACCTTTGCTTTGAAGCTTTGGCATTTCAAATGTAAGATTGCATTACGTCTATCATATCTAAGAGTGGCACGTTTTTAATCTTCACTTGACATTCTCTTACATGTTAAAGTCCTCACTATTGCATAATTATTTAATCTCTTCATTTTGGTTTTGCACATTAACCATAAGAAAGTAAAAAAAAAAAAAAAAAGCCTTTGAGATGTTTTGATGCATGTTTTTGGGGGTTTGCTTGTGATTGTTTTGCTCGAGGACTAGCAAAAGATACGTTTGGGGGTATTTGATCAAACCAAAATTGGTATGATTTTGGCTCTCATTTCCGACTCTTTTTGTTTGATTCTCGGGCATTTCCCCGTGTTTAATGATGTAAAATCAAGTGTTTCAGGTTTTATTAGGTTTTAAGAACATTTGGGATGAAGTTGAGGACTTGGGTGCAAAAAGGCTCACAAATGGGAGAAACAGGGCATTTTCGCTACTTTAGCAAGAAGAGGTTGCCACATGGTCGCCATAGCAACAGAGGAATTATTCAGAGCATTAGAAGGTCGCCACTTGGTCGCCATGGCAACAAAAGAGTTGCAAAATCAATCAGGTGGGTCGTATGGCGACCCACTCTAGCAAATGGCGACCTCACATTTTAATTCATGGTCGCCATTTAAGGTCACCATAGCAACCACCTCTTGCAAATGGCAACCTCATCAGAATTTGCTCATGGTCGTCACTTGCTATATGGCGAAAAAGATGGTATTCGTGGTGACCTTTACATCTAACCGTTTTGCGCACCAGGGTCGCTATAGCGACAAAATGGCGAACTTTGCACCACATCAGCGAATCAAGCAGTTATCAGTACATGTCCAAGAGACAATATATATAGAGAGGCCTTTCGTCTTCAGCAAACACACACCACCTTAGAGAGCACGAAATTCACTCAATTGAGATCTAGATTTCTCATCCATGGCTCATCTCTCCTCATCCTCCATTTCTATACTTGTACTCATCTAATTCCATCCAAACCTCAACATCAAACTTTGACTACTTCCCTAAATCATTCCTCTCCTACCATTTTCTACACCCAAATTCCTTTGTCACTTTCCACTAAACACCCACACCTTAAGACACATCCTCTACTTCCACTCTTTGCATTAGGAGCATAAAAGGAAAGGAAGGAGGCTTGTAAGGATTCCCATTATTGATTGGCTTATTTCGTGGACAAACCACAAGTTGGGGTTTGAATTGTAAGGGTAGATTAGGTGATTGAAGACCAACATCGAAGGCCCTTATTTAAGACCTCAAGGATGACAAGCACTCCAAAGGTATATCTCTAGTGCTTATTTTCTTTGAAGAGATTTAGAAGCACACACACACTTAGCATACTTGTATATGTGTGCATACTCTTCACATGTCACATTACACACTAGCACTTTGTTTGATTATATCTTGTTGTGTGTTTGTTTGTGTCGCGTAATTCGTTTCCCGAATATGTTCGGAAACGTCCGCGCTTGCACGAAAATGTGCTTGGTTTTGCGCGAAGACCGCTCATGGAGAATGCCCTTGGCTTCTCCTTGGTTTCATCATCTTTGGTGAATCGGCGGTTACGATCAGACCTGATGCATTTATTATCTCGGGTCTGATTCTGCGGTTTGATCGGCGGTTACGAAACCGCCGAATGAAACCGCCGTTTTCTCCCCTGTTCTCGGGTTGAATTCTGCGGTCATGATCGGCGGCCTGGCCGCTGAATGAAACCGCCGAATTAGATATTTTAGGTCGGTTTCTTTCTCGGGCTCAATTCTGCGGCCACATTCTGCGGCCCCGACCGCAGAATGAAACCGCCGATTGAGCGCTTCAAGGGCAAAATGGTCTTTTCACATGCCCTGTTCTTGATGCCTATAAATATCATACTTTCTCATTTCTCTATCTTAGTTCTCTGACTCTAAAGAACCCTAAACCTCAAAGAGAGAAACTTGAGAGAGAATCATATCAAGAACTCATTTTTACACACTCAAAACCTTTCTCATATGCATCTAAATATCATCTAGCATTTTCTAGCATAGTTAGGATGCTTGCTTGCATGGGTTTTGGTCAACACACTTGCTTTGGTATGTTCTTCACTAATCTCATCTAAGTTTAGTGTTTTATTTATCAAAGAAATCTCTTATATTATTTGTATGCTCTTAGAATATATTCTAGATACAAAATAGAGATTGTTGTGTTGACATGTTTGTGTGATGTATTGTGATAGCAACATCTAGGATATTTTATCTATGATTTGCTAAGCTTTATGACATGTCATTTAGCTATTGACATCTAGGATTGCATTAATTGTTATCTAATCATCCTAGATAAGCATCTAAGGTTACCTAGCTTTATTTGCTCATTAAATATCATCATATATTCACATAGGTTGTAATCTCTTCATTGAGAAGTATGTCTTGCGTGTAGCTTCCGGGATTAGGTTGCTTAGATCGCAAGCAATTGAAGTCTTGTTGTGATAGGCCGGGATTAGGCCGTACACCGGGATTAGGTGGTCACACAAGCAATTGAACTAGGTCCACTTATACCGGGATTAGGTAGGTGTGTTGATTATTGATCGGGATTAGGTTGTAATCATTACACATTTAGTGGATTCGAGGTTCGAGTGTGGCGCACTATACAGCCCGTGGTTTTTCCCGTGAGGGTTTCCACGTAAATATCAAGTGTCATTTATAATTCCGCACCATATTACACTTGTTATTGTTTTGACTAGATTGGGGTATTTTCGTAATATTGACTTAACGCGAAAATTGGGTAATATCGTTAAAATCTATTCACCCCCCCCCCCCCTCTAGATATATATTAGAACACACCGAGTTATTTGTTTCAAGGCTCAAGGGTGATTTCCTTATTATTTACTTGCTTTCCATTTTATTGCTAATATGTGTAACTAAACCCCTAATCTAGGGGATATATTTGAGGATCATTTGTTTGTGGGTATTAGCCTTAGCTTTGTAATGAATCTTTTTATGTGTTCTATTCATTCAATCATTAGATTCTATTCATTATATGATTGACTTGTATATCCACTTAGTAATTGCAATCTTGATTAGAGTAATATGTTATATAATCATATTTGGATTGACACCCTTGTGTGATTAAGAACCCATTGAATAGGATAGATTAGTGGTGAGTATATCAACCCCACTAATCTAAGCCTCAAGTGGTTAACATAGAGAGATTTGTCCATTAAAGTGGCTAAAAAGGCATTATCCACACTCAATTGCTAATCAATCTATTCCCTAGCAGTCATATTAATTGTTTACATCATTATTCTTATCAAGGTTGTTGAGTATTCTATTTTTCATATCACTTTTGTATTTTCAATTTTGTAGTTAACATTGGTGGTTTTTAAAACCACAAATCTATCACGTATCATGATTTATTTTATTTGTCTAAAGATTAGTCAATCTATATAATTAGCACTCCATATCCCTCTGGAACGAACTTGCTTACCATTTGCTATAAAATCACACTTTAAAGGATTTAAGTGGCTTTAAAAGGGTTTTCAAAGATCAATCAAATTGCATCATTTTTGTGAGTGCACAACGGCTCATCATGTAGAATATACCTAGGGGGTGAATAGGTATAGGTCCAAAATCTTCCAAATTCAAATTTTGCGGAATACAAGAATTAAAAGCACACTTGACAAGATTTAGCAATTGAATTGATTTAACCAACACATGTGAAAAACAATATACTAGAGATGCAATTAATACAAAAATATGGAAGATAAAGAAATATAAAACGAAACTTGACACAATAGTTTTTACGTGGTAAAACCTCAAAGAGGAAACATCTACGAGTTGATACCACAACCACCGGCAAAGCAAATCCACTATGATGAAAAGGACTTACACACTTAAGGCTATCAACATAATGATATCCACCCTAAGCTATCACCTCCTAATCTACCCTCGGGCTAGTGAACCACTTAACCTACTCCCTATCCAAGGTATGTCATACACCTCTAGGAAGCAACTTCCTATCCAAGGTTATCAAGCCTCTAGGAAGATTTCATTGCTTAGCAATCTAGATCACAAAAATCCTAGTCAAGCTTCCCTAGCTCAACTATCCGGAGTACCAAACTCATTGCTAAGACTTTTGCTTGGCTATCCGGAACACATTCCTAGCCAAGTCTTCATGCTCAAGTTAAAGCTTCACTTAATTTAACAAGAGACTTCAACCTTTCCACAAGGCAATGATCTAGGTGATGCAAATGATGCAAATCATAATCAAATAAAGCAAGATGATCAATCAATCTCTATGAACATGCTTAATGATAATCTAGAATATGCTTTCAACAAACAATCACAACTGTATCTAGAAATCAAAACATGTGAATCAATAAGGAAAAGATTAGAATATTCAATATATCACTTAAAAATCCTAGTTCTTAGATCATTAAATTAAACCTAGAAATCATCATGAAGTACATTATACAAAACATTTCTAGAATCAATTTCATGTAAATCAAGTTTAGCTAAAATATATTCAAATGAGATCACAAAGCTAAAACTCAACAATCAATCTATCAAACAAACTTAGAGTATGAATTAACATCATTCTTAACATATTTCATCTATCAAATAGGAAGATTAAATGAGATGATCAAAACAGAAAGTGAGAAGAAAATGTTTCACATACAAAATTGAGACTCGGACTGAAATCAGCTTGCTGTGAAAACTCACGACCTCAAATGACTCTGAAAAGGCTAGAGGTTTGTTCCTCTCTTCAAGACCAAAATTTTTGGCTTTTGAATTACTCAATTTCAAGTTGAAATGAGAGAGATATGATCAAAAATAAGAAATCAAAAATCATGAAGAAAATTATGTACTCTATTTTTTTCAAATTTTTTTTTTTTTTTTTTTTTTTGGAATGAATGGGAAGGAATGAAGAGGATTTAAAAGAATTCAAGAGAGGGAAAAATGGACCAACTAGCTGCATCCACATCACCATCCATGTGTGGGGTGCGTGTGGCACACATGGGCAGAGGAGGTCTCTGGCCGTGTGCCACACGTGGCCTCCAAGCTTGGCCGGTTGCTTTGCTTGCTTCTCTCACGCTCCGTTCGCGTTCTTCGACCGTATCCGGGCCTCCAAACTCTGATTTTGAATCCATCTTCGAATTACGAATCATGACTCTCTCATGCACAACGAAGACTATAAAACTTTGACAAAAGGTTGAGAATTCATCTCGGAAAAAAGATGATGAAGACAACTCAATGAATGAGAACGCAAAGTAACGTAGCTATATCATTTGGACTCTAAACCTAATGAATGAGTAACCGAAATGACCATGACTCAATAAGGAATCATATGAGATCATTTTCAAGTCCAAAATACAAGAAACACAAACAAATAAACACAATGTCACACAAGCATGCCATATCCAACCGATAGTCATAAAACATGCAATTCTACAATGTTTGACAATATGAGAATAATGCATATGCATACTTAAACGAGTGTGAATGTGTTGTACCAAATGTTTGAACAATGATGTAGGGACACACATGTATAAATTGTGTGTGTGTACGCTTATGCTTTGCAAGAGGAAGAAGTATCTTTATACCTTAGTATCCAAGTATGTGTTTTTCCTCTTGAAGACGATATTTGCATGAGAAGTTAATTTTCTCCTTTGAAGTTTCTTTTCACCAAGAACCACCTAAGCAACTAACCATTAGAAATAAAGAGAGTTTTACAATGGAATCAAGCCAACGAAGATCTAGGATCTTATAATAATACCTGGTTGCCCTTTATTGATAGGCTGGATTCCTTATTTGGAAGTGTTCCATTCTTTCCTCTAGCTCATCCAAACCATATTTCAGCATATCAATATTGAGGTCTGGTTGAAAGAGTTGTACTCTTGGCGAGGAAAATGTTGTTTCTACTTGGATGGCCGCTTCAGATCCAAAAGCCATAGAGTAAGGTGTATCGCCTGTCGAACTCCTTTCTATGGTTCAATAAGCCAATAGTACATATGGTAGCTTTTCTGCCCAATTCCCTTTTTTTGACAGCGAGCTTGGCCTTCAAGTTGTGCTTAATTATTTTGTTCACCGCTTCGGTTTATCCATTTGTGAATAGGTTAGGTCAAGGATGCATAGCAGTTGTTGATCCTATATCTTTTGCATAACTCCTTGAATTTCTATTATCGAACTGTGTTCCACTATCAGTAATGATGGTGTTTGGTATCCTATACCTGTACAAGATGTTCTTCTTCACAAAGTTGGTTGTATTTGCTACTCTTATATGCACCAGTGGTTCGACTTCTACCCATTTCATGAAATAATCCATAGCCACAATGGCATGTTTCGCTCCTCCCACTGCTGTGGGCATCGGACCGATCAGATCAAGTCCCCACATGGCGAATGGCCAAGGGGAAGTGATATTTTGCAGGTGTTCAGGTGGTTGGCGAATGTTGTTTGTAACTTTTTGACATGCTTCACATCTCGTCGTTGTTCTCTTTGCATCGTGGGCCAGGCTCACACCCTTAGTGTGATTCCCGCAGCTTCCATTGTGTATATCTTTTAGAATTGTTGATGGTTAATTCTAAATTGCCACACGTCCAACAATAATATCAACTTAAATAGAAACAAAAACGTAAATCAATGCAGAAAAGGCAAGTTTTACGTGGAAAACCCTAAAAGGGAAAAAAACCACGGCACCCTTGAGGGCAGGAAAATAATAATATGAATTGTTGTCTAGTTACACATTCAATAATCTCTCTCTCACACAATGCTCTCTCCTCTCTTTTAGGTTCTGACCTCATCTATCGTAGATTACATTGTTCTATTTATATCGGACTGGTTAGGGTTTCTTCTCGCCCATGCCATGTCGGTGGTAGAGTTCCCACTTTGATTTGAATTAGGAATCTAATGTGGTGAGTGGATTCAGACTTGTTTCCTGTTTAGACTTCTCCAGGAGAAGATAAGGTTATGTTCTTATTGGAGTACACGACTTGTTTCCTGTTTAGACTTCTCTAGGAGAAGATAAGGTTATGTTCTTATTGGAGTACACACTTTTAGACCTTATATCTGGATGAATCCTCACTCTAGGAGGTATACTAAAACTAGGTTACTTTTCCTGCATTAGCCGAATAAGTCTGGGTCGAGTAAGGGTATTCGGCGAATGCGATCTTTACATTCTCTAAACTAGGTTGCTTCAGCAAGTATGCCTTCGGTTTTCACTGATCTTGATGACGTGGCAGATGGTCAATGTTTCCTTCATTGATTGGCTAACAAATGACGTGGCATTCTCCTTCTTTAGTGTTTCCCGCCTATTTTGCTAACATGTCTTTCAGCCGAATATATACATACAACAACCTTCATATTTGATTAATATTTGAACACAAAAGATATTGCATATTTACAACGTTATAACTTTAGATTGTATAGAATTATATTGAATTGGATTGTATGATATTTCAGTATTGGATTGTATTAAGGTATACAAAGGTTGGATGTGATTTTTTGTTTATGAATAGTTTGTTAACTAATAAAATTGATATGTTTTTAAAATAAAAAATGATACAATAAAATATATACTTGATGTGTTTGAAATATATATATATATATTGTATTATCGTTTTTTAGATAATTAATATTTTCATTAAATAAAAAATAATTATTGTAACAAATTTCAAAAATATTTGACAACTTTTTAAATATTTTCTTAAACTTAAATAATTTTAAATGTATACCATTAGAATAACATTTTTTGGGTAGATCCTGCATGTTTTTTGTAAGCATTTTGGGCCCGTTGAATCCCAAATGTGACCTAACCATCCTGATCGCCTATATGTCTGAAAGCACCCTTGGAAGGTGAATAAGCTAACTATTCCCGATTGCTTGTATGTGTGAAAGCGTCCTGGAAAGTGAATTAATTCTTTTGCTAAGGAATTCATTTCCGGGCAGACATAATTGTTTCTTGCACACCCATTTGCCATTTCCCTTGAAAATCGTTTTTTATATTTATTTAATTTAAAATTAAATCTAATATTAAAATAACCAATAGATTATTTTGTGTTATATTTAAAATTATGGTTATTATTAGCCGTAAAAATGGTTATCGGAGCCGTAAAAGTGGTTACAAATAAAAATTCAAAAACTGTTAAATGGTTACCGGAGCTGTAAAAGTTGTTAGTGGTTACAAGTCAAAATTTCAGAAATTCTAAAATGGTTACCATAGCCGTAAAAATGGTTAATAGTCAAAATTTTAAAAATCGTAAAATAGTTATCAAAGCCGCAAAAATGGTTACTAGAGCTGTAAAAATAGTTACAAGTCAATAATTTCAAAAATTCGTAAAATGATTATCAAAAACGTAAAAATAGTTATGAGAAGGTTTGCGAACTAATGAGGGTCGACCCTCCACTAGTTTGCGATGATGTCACGATCAACATTTTACTTAAGATAGAAGAATAGTTGATTTATATGAAAATCTCAAAAAATAAAAGTTCTGAAAAATAAAAGAACAAAACAAGTCAGACAAGAACTAAAAAGAAAAAAAAAAATCCAATCAACCAGATTTACAGAATAAAATAAAATAAATAAATAAATAAAATAAAATAAAAATCTAACAAAACACATACCTTGTCTCAAATGCACTGAAACAGATGGAATCCCCAGATTTAAACTCCACTCAAAATAGCAGAGAGACATACAAAAGAGATTAGAAATCACAAACAACAAACGGGTAGATGAATAAGAAGGGGAGAGCTTCAACAGATCCCCAATCATGGCCAAATCAAACCCAGTCGACATAAACCCACTACTCAGCCTCCCTTTACTCTCGGTGGAACGCATCACTCAAATATAGGCCTCTTTCAGGTTTGAAAGAGAATTTATTTTTCATTTTCTTTATAAAAAAGAAACAGATTTTCATTAATATTTTTTTTGTTTTTTAGTTTTTAAAATTTGATGACACATGTCAAATTTTGATTGGATTATAGGTCAAGTTAATTTAAAAAAAAAATTACAAAGTTAGAGGGTAAAATTGTACTTTTAAATCTTTTAATTTATGTTATGGGTAAAATTGTCGATTTATATATTATTTCACCTTTCCCCGTTAAATTTCTAGTTAAAATGATCAAATTGAGGTATTTTTGAAAACTTAGGGGCTGTTGGCACTAAAAATACAAAAACAGTTAAAAAAATACATAATTCACTAAAACATATGGAAAAAATTGTAAATCTTCCTTATTTATTTTATGTATATGGTGCTGTTTTGATCCTATTATATTTTTGCAAGTGCTAGGACTGTCATTTTCATGTCCTTGTATGTACTTGGGCAGTAAAATGCACCCAGCTGTGATATAAACAATCTAAATATGATGTCATGTTTCATAGCAGTAACACAATTTTTATTGGACCCTTCCCTGCACATAAGCTTTGTTCAAAACCAAGGTTATAAAGATAGATCATTGTTAACGCTGAAATTTTATCACCTATTCAAGGGAGAATTCTCAAGGCATTTCTAAGGAAACCCCTCTTGAGCCTCTCCAGGAGAACCCCCTCAAAATCACCCCTGCAAGATCATCCCCTCATGATCTCCTCTTCATATCCCCTCTTGGCAGCGGGTCTTCACTAATGCAACTCCTTTATAGTTGGTCGGCACCAATGCAGCTCCTCTACAACAAATCATCTATGCGCTGGATCTGCACCAGAGCTACCGGAGCCACTGGAGCTTGGAGTACCGAAGCCCCCCAGGGGAGCAGCTAGTCCCAAGTGAAGAAACAAGATCTAAACCTAGCACATGTGGGCTAGGAAAGTCAACCAATACATTAATGAGACCAATGGTACACATAAAATGTACAAAAGACGATCCAACGACTTAGGATCAAAATCCGTTGACCAAGTAACGGATCAATGGTGAGGGGATGAGCCACATTAACTCATTAGAGGATAAAAGACCTACTTTCCATCTGAAGAAAAAAAAAAATTGCCATTTTTGGGGAGACGAGGGGGGTCCACGACCTATAGCTTTTAAGCAATCTAGCAGCAACATAATAAAGACCAAACATCCCCATGTGATGGGCATTTGGTCAAAAGGCCAGCTAGGCACCTTTCTCCAATCGGAAATCACCAAATAACACATAATCGCCTTGTCACCGCTTAAGGAAGAGAGAAGCTTTGTCGGAATTGGACGCCGCTTCTCAAGATGAACATAGCAGAGATAGA
Organism: Acer campestre; assembly: GCA_954870605.1. NCBI lineage: Eukaryota > Viridiplantae > Streptophyta > Magnoliopsida > Sapindales > Sapindaceae > Acer > Acer campestre. Next base: position 2,701,113 of record OX940805.1, read on the forward strand.
TGATTAGGAAATTTGAACAGAGTTACGCATTTTGAGAGTAGAGGAAATGCAACGAGTGCCTGTATTATAGGCAAATTTATGGCGCCCAAATTCAAATTTGAATTAAAAAAAAATAACCACTCAGGCAGGCCTTATCTGGGTTGATTACAAAGAATCTAATCCTAATGACTTTGATCATGATCAAAATGATTAATTAAGTTTTAAAAAATTAATAATATTAAGTCACGATGAGCACGATGCCTTAGGATAAAATTATATTATATTAGATTATTTATTAGCAATTTACAATTGATTTACCACATTTAATATATGTTATGCTTTCAGATAATCATCACCAAGATTGAAAACTTAAACTTAATTTCCTAAAATGAAATTAATAATAATAATGACTTGATTTTCTGAAAATCAAATTATGAGTGCAAACTAAAGGTAATATGACAATTTGTTTTATGACTCGATAAGAAGAAAATATAGTAACAGTATGCATAAATAATAAAAAGTTGTAACATTAAAAATCATACTAGCTAGTAAACAAAAACTTCAAAATCTCAATGCCAAAAATTCATCATCCGTTGTTATAATAGTCAATTTGAAAATTTGTTCATCAATGAACAATTTCCAAATATTTAATGTAAATATAGAGATCCTTGCAAACTAAAATAGAAAAAATATGGGGACGAGATGAGGCGAGAAAGAATATGGTGATGGAACAAAGATTATTTCTGACGGCATTTAAGCAGTCGGAAAAAATGAATTACTTTTTCCTCATTTTCAACGGATCAAAGACTATTTCTGAAGACATTTAGGCCAATGGAAATAATGTATTATTTTTTCCTCATTTCCGACGAAACAAAAACTATTTCAATGCCGTCAGATAAAATGTATTAATTTTTCCTCATTTCCAACGGAACAAAGACTATTCCCGATGGCATTTAGGTCGTCGGAAAAAATGTATTACCTTTTCCTTATTTCCAACGGAACAAAGACTATTTCCGATGACATTTAGGCCATTGAAAATAATGTATTATTTTTTCCTCATTTTCAACGGAACAAAGACTATTTCCGACGGCATTTAGGCCGTCGGAAATGTGGTATCATATTTTTACTCATTTTCGTCGGCACTGAAATGGCCGTTGGAAATGGTACCTTTTCCGATAGCAATTAACACTATCGGAAATAGTTCGTCACTGATAGATTTTTTTTTTTTTTTGGTAGTGTAGGTGGGAGATGAATTTCTTTTAATAAAATAAAAATAAAAATAACAAAAAGACAATATTGCCCCCGCCCTTCTACCCTAATCCACTAATGGTGGTCAACCATGACCACCGTTAGTCAACGGGTCAGAGGGGACGTTAGTGTTATTATGACCATAGTTGCAAAGTTAGTGAACTTATTACTACAGTTAGAGTAACTGCAATTTGCCCAAAATTGTTTCTACATCCCTTCTATGATGAAGGTATTTTACAACAACTATCCAGACCCGATTATTGGCACTTCGGTTATACACCCAGAAGCTGGATATACCCGCTTGGGTATCCGAGTATCCAAACTCAAATTATACTAAGGTTTTGTTTATATATATATATATATATATTTTTTTTAGAATACAAAAATCTCATATCCACAACACTAATTACATCGAAATTAAGTATTTTCAATTAACCCACAACAAACTCAAACACCCAAATTAAAATCCGAATCTCACATCATTTCTCCCCTTTTATTATTATTATTTTTTATTACATAAATTTGGGATCTTTTGGGAGGAGGATGACTTGAACCCACAACCTCATGGTGCAAGTGTGAGGGGTTTACCACCGGATCGACCTCATTTCTCCCTTTTTTAAAACCACTAAATCAGTGCTAAAAGCAAAAATATGACAACAATCCAGCCAACATAACAAGAAGAACCCATCTCTGCTCTCTATAGGTGCTATAAATCTTAAGAGCCCATGCATTATTCTTTTCATTTTTGTGACTTTTTTTTTTTCTTGAAATATATAATCTATAGTTTAGTTGTGTTTGTTTTTCTTTCCATTTTGGTCATCGATGAATAATGCAAGCATGTAATATAAAATAAAGTACACAACATAGAATGAAGTATAATTTCAAATGCTTGGGAGGCCAAATACGCATTGATAATATATATTGTAGATTGATAACCTAAAAACAAATCCAGCTGGTTCCATCTGACAATCATCTTCTACTCCAAAAGATAATTGATCAACTCCAAATTAAACAAAAACTCTCATATGTAAATAAACAAGAACCCCACAAGTACTACTAAAATTAAAGCCGTCATCAATTTTGTGTAGTCTTCATCAACCTGTTCCCAGTCAAACCACAAGCAAGTGCCTGATTAGGTATACCATTAACATGTTGAACACCTTCAGCAAAAACCACACCCATACCCATATGCAAATGAGGCTCAATATGGCAATGGAATGCCCACACTCCTGGATTATCCGTAACGAATCTCAATGCGGTCCACCCAAATGGGAAAATCACTACGGTGTTTCTTAATGGAGGGTTTTTCAAGTTGAATTTCTTCTCATCTTCATTCGTAAACTTTCCTTCTCCATACCCTAACACCCAGAAGTCATGTCCATGCAAATGCCATGGATGTATTTCGCTAACATTTGCTGCTAACGCATTAGCATTCTGTAGTATAACATCAACTGTGGTGTTCAAAGGAAGCATGTAAACCCCATTTCCAGTAGTCGTGTTAGGGTTTACGGGTGGTTTCGTTACATCATAATCACTTGCAAAATTCTCTGGTGGGCTTTTGTTATCAAATGCGGCTCTGAGAGAATATTTAATAGAACCCAAATAAGGGGTTGATGGTAGATGTAAGGAAATATTGTTGATAGACCACTTGATAAATCCATCAATCAAGTTTTGGGTATTGAGAAGGATGATCCTACGGTCATGATTTCTCGGAGGTTTCGGGGATCCCATTAGGGCAAGTATTTTGTTAGAGAATGACTTGCTATGATCATAATCATTCCATGTTGGAGTAATTGGGGGTGGTGAGAGTGGGATTTTTGATGCTGAAGTTGGTGCATAGTTTAAAAGGGTTAAGGCTTGTGGGGTTTGGGGTCTTCTTCCTCTAACACCAACTGAAATCCAATAGTTTTTAGAAGCCTCTTGATTTGTTCTTATTAAAACTGAGTAGCTCTCACCAGAATAAATGTCAATGTCTTCCACTTGGAATGGTTGCACATAATTTCCATCAGCTTCCACCACCACCATTTTGTGACCCTGATGAACAATAAAATATTGAGAGAAATTTTTAATATTAAAAGTTCAAGTGGCTGAGCTATATAGATAAAAATATATTAAAACACATATGATCACGAGGTTTATAATATTGAAATCCAAATCCAAGAATATGTTATTTAAATTTTAAAGGTAAGACAGGACTTGATGATTGATGCATATTGCTGAGTTGGTATAGTAGGACTACAGAAGAAAAAGTATTCAAAGTTTCAGGAAAATTAATAAATTAAGCAAAAACTTTAAGGGATTGAGGAATCTTTAGCGCAAGTACAAACCCAGCCAAAGAAAAAGAATCATCTATTATTTGAAATAATAATTGATTTATAATTCAGTTAGTCAAAAATTAAGAGGCATTATTGTTTTTGTCCAACATTATCATTTTTATTGTTTTTGTCATTAAAATGGCTATGAAGACATAATTGCCCATAATTTTTTTTTACCTCTTCTCTCTCCTTTTCTTTCTAATTTTCTGCAAATATTTTTTTTTTGTTCTTTCTGTCTCACACTCTCTCCTTCTTCTCTCTTTCTCTCCTCCTCTCTCCTCCATCTTCTCTCTTTCTCTCCTCTATTCTCTCTCACATCTTCTCTCCTTCTTCTTCTTCTCTTTCTCTCCTCTCTTCTCTTTCTCTTTCACGTTTTTTTTTTCAGGTTTTTAAAAATATTTCAGATTTTTTTAAAACAAAAAATTTCAGATTTCGTTTTTCTTTTTCAAAGAAAATTTTCAGATTTGAGGGTGGTTGTTGTGTTTATGAATGGTGGGTTAGAGTTTTGTTAAAAAAAAAAAAATTAATTTGATTTTCTAGATTTTTGTTGTTTGATTTTCCAGATTTTAATGTTTGGCTTATAGTTGTGGTTATGTTTTATTTTCATATCACATTTTTTTCCAGGATTTTGAAAAATTTTCAGGTTTTTTTTTTAAACAAAAAATTTCATTTTGTTTAAATTTTTTGTATGGTTGTGTTTAAGTTTGGGTTGTGGTTGTGGTTGTGTTTAATTTCAGATTTTATTTTTAAATTATTTTTTTTTCAAATCTCGTTTTTTTCCAAGTTATGGTTGTTTTTATGAATGGTAGGAGTTATGTTAGGGTTTGGGTTTTGTTAAAAAACAAAATTCAGATTCTTTTTAAACAAAAAATTTTAGATTTGATTTTTTTCAAACAAAATTTCCTGATTTCATTTTGTTTAAATACACCAGCATGCCACCAATTAAACACACCAGACCATCAATTAAACACACCACGGTAACCCAATTAAACACACCGGGGTTTAAATCAATTAAACACACCGGGTGTAAATCAATTAAACACACCAGAATAATTAAACACACCATCTGTAAATCAATTAAATACACCAGGGTAACCCAATTAAACACACCAAGCCACCAATTAAACACATCAGGTGTAAATCAATTAAACACACAAGGGCAACTCAATTAAACACACCATGAAAAATCAATTAAACACACCAGGGCAGACCAATTAAACACACCAGGGCAACTTAATTAAACACACCATGAAAAAACAATTAAACACACCAGGGCAAGACCAAATTAAACACACCACGAAACACAATTAAACACATTTGGGAAAAATAAGAAGAAGATGGAGGTCTGGGAAGAAGAAGAAAAAGAAATAAAAAAAAATAGAGAAAAAAAAGAAGAAAAAGAAATAAAAAAAAAAATAGAGAAAAAAAACTTTCTTTTTTTTTTTTCCAGGAAGAAGAAGAAGAAAAAAAAAATTAAATCCATCATGAATCAAATTTGCATAGACAAGCTGGCAGCTTTATTCCTGATTTGATTCGACCAAACCTAAGTTTTGCTTTATGATACCGAAAGTAACTTTATTAACAAATTATGAATTATGGCTTATTTTTTATTTTATTTTTAAGAATACCGTATGCATGTGCGTCGGCAGAGACTCAAATCTGACACGGACCTTTTATAACCTTTTGTTTGGTGCTAATTTATAATTTCATATATATATATAAGAGATAGTGACTGTACCGACCATACATTTGAAGTAAACAACAACCGGGCAACTGGCCTGCTAAAATTTGCAACAATTATTTGGTGCCATTGATTACACCACGTTCTGCTTTTACTTTTTTTTTTTTTTTGCTCGATTCGTTAGTGTCTTCCTTTTACCTTTTACCTTTTACCTTTTTTTTTTTTTTTTTTTTTGACAAATTCATCAATTCCTCTATTATAATTATTATATTCCGAAGGTACCTATCACGCCTGCCATCATCTCACTTTTCTTTGTCCTGTTTTATTCATTTTCTATCAATTTCTTTTCAAACGTCAAAACCAATTCGTTCGATCGGTTCATAAAATATCTCAATTGGTAGAAGACATATATCCTATATGGACCAAAATTAAACAATAAATAGCCCTTAAACTAGGGAGTATTCGAAAAATATATATCCTTTCTCAATAACTTCATTATTTTTCCGTCATGCCACCCATAAAATATATATATATACAGTATAACTTATTGAGAATGGATCTAAAGAACATCATAATTTAAATCCTATATTATATAAATTATAAAAACAATATTATATTTATTATGTTAAAACTGACATAAAATATGATAAAAAGGTAATTATTAATAATATACTTACCCCAACAGCCAAGTTGAGAGAAGCGAGTGCAGTAGTGCTGGCAATCCTGAGCCTGTAAGTTTTGTTTGGGAGAACATGCAAGATCTGGGGTGCGCACTGTTCATTTCCTCTTAAGTTGCACTGGTTTGTTGAGGTGGTGTTGCTAAAATGCGCTGCTAGGGAACAGTTGAACTGCCCTCTTCCATTTATCAATAGAGTCTGTACTTACGTGTGTCACCGTAACATTAACATATACATTATATATATATATATTAATTAAAAGATGATAACATGCAATTATTAACATATTAAAAAAAGTACCTGGGGTTCACCGATCCAACGAAAAGGCTTGGAGGAGAGGCCAACCTCTTGATGATGAACACTTTGGTGCCACCAATCACTCAATAATATGTTCAACTCAGCATCATAGTGGAATGGTTCTGTCTCTCCATCAGCCACGTCGACAATGAGAGAACCATACAGACCAGCTGATCTTTGCATTCCAAAATGACCATGGTAAAAGTATGTTCCTGGCTTGTCAACTATGAACCGGTAATCAAAGGTTTCTCCAGGATTGATAGCACACTGAGAGATGGAAGCAGTCCCATCAGCCCATGGAGTACCCACCTGTCTGATTCCATGCCAGTGAATCACAACTCCCTCTGTGTGGAGTTTGTTAGTCAGTAGAACAGAAATGGTGTCTCCAGCTTTAGCTCGGATTGTTGGCCCTGGAAACTGACCGTTGATTCCCATCACAACGTTCTCTTTGCAATCTGGTGACCAGAACATGTACTCCATGTAATGACCCCGCACATCTCAAGTGGGCTCCACGACCCACTGTCTTGATGAGACCCGGATACGTCATTAATAGCACCTACTATTTAACGTTTTGGCCTCCCTCACCTTGGCTTGAACCTGGTACTTATACCATTCTTTGCCAAAGTGAGTACCATTGAGCTGATCAGCTCAATGGTACTCACTTTGGCAAAGAATGGTATAAGTACCAGGTTCAAGCCAAGGTGAGGGAGGCCAAAACGTTAAATAGTAGGTGCTATTAATGACGTATCCGGGTCTCATCAAGACAGTGGGTCGTGGAGCCCACTTGAGATGTGCGGGGTCATTACATAAAAGGCGATCAGCTCAATGGTACTCACTTTGGCAAAGAATGGTATAAGTACCAGGTTCAAGCCAAGGTGAGGGAGGCCAAAACGTTAAATAGTAGGTGCTATTAATGACGTATCCGGGTCTCATCAAGACAGTGGGTCGTGGAGCCCACTTGAGATGTGCGGGGTCATTACATAAAAGGCCGCCTTTTATGTAATGACCCCGCACATCTCAAGTGGGCTCCACGACCCACTGTCTTGATGAGACCCGGATACGTCATTAATAGCACCTACTATTTAACGTTTTGGCCTCCCTCACCTTGGCTTGAACCTGGTACTTATACCATTCTTTGCCAAAGTGAGTACCATTGAGCTGATCAGCTCAATGGTACTCACTTTGGCAAAGAATGGTATAAGTACCAGGTTCAAGCCAAGGTGAGGGAGGCCAAAACGTTAAATAGTAGGTGCTATTAATGACGTATCCGGGTCTCATCAAGACAGTGGGTCGTGGAGCCCACTTGAGATGTGCGGGGTCATTACACTCCACATCCCATTTCAAATGCCTTGTTTTTCGTGAACCAAATGACTTTTCAAATGAACACAACAATATGAACAAAACTAAACCTCCTCTTAGAAAACCCATTTTTGTTACCAACAAAAACAAGAAAATGGGAAGAGTAGTGGTGCGCTGAGAGCCTGAGACTTGAGAGGTAGTAGCTATTTGTAGTGCTAGCCCATGATATATTTGAACATGCTTGCGGCGTTGTTTCGTGTTCTGGCAGTGTGAGTAAGTGGTTGTGGGGCATACATTTTATTATTTAATTTGTTCATCATTATTAGGATTTGGATCCTCTGTTTATTTGTTCTTTATCCTTACATTTTTAAAGCATTTTATTGGTTATTGATAAAATAGTTGTGGAAACCAACACTACTAGAAAAAAGATTATTTATAACACTTATTTATGATGTTTTTTTTTTAACCGTCAAACCTATATGATAGTTTTTTTAAAAAATCATAAAAACTTGATGGTTTATTTTAAATGTCAAGATTTAATGACGTTTGCAAATAATATCATTAAATATTGATGGTTTTTAAAAACCATCAAGGATTGTTGACATTCAAAAACTGTCAAGAAGGGTTGATAATTAAAAACCATCAAGAATTATTGATATTCAAAAGTGACACGTGTTATGTTCTTACTAGTTGTTGTGATGTCTACCATACTCATGAGTGCACACAATCATTTCACTTATATAAAATGATCACAACCCTAACCCTAACCATTCTAACTTTTCACGGCCACACCTATTTGTCTTGCAATTAAATTTCTTTTTTGCTTTCTATCCTTCCACTTCCATTGGATCTACTTTGAAATTTCTCTATTTATTTTTTATGTTTCACTACCAAATAGTCGATGGCCAAGATTTTGTCACCATGATGTCCAAAACTCTAGATTTATTACCACGCCGTCTAAAGTTTTCAGATTTCATCACCACGCACGCCCTTTGAAGTCGTAGAACTTCGTCACCACACCATCTCACACCACCCACATCGTCTCCACGTAGTCCTTCTACATGAGGTATTTAACTTTTGAGTGTTTTTTTTTTTTTTTTAACAAACATGTTATTATATATATATATATTGTTTTTTATTCAAGACTATAACATGACTATGTGGAAGAAGAAAAAAAAAAAAAAAAAAACTATTAAAATTTTATTTATGGGTTTGTAATATATTCTTCTTGCCATTTTAATAAATTGATAAGTATAGAAATTCAAATATTTTGTGTCTTCGAACTCTCTTTTGTGGGTTTTTAATGTTGAGTTTTTTTTTTTTAAGTAATAACAATTTTGTTGCACAAATAATTTCTTTAATTATTTTGTTTTTGTTTGTGTTTTATATAAATTTATCATTTTATTTAGTAAAATTTTTATTAAAAAATAATTATTCATTTTAGTACATTTGGATTTTATATTTATTTTTAAAATATCGAAATTGAAAATTTGAAGTTATCTTTATAGATTAGTTGCTTGGACTGCATCTACAGATAAATAGAAGTGGGAGTAAAAAAGATCAAGAAGAAAAACAACTTATTCTCATGAGCTCATCGACCTTGGAGGGAGATGCACATATCAAATCATTGATTTATATTAGTAGAAGATGATGGAGAATAATCTATGTTGTTCAAAAGTATAGGTAATGTCCCTTCAAAAAAAGAAAAAGTATAATGAAATTTTTGCTAGTTTTAATGATATTGATTATTACAGATTATTTTTTGCCATATTTTTATTGAGTTTTAATTATAATATTGAGTTTTTTTTCTTAATATGTTGAGTTTCAATTTTATATAATATTATATTTATTTATTATGGACGGTAGCAAATAGCAATATATATATATATGTTTATAAGAAAACAATTTGATGGTTTATAACCATCATAAATTTATGATGGTTTACTACTATCAAGATGTAATAACGCTCATTTATGACTTTTAAAAACCATCAAGAATTTATGATACCAAATTTCGTCATAAACTTATGACGCTTTTAAAACCGTCAAGAAACTGTTCTTGACGCTGAGATTAATGACGGTTTTTAAACGTCATGAATTGCCTGTTATGACAGCTTTTCTCCATCATAAAGCCTATTTTTTCTTGTAGTATAATCACATCTTAACCACATATTCATTGCAATATTTGTGTCATGAAATTATGTGAAGTTAAGAAAAATATCATATGAGCAGAGGATCTAAATTTCATTATTCATACATATTGCATGCGATATTGGTCCGGTCAAAATCCTGTGACTGTACTGTAATTTTCAATACGGCAAAATATAGGGTAAAAATGATAAAAGTCCCTTTAGCTAGTTTGCCCTATTATGCGTTCTTGTCCCCCTAGTTTCAGTATTGGCCATGCATGTCCCTATAATTTAAGTTTATGATTGGTTAGGTCCTTACTGTCCAATTCCGTTAGGTTTCCGTAAAAAACGTGAGGGTATAATGGTAAAAATACAAATTAAATATTTTAATAAAAGATTAATACTAAAAATAATTAAAAAGTTATATTAAAATAATTAAAAATTAAAACTAAAAAAGTTAAAATTAAATAATAAATATATTTTTAAAGAATTAAAGAATTAAGCAATAAATAAATATTAAAAATAATAATCTTATTCTCTTATCTCTCACCATCAGATCCAAACCCATCAATCTTATTCTCTATCTCTCACCACCACTACCACCATCAACCACCAACTGTCAACCACCCAGAAGTTGAGAAAGAAGAAGAAGAAGAAGAAGAAGAGAGAGAGATCGAGAAAGAAGAGATTGGCACTAAATCAGGCTTTCGGTTGTTGTCGTCGTCACTTTTGGTCACTGTCATCTTTGTTGCTGCTTCTGGTTTGAAGTGGTTTGAGTTCGAGCGCCAATAGACTGACAAGACAATACTAGAACTATCTTCTCTCTCATCTCAATCTCTCCCTTCGATTTGGTTGTATTTGTGTTTATATGTGGATGGGTTTCGGTTCGGTCTGGGTTTGGTGGTGGTGGTGGTGGTGGTGGTGGTGGTGGCGGGGTTTTTGTTTGGTTCTAGATGGAGATAGAGATAGTGTGGCCAGAGATGGAGGTGGTTGTTTGTTTGGGGTTGATGGTTGTTGGGTGGTGAAAAATCTGGGTTTCTTTTTCGGGTAATGAAACAAATCTGAGTTTTTTTTTTTTTTTTTTTTTTGTGGGTTGTAAGATTTTGTTCTGGGTTCAAGTTCAAGTTTGAACTGATTTTGTTCTAGGTTTGTATAAATGTATGAAATTGTTTGAGTGTTATTGTATTTTTTTTTTTTTTTTAAATTTATTTTGAGTCCTTGTTTGATTTTATGGGTTTGAGATATGGGCTAGGATTTTCGAAAAAAAAATCTTAATTTTGTATGTTTTTTTTTTTTTTTTTCTTATGTTGTTGATGAAGATTGAAGGAGTCTGAGAGAGAAATTTCTAGAGATCTGAGAGTGGCGACAGCGATGGTGGTTTGGTGTTCATTTTAGGTTATGGGTATATTTTATTTTTATTTTGATTTTTGGTGGAAATCCATTAAAAAAAAAACAATTTAAATTTAAAAAGGGTAAAATACCACTAAAGGGCAAAACTGTCATTTTTTCCTCTACACATATCTGATTGGTTGTTTTTAACGAATTCTATAACAGAAGGAAAAAACGGGTCAATACTAAAATTAGAGGGACCAGAACGCATAATAGGTCAAACTAGAGGGACTTTTATCATTTTTACCCTATTTTTACCCCTATATATATACATATATATACATATACATACATATATATATATATAAGTGTCTAGATTTAAACCTTGGCGGGTTGATGGAAATTATGAAGCCATTGATCACTAATATATTTTGACCATTATATAAGTTAAAAAAAAAAAAATCGATCTTTTAAAGATTAAGGGAGAAATCATTTTCTTAGGTGATCAGTTAATATCAACAACAAAATTATCCATTTGTATCTTTTTTTTTTATACAACTTTTGTGAATGAGACCAAGTTAATACATGTTTTATAATTTAAAAATTCAAAGAACTAAAAAAACAAATATTATTATATAAAAATAATAAAATGCTGAAAAATATCATAATTCAAAATATAAAAAACGTGACAATTACAAATATATTATTATTTGTTACAGCCTACATTTGGTCCAAACAAGAAATTCATATTGATAGTTGGCTGTAAGCCTGTAAATGTCGACTTTCAATGATGGTTGGCTACTTGGCTGTATACATCGATTTTCGAATAATATATATATATATATTTTTAATCTGATTTCTTAATGTCAAATAATGAAATGGACGGAAAAAAAACTCTGCATTTGTTTTTTATACCCGATACTTGTTTCCTTCAGTTCCACGTTTCTATCAATAAATAATATAAGCATCGGCTATTCCACCCGCTCATTTCATAAAGTATCTACATTTTTTTTTGAAAGCTCATAAAGTGTCTACATGGTAAAGCATATGCCTTGAATTCCGTGGATCCTTTCCATAATTTTGTAAACCTATACACGTTACGTGGGTCTTATTGTAAATTTTTAATTTTGGGAACAAAGACACATTTTGTTATGAATTTCCATATAACATATAAAATAAAAGCATAGCCCAATCAATAGTTCAAGTCACATACTCGTCGATGAGTAATTGTGTTTGGATTCATTTTTCGGTCTCACGATTCACAAGGTAAGCTTTTTTTTTTCTTTTTCTTTTTTTTCCTTTCTTTTTTCCTTTCTTTAATAATTATTACTCCAAGTTTACTTAAATTTGGTATATTCGCTTTATCAATATCAGGAATTGATCTTCCAATCAGGTATGTTTTTATGAATATTATAAATTTAAATATTTTGTTTTGTATTGAAATTTTAAGATTACTATAAAAATTTAGGAGTAATCTAATTTTCATTTATTATAACTTTAAATTTACAAACTAACACTACTGTTTAATGAATTTCTTTTTGTTTTGGTTGAAATTTAGATATATGTTTGTTAAGTTTTTTTTTTTTTTTTTTTTTTTTGGGTTTTTAATTATTCTTTTGTTTTTAAATTTGTTAGTAAATAGTAATATAGGTGCATATTTATAGCAATCATCATCGGATTCCCAAACCCATCACTTTTTCTTTCTTTTCCACTTTCCCAAATCTCAAACTCTAACTTCTCTGAGTTCTTTCTTCTCTTAAATCTCTCAATTTGAAAGTAAATTCCCTTAACTTTAATCTTATTTATTTATTTATTTACTTAAAATGAATTTGATTTTAGGTTTTGTATTTTATGATTGTTATTTAAGTATTGTATTTTATTATTGAGATTTACGTTTTGTAAATTAATGTGTCTTCTTATGGGTCCTATGGGATAGCAAAGTTAGAAAAGAGAAGGAAAAATCTTAGTAAAGCTAAGGTTTATTTTACTTTTGGGGATTCGAAAAGAATATATATATATATATATATATACATTGAATATTTTTATTGTGTGCTACCATTATCTCTTATAAGGTATATCCTTGATTTTCTTTTTTATTGATTTATGAAATTTCTCTCGTATCGTTTTGATTTGATTATAACAAAGAAAATTTTTGCTTAATAGTTAGTTTAAAAATTTTAGTATTTTTAAATAAGAAAAAAAAAAATAGATTAGCCCATCCCAACAAAATTTTCTAGCTACGCCCCTGAGCCCACCCTATGTTTAATCATGGTTACGTCCTTGAGCGGTAGTAGTACTAGGAGTAATGTAGGAGGAATTTATATGTTGAGTTTTTGTAGACTTTCTTCAGAATCACAAGGTAGTGTGACTTATTTTATTTTTCTTTCTTTAATAATTATTTTATTTGATCCTTTCCCATATTTACTTAAATTTGGTCCAATTTCTTTAATAATACCGACAATTGATCTTCCAATAAATTATGTTTTTATGAATATTAAGAATTTAAACATTTTATTTTATATTAAAATTTTAGAATTATTATAATGTTTAGTTTATAAAATTTTAGGAAAAATCTAATTATCATTTAATATAATTTTAAATTTACAAACTAACAATATTGTTTAATTAATGAATTTCTTGTTGTTTCGATTGAAATTTAGATGCATACTTTTTAGGACTTTTTTTTAAAAGGTTTTTAATTAGAATAATACTATACAACCACTACTATAAAAATGTTAAAAGACATCGGTAAAAGACATCGGTTTTTAGGTAACCGATTTTAAAAAAATAATTTAGACTTCCGTTCATAAAAAACCGATGTCTTAAATATTGCAGTTTGAAAAGACAACGGTTTTTGGGTAAATCGATATTAAAAAAAAAAAAAGTTTAGACATCGGTTCCATCGGTTTTTATATGAACCGATGTCTTAAATATTGCGGTTTGAAAAGACAATGGTTTTTGGGCAAACTGATATAGATTTATTTTACAATAAGATATCAGTTTTTGGGCAAACCAATATTGAATAAGTAAACTTTAAAATTTAATAAATTAGTTTTAAATCATTTATTTTAAAAAAAATCAAAAACAAATTCAAAAAATTGTTTATTTATTTTGCACCCTCTTATTTCATACTAAGAGACACGTTAATAATTCAATTACCCATATAAATTAGTAATCCGAGTCTTACATTTGTTCAATAAATTGCAAGATGCTTGTAGAGAAATATCTCACATGTAGTGACTAGTGAGAGTTGTATTCCAAATCATGCTTATTACAATTGATGTCACTAGTTTCCTATAGAATACGTATAGACCCATAACTCGACTATATATGTTTAAAAATATATATATAATTTTATTAAAAGTTTCAATAAATCTTTTTTAGTATATGTCTGTCGTAGAAATTAGAATTTTGATTAGTTGAATAAATTTAAATTTATATAATAAGTTTTTTTTTTTTTTTTTTTTTTTTTTTTCTAACAACTCATATAGGTTATATATAAATATTGTGAAATTGTTAACATATCAAATCTTATAGTCAAGTTGTAAAAGCTTACAACTTTTGACTTGAACTTTCATGTTCAACTCTTAATAATGACAATTCAAGAGTGGGCGGCGACGGTGGTGGTTGGACGGTGGTGGCCGGATGGCGGGATTAATTCTTGTAATACATCATTTATACGTCATTAGTTTTATATATAACCGATGTGTTTTTAAAATCTTTTACATCGGTTTTTAACTGATGTTGTTGCATGTCATTTTTCTTTCTTTTGCGTTTTTTGTAGTAATGAACCCAAAGAAGTACCACACAAATCATGGGATGATGTGGTTAATGAATAAATCACTTGCCACATTATTTAAGTTGGTTTTTGGACTAATTTTTTTGGTTGTCTAGTATTAGATTTTTAATTATTCTTTTGCTACTATATAGTAAATAATAATATAAACGTTTCTTGTTTCTTGACATGTATAGAAAGTAATAAAATAAGGATTAATTTAATGACTTTTTTTTGTAATTTTTTTTTTGCAAAATCGTTGAATATAACTTAATTAGTATTTGATTGTATTTGCATTTATTTTATAATTTGTTTTTACTTTACTTTTTTTTTTATTATTAATTTTGTTAATGTATTTATTTATAATATACATTTACAGGGTAAGCCTTGCTAAAATGTTATGTTGACTAAGTGTATATTTATTTTCATTTTAGCCTACTCTAGTATTTAATTCTGGTTATGTTCCTGCCGACTCACCGTATCTTGTCATTGCCTACCACTGCTTTTGACTTGAACTTTCAAGTTCAACTCTTAATAATAACAATTCAAGAGTGGGCGGCGACGGTGGTGGTTGGACGGTGGTGGCGGTGGTGGCCGGACAACGGGATTAATTCTTGTAATACATCATTTATACATCATCAGTTTTATATATAACTGATGTGTTTTTACAATCATTTACTGAAAGTATACAAACAAGGTTAAATTGCTTAAGACGTACCTAGAGGGGGGGTGAATAGGTTTTTCGCCTAATTTCAATCCCTTGAACAAACTTACGTTTGTCCCTCAAGGTAGCCTTACGTACAACACAAACAACACGAAATCATACTAAGACAAGTTATCATGTGATCATTCATACATTGTCTAAGTATTAATAAGTTGTATGAGGTATAAAGAAAATACAAAAAACAATTAACAAGAATACTTGTATATCAATATATGTTCAATCATTACAAGTATATACAAATATTGCTATACATAAAATTCTAAACAATATACAAAAGAAATGTAATTACAAATATGATCAAAAGAATATATTTACAAATCACACTTTACAAAATCTTGTATCCAAAACATCACAAGTGAAGATTGTACTACAAGATTAAAACATATACAAAAACAAATATAAAAGATAGAGATAGAAAGAATTAACACAAAGGATTTTTTAACGTGGTAAAACCTCCAAGGAGGAAACATCCACGGGTTGAATTACAACCATTGGGTACTTATATATATTTGGAAAGTAAATTAGAAATTTCACA
The DNA here is from genome assembly GCA_954870605.1 of Acer campestre. Lineage (NCBI taxonomy): Eukaryota > Viridiplantae > Streptophyta > Magnoliopsida > Sapindales > Sapindaceae > Acer > Acer campestre. Next base: position 2,717,100 of record OX940805.1, read on the forward strand.
AAATGACCAATCCTAGATCACCAACCCATGTGGAGTCTATGTTTACCCAATCCCTATTGGAAGATACAAAATCCCTCAATGATGTAAACCACCAAATATTGGAACTCATACCAAAACCAACATCGTTGGTAGATTAGAAATTCCTCAAGAGTGCATACATATCCCATGTACCTCGCTTTATCGGACTCTATGTCTAACCAAACACCCGGGCCTACCAATATATAAGCCAACTCTCTATATAAGGCACACGTGCCTCTAGAAAGCAGACCTGGCTCGGTTCCGGTTCGAACCGGAGGAACCGGCCGGAACCGGAACCGAGAAAACCGGAACCGGAACCGGGTTTTCGGTTCCGGTTCAAGAACCGAAACCGGAACCGGTCTAACCCGGTTCCGGTTCCGGTTCCGGTTCCGGTTTCAATTTTTTCGGAACCGACCGGTTCGAACCGGATTCCGGTTCCGGTTCTGAACCGGCCGGTTCCAATTGTTTTTTTTTTTTTTTTTTTTTTTTTTTTTTTAAACATTACAAAATATTATTACATTTCATTTATAAAAAAATAAAATGTTAGAAAGGACATTGTAGAGTATTGAGCCATGGCCCATAACCCTTGTCCAAATAAATATGTTTTACATTCCTTTCTCCTCATATTTATATAGGTTAGGCATCTCATTCACTTCTCTATTTTTCCAATGTGGGATGTGAATTTCCCACATCCCACATTGGAAAAATAGAGAAGTGAATGAGATGCCTAACCTATATAAATATGAGGAGAAAGGAATGTAAAACATATTTATTTGGACAAGGGTTATGGGCCATGGCTTAATACTCTACAATGTCCTTTCTAACATTTTATTTTTTTTATAAATGAAATGTAATATTTTGTAATGTTAAAAAAAAAAAAAAAAAAAAAAAAAAAAAAAAAAAAAAAAAAAAATTCCGGTTCGGAACCGGCGGAACCGGTGGAACCGGAACCGGAACCGGAACCGAAACCGGCCTATGCCGGTTCCGGTTTCGGTTCCACCCAAGCCTGGAACCGGAACCGGAACCGAACCGGAACCGCGTCAGGCCTACTAGAAAGCCTCCTATGCATGACTATCCAAGTCCTCCCGACTCTAGCCATGACTTCTTGCTTGTCTATCCAAGTCCTCCCGACTCTAGACAAGACTTCTTGCTTACCTATCCAAGTCCTCAAGACTCTAGGCAAGACTTCTTACTTGGCTATCCGAGTCATCCCGACTCTAACCAAGACTTCATGCCTTTTACAAGGACTTCCTAGTGTGATCATGTGAATGCAAATGATGCAACCAATCAAAACAATATAGAACATGTGATCAATACATTCCATGGAACAACTAGATCTAGAGATGTGAAAACACAAGCAATAGAAATCTATATGCAAAATCATGAATGAAAACCTAGAGCATGTGAAAGCAATTAACACATAAAACTCCTAGATTCATTCACACAAATAACAGTTGAACAATTCATATACATGAGGCACGAGTTCAAGATATTATAAACATACATAAAAATACTAGAATCACAAAATGTATTAAACAAGTATTCTAGCCAAAGATTTAAAGATAGGAGATATTGTTAAAAACAAATCAATCATAGATATCTCTAAACACACATACAAAGGCTCTAATCCTAGATCTCATCAATCAAGGATCAAAGACACATATAAAGGATTATTAATCATAAAATGCATCAATCAAGTCTCAAATAATCCTAGATATCAATCTAATCACAATACAACTCTCAATCATGTTAAAAACAAAGAATCCAAGATTCTAGTCAACATGTGTCTCTAATTAGACTATTCAATTAGATTGATTATGAAGCTATCTTTCTCAATAGCATTCACCAAACATACATATACATATAGAAGAAGAAACCCCAAGAAAATTGAAGGTTTAAAAAGATGAAATCACCAAGATATGAACTCTACCTTGATTTCACGAGCTGGTTTGGTTTTCTGAGTGGATCACTCCGAAAATCAATCAAACAGCTGCAAGATCACTCAGAAAAGGTAGAGGACTCGATTACGAACAATCTCCAACTTGAATCACTCAATTCCGACTTCGTATGAGAAAGTTATGGTGTTTGGAAGTTGAGAAAATTGAAGAGAAACTCTAGACGGGATTTTACAATTTTTCTGCTTAGAAACAAATGGAGGGAATTGGAGAGATTTAAAAAAGGAATGGAAGAAGGGCATTTTTGTCCAACCAAAACTGGTCCAGACCAGCCTTGCCCACGTGTGGGGTGCGTTTGCCACACGTGACCAGAGGGCTGGTTGGGCCGTGTGGCACACGGCCTCCACACGTGGGTGCCTTGTCATGGCCTTTGGCCACCAAGCTTCTCCCGCGCACCTCTCACGTTCTTCAACCGTATTCGGGCATCCGAACTCCGATTTCGAATCTGTTTTCGGATTACGAATCATAACTCCCTCACGCACAACAAACACTATGAAACTTTGACAAATGGTTGAGAATTCATCTCGGAAAATGACGACGAACACAACTCAACGAATGAGAACGAAAAGTAGCGTAGCTACATCGTTTGGACTCGAAACTTAACATATGAGTAACCAAAATGACCGGGAATCAATAAGGAATCAATTAAGATCAAGTACAAGTCCAAAACACAAGAAACACAAACATACAAACACAAGTTCACATATGAATGTCATTTCCTAGACATAGTCCTAGAACATGCAACTTTAAAATGTATGAGCATTTGAGTTCAATGCATGAGCATACAAAATCATGTGAATGTGTTATATAAATGGTGCACAACAATGTAGGGATACTTATGAATGATTTGTGTGTGTGTGCCTATACTTTGTCAGAGGAATGAGGTCAATTATACCTTTGATGAGCAATGAGGCTAATTCCCCTTATCAAGCCATCATCTTGCATGTCCCGTAGTCAAATCTTTCTTTGAAGCTTTGTATCATCATCAATATGACCACATAAACATTACAAGATAAACACGTTTTGATATGGAATATATGCCAATAACAACCAAAAACCTAACAATCTCTCCCTTTGGCAAATTCCATGTCAAAACCCCTATACAAATACTAAAACAATTACAAAGAAAATTTGGTCACAATGTGTACAATGATTTACACTCTTAGACAAAATTTCCAATAACAAGTCTTGAACTTCATCTTGGTCTTCTCTTGAAATCACCTATAAAATAGCTTGAAAGCACAAAGATCTCCAAGTGACAACACATATGGCAAAATATATATATTGGCAACAAAAATAACACAATCAAAGTCCACATTCATAACATGTATGCTCCCCCTAAATACATGCCATCAAACAAAATATTCTAGCCAATATTACAAGCCATATAGTTCAAGAAAACAAAATACACTAAAAATAACAATCTTGAGAAATAAGAAAGCTAGAACTACCATATATCTCCCCTATCATTCTCCCCCTTTTTGACATGATATGAAGCCAAAGAAAAAGAAATAAGAAAAAAATATACCTCAAGGCCATTCTAGTCTCTTTTACCACCAAGGAAAATTGAGCGATTGGATGATCTTGCATAATGCTTTGGAGTAGTGGCATTCCTTTCCAATTCCTTGATCTTTTCATCTTGAAGCTCAACTCTAGCATTTAGCTCTTCAATCTTCCGGTGAGCTTCCTCAAGTTTTTTCTCCGACTTTTCAACCTTATTCGTCAAAAGTAAAGCCCACGAAGGAAGAATAGGTGCACTAAGTACATGGCTTGAATCACATGATTCATCAAAAAGCCTAATAGTATCATTAGGTCCTCCCTTTCCCTTGTAAGACATGATAGATAAACTTTTCTCACTTATATTGTCCAAAGGAGGTAGAAACACATCACCTTCTTGATTCTTCAACCCCATGGCTAAACAATAATGAGAAATGAATCTCGGAAATGCTAATTTCTTTTCCAAACGAGAAGAACTAGCAACATACTCAATTTGTTCAATAAGAACTTGTCCAAGATTAATAGGCTTACGAGTCACTAATGCATATACAACTCTAATCTTTTCTCTATTGAGTTCGGTAACATTAGTAGAGACAATCAAATTTGCACAAACAAACAAGTGCCAAAATGCACTAATCTTGGTCAACTTACTTTGCCTAATAAAAGTACGTTTCCCCTACACAAAATTAATATCATCACAAAGAGTTTTACCCATCAAATCAAGATTTTCTTCAACATTAACATCTAAGAAATCTGATTCAATCTCATTGGGCAATTCTAGAAACTCATTCAATTTCCAAGCACAAACTCTAAATGTTACACCTCTTAAATCCATGACGGCATCTTCAATATTGGTACTCTCCTTGTACTCATAATAGAATTCTCTAACTAATATCTCATTTGCAATTCCCATTGAGTCAATCCAAGAGTTCCACTTTCTTTCACATATAGCCTCATGAACATAAGAGTTAATACAAGAATCCAAATCAATACCTCTTTCTTGAATGAACTTCTTGCACCCAAATATCCCAAAATCCTTCACCTTGATTGCTTTGGATATCTTGGATGAAAATGTAGGCTTTGATTTGTCAATCGGATTAGAAGAAATGTTACCACCAACTTTCTTAGCTTTTCCCATGACCTTGTATCACACAAAAATACTAACAAAAAAAAAATGAGGGGAAACAACAAACCAAGTTAGTAACCAATAAACATATACAAGACAAAAACATTATTTTTGAACAAATCATTATGCATATTAACAATAGCAAGGCATCTTAAGATTTATCAAAAATACGAATTATGCCAATAAACAATTTCTTGAAGAATCATGTGAACAAATCATAAAAGAGAACAAAAACATAGCATATTATGCTCCCCCTTGATAAATGCCCTATCTAAGATCTAGATAGACAATTGTTCACAAAAAATCATCACACAATCATATCTCAAGCAATATTCAAAAGTTTTTCCAAATAAGATTAACAAAGAGAGTTACATCTAGATTTTCAATCACTCTCATATATCTTCAAAAATTGCTAGAGAACCAAATATACCATATACGCAAAAGTGAGTGTGTGAAAATTTTGCTTCAAGAATTTGAAATGAAGTAGTTTAGTAATCAAACATGCAAACATTTTCCACCACTATCCATCCTTAAACTTTCCATAAAAAAGTCAAACCGATTTTCATCCGAATTTTGCTTTTAAAGAGAATAGTTTTTCAACATGTGAGCGATGTGTGTGCAAGTGGCTCGTTTACCCGTTTCTATTTGTCAACCCGAGCTCATTTGATTTTTCAACTATACTCCATAGCCTTTTTGTTTTTGTTTGTAGGTTTGAATCAAAGTTTTTTTTTTTTTTTTTTTTTTTTTTTTTTTTTTTTTTAATGATTCTTTTCAACTCTACTTTGATTTTTCTAACAAAAACTTATACACCTCTTGGCGGCTTTCACTCATCACAAAGGCGTAGCCCTTTCCAACATTGGGCGGCTTCACAACCAATGCGTGTAGCCCTTTCCAAGAGGGTGCTCGTTGAGTACTATATTGCCGAAGCAAATGGATACAAACCAAAGGTCATTTTTAAATGTACTAATTATAGAACATCAAGAGTATCCAATACTCACACATATATCAAACTCAACAACATAACAAACCATATAAGAGAAGCAAAGTGCATTTTTGAAACCAAGTTTTAAGGCTTAAAAGCACATGATCAAAAAGCAATTAATGAGACTTACTTAAGATCTCTACTTCTCAAGAGAGTAGCTTTCAAAGAATATGAAGCATATTTTTCAAAAACTTGCCACTCAACAATCATATAAATAATAACACACAACACGAAAAGATCAATGTGAACAATTATCACCAAAAGATCTTAGACAAGCAAATGTCAACAAGGACCATATAAACACTATATTAGTTCTTAAGTATGACATGCTACATGAAGTGATAAAAACAATGAGTTGAAAGATGAAATATAGATAAGCAAGCAATGTGATATAAGATATACCTTTGCAAGCTATTTTCATCAAAATGCAAGACTTTCACCCTTTTTATGAGTCCTCTTGGCTTGTATGTCCTCATGACTACAAGTTATAGGTGTGTCGATTCCAAGAGACTAAAGGCTTAACAAACAAACATTCTCTAAAAGCCTTAACAAAAATTATCACCATATAGATATCATGATATGCAACTTCTCTAAAGTTAATCAACAAATTTGACAATCATATCAAAGAATGTGAGATAGCTAAGTTCATGTCAAGTTGTATAGATACAAAGCAAAAATATGCTAAGCTTCTTAACAACAAGACACTAATCTCAAAGTTAACTCACATGTGCAACTTACACTATTGGTAAGAGCACTCACCCTTGACAAACTTTGTCTTGGGTGAATTAACATAAACATCATCAAAATTCTTATTGACAACAATGTTGAATCTAGAGTAAAGTTCTTCCACAACTTGATTCACAATAATATCACTAATACTCTTCTTTTCAACATTGTTAGCACCATGTGCATTGTCAATATTAACAAGGTTTTTATTCTTCACATTCCGGGAATTCTTAGCATGCATTGTATCATTAACATGCTTTCCATTTTCAAAAGTTTTAGCATGCTTGAGCTTAAAAGCAATCTCTCTATTCCTAGATGCATTTTCCATATTGCAATATTCAATGAATTTATAACACTTGGGCTTAATATGACCTATGGTATTGCAAAAATGACATATGGGAACAAAAGAAGAGATTTTACCTTCCAGAATGGGAGAAACACACGTGGAAGTGTCAAGGAGTACCTTGTTCTTTACTTTGTTCTTGATCTTGGAACGTCTCTTCTTGGGAGCTTTCTTGTCAACTATGACCTCACTTGTAGGAAGTGATGCTTCTATGAGCTTCTCCTCAACTACCGCGTCACTTGAGCCTCCTAGTTTCAAATTAGAGATGATCCTATCCCTTTCAAGAACAACCTCTTCAACTTCTCTAAGATTCTTGGCAGTAGCATTCTTTTCGCTCAAGAGCCTTCGAGTTGTAGCGACAAACTCATCCACTTGTATATTGATCAAATCATTCTTCTCATCTACCTCACTGAAGGCTATCTTCAAACTTTCTTCAAGACACTTTACCTTAGCCAAAAGTCCATCATAGGTAGGATTTTCACTCAAGCACACTTGATGATTTGTATCAACCTTATCTTCCAAAGAATCTTGACTAACATCATCTAGAGATGAGTAGGAAGTCATGAAGCCAACAAAGTTGCTCACTAGCTCTTCTTCACTTGAAGACTCATCACTTGAGCTCTTCTCATCACTAGATTCATCATCTTCACTCCAAGTGGCCGCCATAGCCTTTTCTTTCTTGTCCTTCTTAGAATCACAACTTGGACAATCCGAAGCAAAATGTCCAAACTTCTTGCACTTGAAGCATTGGACCTTCCTATTGCTCTTGACATGGCCACTCCTCTCATGAGGTGGAGTAAAGGATTTCTTGACCTCCTTGTCTCTTGAGTACTTGCCATTTGGCTTGGCTCCTTTCTTCAAGAACTTCCTTACTAACAATACCATCTCTTCATCGTCTTCGCTACTACTAGCTTCTTTTACAACCTTGAGAGCTAAACCCTTGTTCTTGGCCTTTGGTTTCATACACGCTTCAAAAGTTTGAAGAGACCCTAATAGTTCATCTAAGCTCATGTCATCAACATCCTTGCTCTCTTCAATAGCGGTAACCTTGGCCTTGAACCGTTTTGGCAAAGATCTTAGAATCTTCCAATTTAGCCTCTCACCGGAGATAGGAGTACCAAGTGCTTGGCACTTGTTAGCGATGTCTAGTAGCTTATCTTGGAAGTCAACAAACTTGTCTTCCTCACCCATTTGCAAAACTTCAAATTGGGAAGTGAGCAATTTAAGACGAGACTTCCTCACCGCTTTAGTCCCTTCATTGGTGACCCGGAGTGCATCCCAAGCCTCCTTTGCGGTTTCTAGATTTTGGATGTAGCTAAATTGTCTACTATCCACACCTCCGAAAATAGCATTCACCGCTCGATGATGCCATTTTGCTAACTCAAACTCATTAGTAGACCACTCACTCCTAGGCTTGGAAACGGTCACACCATTCTCCGTCTTATTGGGAGCAAGATAACCTTCTTCAACGGTCATCCAAGCTCTCTCATCAATAGAGCGAATGTATGCCTTCAACCTTAATTTCCAAAACCCGTAGTTGTGACTCTTGAGAAGAGGAGGCCTAGAATTCGAAGCCCCTTCGGTCATCACATCATCTTGGAAAACCATACTAGCAAAAACCAAAGCAATTCACTTGTAAGTATAACCTGGATCTCGTCGAGTGCCGTCCGACGACCCGCTCTGATACAATTTGAAAGTATACAAATAAGGTTAAATTACTTAAGACGTACCTAGAGGGGGGGTGAATAGGTTTTTCGCCTAATTTCAATCCCTTGAACAAACTTACGTTTGTCCCTCAAGGTAGCCTTACATACAACACAAACAACACAGAATCATACTAAGATAAGTTATCATGTGATCATTCATACATTGTCTAAGTATTAATAAGTTGTATGAGGTATAAAGAAAATACAAAAAACAATTAACAAGAATACTTGTATATCAATATATGTTCAATCATTACAAGTATATACAAATATTGCTATACATAAAATTCTAAATAATATACAAAAGAAATGTAATTACAAATATGATCAAAAGAATATATTTACAAATCACACTTTACAAAATCTTGTATCCAAAACATCACAAGTGAAGATTGTACTACAAGATTAAAACATATACAAAAACAAATATAAAAGATAGAGATAGAAAGAATTAACACAAAGGATTTTTTAACGTGGTAAAACCTCCAAGGAGGAAACATCCACGTGTTGAATTACAACCATTGGGTACTTATATATATTTGGAAAATAAATTAGAAATTCCACAAAATGACCAATCCTAGATCACCAACCCATGTGGAGATTGTTAGGATTATGCTCAATAGCAAGAGTGTAATATTGTAATTAACAATCTTTTTCATATTAATAAAGTGATTTCTGGTTTAAACAAATCTTATAGCATTTATAGTTTAATATTATAATTGTCAAAGTAAATAATCATAAGGTCTAAAGACTATGAGAAAAGAAGAATTGTTCGTACATCTGGATATGTATGTGGTAGAGACAATTCTTTAGTTAGTCTTGAATATTGTTCACAACTTAAGTTAAAGGTTGGGCACCTTTATCTTATTAAAGTTGTAGAATTCTTTTGCTAGCATTTGAGTGGGATCAAATGAGATATGATGAGTCTAAAATCATCGGAGTGTCTTCGAGCAAAAGAATCTAATGCACTGGGTGCATTGAACTGGATCACAATGAAATACTTTATCTATAACCGTCAGTAGATAAAAGTCATTTCATTATCAGGACAATCGGAGAGTCTATCTTAATCCTGAGATAAATGATGGACTTATGGTTGCAAGTGATATCATTTGAGTTATCAATGAGTACGATTATATCGCATAGTCTATCCTCGATAGTTTGGTGATATTCATTTGTTAATCGATAGAGGACTTCATTTATAGATATGGACATCGTGGCTCCATTTATCAAATGAGAGTATAATATCATCATATGGATGTTTTGAGGTAATTGGATATTAAATCTCAACGTTGAGTTTTCGATAGTGTCTATTGAAAACATGGCTTCTGGACAAGTCAAAATATCCAAGTTCAAAACGTGGTCATATGAGTAAATATGGTAACTTGGAGAGTTATAGGCGGTCTATGAACTCTTGGCGATTACTGATATTAATCACGAGGATACACTATCTCCAACATGATTGTCTAGGGTATGAATGAGGAAACATCTTCCTTTTCTGTCTTTATTTAAGAGTTCAATTTTAGCTCTTTAGTGGAATGAGTTAAAATTAATGGATCGGACCTAAGTGAATCATTTGTTGATTGTGATTAGGTTATGTCTATTGAAGCTTAAATTTAGATAGCCCGCCAAGATCCCCAATCCACACGGACTTGCATGGATCACTTGATATATTCTACCAGACCAATTTAAGGGTCCATCTAGAATTGCATTTAATATATTAAGAATATAATTTGCACATTATTTATGTAATGGGTTGCTCAATTATATTTATATATTAATGAATGACATGTGGGCTTGTTTCTTTTAGTAAGAATGAGTCTAGTTCACATGTGGGCTTTTTATTTAAAGTCCAATGGATTAAATGAAATAAGAAAATAATATATAGCCCATTTATTTTAAGTGGGGCGGCAAAGGTGAATTAATTAACCTAATATATTATTTTGTTTCATTGTTTAATTAAATAAGAATTAATTAATTTATTAATTAATTGTTTAATTAAGAAACAAATCTTTTCTGATTAGGAAATATGATTCCTAAAGGTATACTATTGGTAGTAGTATACTTAAATTAAAAGACTTGTTTGACAAGAAAATAAATAATTAATTTTATTTATTTAATCAAATAAGAAGTCTTTTTATTTAGTCAAATAAAAGAATAAAAGATTTATGAGTTGGATTAGGGTTTGGGAGTCTTAAACTAAATAGGAATTAGGGTGCAATACAAACTCTTTTTTTTTTTTTTGGCTTGAGTATTGCGGCAACCCTAGTCCCTTTTAGGTTATTATTTTCGGCCACCCTAATAGAAAGAGAGAAAGAAAATTTTGCCACCTATATATGTGGACTTATAGAATTCGACCACTTTAGGGTTTTTGGTGCTTGATTCTATTTTCTTCTTCTTCTCAATTCATAGAAAGATCATTTTTTATTCTACTAAAAACATAAAAGAGATATAGATTATTCTTTGATGGTATACTATTTGCTTATTCATCAATAAGCTTGTGTATACAACATCGATCTTGGTTCACGCGAGTTTTGATCATTAGATTGAGAACTCAAAAGTGACCAGAATAATCTTAGTATTCTTTTGATTGTTTTTGTGACTAACAAAGAATAGAAAAGTTTGTTTTGTCCATTCACGGGTTTGCAATTCAAAGAAAAGGGAGACCACGCTCCTAGGTGATCCATGTTCGTGCTAGGATTGAAGATCTTACGGATTACCATCGATGCAAGTCAATCGGATCACGCGACAAAAGGTATTCTTCTTTTGTTAGATAATATATATGTTTAATTGATTAAAAGGGTTAAGGTTCATAAAAGGAAATTTTTTTAAAAGCTACTAAATCTATTTTATTTTTAGTCTCGTTTCCGCTGCGTGTACTATACGGTATTTTTCCCTACAGAGTCTATGTTTACCCAATCCCTATTGGAAGATACAAAATCCCTCAATGATGTAAACCACCACATATTGGAACTCATACCAAAACCAACATCGTTGGTAGATTAGAAATTCCTCAAGAGTGCATACATATCCCATGTACCTTGCTCTATCGGACTCTATGTCTAACCAAACACCCGGGCCTACCAATATATAAGCCAACTCTCTATATAAGGCACACGTGCCTCTAGAAAGCCTCCTATGCATGACTATCCAAGTCCTCCCGACTCTAGCCATGACTTCTTGCTTGTCTATCCAAGTCCTCCCGACTCTAGACAAGACTTCTTGCTTACCTATCCAAGTCCTCAAGACTCTAGGCAAGACTTCTTGCTTGGCTATCCGAGTCATCCCGACTCTAACCAAGACTTCATGCCTTTTACAAGGACTTCCTAGTGTGATCATGTGAATGCAAATGATGCAACCAATCAAAACAACATAGAACATGTGATCAATACATTCCATGGAACAACTAGATCTAGAGATGTGAAAACACAAGCAATAGAAATCTAGATGCAAAATCATGAATGAAAACCTAGAGCATGTGAAAGCAATTAACACATAAAACTCCTAGATTCATTCACACAAATAACACTTGAACAATTCATATACATGATGCACAAGTTCAAGATATTATAAACATACATAAAAATGCTAGAATCACAAAATGTATTAAACAAGTATTCTAGCCAAAGATTTAGAGATAGGAGATATTGTTAAAAACAAATCAATCCTAGATATCTCTAAAAACACATACAAAGACTCTAATCCTAGATCTCATCAATCAAGGATAAAAGACACATATAAAGGATTATTAATCATAAAATGCATCAATCAAGTCTCAAATAATCCTAGATATCAATCTAATCACAATACAACTCCCAATCATGTTAAAAACAAAGAATCCAAGATTCTAGTCAACATGTGTCTCTAATTAGACTATTCAATTAGATTGATTGTGAAGCTATCTTTCTTAATAGCATTCACCAAACATACATATACATATAGAAGAAGAAACCCCAAGCAAATTGAAGGTTTAAAAAGATGAAATCACCAAGATATGAACTCTACCTTGATTTCACGAGCTGGTTCGGTTTTCTGAGTGGATCACTCCGAAAATCAATCAAACAGCTACAAGATCACTCAGAAAAGGTAGAGGACTCAATTACGAACAATCTCCAAATTGAATCACTCAATTCCGACTTCGTATGAGAACGTTATGGTGTTTGGAAGTTGAGAAAATTGGATAGAAACTCTAGACGGGATTTCACAATTTTTCTGCTTAGAAACAAATGGAGGGAATTGGAGAGATTTAAAAAAGGAATGGAAGAAGGGCATCCGAACTCCGATTTCGAATCCGTTTTCGGATTACGAATTTTAACTCCCTCATGCACAACAACGACTATGAAACTTTGATAAATGGTTGAGAATTCATCTCGGAAAACGACGACGAACACAACTCAACGAATGAGAACGAAAAGTAGCGTAGCTACATCGTTTGGACTCGAAACTTAACTTAACATATGAGTAACTGAAATGACCGGGAATCAATAAGGAATCAATAAGGAATCAATTAAGATCAAGCACAAGTCCAAAACACAAGAAACACAAACATACAAATACAAGTTCACATATGAATGCCATTTCCTAGACATAGTCCTAGAACATGCAACTCTAAAATGTATGAGCATTTGAGTTCAATGCATGAGCAAACAAAATCATGTGAATGTGTTATATAAATGGTGCACAACGATGCAGGGACACTTATGAATGATTTTTGTGTGTGTGCCTATGTCTTGTAAGAGGAATGAGGTCAATTATACCTTTGATGAGCAATGAAGCTAATTCCCCTTATCAAGCCATCATCTTGCATGTCCCGTAGTCAAATCTTTCTTTGAAGCTTTGTATCATCATCAATATGACCACATAAACATTACAAGATAAACACGTTTTGGTATGTAATATATGCCAACAACAACCAAAAACCTAACATTTACATCGGTTTTTAACCGATGTTGTTGCATGTCATTTTTCTAAATCACTCAAATAGACATCGGTTATAAAATTTTGAAAAACCGATGTCTTCCATGTAAAATAACCAATTTCTTTTGCGTTTTTTGTAGTAATGAACCCAAATAATTAACCCAAATAAGTACCACACAAGTCATGGGATGATGTGGTTAATGAATAATCACTTGCAACATTATTTAAGTTGGTTGTTTAGTATTAGATTTTTAATTATTCTTTTGCTACTATATATAGTAAATAATAATATAAACGTTTCTTGTTTCTTGACATGTACAGAAGGTAATAAAATAAGGATTAATTTAATGACTTTTTTTTGTAATTTTTTTTTTTTTGAAAAATCGTTGAATATAACTTAATTAGTATTTGATTGCATTTGCATTTCATGTTTATTTTATAATTTGTTTTTATTTTACTTTTTTTTTTAATTAATTTTGTTAATGTATTTATTTAGAATATACATTTACAGGGTAAGCCTTGCTAAAATGTTATGTTGACTAAGTGTATATTTATTTTCATTTTAGCCTACTCTAGTATTTAATTCTGGTTACGTTCCTACCGACTCACCGTATCTTGTCGTTGCCTGCCACTGCTTTCTACAATATAAAAATATATTAGATAAATACAATTCATGAAATTATAAAATTAATGAAAGTAATAATTTGAAGTAAAGGGGATAATGAGAAGTTGTAGAAAATTAACAAAAATGCTAGGAAAAGTTAAATATAAAATAAATTACTTTTAAAATATAAATTAAGTAAACAATGGTGGAAACAACTCTAACGTTGGTGGAAATGTTGAGTTGTTCCCGAGTACTACTGAACGTCAAAAAAAGAAACAACATTTACATTTTAGGAAGAGGGAATTCCATTGAATAGCCTTTAAATTAAGCCTTTATTCAAGAATATCCCTCTTCGATAAGTAGATTGTTTTTATCCGCTATTAGGGCGTGTTTGGTACAGGGATGAGACAGGACAGAACATGACTGGTTGTTCTGTATTGTGTTTGGAATGTCAGGGATAGTACTATGGACTGTACTATTATAGATTTGGTATGACTGGGACAGGACGGAACAAGAGGTTCAAATGACCAGATTGCCCTTCTTTTATTTGATTAATTTTAATTATTTTATTTATGTGATAAAAAGATTAATAAAAAAAATCAATCCATGTTTTTTACTTCTTCTGTAATGAATATTCATCAAACCAATTTCTTCATTAGATTCAAACACATAAATTTTCATCACATCTTCATCAAACCTCTTCATTAATCTATAATCATCTTATATACACAAAATCTTCAAAAAAAAAAATCTAGAAAAAAACATATGGAGTAGTAGATCTAGAACATGAATCAATTTGAGGCAAATTTTTGCTTACATGTAATAAGTATTTACAATCTCATCATCTAATATTCTAATTTTATGAAATTTTACAAGTTATTAAACAAAAGCAGCATAATCAAAAAGGAAAACAACAAACCATGATGGGTGGGGCCGTGGTTTGAAAGGAAGAAGCTCCATGATTTTTAATTTTCTGGGGATTTTTTCTTCTTTCCAGATCCAAAAGCAGCATAATCAAAAAAGAAAACAACAAATTTCATACTAATTCTTCACTCATGCATCTTGACTTGACCAGTTTCATACAAATTTCATACTCCGTGATCTAAGCATACCAAATTCTTCATTTAAATACAATTTTCATACTAATCAAACCCAAACCTAATTTTTTTTCACCCAACTGGAAAAAAAAAAATTAACATCGCCGTCTTCACCCATCAATCATCACCGTCTCTAAATCATAAACAAAAAAATCTCTTTTTTTTTTAAAAAAAAAAACTCTTCAAAGAGAGAGGGATATGATCTTATGAACAAACGAAGGGGGGGGGGGGGGGAGAGAGAGAGTCGATCGGATTGGAGAGAGAAAGAGAAGGGAATGGTTTTAATTTATATTGGACAAAGTTTTAATATTTTGAAGATTTGAAGGGCAGATATGTCTTTTTCACGCTTGTCCCATGCCATGGAACAAGTTGGTCGAGGGTCGAGGGTCTTGGGTGGCACAGATTTTTGTGATTTCTATCCCACCTTATCCCATTTAGTCCCAAGCTAAAGTCGTCCCAAACGTGGGACAAGAACAAACTGTCTAACGTTGTTCTGTCCCGTCCCGTCCCACATACCAAACGCACCCTTATAGGCGACTTCACAAAAATACCCTTACTTTTTGAATTTAATAAAAAAAATATTTTTTTCAATTAATGAAAAAACCTTTTCAAATTATATCTTTCAGACACATTAATAATATGCTTCTCTTTCATCAATATATGTCTCTTTATGAACATTCTCCCTCTCATAAACCGCTATTTATCTCTGTACCCAACGTTCTCTCTCTACAATTACACAGATGACTTTTTTGCCCTTTAGATCTACATTGTCAACAAATCACTCATCTCACATCTTCACCGTAACTGTTTTGTAATCGAAGGTATATTGCTTTTGTTTTTGTTTTTGTTTTTGTTTAGTTTTGAAACTCTTATAGGAACGTATTTTGTTGTTTTCTTGTAATTAGGAAGAATGTGAAATCGATTTTGAATTTTGTGAACTGTGTTTTTTTAACCCAAAATTGGATGACAGAATATTGTATCGTGTAAAGGTGTTTATATTTAGTTATGTAATCATATTAATTTGTCTATGTATAATGAAAAATATATTAAATCGTGTAATAATATATTATTTGGCATGCTGTTTGTGCATAGTAATGGGAGAGTTGTGATTGTTTATTTCATACGGTGGCTAGTGGTTTTGTCAGAACTATAAGGGTGGTGAATCAGAAATGGTATTTGTACTTCTTGATTTGACAATGAATACAATTGAAGATATTGTGAGGATTGATTCATCTAGTTGCAACATTGAATTAATGGCAGTTATGAGTACTAGTGGGAGGGCTGCCATACTAAGAATTAAAAATGACAGAGATGTGGCATTTTTGATGTGTGAAGAGAGGGTTATTCCAGAAGTATATGTAACAATTGTTGGAATGGATCAGACGGTTGATGGTAACATGCAAAATGCCATAGAAATGCAAATCCAAATTTCTCCGATAAGTGTATGGACAACCATCCCACATACATAACAAAACAACATATTGCCACAACACCCTGACCCTCAACAAGTGCATCGCACAATTGACTTCTCAATTTAGACTCGCTTGTTGGAGCAACAGAAGGTGTGGATCAATTCTATCAGTGGAAGATGGTGAACATCACCTAACAATACCGTCATTGAGCAAACAAACAATGTCAGCCGTTAATGAACTACCACCTATAATTAATGAGGCATCAGAAGAAGTTGAAACTAATAATGAAGTAGGTGCCACTGTATCTGAATTTGAAACCTTTGTAGATAATGGACTAGATGGCTTACATGAACAATATCCATTGGAACAAGATGGTGATGGTGATGGTAATGGTGATAGTGGGTTTGACTTAGATGGTGATGGTGGTAGTGGGTTTGACTTAGATAGTGATGGTGACAATGATAATGGAAGTGACATAGATGGTGATGGTGAAGGTGATAGTGGTTGTGACTTGGATGGTGATAGTGATGATAATGGTGATAGTGGATGTGACTTAGTTTGTGGTGGTGATAGTGGTAGTGACCTAGATGGTGATGGTGATAGTGGTTGTGACTTGGATGGTGATAGTGATGGTTGTGGCCATGATAGAGGAGGTTCATCTCCTGTCCCTCGGCCTTGGATAATTCCCGATGCAAAGAAGTACTCAATCCAAAATACTAACAATGATGAACCATCAACTACTAATGGTCGCTTTTATAAAGATAAGATTTATTCTACTGAACAAAAGCTGAAACAGGAATTGAGTTTTTGTGCATTGAAAGAATGGTTTGAGTTCAGAATCAAGAGGTCTAGTAAAGAGAGATTCGAAGCAGGTTGTAAGAATGAAAATTGTGTCTTCAAGTTAGGTGCGGTGAAAATGTGTGAGGGAAAGTATTGGCAGATTCTAAAATATAACAAGGAACATAGTTGCTCCATTAACGGGTTCCAAGCTCGATTTCAACAAGCTAGTGCTTGGGTTATTGGTGAATTGTATTCTCCAAAGCTTCGGGTGAACGCTACAACTTTAAAACCCAAAGATATAATGTCAGAGATGCAATTAGAATATGGTCTCAGAATTCTTTACACTAAGGCTTGGCGAGCGAGGGATAACGCCGAGTCGATTGTATTCGGACCAGCGGGCGAGTCATTCCAATGGATTCTGTCATATTTGTATAAGCTTAAGTGGGAAAACTCTAGCCCTTTTACAACTTTTTTTTTAATCCTTGAAATCAATTTAGATATTGCTTATCGCATATGGTGCATGTCTTCATGGGTTTCATGTGATTATAAGGTATGTTGTTACTATTGATGACACTCATCTGAAGGGAAGATTTCAGGGTATATTGTTCGTTGCTGTATGGAAAGATGCTAACGAGCAAGTGTATCCACTATCCTTTGGCATTGGTCAGAAGAAAGAAGAAAGTTATGGAGCTAGTTTTTGAAAAAACTACGTAAGTGCATCGGATGCCCCGAAGACTGTATGTTTATATTCGATCAACATAAAGGGATTGCAAAGGCAATGAAAATTGTATATCTCAATGCACCATATGGTCTATGTGGCTTCCATATGGTAATGAACATCAAGAATAGGTTCAAAAGGGAAGATGTTATGGGAATTTTTAAGCGTGCATCCAAGTGTTAGGTTTTGACTTGTATTCCTAAGTAAACCAAATGTGAACCAAACAAGACTCAACTGATGTGGAGCTTCCTGGAGACGTGGGATACGTTTGGAAGATGGAATGGTGTTGTTTGAAGGAGGTTTGAAGACCATAAGAACGGAAGACTGAAGATTGTTTCAACATAGTGATCGCGGTTTTCTGAGCAATGTAATTTAATGTGATTCGTAATGGTTTTGGAAGCGGGTGTATAACCGTGACCCGAATCGTAATCAATCATAAGCATACGTGAAACGGGAAATCTTCAGCAGAAAAAGAAGTAGTTTGTTTCTGGAAGTTCTTGTGCTTGAAAGAAAAAGATTTACTCCCTACAAGAGGACTTGTCATAAAAGGAAATAATATTTATGTGAACCAAGTAAATCTTGTACATTTAGGAGTCGGATTTCCTTTTATCTTAAACTCTCTGTAACTAGTATAAATAGTCATAATATTTATGTTTGAGGTTGTGGAGCAAAAAGAACACCATGTAAACATCAGAGAGTGTGAGTGAGATCCAGGGAGACCCAAGGGAATATCCAGGGAGGGATCCAAGGGAATATCAGTGGATCAAGTTAGAGATTCGTGGGTGATATTTAGGGGAGACCTAGGGGATATTGTGGGATTCTTAGTGAGGATCTTGTGAATGGAGTTTGGGGTTAGGTGTGAGAGAGAATCCTGAAGTATATGGTTGTAACAATTTATCATATAGTGGAACTTTCTCTGTCGTCTTGACGGCCCGTGGTTTTTTACCCGTTTTGGGTTTTCCACGTATATCTTGTGTTGTGATTGTTTTATTCTCTCTCATCTATTTTTTATGCTTATTGACATTATTATTGTAGGGAAAAATATAGTACCCGCAGCGGAAGCGAGACAAAAAAAAAATAGTGTTTGGGTAGCTTTTAAAATTTTTCCAATTATGAACCTTAAACCCTTTTGATTAATCAAACATATATATATAAGAAAGTAATAAAATATATTAATACCTCTTGTAGCGTGATCCGATTGACTTGCGTCGATGGTAATCCGCAAGATCTTCAATCCTAGCACGAACGTGGATCACCTAGGAGCGTGGTCTCCCTTTCTTTGAATTGCAAACCTGTGATTGGATTCAACAAACTTTTCTTGATCCGTTAGTCCCAAAAACAATCTAAAAGAACCTAAGATTATTCCGGTCACTTTTGAGTTCTCAATCTAATGATCGAAACTCGCGTGAACCTTAATCGATATAGTATTCACAAGCTCATAGATGAATAAGCAACTAGAATACAATCAAAGAATAATCTATGTTCTTTTTGTTCTTAGTAGAATAATCTATTTCTGACTATGAGTTTAGAAGAAGAAGAAGAAAATAATTCTGCACACACTGCCCTTAGAGCTGGCCGAAAATTATATGAATGCATATATAGGTGGCCGAAAATTTCTCTTCTTTCTTACCCTAGGGTGGCCGAAATCTCTACCAAATCAAATTAGGGTTGCCGCAATTTCACTCCTAAAATATTGGAGATTTAGTTGCACCCTAATTCCTATTTTGTTTAAGATTTCCAAACCCTAATCCAACTCAATAATCTTTTATTCCTTATTGGACTAAAATAAAAGACTTCCTATTTGATTAAATAAATAAAATTAATTATTTATTTTCCTTGTCAAACAAGTCTTTCTATTTAATTATACTACTACCAATAGTATACAAATAGGAATCATATTTCCTATTTAGAAAAGATTTGTTACTTTAATTAAACAATTAATTAATAAATTAATTAATTCTTATTTAATTAAATAATGAAACAAAATAATATTAAATGCCATTATAGCATGTTGCCGCCCCATATGTGTATTGGGCCAAATATTATTTTTCTTATTTCATTAAATCCATAGGACTTTAAATAAAAAGCCCACATGTGAACTAGACCCATTCTTACTAAAAGAAACAAGCCCACATGTTATCCATTAATATATAAATATAATTGTGCAGCCCATTACATAAATAATGTGCAAATTATATTCTTAATATATTAAATTGCAATTCTAGATGGACCCTAAATTGGTCCGGTAGAATATTTCAAGTGATCCATGCAAGTCCGTGTGGATTGGGGATCTTGGCGGGCTATCTAAATTTAAGCTCCAATAGACATAACCTAATCACAATCAACAAATGATTCACTTAGGTCCGATCCATTAATTTTAGCTCATTCCACTAAAGAGCTAAAATTGAACTCTTAAATAAAGACAGAAAAGGAAGATGCTTCCTCATTCATACCCTAGACAATCATATTGGAGATAGTGTATCCTCGTGATTAATATCAGTAATCGCCAAGAGTTCATAGACCGCCTATAACTCTCCAAGTTACCATATTTACTCATATGACCACATTTTGAACTTGGATATTTTGACTTGTCCAGAAGCCATGTTTTCAATAGACACTATTGAAAACTCAACGTTGAGATTTAATATCCAATTACCTCAAAACATCCATATGATGATATTATACTCTCATTTAATAAATGGAGCCACGATGTCCATATCTATAAATGAAGTCCTCTATCGATTAACAAATGAATATCACCAAACTATCGAGGATAGACTATGCGATATAATCGTACTCATTGATAGCTCAAATGATATCACCTGCAACCATAAGTCCATCATTTATCTCAGGATTAAGATAGACTCTCCGATTGTCCTGATAATGAAATTACTTTTATCTACTGACAGTTATAGATAAAGTATTTCATTGTGATCCTGTTCAATGCACCCAGTGCACTAGATCCTTTTGCTCGAAGACACTCCGATGATTTTAGACTCATCATATCTCATTTGATCCCACTCAAATGCTAGCAAAAGAATTCTACAACTTTAACAAGATAAAGGTGCCCAACCTTTAACTTAAGTTGTGAACGATATTCAAGACTAACTAAAGAATTGTGTCTACCACATACATATCCAGATGTATGAACAATTCTTCTTTTCTCATAGTCTTTAGACCTTATGATTATTTACTTTAACAATTATTAAACTATAAATGCTATAAGATTTGTTTAAACCAGAAATCACTTTATTAATATGAATAAGATTGTTAATTACACTATTACACTCTTGCTATTGAGCATAATCCTAACAATTATGTGCTGTGAGTTATGGGCATATATTAGGCATGACGATTCCGCGTTCATCGGTTTATAGGAATTATCCCTAACTATTGGTATCAGAGCCATATAGTTTGGCGATGGCAGTGACAAGTCTTTACGGAAGATCGTATGGAAGACTTTATGGCATTGGGATAATGATGATCATGGTTGCCTAGTATGGTTTAGCAAAGGAGATGCGTCTTAAAGGCGGTTTTGAACTCGGTAGGGTTTGATGAAAGGAAGAATTTGATGGAGGAGAAGTTTGGCTTGTGGTGACAGGTACAAGTCATGGAGATTCAATCTGGGTTACACAAGGAGCTGATTGACTATCAAAAAAAAATATATATATCTCTGTGTTATGGTGTGGGGCTTATCTGGCAAAGCACTCCCAATTTCTAGTAGCAGTCTTTCACCAGGTATGTGATGCAATGACAGAAGGTCTTTCATAGGGTTAGGTGATGTAAGGACATGTTTATCCTTTTGGCAATTTTCCCCACTGGCCATGGAAGAGGATATGTTGCTGTTAGTGGTCCATAATTGTGCACAAGGCATTGATCAGAAAGTGATGCAAGGTGTATGGTGGACAAAGATGTCAATGGCTGACGAACTCCCTGGAAATCTAACTTGAGGAGCTGCACCACAATTTCAGCAGGTTATTTGACATGGTGCTGGAACAACGAACACAAAAACAAAAAAAAACAAAAATTGTGTGAAGGAAAATCTTAGGATGGTTCGTTCCTAAGTGGTTATACCTTATGGTGAGGTATGTTAATTCTCGGTGATGAGAATTGTGGCTGTGGACAAAGGTCTTGAAAATTCAAGTCAAGCGGGAGAATTGTTAGGTTTTGACTTGTATTCCTAAGTAAACCAAATGTGAACCAAACAAGACTCAACTGATGTGGAGCTTCCTGGAGACGTGGGATACGTTTGGAAGATAGAATGGTGTTGTTTGAGGGAGGTTTGAAGACCATAGGAACGGAAGACTGAAGATTGTTTCAACGTAGTGATCACGGTTTTCTAAGCGATGTAATTTAATGTGACTTGTAACGGTTTAGGAAGCGGGTGTACAACCGTAACCCGAATCATAGTCAATCATAAGCATACGTGAAACGGGAAATCTTCAGCGGAAAAGGAAGTAGTTTGTTTCTGGAAGTTCTTGTGCTTGAAAGAAAAGGATTTACTCCCTACAAGAAGACTTGTCATAAAAGGAAATAGTATTTATGTGAAACAAATAAATCTTGTATGTTTAGGAGTAGGATTTCCTTTTACCTTAAACTCCCTGTAACTAGTATAAATAGTCCTAATATTTATGTTTAAGGCTGTGGAGAAAAAAGAACACCATGTAAACATCAGAGAGTGAGTGAGATCCAGGGAGACCGAAGGGAATATTCAGGGAGGGATCCAAGGGAATATCAGTGGACCAAGTTAGAGATCCGTGGGTGATATTTAGGGGAGACCTAGGGGATATTGTGGGGTTCTTGGTGAGGATCTTGTGAGTGGAGTTTGGGGTTAGGTGTGAGAGAGAATCCTGGAGTATATGGTTGTAACAATTTATCATATAGTGGAACTTTCTCTGTCGTCCTGACGGCCTGTGGTTTTTTACCCGTTTTGGGTTTTCCACGTATATTTTGTGTTGTGATTGTTTGATTCTCTCTCATCTATTTTTTCTGCTTATTGACATTATTGTTTGCTATGAGTTATGGCGTATATTAGGCACGGCGATTCTGCATTTATCGGTTTATAGGAATTATCCCCAACACCAAGTGTTACAAGGAGTTTGAGTTTATGGAGGAAATGAATCAACTCCGGCGGGTGCACCCAAAGGCATACAACTATCTCATGAAAATTGGGAAGGAAAAATGGTCGCATGCTTACTGCCCGGTACGAAGATACGTGATGTTGACATCAAGCATCACAAAATGCTTAAACTCATGTCTATGACATGCACCTTAGATGCATGTGACTGTTTTGATCGAGTTCATTCGGGATATGATGCAAAAATGGTTCCACGATCGTCGGAATCATGCAGACATTTTACGCTCACAGTTGATGACATGGGCATCAAATTTGTTAAATGAACTTAACAAAGAATCTACCATGTTCACAGTACGCCTGAACGATTGGAATGAATTCTTGTTTAAGGATAGAGACAAGGATGGACTAGTAAACCTTATAGAGAGGACATGTAGTTGACAAGAATTCCAAATCAAATTGTTGTGATGTAAACATGCCTTGGCTGCTTTACGTGCTTGTAAAAAAATCATTCATCGATTTTTGCTTGGATTACTATAAGAAATCCAGTTTGGTTGAAGCATATTCTGGAGTTATTAGATCAGTCGGGCACCAAAGTGAGTGGGATGTTCCTCAAGAAATCAACTCAATAGTTGTGGAAGCTCCTCCATGGCTATCGTAGGTTGCCGACCAAAGAAGATTAGGATCCCATCAACCGGAGAGTATCGAGGAATGAAATCTAGAACATGTTCGTGGTGCAAATAGGCCGACCATAATTGACAAAATTGTCTAACTCCCCTCAGATTCACTGCATCAAATACAACTGAGACTCAGCCTACTCAAACATGTAAACAACGCAAATGTCGTGTTTGTGGCGGTCAAAGCCATAACAAACGAACATGGCCCCACGGGCAGACTAGTGTAAGAGATTTAGGGCACAATGAAGAAGTTACTGGTGTTTAAACCTTTTCTACTAGTTGATTTCAAAACTTGTATCTAAATTTCAATATTTTAGATTTCAAATCATGTATTTGAAATTAAATTTATGTTCTATTACTGTGAAATTTATGTTTTATTTCTTACTGTTTTATTATGTTGAATTATTTATCACTGTGAATTAATGTATTAGGTACTAGGTACATTGTTCCAAAACAATATTTTGATACGGTTAGACTGAGAAAGTTCAAACTGTTGCAAATATTATATGGTGAAATTTATAAAACATTGGATGGTAAAATTTAGTTACCATTACACATTTCGATTCAACAATGCAAGACCAAAATTGACTTCACAAGTATAATAATTCTGTTAACAATTCTATTAACCTGTAGAATCATGAACATGCTATCAGCAAGTATGTAATCTAAACATGAAATCTGATAATATAATCAGAATGACATTATAAACATTCACAACATTGTTCATATTGTTCTACATGATCAACCAACATTCACATGTTCTACAAATTCATAATATAATTAAAATACGCTACAGTTAACCTTATATTGTTCATATTGTGAATTGCTAAATATTTCAAAAGCAATCTCTAAACAAAATACGATATAGTTAACCTAATCTTCGTCCATTGAATTGCCAAATATTTCAAAAGCCATATATCTCCTCAACCCGAGAACGTTGTCTTTAAACCAATTCCATTTCTGGTCCTTGTTACGCATCATGTTCTTGATTCTTTGGAGCATGAAAATGCCACAGCTGATTCCGTCCTCTCGCTATGGAAATTGAAGTGGAGACAGTCTAACAGCCTTCATACATTCTAGATAGAGCATTATTAAATTTCAAGGATACCTAAACACCCCAAACAAAATCATAAAGGTTGTATCTACATGTAGGACATGTCGGATCAGGCATCCAAAATCCTCGACGGATGTAATGCAGTGTCATCTTGAAAACATAGTGGCCCCAGACAAACTTATTGAAGGCATTTGTGTCATCAGCCAATGTCATCAACCAATATAAAATTGGAGTACTTTCATTTACCTTGAAAAGAATGTAGTTTACAAACAACACTAGGCCATATTTTAAAGCATCACCTGGGTGTATAAACTTCTACCCCAAAAACATATCGATAATGTTGTCCACTAACAAACGCAATCCACCAAAATATCTAAAGTGGATACCATCCGTAATCGCTTTATATTCCCTTAAAAATATATATGTTAGCTCACCAAACTTTAGATCGGTACACAAACAAAACTCTCTAGCGCCAAGTTTACCCTTAGTCTTCCCCAGAGCAAACCACATCTTGTTCGTGCTAACACCAGGAGGTGAGATTTGTCTTAAAAACATTTTCAGTGTTGAAGACAAGAGAGTCCAGCCTAGCGGTGTGCACTTAACACGACACAAAGCAAAACAAACCTATGCACTAATCATGCATAATCAATGCCCTAACAAAATAAAAATGACTCAAACTAGGCTCCATAGTCAACAAGGCAATCAAATGCAATTTATCAATGAAGCACAAGCACACAGATTTTTCATCAAGCTAAACATCAAGCATTTTACCAAAATTGACTGAATGGGGGCATGAATAACCCCCAACCGAATTAAACAATATAAAGCACTAAATCTATATAACCACACTCATGCAATATAGCCTTCAGCTCATAATCATTTAGCACGTGCATAAGAGCCTCTGGCTCAATTATCCATAAAAATAATCGATCAAATCAGTGTGCAATTATACACAAAATATACCATTCGAACAAAAACATCCCAACATCACAAATTACTGAATGAAAAAAAAAAACTAAAAAGAAAAAGTTCACAATTTTCAAACATTGGTGGGTTACCTCCCACAAGTGCACTATTTATTGTCTAGGCAAGACGTTGCTACTTGGATTGCTTAACCGAATTCCAAGGTTTCGAACTTGCGCCTATATGTGATTAGGTCTTCGAAACATTTCTCGCAAGATGGCATGTTACCTATCACATAAAACAAGGATAAGTTAGTGGACAATTTATATAAGGGTACGTTGAAACCAAAAAGTAACTTATCCATGGGGCCTTTGCGTAGGCGGCCTAGAGAAAGATTTGGTAGAGTGAAAGGCTCTAGTTCCTTGAATATGAGTGGTTCCTCAAAAGGGGCATCTTTCGCTTCCTTCACTTTTGTGCTCAACTCCTCATTCTTCAACTTTCCGCTCGCAACACTGGATGGGTAGTCAGTAAATTCATGACTATTTTCATCATCAATAATCTCATCATCCCAATGGGTGATTGATGCATCTTTTGGCTCTGGTTGATTCAGGATCTCTTCATGTAGTTGATTTTCTATGGCTTCAACCATTGACTTAACCTTCGTTTCAAGTCTTCCCATGGACGGTTGCCTTTCTTGTTCTTGTTGTCGCCACTTTTTACCTTGCTTTACTATGTAGGCTTGAGTCTTTTGTTGCAAAGCAAAAATCTGCTCATTCCCCCGAAGACTATTCTTCATGAAGTCTCACATCTCGTCTTTAAATGATTGAGTAATTGAAAGGTATGATGAGGTAGGTTGCTTAAATGCATTGGCCTCATTGTATCTCCATGATGAGTCTTGGTGAGTCCTTTAATCCTTGTTGTAAGAGTTGTTGTATGGCTTGTGGTGCGGTTCTAGGTTGTAGAAATCTCCAAATGTGCTCGTAGGTTATGGATTATAGGTATTTAATGTTCGAGCTTGCCTTCTACAAAACTTCGGAAATTCATCTTTTAACAGACAACTCTCTATGTCATGCTCAACTACATCACATATCTTGCAAACCACAGTAGCTGCTTGTCTTCTTCCCGAAATCAATGACTCCATTAGTCTATATGCCCTATCCAACTTCATTGCAGGATCATGATTTGCATTTCTCACATAAGCATAAGTGTGTTGCCCATCAAAGTTCATTGTTTGTGAAACAACAAAAAACAAAACTACCAAAGAAATAAAAAGAAACTAGAGAAAAAAAAAAAAAAAAAAAAACTAAGACACTAATAATATTAAAACTAATCTAATCACTACTATGCTTGCCGATCCCCGGCAGCGCCGCCATTTGATGAGAACGTTTTTGTCGTTAAAAAGATTGTATGTCAAAAATATTTATAAAGCTTAGCAATGCCCTAAAAGGTTTTAAAAAACACAAGTATGGTGGCAAGCAAAGGTCGTCCACAGAGATCGGAGGTAGTGATGACTAGAATAGGATTAATAATACTAAAATGCATAAAAGTAAAGATTCATTGGTTTGAAGAAAAGACTAACACTTAGATGCAATTAAGTTAGTAATGTGATGAATGTATAATAATGTGGACTAAAGAGTTGATGGATTTAATTAGCAAACAATGGGCATGTAGGAACTCACATGAATGTACATTTAATCTTGTGTAATCAACCTAGGGTGTATAGTGTTGATTATTGATCCCTTGCAAATTGCCAACCTAGGGTGTATAGTTTTGGTCACTCACTTGAGACTATCCCTCATAAACAACCAACCTAGGGTGCACAGTATTGGTTGCTCAATTAGAATTTCCATGAATGCACATCTATCAAATTAGGGTTTAAATTTTTTAAGAAGTAACCAACCTAGGATGTATAGAGTTGATTCTTAATCTCTCACTAGTGACCAACCTAGGATGTATAGAATTGACCACCCATTTGAGGTTAGATAAAGCAACTCCAATTTTTTACCATGAGTTTTTGTTTGCTTTAGTTCAGGCACTATATTATTAGGTGTCACCTGACTGAACAAAATTAAATTATGCATGTAATGATAGAATATTAAAAAAAAAATGTTTTCAATAAATAAAATAAACAAGCCTTAAATTAAGTCAAATTCTAAAAGGCCAGTATATCAATTCAAATTCCTGATTTAATTTTTTGATCGGGATATTAAAATCACAAAATTAAGTCATAAATTTGATTGATGTAATTGTCTTCAGCTTTTTATACCTTTATAAAGAAATAGGAATTTTATTTTCTCTCTACCTTTTTAAAAGGATGGTCAAAATTAGGACCGAGCAAAAAAGTTCATAAATTGTTGAATCGGAACGGATCAAGCCAAACCGCTTTGTCTGTGATTGTTTTCTAAATTTTTTTATTTTTTATTTTTAAAAAGCGTTTGGTTTTGTTATAATAAAACCACATTGTCTGATTTGGTTTAAGGTCCAAGTCTAGCAAATTCATACTAAACCCGTAAACCGTAGCCAGAATATCCTTAAGATTCTATTTTACTACATGTCACAACCAATACTCTTCTATAAAGTAGTAATATGATACAAATAGTATTTACTAGTTAGCTATCAATCCTTATATATTTATTTACAATGAGTTCAACATTTAATATAAGTAATCATAAACATAAATACCAAAATCAAATTTAGAATCAATGGACCGAATCAGATCGAACCAGATTGAACTGGACCAATCTAATTTGATTTGGTATGGTCTAGAAATTGGATTGGTCCAATCTAGTTCTATTTTTCACATGACCAAAATTTCCTGTTTGGATGCCCTCAAAAATATGATAAGATGAACATCTAATAAAGGTGCATGCATTCATATAAATATTTTTATATAAATGAATTTATTAATTTGTCCCCACCAAGATAATTTTGACTTCGTCCTTGATAACGAATATTAATGGTGGAATTAGGCCATGTTTGACACTCGTGTAACTTAATACAAATATAAAATGAAATTAAACATCACACAATACTAAATCAGTACTAAACGTCTAAACAGAGTATGAGTCCTGTCCAATATAGTAAGCCAAACAATCCCGAATTACTCCCATGAATGTGTTGATTTTTTTTTTAATTAATTAATTTTTTTTTGAGTATTACACTATCATAAAAATTGGGGGTTTTTCTGGAGAAGATGAGGATTTGAACCCGCAACCTCATGGTACATGTGTAAGAGGTTTTATCACTGGGTCAATCTCATTTCATCCATTCCTTTCACATTGTTTGTAATAAACAAATGGATCAGTGATATCTAGAGCTACTAATTTGGTGAGACGGTCCATAAATGGCCATTAATTTTTCCAAATAGCTCAAATTAGCCATTCCATTGAAAGAAAGTATCAATTGTTGCCATTTTGCCCATTAATTGTTTGAAGTCCGTTTGTTTATGTCATAAACCGTTTGTTTATGTCATAAACCGTTTGTTTATGTCATAAACCATTTGTTTATGTCATAACCTGTTAGAATCGAGGTTAAAATAGTAAAACAAGAAGGGGCAATATTGTAAACTCATCAAGTCACCATCTTAGGGCACAATTTGACAAAGATGTTCAAAACATTTTTTCACTTTTCTTTTCAAGTCACTACAACAAAAAACGCAAAAGAAATCTATTTATTTTTCATTTCATTTTTGTGTGGTTTTGTGTTCTGTTGGAGATATTTGTGTAAACTTTTTCCTTAAAACTGTATCTTTTGGTAAGGAAATAAATTTTTCCGTCATCGTTGGGTTCTTTGATTTTTCGATACGAATCCAATGATATAAAAAACATAAAATTCTGGACGGTATTTTGAAAGTTATGATCAAGAGGTGTGTTCATCACTATTTTTCCTTAAAACTGCATCTTTTGGCAGTGAAATAAATTTTTTCATCCACACTAGGTTCTTCGATTTTTTGATACAAATCTAACGATATAAAGAACGTAAATTTCTGGGTGGTATTTTGAAAGTTATGATCAATTATTCAGTCAAAGGTCAGAAGAGACACACAATCCGCGAGTGAAGTGTGCTCATCGCTCTTTTTCCTTAAAACTGTATCTTTTGGCAAGGAAATAAATTTTTTTATCCACGCTGGGTTCTTTGATTTTTCGATATGAATCCAACAGTATAAAGAACGTAAAATTCCGGGTGGTATTTTGAAAGTTATAATCAATTATTCAGTCAAAGGTCAGAAACGACGCGCAATCCGCGAGTAAGGTGTGTTCATCACACTTTTTCCTTAAAACTCTATCTTTTGGCAAGGAAATAAATTTTTTCATTCATGTTGCGTTCTTTGATTTTTCGATACGAATCCAACGGTATAAAGAACATAAAATTCTAGGCGGTATTTTGAAAGTTATGATTAATTATTCAGTCAAATGTCAGAAGCGACGCAAATCCGCGAGTGAGCTATGTTTATCACTCTTTTTCCTTAAAACTGTATCTTTTGGCACGGAAATAAATTTTTTTGTCCATTTTGGGTTCTTTGATTTTTTGATACAAATCCAGCGGTATAAAGAATGTAAAATTCTAGGCGGTATTTTAAAAGTTATGATCAATTATTCAGTCAAATGTCATAAACGACACAAATCTGCAAGTGAGCTGTGTTCATCGCTCATTTTCACACTTTTCAAAATCGATTTTTGGAATATTTTCTGAATGAAAAGTGTTTGTTTGCATGTCTACTTTCACTTGAATGTGGATGTAGGTTAGATTTGAATAGTTTGCAGAGATGGAAATAATGACCTTTTTGGGACTCAATTTACCAATTAATGGTGTCTAGTGCTATTTTATTCTTTAGGAGTGCCATATCATAGATAACAGCAGCTTTCTGTTAGATTTAATAGAATGGTTGCCAATGAACAATGTTTCGTCAAAATGGTGATTTTGGAACAATTTGAATAGTCATTGGCCTTTTTGGGACTTCATCCACCAATTAATGGTGGATAGTGCTATTTTCTCTAAACAAATTCCCAAAATAAAGATGGTACAGAATGGTCTCACAGTGGATCAATGTTTATGACAAATGGAAAGAAATTAGTAAAGAATATATGAGTAATTTATTTATTTTTATTTTTTTTTGGGTGTGGGTTTGAAAAAAAATCCACACTTGAACTCATTTATTATTAAAAATAATATAATATTAAATACATTGAATGTGAAAAGTTTAAACTTTAAGTGAAACTTTAAAATAAATAAAATAAATATATATTTAATCTCTTCTAAATTTCAGAATATATGAGTAATTTATATTAATTAAAGAGCCGACTCATATATACCTAATGATTTTAAAATTTACAAAGTGTCCTTTTATTAATTCGCTACTTCTTTGAATTCATCAATTATCTAATTCTTAGCAACCATTTATTTTATATTTCAATCACATCCATGATCAATCAAGGATCAATTGAAGCGGCTTGATAGCTTCATCTATATTATCAATTTGAATTTGTATTAAAAAAATTAGTTTTTGTTGAAATGGATTTTTTTTTTTGAAAATTGAAATGGATAGTTATAAGTACTCTCTCTCTCTCTCTCTCTCAATTATTTCTTTCCAAGGAAATAGCTATAAATTAACGAGTCAGACAATATTAGGGAAAATCATATTTTAGTCTCTATAGTTTACCTTAATCTGCTTTTAGTCTATGGTTTTTTGGTATTGTAAATTTTAGTCCATCATTTTTCTGACAATAAGTATTTTAGTCCCTACCATCGAATTATGTTAGGGTTTCGTCAAGTCAATAAGGGTCAACGAGGGTAAGAAGGTAAAATAACTTCAGATATTATATATTATTATATAACCAAAGGGTATAATAGTAATTTACAAATTAATATTTTAAAAAACATTGTTAAATTAAATTATTATTATTATTATTATTATTATCAAAAATTAAATAATAATTAAATGTTAAAATAATTAAATAATATTAAAATAATTAATAAAATACACAAAAAAAAATTATTTACAAAACTAAAATAATAAAATCAAATAAATAAAAAATCAAATATATAAAAAACAAGTTTATTAATTAACTAAAAAACTGAAATTAAAAAAATATTTAATAATATATATAATAGATTTTAAAAAAACAATTAAATATAAAATAAAAAAAATAAAACGAAATAAAAAATATATGAGTGCGGATATTGACACTCATAAATATGATAAACACACTCATATTTATAAGTACACCCATGTCTAAAATTTAAAATTAAAACATTACTATAAACACCCATGTTAATGCCAATAGTACCCTTATTCAAATGAATTTTTTCATTTTATTATAATTTATTTATAAACCCACTTAAGTTATTAATACACCCAATTTTTATAAATGATAAATTCTTAAGTTCATTTAACTATACATTTTGGTTTCGATAATATTTGTTCACAAGGAATCCAAATACGAAGACGAAATCATGGATTGATAACTAGTTGGAAGACTATTACCAATATGAAACATCTCATAAACACAAAGCAAATCCCTGCATTCGATAATTGTTTCGAAGAGAAGAGAGAATTTTCTTTCTTCATTGAACCATTTTTATTGCACCTATATATATATATATTTACAATATGTACTGTACGCACTGCAAATATATAAGCATGATATACTTTTGAATTGCACAAAATCACAAGCCATCATGGGGATTGGGCGCAGTTATTTTTTTTTTTTGTTTTTTTTCATGGTAACTGTTTTGTTTCCACTGCTGCCTGTTGTTTGTTTCTTTTTTCTTCTACGGGGCTGTCTTCCCCTGATGTGTTGTGTTTTGCTCTTTCTGGCTTGTTTGGGCCTTTTGTTCCCTTGGTTTCCTTCTCAATAAAACTTTCTGTTGTTAAAAGAAAAAAAAAAAAACTGTTATTAATTTTTTTGAGAAAAAAAAAACATGAAAGGCTGCAATGGAGGTGAGAAAAATATAATATACAAAAATCAGGGGGGGTGTTAAGTTTGAAAATTAGGTTTTATTTATTTATTATTATTATTTTTTAATAAAGTGATATAGTTGAAGATATATGTGTGATTAATGGGTGTACATAGTATTTGGTTTATTTTTAATTAAACTAATTTATCCTTATTAGTAGATTCCTATTGGGATATTTTTGTAATTAAATTTTTTTATTAAAATATGGGTGTGCTTATCATATTTATGGGTGTCAATAGCGGCTCCCAAAATATATATCACCACTCCCACTCATCAATCATCATCATCATCTTCCACCATCATCTCCTACAAATCAAATCCACCACAACTCAAACACTCAAACCCTAGCCACCACCGCACCCTAGTGCCACTGCCGCCATCGAACACCAAATCCATAACCACCCACCCTCTCCCTCTGTTGCGAATCCCTTTATCTCCACCATATCGCGTTGATCTCCACTTTCACCGTTGACAACCTCCAACGTGGCCACCTCCAACACCATCAAACCAATATCAATCGTCTCCATGCTGGTGGAGAAGATCCGCGTCTCGTCCAAACTGGTGGAGCAGATCCACGTCTCTTTCACTAGTTCACCCTAATGCCGGTGGCCATCTACAACGGCGATGGAGGTGGCAGAAGGAGGCAAGAGAGAGAGGAAGAAAACGGTGAGAGAGAAGGGAAAGTGAATCTTAACTGGACCTTCTTTTGACCGATTGTTATTGGTAGGTTTTGTGATTGTGTTTCTTTGTAATTTTCACATACTTTTATGATTCTAAGGTAGAAAATGAGATTAATTACACTTTCTTTTATGTAGGATTTTTGTATTAGTCTAGCAAGATTACTGATGCTTAGCCTAGAAACTGTTGTGACTTGTGATTAGGAGACTACGCTCACAGTAATCCAGATATTAAATACCAGTTTTTATTGGGCGGGTTGGGGTTTCTGGGTTCTAATTTTTTGTTGTTGATGATGGTGAATGGTGTTAGGGTTTTTGGGTTCTAATTTTTGGTTGTTGACTTCTTGTCTCTGGTGACCTCATTTACAGAAAAATTAGTTCTTTGGTGGCCACGTTTACAGCCATTGATCTAGGCTTGGGGTTGATTGGTTATGGACATTTGGGGGTGGTTGACAATGGTGGTGGCGATGATGATGTGTTTATGGGTGGCTAAGGTTTGGGAGATGTGGATGATAATGAGTGATGATGAAATCTAATGGATTTTTATTTATATTTTTTTTATTAATCTGATGGTGATATATTTTTTTTGTTTTGTTTTATTTATTTATTTTATATTTATTTGTTTTTTTTTTAATTTGTTATATATATTATTAAATCTATTTTTAATTTTTAATTAAGGGTAAAATGGTCTTTTCAATGGTATTAGCAACCTTTAGGGGGCATTACAATCATTTAATATGTCTGACATGACAGAATCTATCATTCGATGAATTCTGTCATATAAGGAAAAAAAATTACAATACCAAAATACCGTGGACTAAATATAGATTAAGGCAAACTACAGAGACTAAAAGGCAATTCCCCCATAATATTAACTTGAAATTTTAAATTAAAATCTTTAATTTTAATATTCATTCATTTCCTTCTTAATCCAATGAAAGAAACTTGTATTAACCTCTTTCGAGTTTTAGGATCTTCAAATGCGTGCACAATGGTTACACAATTATATATTCTTTTATAATAATGTCACTTTACTTAAATTTGGTGTCCAAATGATATAGCATCATTATAATCTATTAATTTAAATTGTACTAGATTTGCATAATTCAAATGAATGGATTACATTGATGTCATATCATTTTGGTACTAGATTTAGGCAAAGTAACATTACTCATTTTTTTATTAACAATCGGTTACTAGATTTAAATTATATTAAAAAAGTTACTAGATTTAAATATAATCACATAATGTTGACGGTGATTTTTCGTTGGATGAAAAATCAATTAGTCAACTTGATGATTTGCAAGTTGTTAGTGGTGGAAAATAAAATAGCATAAGATAAATACAAATTTACGTGGAAAACCCTATGAAGTGAAAAAACTACTGGTGCCGTTGACGGCAAGAGACGAATTTCACAATGAAGAAAAAATGGTTTACAAGGCTCTATTCTCTTAGGTCACGTTTGGTTACATGATGGAATGGTAATCATAATGAGAATGAGAATGAGAATGGAATGGAAAGGAAATGAAAGGAAAACTGAATTTTTTTGTTTGGTTGGAACTTTAGAATTAGTTTCTGAATCAGTATTATTATGTTTGGTTAACAATGGAATGGAATAGAGTTAACAGTATTTTGACCAAAATACCCCTAATTATAAAACATTCATAATAACATGATATATTATTGATAATAATAATCATAAAATATAAAAGTATATATAATATATATTTTGGATAATAATAATAAAATATAGAAGTATATATCATATATATATTATAGAAGTATATATTATCATATATATATATATATATTATTTAATATAATAATATAATATATAATACATATACTAATAATATAATATATAATACATATATACATAAATTATATATAATACATATAATAATATATATTATATAATATATATAATAATATATATATAATAATATAATATATAATACATATATACATAAATTATATATAATACATAATAATACATATAATAATATATATATATTATATAATATATATAAAACAATATATTAATATAATATAATATAATATAATATATTTAGAGTGTTTAAAAAATCCTCATGGCTTTCTAAATTTCTTCTCTTTCTTAATTCTTTGGGAGATAATACATAGTCTGTAATGATCCTAGTACGCTCTGTGCTTGCCTCTAGTTGAGGATCCTGCACATCAGAAATTGGATTTTGGTTCTTTTGGCTCAAGGTCCTTGTCTGTTTTTCTTGGTGTTGATCTGAGAAGTACCCTGTTAGCCAATGGACAGGCGCCTTTGGGGAAAATCAGTCTAAAACACTGGTTAGAAAGTTCATGGAACTTACCCCGCCATGGTATGATACCACTTGAGCTAGAAAAGATATCTTGTCTAGTCTAGGCCAAGTTTACCTTTTAATCCTTTCATATCTCCTTTGCTCACCTGGGGTCCGCCCAGAGTGAGAGTACAGGAGCCAGGAAATTTTTGCATTCCCCAGGGCTCGAACATGGCACTTTGATCGGACGTCAAGGCTCTGATACATGCAGTCATTGGCAGTTGCCTGTCAACACTCCATGCTGGCAGCATCTCTCTCACTTATTATCCTAATTTCAACATTCCTCTTCGAGATCCAAATCTCCACACCAGTCTGAAAGTCCAGATTCAGATCACAGGTGCAGACATGCAACCAGACTCTTACATGGCCACACTTCACCACCAAATAGCCTATCGGCTCTAAGACCATGCCCTTGATCTTCCCATTCCAGGCCACACTGGAGACACTCTCTTCATCAAGGCTGAAAGAGAAAATGAAATTCCCACCATTATCCAAATTCCAAAACAACTGCCCAGGGAAAAGCTAGTTGAAATCATGCCACTTGAGTGGATATCCAACTATGAAAAGGCTTTCCAAAACACCACTCCAGTCATAGCATCTGAATCTTCACACAAAAGACAATCAGATGGCTCTATTCTGACTACATTTACACCTGTTACTTCCACAGGACCATCATCACCAACGGCTCCTCCCATTTTCCAGGCCCTAATGATCAGGCCAGTCACTTCTGAAGAAGACATACCCATCCACAACTTTGAAGCAGATGGAACCCCTATCTTCACAGATAAAATCAATGGTCACTTTATTTGGGATGTTGATCCCAATATGTGTGATCCAGATTGTGATTGCAGAGAATGTCTAAGGACTTTCTCCATTCCTTGCAAGCCTGCCATCAAGCCCCAAAAGCCTGACAAATCATCCAGACCATGGATAGGATTACATCCTATCAAAAATAAACCTTTACCTATATATGATTGAGCCCTAGAAATTTTAAGAAATGAAGGCCTCTTACCCAAAGAGGAATCCCTACTTCCGACCCAACATCCAATTCCTTGTTTCATGACCTCAAAGTATGATCAAGATTTCCCTCCTCTGGAACCCAAATCCATCCCAGAACAGAACCTTTTTTTCAAGCCATACATCCACAGTACCGAAGTCCAGGCTGATGGATCGCTGAAAAAGCCTTCACAAGCTGAACAAGTTCTAAATTGGCACACTCAAAATGCTGAAGCTCAAAACAAAGTCCTATCTTCTATACATCAGAAGGTTGACAAGGTAACTCACCATGTCAAACACCAAGACCAACGTCTTAAAAGTATGGACACCACCTTCAGAGACATGTGTTTTGATTTCCAATCCCACATTGCAAAGCTTGACTCTGACCTCCTTCGATATATCAACCATGGATATCAAGGACCAGAGTTTAACCGCAAAGAAAGGGAAATCCGTCAACTTAAAGAGCAGCTTGAACAGATGAATATGGATCGCATAACCACCTCATCCGTATATACCAGACCCTATATTCAGACATCTTTATTTTCAACATCTCCTCCACACTCTCCATTGCCCGTCCCTTAAGATGACAGTCAATTTTTCAAATCCACTAGTGAATTGTTCAGAAAATATCCTCCCTTAGTGTCACCACCTCAAAAAACAAAAACAAAAACAAAACCTTCTTCAGAAAAGACAAACAATCCATGTTTGACAAATATGACCCAGTGTTCTTTGCCTCTCTTCATGATCCATTACCTTCTGAGCCGGAAACAGAGAGTGAAACATCTGAGTCTACCCAATCCTCCGATCAAGACATCTCCCTCAACTTTGACAATGACCTCATAACTTCCAAACCAGCTTTTATGGTTGATCCTCAACCTTCTACTCAAACATATGAGTCACCCGATGAAGCATCCACAGGACCAGCTCCTTATGTAGAAGAACCTCCTGAAGGACAAATACCAGGACGACCTCCAAATTTAAAACCTACCAATGGTCCCTGGTTCACTCTTGATGATTCTTCTCCTGAGACTTGGAGAAAGAAAATATCAGAAATGAGTGTCTGGCTAGACCTCCAGCTTTCAAAGCCAAAACACAACCTAGAAACAGTTCTTCGTGAATTTGTTTCCAGATTCACAGGTTCTTTACGAGATTGGTATCAAGCCCTTGGAGAATATAGACAACTACAAGTTGTCAGATCTCCTACAGCTTCACAAGCAATGGGTCTCATTTTTAGAGAATTTCTTGGTGATCCTACTCATTTCTACAAGCAAACCAAGCAAGAATTCTTTGAAATGAAGTGTTGTTCCTTGAAAAGGAAAGACATCCAATTACACTACAAAAGGATGTCAGGAAGATATCACATCCTAGGTGGTATCAATGATCCAAGCCTCAAATATATGTATATCAATTCCCTGCCCACAGAACTTCAGGACAAATTGCAATGTAAGATTAAAGCTTCTGGAAGAGCAGTGCAAGACATTACTCTCGGAGAACTCCATATGTTCACCCTCAGTTCTCTTGACAAGCTCTGTGCTATGCAGAGGGTCTTCTCCAAAATGATCAGAGAAGGAAAGAAGTATGAAGCCTAATGTAAACAACCTTCCTTCCAGATAAAGTGCAAATCCACAGATCAGTGCACCTGTAAAACTAAGAAGAAGCACCATTTCAAATCCTCTTCCAAACAAAGACATAGACCCAACAATAACAGGTTCAAATCCTTCCGTAAAAAGCCAGACGAGGAAGAAACAAATCAACAAAGTGCTTCATTTGCGGCCAACTTGGACATTATGCTAAAAGGTGTCCCAATAAAAAGGCCAAGTCAGCTAAACTTGTTTAACAGTTTGAACAACTTGCTGGAGACATTCCATCCGATGTCGATGTTGAATCCATTTTCTCTGAACAAGAAAGCATCAACAATGAAACTGTCTTTGTTATACAAGATACTGATGTTTCTGTTACAAAAACTGATCACTACTACTCCCCAGAGACGGATTCCACTCCAGATGCTTTCCAAGCAATCAAACCTGATTCTCCGATTGGACCTCAAGCCAAGATCCATATCCTTGAGAACAAATTTTCCAAGCCAGTTGAAGTAATTGCTTATTTCCATACTGGTTCACATAGTACCATGATGAATCCCAAAGTTCTCCCTGCTCATGCATGGAAAAAGCATATTCTTCATTTTAGAGCAGCAGATGGACAAATCTTTACAACAAACTTGATATCAAAACAAAAGGTTGGTTGGTATCAAGATCTTTCCAACCTTCATCTATTGGGTTCATGTTATTGGTACACCCCTTCCAGATAAAGATGTACTAATTGGCTGGGATGTTTACAGTCAATGTGATTCCCTTCGTATCTTACCTACAGGTATTAGATACAAGAGAGAATACAAACCTTTCACACACATCCCTAAAGTTTTCCCTCTATCTGAAATACACCCTTCCTTCCAACAGATCCAAAGAAAACTGTTACACTTTTGTGTGGATAGTCATTCTGATTTTCAACATCCTTCCCCTTTGTGGAAAAATC
Source organism: Acer campestre (assembly GCA_954870605.1). Lineage (NCBI taxonomy): Eukaryota > Viridiplantae > Streptophyta > Magnoliopsida > Sapindales > Sapindaceae > Acer > Acer campestre. Next base: position 2,756,178 of record OX940805.1, read on the forward strand.
CTGACTTCTTCATCAAATTACCTTTCAAACTCAATGAAGATGTCAACCCTACAAAAGCCTCACATTCAGGCATGTCCCCATCTGATCTCATCATAGCTCATGAAGAATGCAACGACCTACTGAGACAAGGTCTTATTGAGCCCACTTCTTCACCATGGGCTTGTCAGGCATTTTATGTTGAAAAAAGATCAGAACAACGCAGAGGAAAAAAGAGATTAGTCATTGACTATAAACCTCTTAATCTTTCCTCCATGATGACAAGTTTCCAGTTTCCAAAACCACTACCCTATTTGCACAACTCTCTAAAGCAACCATTTTCTCCAAATTTGATTTAAAGGGTGCTTTTTGGCAAATAGGCATTCATCCTGATGATCATTACAAAACAGCTTTCTGCCTACTCAATGCTCAATACCAATGGAAAGTCCTTCCCTTTGGCCTAAAAACAGCTCCCTCTCTGTTTCAAAAGGCTATCACAAGAATTTTCCATCCCATCCTTCACTCAGCATTGATTTATATTGATGATATCCTACTTTTCTCCTTCTGATGAGATTTCTCACACCAATCTCCTCCATCAATTCCATTCCTTGATTGACCAATTTGGTATCATGCTTTCAAACAAAAAGAGTTCTAATGGTCAAACACAAATAGAGTTTCTCAGAATGAACATCTCAAATGGCCAATACCATCCCGGTCCTTACATTGCTCAACAACTTTTGGAGTTTCCTGATTCAAACTTAACTCCTAAACAAGTCCAGCAATTTTTAGGCATCGTCAATTTTACCAGAGATTTCATCCCACATGTTAGTCAGCACACTGCAGTTCTCTCCATGTTGCTCAAAAAGACTCCTCCATCCTGGAATCAGTTTCACACTCATGCTGTGACTGAATTGAAAAAGATTTCTTAGTCACCGCCAGCTCTTATAATTCCCTCTGATGGACAGCTTATCCTTCAAATAGATGCTAGTGATTCATTTTGGGGGGCCAGCCTCCTAGAAGAACGACAAGGAAAAAAGCGATACTGTGGACATGCCAGTGGAAAATTCAAAGACAGTCAACAACATTATCATATTGTCTACAAAGAAATAATTACAGTCAAAAATGGAATCCATAAATTTGATTTCCACTTGAGAACAAAAAACTTTATCGTTCAAATGGACAACTCTTATTTTCCAAAGGTTCTCGAGTTTCAAAACAAGATTCCTCCCAATCCATAATTTTTAAGACTCAAGGATCGGTTTGCCCGATATGATTTCATTGTTAAGCACGTGAAAGGTCATCATAATATAATAGCAGACATGCTATCAAGACCTACCACCATACACCTTCTCACCCCCACCAATTGGATCCCTCTTGTCTTCATGGCAATTTCAACCTCATCCTCCTCATCATCCTCCCCACATATCTCTACTGTAAGAGATTTTCCTCTAGAACTCCAATCTTCCATCCCTCAAGGATAAACACCTTCCCTCCAGCAAATTACAGATTTTGCCAAGTCTCATCTTCCTATCTATCTAGCAAAAATCAAGGTGTCCGACATGATTTTACCAACCCCAACAGGCCATTTCTTGATCCATTCATAATGCCTCCGTTCTATTATTTCTCTCCAGAACTCCTATGGTTTTTACGGGCTCTCTATTGTAGACATTCCTTCAATGGTTCAATCCTCTTGACACCTGGAAGCGTGAACTCGTCAGTCTCATGGGAAACTACAATTTATGGAAGCTTGACAAGCATGAAGCAGAATCTGTTCAATGTATCTGGATACTACATCGTCCCTACATATACAATCCTCACAAGAGACTGTTATGGACTACAAATGTTAGTTATGAGTGGCACACCGCTTATAATTATCCAAAATGGTATCCAAAGACCATCCAGATACCTCTCCTCAATTTCCTCTACAATGTTAACAATGATTTCTCAGATAAATATTTTATCATCCCTGATGTCCCTCGTCATGCTTCTGACCCTGAAGACCCACACTCAGCACAAAACCGCATGATGATAGATTCCCAAGATTCTTTTGTCTTCAACACGAGGCCCTGTCTTATTTGTGGGGCCTAGGATTCTGATGATGAAAAGCATGCTCCATGCAACCTCAGCAGCCCGTGACACACTCTCATGATTCAAGCAACTCGTGATCCATGTTTTACATGCTTTACTTTACTTTTGCTTGCTTTTACTTTAATCATGTAAAATATTCGGTGTGTTTATCTTGTTTTATTTAAAATATTGTAATAGTACTAAGGGTCCCTCAGCAAAATATTATCTAGAATGAATCTAGAACGAATCTTGTAATCATATTGCCTGCCACCTAGGCATATTCTCTCGGTTTGCCTTCGTTCCCATCTTCTATAAATAGGGAACCATTTCAGTTGTAAGCAAGAAGCAGTTATCAATAATATTTAGAGTGTTTAAAAAATCCTCATGGCTTTCTAAATTTCTTCTCTTTCTTAATTCTTTGGGAGATAATACATAGTCTTTAATGATCCTAGTATGCTCTGTGCTTGCCTCTAGTTGAGGATCCTGCACATCAGAAATTAGATTTTGGTTCTTTTGGCTCAAGGTCCTTGTCTGTTTTTCTTGGTGTTGATCTGAGAAGTACCCTGTTTGCCAATGGACAGGCGCCTTTGGGGAAATCAATCTAAAACACTGGTTAGACAGTTCATAGAACTTACATATATAATATATAATATATGTAATAATATATTATTTTTGGAATGGAGTTGGGAATTGGAATAATTTGAAAAGTTATACCAATTATTAGCAGAGGGTTATTTTTTGAAGTAAAAATGTTGTTAGGAATTGGAATGGCCTTTCCATTGGATTGTGGATGGAAAGCCCATTCCACCATTTTGTTGGAAACCCAATTCCATTGGAATTCTCTTTCCATTGGATTTTTGTAAACCAAACATTTGGAATGGATTTGTTTCCATTCATTTCCTTTCCATTCCAGTGAATCAAACACAGCCTTAGTGTTTTGTTTTTTTCTTTTCCTTCCTTTGTAGCATGGAAAATGGGTTTTATTTATACATTCATTCGGTAACCATAAACTTGACGTGCAAGCAGTTGACTTGTAGAATCTTATCATGATTCTTCTAGCATGGATCCCCGTTTTTATCTTGATTTCTTTCTCGTTTGATGTTTATCTCCGTGATCAATGCGGTTGACTTTGTGTTTGATTTGAGCTTTGATTCCTTTTTGAAACAAATTGCAGTGTGTTCAATATTAATCTAGAGGGGAGGGGGGGTTAATAGATTTTATCCGATTTTTACTCAATTTTCGTTAATAGGCAAGATTACGAAAATACCCCTAATAGTCAATACAAATATAGCAAGTGTAATAAGATGCGGATATATAAATGACACTTGATATTTACGTGGAGACCCTCACGGGAAAAACCACGGGCTAGTAAGTGAGCCACACTCGAACCTTGAATCCACTAAGTGTGAGAAAGATTACAACCTAATCCCGGAAGTAATCACACACCTACCTAATCCCGGTATGAGTGAACCTAGTCCAATTGCTTGTGATTTAAGCTACCTAATCCCGGAAGCAACACAAGACTTAGTTCTCAATGAAGAGAAAGCAACCTATGTGAATATGTGAAATACTCAAAATGCACAAAGAGCTAGGTAACCCTATATGCTTATCTAGGATGATGATATATCAATTAAACAATCCTAGATATCAAAAGCTAAATGACATATCATAAAGCTTAGCTAATCAAGATTAAGCAAACCCTAAATAGCTATCACAATACAACACTCAATCATGTCATCACAATCAATCTCTATCTTGTATCTAATATTTAATCAAAAAACATACAAGTGAATAAAGAGAAGACTTGATATGAAGAACACTAAAATTAGATGAGATTAGTGAAGAACATACCAAAAACGATGTGATGATGCAAAACCATACATGGATGAATCCTAAATGGTCATGAATGATCCTAGATGAACTTTGATGAACAAAGGAAATGGTTTGAGTGTTTAAAGGTGAGTTCTTGATAATTTCTCTCTTGAAAAATATTCTAAGTGAAAAATATGATATTTGGAACTCTTAAAACTTACCAAAAAACATAAACATGTATATATAGAGGTCATTAGTGGAGTGAGGTCGTTTTACAAAAAAGTATCAGGTATGACCTCTTGCGCTGGTTGCCAGTGCACCACCAGTGCATAGTGCAAAAATTGCACAGGCGCTGGTGGACCAGCGCTAAACACAGGTGCCACACCAGCGACAAATCTCTGGACGAGTTGCGCTGGTGAGGGCTGCACCAGCGCACGACCAGGGACAGACCACTGGGCGATCACTAGGCGATCTGCGCTAGTGAGCTTGCGCTGGTGACCAGCGCACAGCACACTCCCTTTCATCCTCAAGCAAATGCAAGAGTAAGGAAGGGTGAGGACAATGCAGCCTATTTCTAAGATGATGAACATTTAAAAACATAGGATGCAATCAATATACACATGCAAGAAGAGAGATTAAATAATCAATAATGCAAACACAAAATAAAGACACAACACACTCAAGAATAAGAATTGTGCAAGTGTTGTGTGTGTGTGCAACTACTTCTCTTCATTGCTAGAAACACTAAGAGATATACCTTTGGAGTGCTTCTTCTCTTGAGGTCTTGAGGGCCTAATCTACCTTTACAACAAAACCCCAAAATGTGGTTTATCTACGAAATAAGCCAATCAATAATTAGAGACCTTACAATCTCCCCCTTTGGCTATTTCGTGACAAAACCACCACTCACATTGAACCTCACAACAAAATTGAAGCTATAGGATATTCTACATTACAAAGAGATAAGAAAATAAAACTTCAAGTCTTCAATCTCTTGTAGAAGTACCAAACCTTCAAAACAAATAAATTACACTTCCAAAGCAAGTGTTTGTGAGATGAACAAGTGAAAATAAAACAAGCATTTGCATACTAAGACTATTAAGCACAACATGCAATGTATGTGAATGCAATGCTCCCCCTCAACGGGTTACTCCCCTTTAATATGTAATCTCCCCAAAATTCAACTACAATTAGCAACTCCCCTTACCATACCTACTACCCCTTTTTGTCATGATATAGGCAAAGGAGTAGTCCCCAACCGGGTCACTCATAGCAACGAGAGATAGTAGCATACAAGACAATGCATAATTAAATAAGCCACTTTATGCACTCAATTTAATTGAAGAGAAAACAAGGAGATTTATTTTATTGAAAATGTGTGAATTAAAAATGCTTTGCATACAAGACATGTTGCATTCAAGTCCAAAATACAATGGTATTTGGCAAAGCAAATGACAAGGGTTTCAAATAGAATTCAAACCAATTTTACCATTTGTCATGAGAGAAGCAAGGATATAGAGATTTCATTGATTTCAATTTTAATAGCAACTATATCCAACTTTATAAGTGAAACATGGCATGAGCGACTTTGCACCCTATTTGATATTTCCGGGTATGAAACCCATATGATAGTAGCCATGTTCAAGAAATAAAGAAAGGGAGACATTTGGATTGAACATCCTTTGAATGGATACAAGATCCTTTATCATTTTTAGTCTCACTAGCTTTTTCACACATTGTTTTGCATTTAAGAATTTGCAATCATCAATTCATGCTTTTTCAATTTAGCATGTCATTTGAATTTCATGCTTTTCATATGTCAGTAGCATGTCAATTAAGAATCATCATGTAATGGAAATAACTATAGGTCATTCAAATCATACTTCCTACGTTAATTTCCTAGTCCAAAAATGCATGTTTGAACATAAATATGACATGGATTGAAAACAAAGCAAGGTTCACACTTATTTAGATAAAAGCATATATACACATGTCCAACCAAACTTACTTCAAGCAATTAAAAGAGAAGCACACGATCTTTCAAATATTTTGCATGCATCAAGTATACGAAAAGCTCTATTTGCTTGAGTTCCCCTTATGGGGTCAATAACAAAAACTCATCACTCCACAAGACATACCCCAATAGATCTACTAAGAGTTTTAAATCGAGTAGCATCTAAGGGTTTAGTAAATAAGTCCGCTAGTTGATCATTAGTACCTACATGCTCAAGTATTATGCATTTATTCTCAACTAGTTCTCTAATGAAATGATGACGGATGTCAATATGCTTAGTTCTAGAGTGTTGAACCGGATTCTTGGAAATATTAATAGCACTCATGTTATCACAAAAGAGAGTGAGTGTACCTTGGTTGAATCCGTAGTCTACTAGCATTTGCTTCATCCATAGGAGTTGTGTGCATCCACTCCCCGATGTGCTTTTCCTATCATCACAATTTCCCGCCCAATCCGCATCACTAAAGCCTACAAGACTAGCATTAGTGTCAAACGAGTACCAAATCCCATAGTTAGAAGTCCCATTCACATATCAAATGATTCTCTTGACGGAAGAGAGATGGGACTCCTTGGGATCGGATTGGTACCTAGCACACACACCCACTCTAAATGAAATATCGGCCCTACTTGCGGTCAAATAAAGCAAGCTTCCTATCATGCCCCTATATAGTGTTTATTCCACACTTTTACCACTAGCATCCTTGCTAAGTTTCAAAGTGGTACTCATGGGTGTATCACAATGTTTCGCTTTTTCAAGACCAAACTTCTTCACAAGGTTTTTGGCATATTTGGCTTGAGATATAAAGATCCCATCATTTAACTGACTAATTTGCAAACCTAGGAAGTAACTAAGCTCACCAACAAGACTCATCTCAAATTCATGAGACATAACATCAGCAAATTGTTGAACCTTGGTGTTGTTGGTGGAGCCAAACACTATATCATCAACATATATTTGAGCTATAAAAAGCTCATCATTGTCTTTCTTGATGAATAGTGTCTTGTCAACACTACCTCTTGTGTAGTCATTGTTGACAAGGAATTGAGTGAGGCGTTCATACCAAGCCCTCGATGCTTGTTTCAACCCATAAAGAGCCTTTTTGAGGCGATAGACATGATCGGGGTGGTGTGCATCCACAAACCCCTTGGGTTGCTCAACAAACACTTCCTCTTGCAAGAAGCCATTGAGGAAGGCACTATTTACGTCCATTTGGTGCAATTTGAACTTGTGCACACAAGAGATGGACAAGAGAAGCCTAATGGACTCTAGGCGGGCAACGGGAGCAAATGTTTCCTCAAAGTCGATACCCTCAATTTGAGAGTATCCTTGTGCAACAAGTCTTGTCTTGTTACGCACTATGTTGCCATCCTCATCGGATTTGTTCCTATATATCCATTTTGTGCCTATGACATTAGTGGTCTTAGGCCTAGGAACTAGAGTCCAAACCTCATTCCTTTCGAATTGGTTTAGCTCTTCTTGCATGGCAAGAACCCAAAACTCATCATTTATAGCTTCATCAGTCTTTTTTGGTTCTATTTGAGAGGTGTAACATGTAAAGCTAATAAGATTAGCTAGTTGACGTATAGTCCTAACACCCTCATTAACATCTCCAATAACATCATCTTTGTTATGGAGTATTCTAACCCATGGAGCGGGTTCATTAGAGTCCAAGTTAGGAACTCTATCAATAGGTTATGTGTCATTATCAACAACATTGGACGTCCCCACATTAGGAGTCACATCAACCTTCTCCAAAGGAGAATTATCACCAAAAATAACCTCCTCCTCATGATTACTAGATTTGAGCCTTGTATCATCAATGACAACATTGGATGATTCCATGACGGTTTGAGTCTTCAAGTTGAAAACTCTATAGGCTTTACTATTTAAGGCATAGCCAAGAAAGATACCCTTATCACTCTTAGCATCGAATTTGCCAAGTTGATCATGGTCATTTAAAATGTAGCATTTGCTTCCAAATGAGTGAAAGTAGCTAACATTTGGCTTTCTACCTTTCTATAACTCATAGGAGGTATTTCTAGTTCCGGGCCTTAGGAAAACTCTATTTCCTATATAGCAAGCCGTATTGACGGCTTCGGCCCATAGGTTCCTAGGCACATTGTTGCTAAGCAACATCACACGGGCCATCTCTTGAAGGACCCTATTTTTCCTCTCAACAACTCCATTTTGTTGAGGTGTCCTAGGAGCCGAAAACTCATGGGAGATGCCAACACTATTGCAATAGGTTTCAAACATGGCATTCTCAAATTCCCTCCCATGGTCACTTCTAATTTGTTTTATGCTTTTTATGTTTGAGTTCATTTCATTTTGAATTTTAGTACAAAGCATCTTAAACTTATCAAAAGTTTCAGATTTTTCTCCAAGAAAATATGTCCATGTGAACCTAGAGAAATCATCTACACAAACAAAAATGTATCTCTTTCCACCCAAGCTCTTGGTTTGCATAAGACCCATAAGATCTATGTGGAGAAGCTCTAGGGGCTCCTTGGTGGAGAGATACTTGCCCTTTTTGTGCATGCTTTTAGTTTGTTTTCCTTGTTGATAAGGTCCACAAACACCATTGGCTTTCTTCACAAGCTTAGAGAGGCCACGCACACATTCAAACTTTCCAAGGGTCCGTAGATCCCAAAAGTTCATGTGGCCAAGTCTTTCATGCCACAACTCAATTTGTTCATCCTTGGACACATTGTTTGAGACTATTCTAGCTTTAAGACAATAGCAATTGTCGCTAGATCTCATACCTTTCAATAAGGTTTGTCCATCGGGCTTTAGGATAGAGCAATTATCTTTGCTAAACAAGACGGAATATCCTTCATCACTAAGATGAGAAATGCTAATCAAATTGGCTTTCAAGCCATCAACAAATAAAACATTGGATAAGGAGGGTAATCCGAGAACGGAAATGGTTCCTTTCCCTATGACTCTCTTTTTGGATCCATCATCAAAGGTGACATATCCTCCTTTCTCCATAACAAGAGTCTCGAAGAAACTCTTGTTTCCCGTTATGTGCTTAGAGCACCCACTATCCAAGTACCACATGTTAGAAGAATTAGCCTTTAAGGCAATTTGAGCAACATGGCAAACATTTTCATTCTTTCTAACCCATTTAAGAACAACATTTTCTTTCTTAATGGTCTTTGGTACATGGGCTCTAGAAGTCCTAGGATCATGCAAATTAATCTTCTCATTCCTAGGAACATGCATCATGGCTCTATTCTTTCTCTTTTCAATCATGCTTCTAGTTTTGCACATTTTAATATACCGAAAGCACCATGATCTAATGTGACCATCAAAACCACAAAAGTGACAAATATGAATGAAATAAGGAATCATACCTTGTCCTTGTGCTTGCATGGGAGCCTTCCCTTGACTTTGTGGTTAAGAGGGTTCAAACCTTCTCCTTTGTTGACCCGGTCTATCTTGCTTCCAATGTTGAGCATGCATGATTGGCCTCTTCCCGTTTTGAGTCAAATGATGAGGAATGTTGACTTGAGGTTGCCTCCTTGGTGCCACCTTCACTTGTGCACTTTTTGAACTTTGTCCTAGATCTATTTTCTTCCTAGGAGTGTGCACCGGTGAAGCTTTTATGTTGCCCAAGCCGTTAACAAACACGGTTTTCTTAGAGGAGGAGGTCTCTTGACTATCTTCAAACCCAAGACCTCTCTTGTCACATGGACTCTTTCCAACACCAAGTATGTGATCTAACGTATTGGTGCTAGAGTCCATCCTTGTAAGTGACTTCTTAGCTTCATCAAGCTCCATCTTCAAACCTTCTTCATTCCTCCTAGATAAAGCTAACTCCTCTCTTAGCTTATCTTCTTTCTTCTTATGTCTTTCCACTTCTTCACTTAAGTAGTCATTGTGAGATGAAAGCTCAAGATTTTCTTCTCTCAACCTCTTGATCTTTTTAGTAGTTTTCATCTCTAAACTCCTAAACTCCTTAAGGTATTCAACTAACACCTCTTTCTCCACATATCCATTTGTGGAGTTAGAATCGGAGTCATCTTCACTAGAGTCACTTTCCCTTTGACTCTCTTCCTCTTTTTCACTACCACCTTTACTCTTGTGAGAGGAGGCAAAAGCTAGGAATTTAGCCATGATGTCTTCATCATCCGAAGACTCATCTTCTTCATTGAAGTTATCACTACTTCCACTCCAAGTGGCGGCCATCACTCTTCCCTTCTTCTTTTCCTTGTGATTTGCACATTCGAGAGCAAAGTGACCTATCCCGCCACACTCAAAGCAACGGACCCCTATCCTTTCGGTCTTCTCTTGCCTTGGTTCAAACTTCTTGAAAGGACCCTTTTTCTTCAAGTCTTAGCCTTTCATACCAAATCCCTTCTTCCCAAACTTCATAACCTTATTGAATCTTTTCACAAATAAGGCCATGTCGAGTCATTCTTCACCTCCTTTTCATCCTTAGATGCTTTCAAAGCAATTCCCTTTTGCTTTTTAGGAGGAGTAGAGCTAGGAGCCTTCCTAGACTCGTAGGCGAGAAGTCTTCCAATGACCTCGCTCGGCTTCATATCTTTATATCCATTATTTTCCTCTAAAGCCGTCACCTTAGACTCAAACCTATTGGGTTGAGATCTCATAATCTTTTGTTTGATCCTCATATCCGAATAAGGATCACCAAGTTGATGACTTTGGTTGACTATGTCCATCAACTTGATCTCGAAGTCGTTGAAGCACTCATTCTCCTCCATCTTGAGCATCTCAAATTGAGTTTGGAGAACTTGGAGCTTGGAGTCCTTCACTACTTTGGTTCCCTCATGAGCAACTTCTAGGATTGTCCATGCCTCCTTAGCAATCCTAGTATTTTGAATCAACTTGTATTGATTCTCATCCATGGCACATAGGATGGCATGCATTGCCTTCATATTCCATTTTGAAGCCTCAAACTCTTGTGCACTCCATTATGCCTTAGGCTTCAAAACTTCTTCTCCTCCATGATCAAGCCAAAAATTGGTATGATCTTGGCCCTCATTTCCGTTTCTTTTCGCTTGTTTCTCGGGCATTTCCCGGTGTTTAATGTTGTTAAAATAAGTGTTTCAGGTTTTATCAGGTTTCAAGAGCAATGGAGATGAAGTGGAGGACTTATGTGAAAAATGCCTCACAAATGGGAAGAAACAGGGCATTTTTGCCACTTAGACATGAGAGGTCGCTACATGAGTGCCATGGCGACAGAGGATTCCCCAAGTCATCAGAAGGTCGCCATTTGGGCGCCACTTGGTCGCCATGGCGACAGAAAGTCTCCAAATGAACCAGGTGGGGTCGCCACTTGGGGTCGCCATGGCGACCACCCTTGCAAGTGGCGACCTACTTCAATCAAGGCATGGTCACCATTTAAGGTCGCCATGGCGACCTTGATATTGCAAGTGGCGACCCCTTTACATTTTGCAGGGTCGCCACATATGGTCGCCATGGCGACCTAGAGGTGCAAGTGGCGACCTCTACACAAATTGGTCATGGTCGCCACTTGCTAAATGGCGAAAAAGATGGTTCTCATGGCGACCCTTGCATGTAACTGTTTTACGCACCATGGTCGCCATAGCGACGAAATAGCGAACAAGGCACCACATCAGCGAATCAAGCAGTTATCAGTACATGTCCAAGAGTGTGTATAAATAAGACGACCATTCTTCTTCAAAGGCATCGAAAATCTGAGAAAGAGATCAGAGAACACATTTGAGATCTAGCTCTTCATCCATGGCACACTATTCCTCATCCTCCATTTCTCTCCTTGAACTCATCTAATCCATCCAACCCTCAACACAAAACCTTGATTACCTCACTACATCATTCCTCATCCCACCATTTCTCCACCAAAATCCTTAGTCACTTTCCACCAAAACACCCACATTCCAAGACATATCCTCTACTTCCATTCCTTGCATCCAGGAGCATAGAGGAGAAGAAGGATCAAGCTTAAAGAAGGTGACCCAAGGGTTATTTCCTTACTATTTACTTCTTTTCATTTATTGCAAATATGTGTAACTAACCCCTAATCTAGGGGATAGATTTGAGGATCAATTGGTTGTGGGTTTAGCTTAGCTTGTAATGAATCTCTTATGTATTCTATTCAGTCAAATTAATTAGATTCCATTCATTATAATTGACTTGTATATCACTTGTTGATTGCTATCTTGAGTGGAGTAATTTGTTATATATTCATATGTGGATTGACAATCCTTGTGTGATTAAGAACCCATTGGATATGATAGATTAGTGGTGGGTATATCAACCCCACTAATATAAGCCTCTAAGTGGTTAACATAATGAGATTGGTACATTAAAGTAGCTAGTAGCATGCCCACATTCGATTGTTAATCGATCTATTCCCTAGCTATCTCATTAATTGATTTTATCACTATTCTTATCAAGGTGTTAAGTATTCTATTTTTCATAACATTTTTGTGTATTTTCATTTGAGTAGTTAGCATTGGTGGTTTTAGAAACCACACATCTATCAAACATTATGATCTACTTTCTTGTTCCAAGATTAGTCAATTTATCTAATTAACACTCCATTCCCTGTAGAACGACCTTGCTCACTATTTTGCTATCAAATCACATTTTAAAAAGGATTAAGTGGCTTAAAAAGAGTTTTCAAGAATCAACCAAAAAACCATCTTACTATTTTATTGAGTACACAAACGACACGCTTATCACTCCACCCGTGGGAGTCATCATGGGAAGATCATATCCATCTTCAACCGCCATCCACGCACGGTCATAAATTTGGCATATGTAGGATTCCATCTTCCCTTTCCATATGGAGTAATTTAATCCGGTGAGAAGTGGAGGACGCGTGCTAGAAGCACCCTCGTTGTTACCACCATTTCCACTCATTTTCTATATGAATGAAATGAGATGAATGCAAGATGTATGAATGAAACAAAGATCACACAAATGCAAAACACACCAATATGAGTAAGGATCACCTAAGTATGTCTAGGAACCCGCTCTGATACCAATTGAAACAAATTACGGTGTGTTCAATATTAATCTAGAGAGGGGGGGGGGGGGTGAATAGATTTTATTCGATTTTTATCCAATCTTCCTTAATAGGCAAGATTACGAAAATACCCCTAATAGTCAATACAAATATAGCAAGTGTAATAAGATGCGGAAATATAAATGACACTTGATATTTACGTGGAAACCCTCACGGGAAAAACCACGGGCTAGTAAGTGAGCCACACTCGAACCTTGAATCCACTAAGTGTGAGAAAGATTACAACCTAATCCCGGAAGTAATCACACACCTACCTAATCTCGGTATGAGTGAACCTAGTCCAATTGCTTGTGATTTAAGCTACCTAATCCCGGAAGCAACACAAGACTTAATTCTCAATGAAGAGAAAGCAACCTATGTGAATATGTGAAATACTCAAAATGCACAAAGAGCTAGGTAACCCTATATGCTTATCTAGGATGATGATATATCAATTAAACAATCCTAGATATCAAAAGCTAAATGACATATCATAAAGCTTAGCTAATCAAGATTAAGCAAACCCTAAATAACTATCACAATACAACACTCAATCATGTCATCACAATCAATCTCTATCTTGTATCTAATATTTAATCAAAAAACATACAAGTGAATAAAGAGAAGACTTGATATGAAGAACACTAAAATTAGATGAGATTAGTGAAGAACATACCAAAAACGATGTGATGATGCAAAACCATACATGGATGAATCCTAAATGGTCATGAATGATCCTAGATGAACTTTGATGAACAAAGGAAATGGTTTGAGTGTTTAAAGGTGAGTTCTTGATAATTTCTCTCTTGAAAAATATTCTAAGTGAAAAATATGATATTTGGAACTCTTAAAACTTACCAAAAAACATAAACATGTATATATAGAGGTCATTAGTGGAGTGAGGTCGTTTTACAAAAAAGTATCAGGTATGACCTCTTGCGCTGGTTGCCAGTGCACCACCAGCGCATAGTGCAAAAATTGCACAGGCGCTGGTGGACCAACGCTAAACACAGGCGCCACACCAGCGACGAATCTCTGGACGAGTTGCGCTGGTGAGGGCTGCACCAGCGCACGACCAGCGACAGACCACTGGGTGATCTGCGCTGGTGACTAGCGCACAGCACACTCCCTTTCATCCTTAAGCAAATGCAAGAGTAAGGAAGGGTGAGGACAATGCAACATATTTCTAACATGATGAACATTTAAAAACATAGGATGCAATCAATATACACATGCAAGAAGAGAGATTAAATAATCAATAATGCAAACACAAAATAAAGACACAACACACATAAGAATTGTGCAAGTGTTGTGTGTGTGTACAACTACTTCTCTTCATTGCTAGAAACATTAAGAGATATACCTTTGGAGTGCTTCTTCTCTTGAGGTCTTGAGGGCCTAATCTACCCTTACAACAAAACCTCCAAATGTGGTTTGTCTACGAAATAAGCCAATCAATAATTAGAGACCTTACACTTTTGAAGTAAATATGGTTGTTTCTTTGTTGAAGTATGATTCTTAACCCTTTAGTGGGATTCCTTTTTGTGGTCGCCATGTATTAATGATGAACGTTGAGCCTTGAGTTGGGGGAATAATCTTTTATAGGGGAATCCTCTAGCCAACCAAAATTTCCTAATTTGGCGAGATCATATTCTAGGGGACTCATGCTCCCTAAAATGCTGTTACTCATGTGTCTGGAGAATATTCTACTTCAAATCAGATGATCGGGTGACTTTTGATGATGTGGCACAAACATCCTCTAATACTCTTGTTGATTTATATCACGTTTCGGTTATTAAAAAAATCACATACAACAATACCCCCTCAAATGTCTGAGTCGAGTTTTTGGTCAGCAAGATCCGTCTAGTTCCTTTCTGGCTGACTCTCTCGGTGAGGGTATTTGATTAAAAGCCTTGTGAATTTTGTCGCTTTGCTTAGTAATGCTATTTAATGCCTTAATTGCGAAGTTTAAATGCTGGCCACAAAACATTCGGTCACCCTAACAATTGGATTGCTGACAGCGATGCTTTTGGAGGTTAGAAGTTCTCTATGTTTGACACGTTTCTCTTCTTTTTGTGGGTGTGATCGATGCAGGTAGGCGTAATCTTTTTGATCACGCCTCCCATGTCTTTCAAATTTTTCGCTCGTGGAAAGACGTCAACGCTTGCTAGGGTTTCTCTTGCCCATTATAAAAATCCAAAAACCTTTCTATCTTCTTAACTCACATCTAAACTCTGTTTATTCTCTAAAGAACCAGGGCATAAATGCAGACTCTCGAATTTACTCAAGATTCGAATCTCTTCACGTTTCTCAATTTTTCTAGTATTTCTTAGCTCTTTCCTGAATTATTCATTGAGTTTCTCATGGATCCTTTTACTTGTATTTATTTGGTTAACCTTCTAATTAGGGCTGTGGAAATTGGGGATAGAGAAAACGTTGGGAGGATAGGGTGACAACCTCGGCATATTTCTCTTGATGTCGTTATCCCCTCGCTCATCTCCAACATCGATCTGTAGGTACTAACCCTTGTTTTCCTTTCATGTGCAATTCCCTAGATACGCATAGACAAAGCCAACCGGGCAAGGCATCAAATCTTTGGTTGCAAAAGAAACTGTTCCGTCGAAGGAACCAAAGATTCCTTCCCAAAAAGTATTGATGCGGGAGGTCGAAATGGAACACCATAAAGGTTTGATTAGATTTTCTAATAAGCGAATGAGCGCTTTCAATTGTGAACCAAACGTGTTTGGTGAAGGCGAGATCAGTCAATACAAAGGGAGGTTCGATATCCCTAAGTCAACCCAACTCTTACATACTGAAGATAGGGCAATATGGAATCCTCATGCTAAGGCTGTTGCCATTTATGGGTCAATGCTGAGCTATAGAGTTAGTATTCCCCTCCAAACTTTTATTGTCAGGTTTCTTGCTGACGCTCAAATCTCTCCAACCCAACTTACCCATAACTCTTATAGGATTCTCCTATGTCTTTGGAGATTATGGGTCGAAATGGGTCGGTCACCCAGACTCATATGGAAATACGTCATTTTTATACACTCGGGCATATAACAATAAGGGCAATTATTACCTTTGCTTCGCCAATTTGAAGAATTGGATCCCTGCTGAGCTTTTACCACTGAGTCGGTAGAGACTTCGGTTGACAAGGATGTTAGGATTATGCTTAATAGCATGAGTGTAATAGTGTAATTAACAATCTTATTCATATTAATAAAGTGATTTCTGGTTTAAACAAATCTTATAGCATTTATAGTTTAATAATTGTTAAAGTAAATAATCATAAGGTCTAAAGACTATGAGAAAAGAAGAATTGTTCATACATCTGGATATGTATGTGGTAGACACAATTCTTTAGTTAGTCTTGAATATCTTTCACAACTTAAGTTAAAGGTTGGGCACCTTTATCTTGTTAAAGTTGTAGAATTCTTTTGCTAGCATTTGAGTGGGATCAAATGAGATATGATGAGTCTAAAATCATCGGAGTGTCTTCGAGCAAAAGGATCTAGTGCACTGGGTGCATTGAACAGGATCACAATGAAATACTTTATCTATAACCGTCAGTAGATAAAAGTAATTTCATTATCAGGACAATCGGAGAGTCTATCTTAATCCTGAGATAAATGATGGACTTATGGTTGCAGGTGATATCATTTGAGCTATCAATGAGTACGATTATATCGTATAGTCTATCCTCGATAGTTTGGTGATATTCATTTGTTAATCGATAGAGGACTTCATTTATAGATATGGACATCGTGGCTCCATTTGTTAAATGAGAGTATAATATCATCATATGGATGTTTTGAGGTAATTGGATATTAAATCTCAACGTTGAGTTTTCAATAGTGTCTATTGAAAACATGGCTTCTGGACAAGTCAAAATATCCAAGTTCAAAATGTGGTCATATGAGTAAATATGGTAACTTGGAGAGTTATAGGCGGTCTATGAACTCTTGGCGATTACTGATATTAATCACGAGGATACATTATCTCCAATATGATTGTCTAGGGTATGAATGAGGAAGCATCTTCCTTTTCTTTCTTTATTTAAGAGTTCAATTTTAGCTCTTTAGTGGAATGAGCTAAAATTAATGGATCGGACCTAAGTGAATCATTTGTTGATTGTGATTAGGTTATGTCTATTGGAGCTTAAATTTAGATAGCCCGCCAAGATCCCCAATCCACATGGACTTGCATGGATCACTTGAAATATTCTACCGGACCAATTTAGGGTCCATCTAGAATTGCAATTTAATATATTAAGAATATAATTTGCACATTATTTATGTAATGGGCTGCACAATTATATTTATATATTAATGGATAACATGTGGGCTTGTTTCTTTTAGTAAGAATGGGTCTAGTTCACATGTGGGCTTTTTTATTTAAAGTCCTATGGATTTAATGAAATAAGAAAAATAATATTTGGCCCAATACACATATGGGGCGGCAACATGCTATAATGGCATTTAATATTATTTGTTTCATTATTTAATTAAATAAGAATTAATTAATTTATTAATTAATTGTTTAATTAAATTAACAAATCTTTTCTAAATAGGAAATATGATTCCTATTTGTATACTATTGGTAGTAGTATAATTAAATAGAAAGACTTGTTTGACAAGGAAAATAAATAATTAATTTTATTTATTTAATCAAATAGGAAGTCTTTTTATTTTAGTCCAATAAGGAATAAAAGATTATTGAGTTGGATTAGGGTTTGGAAATCTTAAACTAAATAGGAATTAGGGTGCAACTAAATCTCCAATATTTTAGGAGTGAAATTGCGGCAACCCTAATTTGATTTGGTAGAGATTTCGGCCACCCTAGGGCAAAAAGGAAGAGAAAAATTCGGCCACCTATATAAGACCACATATAGATTTCGGCCACCCCCTAGTGCTAATGTGTAGAATTTTTCTTCTTCTTCTTCTTCTAAACTCATAGTTAGAAATCTATTATTCTACTAAGAACAAAAAGAACATAGATTATTCTTTGATTGTATTCTAGTTGCTTATTCATCTATGAGCTTGTGAATACTATATCGATTAAGGTTCACGCGAGTTTCGATCATTAGATTGAGAACTCAAAAGTGACCGGAATAATCTTAGGTTCTTTTAGATTGTTTTTGGGACTAACGGATCAAGAAAAGTTTGTTGAATCCAATCACAGGTTTGCAATTCAAAGAAAGGGAGACCACGCTCCTAGGTGATCCACGTTCGTGCTAGGATTGAAGATCTTGCGGATTACCATCGACGCAAGTCAATCGGATCACGCTACAAGAGGTATTAATATATTTTATTACTTTCTTATATATATATGTTTGATTAATCAAAAGGGTTTAAGGTTCATAATTGGAAAAATTTTAAAAGCTACCCAAATACTATTTTTTTTTGTCTCGCTTCCGCTGTGGGTACGTTATTTTTCCCTACAAAGGATAAGAAGGGTTTTATTTTGGGGTTCCCTTATTCAAATAAGCGGTGGAAAAATAGCTGGTTCTTTATGATTGGGGAATAGGGCCAATTTGTGCCTGACGATGTTGAGAGTCGATTCGCTAGGAATATTGTGCCCAAATACTTTGTCTCCCCAAATGCTTGGTCCAAGATGCCTCATATGTTTGATGATAGGGAGGTTAAACGTTTGGGTGAGGCTGCTACCATTAAGCTAGAGAAAAGGGGTCGACCCTATCTATTCAATGAGGAAGATATGATCAAGGTTGGACTCTTCATCGCCATTTATTTAACAGAAAACACCGTGAGTATTTTGTTCGTTCCTTATGTGCTTTAGTTTGAAATGAATTTTATTTTAACCCAATCATTTCCTCGTAGTTTTTGATTCAAACGTGGTTTATGATATGCAAGCTCATAAGGTGAAGGAAATGGAAGAGGTCAGCTAGAAGCATGCGGCTAACCAGGCCACTCTAGGGATTGCTCCGCCGCAAAGTGGAAAATCAGTGGCAACGGAAAATCAATAATCCACACCTATGAGCCGGTTGAAGACGAAGTCCCTAAGCTAGATGATTTTGAAATTCAGGTGTTTGCTCGGACCATTCATGCTACTCCTCACTCGGCCAAAAGAAGGGTGAACAAGAATGTCTCTTCAGGGAGAAAAGGGAAAAGGGCAAACAGGGCCTCGGATCCAGTTGAGGTCCATCAAACGGTTAAACCTATTAGAGGGATAGAGGCCGATCCTCCAGAAGACACCGAAGGTAACTTGATTACTCTGGAAATGTGCTCGAGGAAGAGGAAGGCCATCAGTCACCCATCCGAGGCTACTCGTAAGGTTCCCTGAGTTCTTACGTACATTGATTATTTTTCGGATGAAGAAACCGTCTGACTGATCGAAGGAAAGGATCTAATGCACCTGTTGCTGAGCCGAAGAACGATCATACTGGTGAGGGTGTCCGATTCTATTCAGTCCCTATTTTTGCCACTGACTCTACTCCTGGAAAAGACAAGTACGTAAGGGAGCCGGTTTCGCCAAATGTTGCTTCTAAGGGGTTTGCAGGAGCGATCCCCTTAGGTGAAGGGTCCAGTCGATTGGCCGGGGAGAGCATTGATCCCAAATCAGTCTCCATCACTGCCAACACTTTGGCCAGACCAAGTCTACCGATGAGGAATTTGATTTCCCCAACTGATATGATGATGACCATGGCAAGCGATCGGGCTTATACCAAAAGTGGCGAATTGAGCTAATGGTGTAAAAAGGGGCTAGCCGAGCCCACATGGGCTTGGCATGCCAAGCCCATTTTCATAAACATGTCGGACCTAGCATGGCACGTTTAGAAAAATGGAGGCCTGGCACGGCACGTCGGCCAGCTTAGGCCTGTTTTCAATATTTTTTAAAATTTAAATTTGGCTAATTGGCACAGATGCCCCCTGAACTCTTCAAAAAGTTGCACTGTACCCCCTAAACTTTTTTTTTCGGCACTAAACCCCCTAAACTCTCGTAAATTTGCAATCGCTGAAGGAATCTACCCCCTGGTGAGGGGGCAAATTCCTTCAGCGATTGCCAAATTACAAGAGTTTAGGGGGTTTAATGGCGAAAAAAAAAGTTCAGGGGGTAAGGTACAAATTCAGGTATAGTTCAGGGGGTATCCGTGCCAATTAGCCTTTAAATTTTTAAGTATTTAAATATTTAAATTTAATTGTTATAACTTATAATATTTTTTTAACAATTTAAATTATGTATTTTTAATTGTAATTTGTTTATCTTATTTATTATTTTAGTCTAATAAAAAATGTAGAAAATAGTTAGATTTATTATTTTATTTAATAAAATAATTCAAAGAATAAATAAAGATTAAAGATTAAAGTAAATAAAAATAGATGAAATTATGAAAATATAAAATGAAGAATTATTTATTTATTTCAGACTTTTAGTATTACATGATTGCCTCATTAAAAACCTTACCAAGAAAAACCCGGTGGGATAGAAACTTGGTAAGGGAAAAGGAGTGTAATCATATTACAAGTTAATGTACATATATACTATTCCTAGACCTAATTACTGCCGAAACCCTCATCGACATATAAATTGGAGAAATTTTTAATAAGTTCTTCGTCTACCATTTCATTTTGCATCCTCTTTCGAGCATGCTCCCAATCCCAAAGGCATGTTAATACCTCCACCATCTCTGGAGACAAATAACTTCTTCTTGGTTCAATAATTTGTCCACTCGTGTTGAATGCTTGTTTTGAAGAAACATTGGACACAGGGAAATTTAGTACGTCACGTACTAGGTGTGACAGGACTGGATATCTGTAGCTATAGGTCTTCCACCATAACAGTAGATCAAATCCCTTCATGTTTTAGAATGAATCAAACCGAGCTTCAAGGAAGTTGTTTAGTTCAGCACTGGAAGTTGCAGCAGCTCGTGAAGAAGAAGAACTTGATGAGCCGCATTTTTTTTTGGCGTTTTAGAATGCTCCAACTTGTTTGCAATGGGAGTGTGTCCGATTCTACTGATGGTTGCATGTTAACGCCGCCATACCTACACTCATAAATACTAAAAACTTCGAACAACTTGTTTTGAATGTCAATAACATGTACGGAATAATCAATGCTCAAATTACCACCAATATACTCAAGCAAAGCTTCTAAACCAGATAATTTAACCCTAGGATCTACTATAACACCTAAGGCATAAAGGAAAGGAATTATAAACCAGTATTTTTTAAATTTTGATCTCCATGGCAACAACTGCAGCACCTAAGATAGTATCTTTCCTATAAGTGTTTAACATTTCAAACATTTCCACAATCTAATAGATTGCCTGGGAAAATGTGGGGTAATAGACCCCAGAAGTAGTTACAGTGGCATCGTAAAAAACCTTTAAAATATCAACAAAAATCTTTGCCACATACCAATCGTATGGGGTCGGTATTGGACGGCCAATTTCAAACATTTTCATGTTATAAAAACTTGAAATAGTTGTATCATAATCCAAACAATTTTGCAGCATTAAGTAGAGTTCCACTTTACCGGCATATCTGTTTGGAATCTTCAAGGTCGTAGACTGTAAGTTTTACAGTATCTGTCGAAATCTTGCAATTTTGGATTAGAGTTGCCGATCCAAGAAAGGGCACCTCTAATGCGATCTATACGATCGCTTACTTCCTTCATACCAGATTGTACAACTAAATTTATGATATGACATGCACACCGTTGATGGAAGAAATAACCCCTATCTTGCGGGATTTTTCTTTCAATAAACAATGCAATAGAGCTAGTATTTGCCGATGCATTATCTAATGTGATAGAATTGATGAGTCAAGTTATTTCATAAGTTTCTAAAATAGAAAGAATGCCATTAAAAATATTTTCTATGGTATGTGCAAAATTCATAGGTCGAAAACCAAGATATATATATATATATATTTTTGTAACCTCCAATCAGAATCTAAATATTTTCTTGTGACACATAAATAGTCCTGTTTGGAACATGAATTCAAAATATCAGAAGTTAATGCAATAGAGACTGAAATTCCCTTAAGTAATAGTGTAGAATATACCTAGGAGGTGAATAGGTATATGCCCAAATTCTTCCAAATCGATTATGTGCAATACAACAATTAAAAGCACACTTGATAAGTCTTAACAATTGAATTGATTTACCCAACATATGTGGAAATCAAAATACAAGAGATGCAATCAATACGAAAATATGGAAGATAAATAAATATAAAAACGAAACTTGACACAATAGTTTTTATGTGGTAAAACCTTAATGAGGAAACATCCATGAGTTGATATCATAACCACCAGCAAAGCAATTCACTATGATGAAAAAGGACTTACACACTCAAGGCAATCAACACATGATTTCCACCTTGATGTCACGATCCGTTCGATTTCAGTCCGGTTTCCAGCCAAGGTGCACTACAAGGCCAACAATTGTGCACAAGCCCTTGGAATATTCTAGAGACTTCTCCACATTTCTAGCATGAAGCATATTCTAGAAGTCTCTAGGTTGGAACTATTCTAGATCTCTCTCTTGTAAATATCTAGAGGCATGTACATACTTGTAGAGAATTCTAGATACATATAGATCATTCTGGAGAACGAATCTCCACCGTTAGATTAGATTGATCTAGACCGTCCATTAAGGAGGTGGACTCCTATAAATAGGTAGCTCCTCTCATTTATAAAGGCATCCAAGCCTTCAAGTATTCAACCATTGTAAAGCTTTCCTATTAGCAATACAACTTGTCTTATTTCCAACCAAGCTTTTCTTATTCCCTTTTCTCTAGTCTCTGTTGTGTGTGTGAGAGTGACAAGCAAGGCTTACTAAGCAACATTGCCCTAAAGTTGTCTAAGTGCCGCACGGGTTGGCTGTGCAAACTGTAAGCCCGTGACAGTTGGTATCAGAGCCTCATCGACAAGCAACCAAGGAGTGTGCACTAGCCATGATGTCCAACACTAAAGTTGCTGCTAGAGTGGAAGAGCAGGGGTGTGGGCGCGAGGAACAACTCACCCAGGCTAAACATGGCAAGTCTAAGGGTCCATCCATGGATACCTTGGAAGCTCGTATGGTTGGCTTGGAGGAAACCATCTCGGGGATGCAAACTACCTTTAACGATGCCGTCGACCGTCTTGATGGCCTAGAGACGGATTATGGCGAAATTACTCAAGCAACCAAGTCCACCATCTGCGAGTTTCAAAAAAGCTTTAAGGAGGATGTATGTTTCCTCACTCAAGAATTCCATAACCTTCGCACTTTCATCAAGAACGAGTTACGGTCTGTGCATGCGGAAGTGGAAGATGTCCGCACTTAGTGGGTTTCGTACAAGAGTAGCCCAACTATTGGTTTTTGTGCCACCACTAGCACTAGCACACTGAGTGCCATCCAAGTGCCTAAACCGACTACATATAGTGGTACTCGCAATGCTATGGAAGTTGAAAACTTCCTTTTCGGTCTTAAGCAATATTTCGAGGCCAAGGGTGCTCATAGTGATGCAACGAGGATCGCAAATGCACCCATCTTTCTTCGAGACGCTGCCCAACTATGGTGGAGACGCAAGCATGGATATATGTGCAAAGGCATCAACCCCGTTCACACATGGGAGGAGTTCAAGAAAGAGCTCAAAAGGCAATTTCGTCCCACAAATGCGGAAAAGGAAGCATGAGGCTGTCTTCGCCAACTCAAACAGACAGGTAGCATTCGAGACTATGTCAAGGAATTCACTACCCTAACCCTTGAGATCGAGGACATGTCTGAGAAAGACTCTGTCTTCTACTTCATGGATGGCCTAAAGGATTGGGCAAGGGTTGAGTTGGAAAGGCGGAACGTATAAGATTTAAATGTTGTCATCGCTGAAGCCTAATCACTCACCAACTACTCCACCCAATCAAAGGAAAAGAAGTCCAACCAATGCAAAGTAGGGGAGACAAGTCCGGACAAAGAAGCTAAGGCCGTAAGAAGGAGGGACAATAGAAGCCTTCTAGCACGGACAAACGCAACAAACCTAGTGGAGGTAAGTCCGAGCCCCCTAAACCTTAATCTCCTTATTTTATTTGTCATGGGCAGTATTGGGTGAGAGATTTCCCCAAGCGGAAAACTCTCAATGCCATAATGTCTCAGCATGAAGAAAGTCAAGACGAAGGATACGAGGTAGGCATAGGATCTCTCAGACAGCTTGGTGCGCTCAAGAGCGACAATGCGCCATCCACATCCGCCAAGGAAGGGCTAATGTTTGTAAATGCTACCATCAATAGCAAGGCTGTCCGTGCAATGCTAGATACGGGGGCAACACATAACTTCGTCTCAGTAGACGAGGCCAAAAAGCTGGGCCTCAAAGCTACAAGTGGAAAAGGCACAATCAAGGCTGTCAACTCACCGGCAAAACCAATCGCAGGCATCACCAAGGTCATCCCTGTTTACCTTGGAAAATGGAGTGGGAAGCTCGATTTCTCCATTGTGCCGATGGATGACTTCCAAGTTGTGCTATGTATGGAGTTCTTTGATCAGGTTCACCCATTCCCTTTCCCAGCCGAGAACTCCCTTAGCATCCTCGACAGGAGTAAAACATGCATGGTTCAAGCGAAACGCATGGCCAAGGTGGAGTCCAAAGCGTTATCTACCCTGCAATTCAAAAGGGGATTGAAGAAAGATCCTAGCTTCGTAGCCACTCTCCGGGAGCTCAATGATAGAGAAGATCGAATCATGTTTTCGGATCCAACGCCTACTAAGGTCCAAGCCGTCCTTGATGAATACAAGGACATAATGCCTAAAGAACTTCCAAAAAAGCTCCCACCTAGGCGAAAGGTGGATCATCAGATCGAGTTGGAGCCCCGTGCCAACCCTCCTGCCATGGCACCTTATCACATGGCACCTCTAGAATTGGAGGAGCTCCGAAAGCAACTCATAGACTTGCTTGACTCGGGCTACATTCGGCCCTCTAAAGCCCCATATGGCGCTCCGATTATCTTTCAGAAAAAGAAGGATGGGTCGCTCCATATGTGCATCGACTATCGAGCCTTGAACAAGATTACCATCAAGAACAAGTACCTGATACCTTTGATAGCCGACCTCTTCGACCAGCTAGGCAAGACATGCTGCTTCTCCAAGCTGGATCTTCGATCAAGGTACTATCAGGTGTGTATTGTTAGTAGAGAAGAACCCAAGACGGCATGTGTGACAAGATATGGTGCTTTTGAATTCATAGTCATGCCGTTCAGCCTCACCATTGCACCAGCCACATTTTGCACACTCATGAACAAACTCTTCCATCCTTTCTTGGATCGGTTCATAGTGGTATACTTGGACGACATTGTGGTGTATAGTCGGACACTTGAGGAGCACATTCGCCACCTTAAGCAAGTCTTCCAAGTACTTCAAGAAAATAAACTCTACATCAAGTTGGAGAAGTGCTCATTCGACCAACGAGAGGTGGAGTTCCTCAGCCATCGGAGAAAGCTTATGATGGATGGTGCCAAAGTGAAGGCAGTCCAAGGATGGGAACCTCCTATAAAAGTGCCGAAATTAAGATCCTTCCTAGGACTAGTCAACTATTATATGTGGTTCATCTGTGGCTATTCAACTAAGGCCGCCCCATTGACTGACCTTCTTAAGAAGAATCGAGCATGACAATGGTCCGACAAGTGCCAACAAGCGTTCGAAGAGCTAAAGAAAGCCATCTCGGAGGAACCGGTGCTTGTCCTCCCCGACCACACCAAGGCTTTTGAAGTACACACTAATGCCTCAGAATTTGCCATTGGGGAGTCCTTATACAAGAAGACCACCCCATCGCCTTTGAAAGCCGTAAGTTGAGTGACACAAAGTGGTGATACATCATCCAGGAAAAGGAGATGACAGCTATCATCCATTGTCTTCGAGTTTGGGGACACTACTTCCTTGGTGCAACCTTCGTCATTATGACTGACAATGTTGCCACAAGCTATTTCCAAACACAAAAGAAACTTAGCCCTAAGCAAGCACGATGGCAAGACTTCCTGGCGGAATTCGACTATCGGCTCGAGTACAAACCGGGTAAGGCGAATGTTGTGGCTGACGCGTTAAGTCGGAAAGCAGAGCTTGCTACTATGAACGCGAGTCAACCACAAAGCACACTTATCAACCGCATCAAGGAAGGGCTACAACAAGACCCCTTAATAAGAGCCTGATGAAATTGGCTAATGAAGGGAAGACAAGGCGCTTTTGGCTAGACGAAAGAGTTCTTCTCACCACTAGAGATCGAATATACATACCAAAGTGGGGAAACTTACAAAAGGAGATTATCAAGGAGTGCCACAATTACAAGTGGGCTGGTCACCTAGGAATGACACGAACTCTAGCACTCCTCCAAAACTCCTACTATTGGCCTCAGATACGGGACAATGTTGATGCCTACATGCGAACTTGCCTAGTTTGCCAACAAGACAAGGTCGAGCAACAACGCCCAACGGGCCTACTCGAGCCCTTACCCATAGTAGGACGACCATGGGAGAGTGTCTCAATGAACTTCATCTCCGCACTCCTAAAATCCGAAGGGTGTGAGAGCATCATGGTGATAGTTGATCGATTCAGCAAGTATGCCACCTTCATACCTGCCCCTAAAGATTGCACAGCCGAGAAAGCTACTCACCTCTTCCTCAAGCATGTAGTGAAACTTTGGGAAGTTCTATAGAGTATAGTGAGTAATCGTGACCCACGATTCACTGAGAGGTTTTGGACAGAGTTCTTCAAGATGTTAGGGACAGATTTGAACTTCTCAATCAGTTTTCACCCCAAAGTGATGGGCAGACTAAGCACTTCAATGGGTTATTGGAGCTATACTTGAGGCATTACGTGAGCGCTCATCAATGAGATTGGGCGAAACTGCTAGATGTGGCCCAATTCTCCTTCAATCTCTAAAGGAGCGAGGCTACTGGTAAAAGCCTTTTTGAGATAGTCATAGGACAACAACCAATGACCCATAATGCCATTTCCTCAACCTATAGAGGGAAGAGCCCCACGGCTCATAAGCTCACTAGGGAATGGCACGAGCAAGCCGATATCACGCGAGCATGCCTAAACAATACCGTCTAGAAAATGAAGAAATGGGCGGATATAAGGCGACGACACTTGGAGTTCAATGAGGGAGACTTGGTGCTCATCAAACTCCTACCCCAACAATTCAAGTCTTTGAGACAGGTACATAAGGGGTTACTGAGGAAGTATGAATGCCCGTTTCTGATCATCAAACGAGTGGGCAAAGTCTCCTACCAAGTCCAACTTCCACCAAGACTCAAGATCCATCCGGTCTTTCATGTAAGCTTTCTTAAGTCATACCATGTAGACATGGAGGACCCAAGCAGAGGTGAGTCCAAGCGAGCACCAACCACACCGAGTGATTCGGTAGAGAGGTGTTCCAAACTACACCGAGTACTTGGTGAAATGGAAGGACCTCCTCGATAGTGAGGCAAGTTAGGAACAAGGGGACACATTTTGGCAATTCGCCGAGCATATCCGACGGTACAAGGATGAAGAAGCGATGAGGACGTTACGAGCTTAAGTGGGGGAGGATGTCACGGTCCGTTCGATTTCAGTCCGGTTTCCAGCCAAGGTACACTACAAGGCCAACAATTATGCACAAGCCCTTGGAATATTCTAGAGACTTCTCCACATTTCTAGCATGAAGCATATTCTAGAAGTCTCTAGGTTGGAACCATTCTAGATCTCTCTCTTGTAAATATCTAGAGGCATGTACATACTTGTAGAGATTTCTAGATACATATAGATCATTCTGGAGAACGAATCTCCACCGTTAGATTTGTTAGGGTTATGCTCAATAGCAAGAGTGTAATGTTGTACTTGACAATCTTTTCATATTAATAAAGTGATTTCTGTTAGTTAACAAAATCTTATATAGCATTTATTATTATAATTGTCAAAGTAAATAATCATAAGGTCAAAAGACTATGAGAAAAGAAGAATTGTTCGTACATCTGGATATGTATGAGGTAGACACAATTCTTTAGTTAGTCTTAAATAACGTTCACAACTTAAGTTAAAGGTTAGGCACCTTTATCTTGTTAAAGTTGTAGAATTCTTTTACTAGCATTTGAGTGGGATCAAATGTGTTGTGATGAGTCTAAAATCAACGAAGGGTCCTCGAGTAAAAGAATCTAGTGCACTGGGTGCATTGAACCGAATCATAATGAAATACTTTTTCTAGAACCATCAATAGATAAAAGTCTTTTCATTATCAGGACAATCTGAGAGTCTATCTTAATCCTAAGATAAATGATGGACTTATGGTTGCAAGTGTTATCATTTGAGCTATCAATGAGTACGATTATATAGCATAGTCTATCCTCGATAGTTTGGTGGTATTCATTTGTTAATCGATAGAGGACTTCATTTATAGATATGGACATCGTGGCTCCATTTATTAAATGTGAGTAGAATATCATCATATGAATTTTTTGTGGTTTTGGATATGAAATCTTAACGTTGAGTTTTCAATAGTATCTATTGAAAGATGACTTCTGGACAAGTCATAATATATATCCAAGTTCAAAGTGTGGTCATATGAGTAAATATGGTAACTTGGAGAGTTATAGGCGGTCTATGAGCTCTTGGCGATTACTGATATTCTTCACGAGGATTCACTATCTCCCATATGATTGTCTAGGGTATGAATGAGCATTGTTAACTTATTCCATCTTTATTTAAGAGTGCAATTTTAGTTCTTTAGTGGAATGAACTAAAATTAATAGATTGAACCTAAGTGAATCATTTGTTGATTGTGATTGGGTTATGTCTATTAGATAGACCCGCCAAGATCCCCAATCTGCACGGACTTGCATGAATCACTTGATATATTCTACCGGACTATTTGTGGGTCCATTTAGAATTGTATTTAATATATTAAGAATATAATTGGCACATTGTTTAATTAATGGACTGTTTAATTATATTAATATATTAATGAAAGACGTGTGGGCTTGTTTCTTTTAGTAAGAATGGGTCTAGTTCACATGTGAGCTTTTTATTAAATTCCAAATGAATTAAATAAAATAAGAAAACAATATGTAGGCCCAAGTCTCTTGTCATGGGCGGCAATGGGTAGTAATAAGCCCATTATATTGTTTTGTTTTATCATTTAATTAAATGGAAATTAATTAATATGTTAATTAATTATTTAATTAAGAATCAAATCTTTTTCTGATTAGGAAATATGTTTCCTAGTTGTATACTAATATTAGTAGTATATTAAAAGTAAAAGACTTTATTTGTTTAGTCAAATTAGGAAGTCTTTTATTTAGTCACAAATACACTAAAGAGTTGGATTAGGGTTAGAATTCTAAAGAAGTCTTTGTATCCTATTTGGAAAAGGACTTTGGTGATCACCTTGTTGGACAAGGTGAGAATTCAGAAACCCTAAATAAACTAGGGAGGATTTTCGGCCACCCTAAAATATCTAGGGCAGAAAATTCGGTCACTATAAATATATAGTGAGAATTTTCGGCCAACCTTAGTTTTCTTTTTAGAAGAATTTATTTTCTTTGGCAAAAAGGAAAAATAAAAATCCTACTCTTTTTACTAGTGAGATTTCGGCCAAGGTGTTTTGTGAGGGAAGAATTGTTCTAGCTTCGATAGTGTACTAGTGTTCTTGACATCAAGAGATCTTGTACACACTTTCGAATTAAGTTCACGCGAATTTCAATCCTAGGATTGTGAATTCAAAAGTGACTGGAACATTCTTAGCAAACTTTTGGAGCTTACAGTGACTAACAAAATTAGAAAAAGTGTTTGTTCGTCCATTTTCAGGTTCACAATTCAAAGAAGGGAGACCACGCTCCTAGGTGATTCACGTTCATGATCAGCTTTGGAAGATCTAGCGGATTACCATCGACGTTAGTCAATCGGATCACGCGACAAAGGTATTTCATCTTTTCGTATGTATGATTAATTAATTAAAGGGTTAAGGTTCAATATGGAAAATTTTTTAAAACATACTAAACTCTTTTTTAGTCTCGCTTCCGCTGCGTGTACGGATTTTTTCCCTACAATATTAGATTGATCTAGACCGTCCATTGAGGAGGTGGACACCTATAAATAGGTAGTTCCTCTCATTTGTAAAGGCATCTAAGCTTTCAAGCATTAAAGCATTGTAAAGCTTTCCTATTAGCAATACAACTTGTCTTATTTCCAACCAAGCTCTTCTTATTCCCTTTTCTCTAGTCTCTCTTGTGTGTGTGTGAGTGACAAGCAAGGCTTACTTAGCAACATTACCCTAAATTTGTCTAAGTGCCACATGGGTTGGCTGCGCAAACTTTAAGCCCATGACATTAAGCTATCAACTCCTAGTCTACCCTCGGGCCTAGTGAATAACCTAGCCTACTTCCTATCTGAGATGTGTCCTACACCTCTAGAAAGCAACTTCCTATCGAAGACTCTCAAGTCTCTAGGAAGGTTTCGTGCTTAGCTATCCGCATCACAAAGATCCTAGTCAAGCTCTCCTAGCTCAACCATCCGGAGTACCACACTCCTAGCTAAGTCTTTTGCTTCACTATCCGAACCATATGTCCTAGTCAAGACTCCTTGCTCAAATCAAAGCTTCAATCACTTTGACAAAAGACTCCAACCTTTTACATGGCAAAGATCTAAGTGATGCAAATAAATGCAAACACAATCAAATAAAGCAAGATGATCAATTTTTGCAATGTAACGTGCCATGCAATCTCTAGCATGTGTGGCGTCGTAATGCCACGTCGTAACGGACCCGTTTGGGTGTCGTTATAGTTATGTCTAAGTTGTAGCATCTACCTATCTGTGTATAGACATGCATTTGAGCATATGTCTTTTCAAATGACTGGTTCCCCCTAGAAGTGACATAGTCCTTATGACAAAACTTACATTTAGCTTTGTCCATGACCGTACCATCTAGCATAGTCATTTGTACTACATTAAAACATTGCCATACTTATGATGTGTGATTTTTAGATTTGGGACGTGATGTCAGTGTGGCGCCGAAATCGGAAGGTCCTGCTGCTGTTTCTGGTGACTCTAAAAGGTCAAAATAATTGTTGTTCATGTTAAGACTGTCCGGAAAATAAAGATGATTAGGATCCATTTCCTACAATACAAATATTAATTCATTAGTCATTAAAAACTAAGCATAAAATCAAAAATATACTAAACATAAAACTATAAAAGCCATAAACAAAAATATTAAAATTAATAACTAAAGTCTAAACATAAAATAATAAATTTACTAACTAAACAAAAATATTAAAATTAATAACTAAACATAAAATGATAAATTTACTGACTAAACAAAAATATTAAAATTAAAAACTAAAGTCTAAAAATAAAATGATAAATTTACTAACCAAAAATATTAAAACTAATAACTAAACATAAAATGATATATTTACTAACCAAAAATATTAAAATTAATTACTAAACATAAAATGATAGATTTACTAACTAAACTAAAATATTAAAATTAATAACTAAAGTTTAAAAATAAAATGATAAATTTACTAACCAAAAATATTAAAATTAATAACTAAACATAAAATGATAAATTTACTAACCAAAAATATTAAAATTAATTACTGAACATAAAATGGTAAATTTACTAACTAAACAAAAATATTAAAATTAATTACTAAACATAAAATGATAAATTTACTAACTAAAAAAAAATATATTAAAACTAATTACTAAACATAAAATGATAAATTTACTAACCAAAAATATTAAAATTAATTACTGAACATAAAATGGTAAATTTACTAACTAAACAAAAATATTAAAATTAATTACTAAACATAAAATGATAAATTTACTAACTAAAATAAATATATTAAAATTAATTACTAAACATAAAATGATAAATTTACTAACCAAAAATATTAAAATTAATAACTAACATAAAATGATAAATTTTACTAACCAAAAGTGATGTAGAACAAGTGGTTGATGCTTACATGATGATGAGAGAACATCCTAAATTCAAGGGCAATTGAAATTCAATCCTACTAGTCCGAGGCGTCGGATTCGGAATGACGTGAAACTTTCACAGTTGAAGTGTTTCGGTGAGTCCATCATTTAGGCCCCGAAATTATCATTTTTGTCGTTTTAGGAAAGTTTCGTTTTTGCCATAAGTTGAGTTTTACAAATCAAAATCGACTTCCGTTAATTCTCGTTTGTTTAGGGTCATTAGTAGTATTTATTTCCGCAATTATCTCAATTTCCACAATTGGTAATTTTTAGAATTTAGTCCCATTTCTTGTCCAACAAGGTTAAGGTTTTTTTTTTTTTTTTTGGCTTTAAATATGCTTGTAAGCCGCGAGGTTGAATCATTTTTCAATTAATAAAATTTTAGAGTTCGTTTTAAAGAGTTTTCTCTTTGTTTTCTAGTGAATTCCAGATTATTACGGAAAATAGACGTTGGTCTTATTCCTTTTGTGTTTTCCGCTGCGTCAAAAAGTAATAAAATTAATTAATAAACATAAAATGATAAATTTACTCACTGAACAAAAATATTAAAATTAATAACTAAAGTCTAAACATAAAATGATAAATTTATAACAAAGCATGAAAAGAAAAACTAAGCTTAAATATTAAATATACATAAAACCTAAGAATAAATATCAAAATTAATAACTAAGTATAAATATTGTTGACGGTGATTTTTGGTTTAGGTAAAATCTGCCATGCGTCCAACATGCAAATATGTATCAAGATGTGAATTTAAGAGATAAAACAGAAAAAGAAAGCATGCAAGCGCACAAGTTTACGTGGAAAACCCGAAGAGGGAAAAAACCAAGGTTGCCGGGGACAGCGAGAACAAATGCACTATGAATATTTGAAGTTACACGCTCAATCTCTCTTGTACTCTCGTTATTCTTAGCCCCCTAGAACTGTGTTCCGTGGGTCTATTTATATGTATATAATCCTAGTTTGTGTTGTAAAAGTAAAGAAAGAGGGTGAGGTTTTATGGGACTCTAACTTATCGGAGTTGTTCTAATCTTCTTTCATGTTCCGCATTTCGTGTGTATTGATGAAGTTAGATCTTCTGCCTAATTGGGACTTTGATATCTTTAGGGAAGTTTGTTTCCTTATCAGAATGTACTTCACAACTCCCTTATTTGAGTAAGGATCTTTCTCTGAGTATTTGAGTCGTGGAGGCATTAAATTCGGAATTGTCCATGTGTCACTTAATCGATCAGCTACCTCACCAGACCAGATCTCGTTCCCCCTTATCAATTGCTTAAACCCAATTGGGTGTCTTTATCTGATCAACTTAGTTGTCCCGACCGGGCTATTTCTACCCGATTGATTTGGTCAGCTAGACCAGGTTACCTTAGCCCTATCGTTTGGGCAATCCTGACTGAGGAATGAGATCATTTTGCTGGTCAACTAAGGATGGTTCTTTCTCGGTTGACTTTTAGTGACATGGCATATCTATCTACCGCATCTTCTGGTAATCATGCTGACCTGTCGATTTTCCAAATTTTACCAATAACAAATATATTAAGTATAAATATAAAATTTAAAAACTAAAATATAAAATTAAATAATAACACTTAAAGAAAAAAAGTACCTTTGTACTTTGGTGTCTTGGTGGAGAGATTAAAGAATAATTAGTAATAGTTAGATTATAGTAATACAGTATTAGAATTAAAATAGTAGATTAGTAGTGTAGAGAATAGAGAGAGAGAGAGAGAGAGAGAGAGAGAGAGAGAGAGAGTAAGAATGAAAATATAGAATGGTGTAGAGATTAGAGATTAGAGAGAGTAATGGAGAATGGAGTGTTGGGGATAATACCCTAAGAACACATGTTGTTAATCTTCTTGCTGAATTAATAATTAGATTGATATTCTATTATATATTTGTGTGCATTTAATGTTAATATTGTATTAATAACATAAAATTCCATGATTATTAAATGTAATATTAAACATAGTGTATAAGTCGTTATATACATGAGGATTATGTTTAATATAATAATCTTAATTGTTTGTAATTGATAATTAAAGTTGGGATCTTTAATTAATTAAAATTATTACTATGGTTCATTCCCATTAAGAATGGAACAGTTTTATCTGAATTGTTGATGTGGTGACATTAGAATGAAGGTACTTTGTATAATAAAATTATACAAGACGTGGACACGATAAATTGGTATCTTTAGTAATCTCCGCCTTGAAATAAAGTATTCCATTTTATCAATTAGATGGTCATATATGGAACGATCTTAATCCTGAGTATTTAATAGGCTCCTACTTATAGAGTTGTGTCCTTTAACTTACTCGGTATGGTTTGCTATAATTGCCAAACCTAAAAAAACCCTGTATCTTGGAGACATGATGATATACTTAGCTGGGAATGATGATATACAAGAAGGAATCCATTCCTTCTTAATTGAAGCAGACAAACAGTTCTCTTGAGTAAGTGATTCAGGTCTTGAACAATAGAGTGCTCAATTTATGATAAGATCATAAATAATTGTTCATTAGAGAATCATGGGCACTCAAGGATAAAGACGTAATTGAGAGGTCAACGGATTTGAACCTAACTCATATTACGAACTGTTTATGGAGGATTGATCCATATGTAATGATTATATCAATGGACTGTTTGATTTCTATACAAGTAATTAATTATATAATAACAAGAGTGCGGTTCCAGTTTTTTAGTGGAATAAATCTGGAATTAATAAATCTAATATTTAATTAAAAAGTTTAATTAAATATTAAATATTTATTGGAGCTTGAAATTATAGGTTCATGTGTCCCCATACCATCTCTATAACACTGTATTGAACATTAAAGTATACTGAGGCTTAATGATTAATTTGGAATTAATCATCTATACATAAAGAAGTTTATGTATTGTTTTATTTATTAAATAATGTTTGATTATTTAATTATATATATTAAATAATTTTTTGATTATTTAATCATATATATAATATAATAAGTTATATATAATTTATATATATATATATATCATATTGATTATTTTAATATATATAATATATATTATATTTTAGAGTTGTTGAGCAGTGGGTTTTAATTATTGTTATTTATAGTCAAAAAATGGGGTGGGTTTTATTATTGTTATTAATAGTAAAAAAAAAAATGGGGTGGACGGCAAGCAGTAAGTCCTCTTGCTTTTCAACATGTACATATTTTTTTGTTGGTTTTTCTTCATTGCATTAATAACAAGGTTGAAAAGCAAGCTCCTATTCTATGCTTCTATATACCACCCACCCTAGTATAATTATTGTTGAAAAACCTCACCACCCAAGATATAGCTCTCTCTCTCTCCCTCTCTTGTGTGAGTTTGAAGAAGCATACAAAAAGAAAATTTTGAGGATTGAGCTCTCCTCTTTGGCTTCACAGTAAAAACAAGACAAGAAGAGTTCTTGCTTTGAGAAACACAAGTTCTTAACAAGAGATAGTGATAATAAAGAGAAAAGTTATTTTTGAGATCTAAGCCTCAAAACAATATTGTGAGAGTGTCTTTCAATGTTTTTCCAGTTGTCTCAAGTGTTGAGTACACAATAAGTATAGAAATTCGAGAGTCGAATTTTTCCTTTCAATACGGAAATGCCCACTCGTCGGTTCTTTGGTGTTGGAGATTCGGTGTGGAAGAACTTGGTTCGAGGGAATCATGAAGATTCTACAGTGGAAGAAATCGGTTCGAGGGAATCATGAAAATTCATGAAGGGTAACTATTTCCTTCCTTATTATTTATAGTTAAATATTAGAATTAATATAATCACAACGATCCGGCTAAAACGTTTTTGTTTTTAAGAAATTTTTAAGAAACCGAGCTCACCGCCCTTCCGCTGCGTGGATACCGATTCCAGTTCCCGGATACCAACATGGAGAGATTTAGAGAAAGTGTCTGAAAATTGGAATGGGTGGGGGTATTTATAGAAAAATTTAAAATGTGAGTAAAAATAAAAAATAAAAGAGATGAGAGGGTAAATTGTAATTGTTTAAAAATTTTAAGCTTCAATCGTTGGCTAACGTCAGTCAAAGGTCAAATTAAAAAAAAAAAGTTATCATTTAATTCAAAACAAAAATTAACGGCCTAACGATCGACACGCCTCACATGTGTGCCGAGCCGGGTTGGCATGGCGTGCCCCGACCTAAGGCCCAGCACGACATAGGCATTGGGGTCGGGCCTGGCTTGGCATGACCCACATATGGACCATGCCTGGCATGGCCTACCATCCTTGGCGGGCCGACCCGGCCAGGCACGCTAGGCCCGACCCATTTTGACAGCATCAATTGGAGTCGAGAGAAGAACCGCCCTTTTCCTAAGAGGCTTTTGTATGTTTTCAACAACAATGACTTTGTAAGTATCTTCTCTGCTCCTTGGTACCTTTACTTAGTTAGCTTTCCGGATGTTGACTCATATTTCTTTTTCAAATGATATCTGAGCTAGCTAGCGTTTACAACTTCATAAGCGAGCATTAAAAGGAGGTCACTCAGTTGAATGGCGTTTTTGCCCAAAAGGACGATGAGCTTTCTTTCACTTGTTCAAAATTGGAGAAAGCTCGGGTGGCCCAATATAAGGCTAAGCAGAAGGTTGCCCATGCCGAGGAAGAATCCAAATCTTTGAAGGAGACTTTAGCTACTACGCAAGATACAATGCTCCAGGCTGAGAAAAAGGCTGAATAAGCTAAGGCAGATTTTGATCAGAGGGCTAAGGACTTGAGTCATCAGAGGATCTCAATGGAGGTATGTCCAGGGAAGCTAGGATGGAGCTGGAGTTACAAATCATCGAGCATTTCAAAAGGTCTCCTAATTACGATGTCGTGATGTTGCAGGAGCTCCTATGAGGTTTTGTTACTACTCGTCACTTTTTCTAG
Source organism: Acer campestre (assembly GCA_954870605.1). NCBI lineage: Eukaryota > Viridiplantae > Streptophyta > Magnoliopsida > Sapindales > Sapindaceae > Acer > Acer campestre. The sequence goes on from OX940805.1 coordinate 2,792,906, forward strand.
GAGAAAGACCAAGCTACCCTCAGATCTTTACATAAATGGGATGTGTCTATTGAGTGACAGAAGGAAGATGCTCTTTAAGCAGTCAAAGGACAGAGGATGCAATGGCGAGCTTAGTATTGATCCATAAATAAGGAAATGCTTCACATGCATATGGAGTTCCCGTCCTAGTCTAGCTTATCCACTTTTTATGCCAGTAACAAGGTAGGCGTTTTAGGCGAAGAGGCCAATACTAGTCCCGTGTTGGGTCAGGATTATAGTTAGTACATAGTCGATGAGCCGGATAACATTGTATGGCTTTCTTTGACGATCTGCTCTTAAGATCCTCCTATTCAATCTAAGGATCATCGGTTGTCTCTTTAGATTCAGTCTATTTATTATATTATTATTATTATTATTATTTTCGGAACCAATTTGGGGTTCTTAATGTACATATTCATTAATGGAATATTCTTGGTTGCTTTAAAGTCGAAATGTATAGCACATTCGACCAGATCTCTTTTTGGGGTAGACACACTACTATTCCTGCCCCGCTGCTATGCATGTTCGATGAACAATTTACATGTAACTACCACTGGAAAGGTTTTCGATCGTTTTCTTCCATCATCCTTGCTACTTCGACATCTGGCTCAGTGAATTCAAATATGAAATCTAGCCCATTTGTTAGTTTGCATGATACTTCTGGTTTTTGTAGATTTTGTTTCAGTGGGCATTTGGTATACACCTCGATCTTGTGAGCCTAGAAGTAGGGCCTTAATTTCCTCACTCCTATGATCAATACTAGGCTCATCTTCTACGCTGGCGAGTACCTAGTTTCGGTCGGGAGTAATGCTTTACTTATGTAATAAACCGACTTCTAGATACTTTTTTCCAACCTGACTAGCATAAAGCTTATTGCCACAAGTGTCACTAATAGGTACAAGTACAATGTCTCCATGAGCTTCGATTTTGAAAGGATTGTGGCTTTCTTGAGATAATCTTTGATTCGTTGGAACGCCATTCCGCACTCCTTGTTCCATCAACCCCCTTGCCTTTTTTAAGTTCCCAAAAAAAGGGATGTGCTTATCAGTTGATCTACTAATGAATTTGTTTAACGATGCTAAGCATCTGATCAACCATTCTATATCCTTCAATGTCCTTGGAGACTTCATGTATGCGAGTGCCTTGTTTTTTTTTCTAGATTGACCTCAATTCCTAGTTGATGCACCTGGAATCCAAGGAATCTTCCTGAGGTACCCTAAAGACACACTTGTTTGGGTTTAGCTTCATCTTGTACTTTCTTAGTACATCAAACGTTTCTCGTAGGTCGGAGGCGTGCCTTTCGACGGTGATGCTTTTGGTCAGCATGTCGTCGACGTATACCTCCATATTCCTGCCAAACTAGCGGGCAAACATCTTATTTACCAGCCTTTGGTATGTTGTGCTCGCATTCTTTAAACTGAACAGCATGACGGTATAGCAGTATAACCATTGGTCAGTTGTGAAGGATTTCTTTTCCTCATCCGGTTCATTCATCTTAATTTTGTTGTACCTAGAGTATACGTCCATCAAACTAAAGAGCTCATGCCCAGCCGTGGCATCTACTCGTTGATCGATTCTTAGTAGTGGGAAACTGTCCTTTGAGTAGGCTTTGTTAAGGTCAGTGAAATCTACATACATCCTCCACTAGTCGTTCTTCTTTTTCATCAGCACAACGTTGGCTACCTATTCGGGGTACTTTACTTCTCTAATTGATCCATCGGCCAGTAGCTTTTCGATTTCTTCTTTTATTGCCATGCTCTTTTTAGGGTTAAACCTTCACCGCTTCTGCACTACCGGTCTGCATTCTGCATTGACTGCCAAACCGTAGGAAATTATCCTTTTATCAATCCTAGGAATATCCTCGTGTTTCATTGAGAACACATATTTGTATTCTTTTAGCTGTATAACTAGGTCCGCTTTGGCATGGTTGGACAATAGTGCTCCTAGCTTGATAGTCTGGCTGGGTTCGCTTTTGTCGAGTATTCATCCGCCCCCTTCACGAGTTCCTCTCTAGGGTCAAGCTCGAATTTCTTGGCTTCAACGTGAGCTTCGTCTTCATATATAATTAAAATTCCATCGTTTTTAGCCTTGCCCCTACAAATCGCGAAGCTTTTAGGGTCCATATCAAAATTATTTATGTAGCTTATCAACAAGGTTTTTCCCCAAAGTTGAGTCTCACTCGCCTTCTCCTCCTTCTAGCGCCAATTGTTAACGGTGATTTTTTGTTGGATGAAAAATCAATGAGTGTACATGATGATTTGCGAGTTGTTAGTGGTGGAAAACAAAAAAGCGTAAAAGAAATACAAATTTACGTGGAAAACCCTGTGAGGTTTACAAATTTACAAATTTACGGGTGTCGGTGATGGTAATAAACGAATTTTACTATGAAGAAAAAATGGTTTACAAGGCTCTGTTCTCTCTCCTTTTTTTTTGAAGCATGGAAAATAGGTTGTATTTATACATTTCTTCGGTAACCCTAAACTTGACGTGCAAGTAGTTGACTTGTCCAATCTTATCATGATTCTTCTCGCATGGATCTCCCTTTTTATCTTGGTTTCTTCCTCATTTGATGTTTATCCCATGATAAATGCAGTTGACTTTGTGTTTGATTTGAGCTCTGATTCCTTTTGAAGTAGATATAGTTGTTTCTTTGTTGAATTATGATTCTTGACCCTTGTATCTTGGTGGGATTCCTTTTTGGAGTTGCCAGGTATTAATGATGCACATTGAGCCTTGACTTAGGCGAAAAATCTTTTATAGGGGAATCCTTTGGATGTCCAAAATTTTGATATTTGGCGAGGTCATCTTCTAGCCGAGCTATCCTCCCTAGAATGTTGTTACTCATGCGCCTGACGAAGTGTCTACTTCAGATCGAATGATCGGCGACTTTTGATGACGTGGCACAAACCTTCTCTAATACTCTTGCTGATTTATATCACGTTTCAGCTATTAAAAAATTCACATACAGCACATAAAATATCTAAGATGATCAGAAAATGATTTTAATTAAAAAAGGATAATTGTCATTTAAATAAATAAATAAATATATATATACAGTTTTTCTATTATCAGTTCGTCCTGATATAAAAAAGAATGTGGACCATTAGATTTATATACTTTGACTCAAAGTGTATGCACTAGTCAAAACTTCTCCATAATCTATGGTCCACATTCTTCGTCTTGATATATTTATTGTCAGGATGAACCTATAATAGAAAATCTGTATATATATCAGGACGAAGAATGTGGACCACTAGATTTATATACTTTGACTCAAAGTGTATGCACTTGTCAAAACTTCTCCATAATATATGGTCCACATTCTTTGTCCTGATATATTTATTGTTTGAACGAACTGATAATAGAAAGACTATATATATATATACCGGTGTTATGGGTTTTGAAATTAATCTGAAACCCTTTTAAAAAATTTAGGGCAAATTGCATAAACTCCCTGACATTAACCTTAATTTGCACCATAAGAAATTTTTGTCCATAATTATATAGACCTTCTACACTGTTAGTTAACCATCGTTATTAGGGGTGGGCAAAAAACCGGCCATCCAAACTGAACCAGTGGATCGAACCGGTTGGACTGGTTTTTTTCCTGTTTTTATTAAATGGTCAGTTCAGTTCGATTGTATTTTATAAAAAATAGGCTGTACTGGTTTTTTTCCAGTTTGATGCCTAAAACCGGATAACCGAACTAGTAACCAGAGTATATATATATAACCTAATTCTAAGTTTCTAACTCTTTACTCTTCAGTTTCAATAGCCACACCCACACACAGACACTTCATGCTTAAAGCCTTAAACACTTTTGTCTGCCGGTCGTCGTTGATCAGTCATCGCTTGTTCGTCTTCTACTCGCCGAGTCATCGCTCGTCGACTTCAACTCGTTCAGTCATTCGACGATTAGCAAGGTTGTTGACTCATTGGTCTCGTTCCTTTAATTTCAGGTATGTATTTCAATTTTCAACTATTCATTTCCTTTTTCTTTTCTTTGTTGGTTGATTTTAGTATTTCACTTCTTTTTTGTTTTTGTTTTTTGGTTATTTGCTTTTTTCTTTTTAATTTTTCTCTTCTCTTTCTTTTTTCTCTGCTCTTTTGTTTCATCAGAGTTCTGTAGCTGTTCATCCTCCGGCCGCTCTTCCTCCGACGCATCAATCTTCTCAGTTGCAACAGGTAAACTTTGATTCCTCTACTTTTTTTTAGCTAGGGTATTGTGTTTGTGCCTCAACCAAAGTTGGTGCTCACTTCAGCTATTGATGCTGTCGTGGAAGACAATCCTATTTGCTAAATTTTCCTTCTTTTTTTGCTTTACATGCAAATCCTAGTGACAATTGATGATGATGCTTCATGTATGTAACTTTGCATAATCCATTTTCTATTCAACATTGACAATTTTTTTGTTGGTAAAAAGCAATTTGCATTCTAAATGATTCAGTGTCACATGACTCTTGCTGTGAAATATTTGGAGTTATGTTTGTCGGGCCATTTATAGTCATAGTCAAGTTGTGTTTGTGTTCATTAGTTCGATTGAGAGTTTAGATATACATTGGATTAAGATTGATAAGGATAACTTTGTTAATTGCATATCTTGTGACAAATATGTTATATATCTGACCAATGCAAGAATTGTAGTAGTTGCAAGTAAATTTGCCCAAAGGATCCAAAAATGATTTTAAAATCGATGTAGCTGACGAACAAACTAAAGTATGACAAAAAGTAAAAACATTCCAGCATTAAACTTCAATTCCTCTGACTTTGAAAATATAAAATGTGGAAAAATTTAGATTAAAATATATGTCATAGACTTGCTAAGTTGCTATTATTCAATATATGTATAGCAGTATAAGTCAATAGGGTACTGTTAGTTGGTTATAAACTTATCTAGTTATATGTGATATTTTTATTTCATGACAGAAAAATGAATGATGATGATGTTTTGCCAACCAATGTTGTTGATTCCTCGAGTTCCAAGGGTGATGAGACAGTACGAAGTGGCTCTTTAGAATCAGCCCCTTTAAAGGGGAATGTTAAACCTCTAGTTGGGAAGGGTAGACAAACCTTTGATTCATGGAATCATTTTACAAAATATCAAGAAGATGGGAGAACGAGAGCACGATGTAAATATTGTCCCAAAAATTATGCTTGTGACTCCAATACTAATATGAATAAACACCTAGAGAAGTGCAAAAATTACCATGCCAAATTAGCTTCAGCTAACCCAAAACAAAAATGTCTTATAAAACAAGCCTCTATTACTTCATATACAACATCATCAAAGGAGGGTTGTGGTAGTAGTATAGGTTTGGGTATTTTTAATAAGGAGGATACTAGAAAGGCATTAGTAGAGATGTTGATTGTTGACGAGTTACCAATTTGATTTGTAGAGAAACGGGGTTTTCGCACGTTCTGTCTTGTGGGTATGCCTAGGTTTGATGTCCCTTCCAGAAGAACAATAATTAGGGATATTTTGTAAATGTATATTGATATGAAAACATCTTTGATGAAATACTTTAGAGTGAGTATGGTGGGGGTTTGTCTTACCACTGATACTTGGACTTCAATCCAAAATATCAATTACATGGTTGCGACAACCCATTTCATTGATGATCAATGGCATTTGCAAAAGAGGATTTTGAGTTTTACTCAAATTTCCGATCATATTGGGGAAACCATTAGGAAGTGTATTGAGCAAGTGTTGCTTGATTAGGGTATTGATAGGATTTTTACCATCACTGTGGATAATGCATCTTCCAACAAAATGGCTATTCTTTATGTCAAAAGAAAGTTGAAAAGTTGGAATATAGATGGTTTGATTTTGGATGGGAAGTATTTGCATTTACGGTGTTGTGCACACATTGTGAATTTAATAGTAAACGATGGGTTAAAGGAGATGCATGACTCGGTGGTTGCCATATGCAATGTCGTGAAATTTGTAAAATCATCTCCTTGTAGATTTGAGAACTTTAAAAAATATGTTGAGCGTGAAAAAATTCAAAATAAGGGGCTTGTAGTGTTAGATGTGCCTACTAGGTGGAATTCCACTTACCTAATATTGGCGAGTTCACTCAAATTTGTCAAAGCATTTGATCGGATGGATGATGAAGATGGACACTACCAGAACTACTTCAAGGAGGTTGAAAATGAGCCAAAGAAGATTGGACCACCTAATTTTGAGCATTGGGAGAATGCTAAGGTATTTGTACAATTCCTGAAAACCTTTTATGATGTTACTTTGCAATTTAGTGCTACATTGAGTGTCACTTCAAACTTATATTTTCATAAATGGGGCACAATTAACAACCAATTGACATCAATGAGTGGTGATGGGAATCACCTTGTGTGTCAAATGGCCTCTGAAATGAAGTTTAAGTTTAAAAAATATTGGGAGAGTTTGGAAACCACGAACAAGTTGTTGATAATAGCAGTGGTGTTGTATCCTATGTACAAATTGCAATATGTGTCTTATTGTTTTGCGGTTTTATATGGTGTTGGAAGTCGTGAATCAATGACCGCAAACATCAAAGATGCATTGGTTGAGTTATATGAGAGTTATAATGCATTATACGGTGGCAGTGGTGGTGGTAGTGTTGATGAAATCCCCTTATTTTGTGGTGGAGAAATTGATGATAGTAGTACATTTGACCTTTCGGTCGCTTTTTCTCAGATGGTTGAGAAGCAAGATAATATTACGAGTACAAATGAGGTGGAGAGGTATTTGTTGGAGCCGATTGAACGTAAGCGTCCTAATTTTGATGTCTTGACTTGGTGGAAAGTTAATAGAGCACAATATCCCATTTTGACATTGATTGCAAAAGATGTGTTTGCAATGCCGATTTCCACTATGGCGTCTGAGTTCTAGATTCATTCCGGAGTTCATTGAATCCTAAAATGGTGGAGTGTTTGATTTGTACACAAAATTGGTTGCAAGTCATGTATCGTACAAATCAACTTGAAGAAGCAATAATGAATGCTCAAAATGATGATGCATCATTAGAAAACTTGCAATTCAATGAAGATGTCGAAGCCGGCACTATAAGAAAATAGTGCATTTGTTGACAGTTAAAAATTGTCAAGAAAAGGATTCTTGACTGTTTTTAAAATTGTCAACAATACTAATGTCAAGGAAAATCTTGACAGTTTTTATTTTTTTATTATTTTTTTCTCGAAAGTCTTGAAAGTTTTTAACTGTCAAGATATTTTTATAATTTTTTTTTTAAATTTTCATTATTTAATATTTAATTAAATAACATTTTTTTTATACACCACCACCCCGCTGTCGCCGCCGGACCACCGTCGTCCGGGCACCTTCGCCGCCACCCACCGTCCGGCCTCATTATTATGGATTGAACTTGAGACCTCAAGTTAAAAGTTGTAAGCCTATGCCACTTGACTACAACATTTAATGTGTTAACAATTAAACAATATTTATATATAACATATATAAGTAGTTAGAAATAAAGTTTTTTTTAAAAAAAAAAAAAAAAAAAAAAAAAAAAACCATGTTAGATAAATTTAAATTTATTCAACTAATCAAAATTCTAATTTCTACAACAAACATATATTAAAAAAATATTAATTGAAAATTTTAATAAAATTATATTTTTTAAAACATATATAGTCGAGTTATTGGTTAATACTCTATAGTCACGTTTGGTTACATGGTGGAATGGTAATCGGAATAAGAACGAGAATGGAAAGGAAAGGAAAACTAAGTTTTTTGTTTGTGTAAGGTCCTCTATTTTGTGATTGGCTTATTTCATGACATACCACATTGGGGATGATTGTGTTATGGTTAGCTTAGGTCATCTTGATGATTATCAAGGTAAGCTTCCAAGCATCCCGGTGACTTCAAGATAAAGAGCTTCAAAAAGTTATCACTTGACCTTGATTCTTGAAGAGATTAGGCGCGCACACACACACCTTCATTGCATTTATATGATTGCATTTGTGTTTCTATTAGTTGTGTACTTATATAGTTTGTGAGTGTTTCCTGTTGATGCATATTCATGGTTTATCTCTCTTCATGCATGTATTTTCTATTGTATACATTGGTTGTTTAATATGCATGTTTTTTTAGAAAAGTGAGGTTTGAAAATGCATGAAACCGCTCCCATGACCGGTGCGATTTTCCAGTGGTTGAGGCAGCGGTTTCAACGGACAGTGGTGACCGCTCTCAGAACCATTCCCGGACCGCTGCCATTTCCCCTTAGCGGTTGGTTGATGCGGTCGTTTTGCGCAACAAAATAATGTTTTAAATGTGTTCATTTTGAAAACCTTTTTTACCACTTAGAAAATCCACTTAGATATTAAATTAGTAAAGTGGCAAGTATGATTCGTTCCATAGGGAATTAGAGTGATTAGTTGAATAAATTAACTAATCTAAATGCGATAAAATAAATCATATATAAATGGATGAGTGAATGGGTTGTCAAGCCATCAAACATATATGAAAAATAAACCTAATAAACTAATAAAAGAATACTTAACAAATCTAGATAATATAATGGAATAAATAATTAAGAGAATAGCTAAGGAATTAATGGGATCACAAATGGATTACCAGGAAATGCTTCTCAAGCTACTTTAGTGAACGAATCTCATAAATGTTAACCAATTGATTCCTAGAATGTGTTTAGGCCAATACTATGCACCCTAAACAACTTCCTACCACAATGCCTAACCGATTAAGGAGAGGGGGTCACGGCGAGATCGGTTTGTTACAATTAACGGTTTAGATTATCACAGTTGATATATCCTCCGACAATCTATCCTAGTCACTATGTTCTCAATCCATCAAGGTTGTCAATCCAATCAAGATTATATAACAAATTATCCTAAGCAAGATTATAATCAATTAGTGGGTATACATGTCAATTATATAATGCAAAGAATCTAATTACAAAATGAATAGAACACAAATAGAGATTAAAATATATTAAAGTTTAAGCAAATCCCAATCCAAATATTCTCACATCAAAACCCTAGAAAGGGGATTTAATTACACATATTACAAACAAAGGGAAGGCAAGTAAAAGATTAGGAAATCACCCATGGGCCTCCTTTTGTAAGCTTGATCCTTTCCTTGCCTTTGATGCTCCTTGTGTAAAGAGTGGATGATGAGGATGTGTCTAGATAGGTGGAGTCAAATGGGAAGTGACTAAGGAGATTTTTGGAGAAGATGGGAAGAAAGGAATGATTAGGAGAAGGAAATCTAGATGTTAAGTTTAGGTAGAAGAGAAAATGGAGAAGGAATGGTGGAGAAAGGAGGTTTTTTGGTGGTCAAGAGTTATCTAAAAGAGGAAAATAGTGATGTAATTATAGGTGTGAAAAGCTAGGGGATGAAATAGGTATGAAATGACAAGAATACCCCTCTTGAATGCCAACACCGGAATTCCTACGCTGGAATTCCAACGTGGTTGCCACTTGTCCTTCTAGGTCGCTATGGCGACATCTCATGGATTCTTCTGTTGCCATGGCGACCTCATGGTGACAAAATGGCGACCATTCCCAACACTGGAATTCCTACGTTGGAATTCCTACGTTGTCGCCATTTGCAATAGTGGATCGCTATGGTGACCCACCTTATTGCTTTGCAACTCTTCTGTCGCCATGGCGACCAAGTAGCGACCAAGTGACGACCTTCTGATGCTCTGAATAATTCCTTTGTCGCCATGACGACCATGTGGCGACCTCTCCTTGCATAAGTAGCGAGAATGCCCTGTTTCCTCTATTTGTGAACCTTTTTGCACCCAAGTCCTCATCTTCTTCCCAAATGTTCTTGAAACCTATAAAAACCTGAAACACTTGATTTTACACTATTAAACATGGGGAAATTCCCGAGAATCAAGCAAAAAGAGTTGGAAATGAGGGCCAAAATCATACCAATTTTTGTTCAATCATTGGCTTGACAAGGCAAACCGCTGCCAAACCGCTACGGCTTTGGCAGCGGTGGTTTGGCAGCGGTAGTGGCAGCGGTCTATGGAGAATCTGGAGCGTTTCTTTTCAAAACGACACCACTTCACTTGGCTCTCCTATATATAGACCTTGATAGCTTTAGGTTTGGGGGTGTGAGCTCAAAATCAGATCTTAGAGAGAGAATCTCAAACCCTAGAGAGAAAAGCTCCCAAGAACTCACATTTACTCAACCAAACATATTCTCATGAGCATTTAGCATCATCCTAGCTCATCCAAGAATGGGTCTTGTTGTTTTTCCTTGACTAGGTAATCTCTACATGTTCTAGAATCTCTTGTTTCATCTTTCTAACATGTTTGCCTAGATATAGCATTTATTTTGTGATTAAATGCTTGACTCCTTAATTAATGTTTCTTATAACTTGCTTGAGTCTTAGTTTATTGGTTGAGATGTGTTGTTTGTTGATATCTAGCATTTAGGACCATTTTGCCCTCTAGCTAAGTCTATTTGATTTTCATTTAGACATTGATGTGTATGACTCATTGATTGCATTTGTTAATTACATTTAGTGTCCTTGCCATGTTATTTGACAACTTGTGTTGATTGGCCTCTTGATTGACAATTTATTGATTGCATTAGTTAATTACATGTTTTTAGGCCTTGTCATGATTATTGACAACATGTGTTGAATTGGCTTTGTTTGTTGACAATTAGGTTGTTAGAAATCTCAACAAATAATTGACACCTCATGCATGTACATGTAGGCATTGTTGATAACTAGAGTGTTGATTTACATTACAACATCTAGTTAAGCCATTTAGTGTAGCCTAGCATTATTTGCATCTTGAATATCATCACATATTCACATAGGTTGTTGATTCTCTTCATGAGTCAAAGTCTTGTGGCTTCTAGGTGAAGTTGCACAAGCAAGGAAAGTCTTGTGGCTACTAGTGTGTAGTGCTCAAGCAATTGTTCGAGTGCCACTATAAAAGGCCCGCGGGGTAGATTAGGAGTTGCTCATGCCAATAGTAGTGTATCAGGGGATATCAATAGGGATTGAACCAAGAGTGGTGAGTGGTAGTATCCATAGCTTGAAGTTATCTAAGGTGAGAGTCCAAGAATCACTTGTGGGTGTAAATTCCTTTTCATATAGTGGATTTCGTTGACCGTGTGTGGCACACATAACAGCCCGTGGTTTTTTCCCGTGTGGGTTTCCACGTAAAAATCAAGTGTTCTTTAATTTCCACAATTTATACTTGATTTTATTGTTTATTAAATTGGGTTTATTTTTGAATATTGACTAATCCGAAAATTTTGTAATAACGGATTAACAACACATTCACCCCCCCAGGTTGTTTAGACACACGCGAGCAATATATATTTATATTAAGACTCGTTTATATTTACTTTCAGTTTGGTTGGAACTTTAGAATTAGTCTCTAAATCAGTATTATTTTGTTTGGTTAACAATGGAATGGATTGGGGTTAATTGTATTTTGACCAAAATACCCCTAATTATAAAACATTCAGAATAACATGATATTATGGATAATAATAATAAAATATAAAAGTATATTATATATATATAATTATATATTATTTAATATTAATATAATATATAATATATAATAATAATATATTATTTTTGGAAAGGATGATATTTTTGGAATGGTGTTGGGGTATATGAGGGTATTTATGGAATATAAATTTTAGTTTGGAATGGAAGAGCATTTTAGTTTTGAATGGAAGGGCATTCCATTGGTTTTTGGATGGAATGCCCATTCAACCAAAATGGTGGAATCCCCATTCCAATGGAATCACTATTCCATTGCATTTTAACAAACTAAACGAATGTAATGACTTTCTTTCCATTCCATTCCATTCAGCCAAGCATGGCCTATAGGAGACTCGTGACATCAATTGTAATAAGCATGATTTTGTAATACAATTCTCACTACATGGGAGATATTTCTCAACATGCATATTGCAATTTAATGAACAAATGTAAGACTTAGATTACTAATTTATATGGGTAATTGAATTATTAACGTGTTTCTTAGTATGAAACAAAAGGGTGCAAAAATAAATAAACAATTTTTTTAAAAATTATTTTTTTGAATTTTTTAAAAGTAAATGATTTAAAAGTAAATTTATTAAATTTAAAATTTTACTTATCCAATATCGGTTTGCCCAAAAACCAATATCTTACTGTAAAATAAATTCATATCGGAATTTTATTTGGTGTTGAAAACAGGAAGTAGAAGTTTAAAAAAATTATTAAAGATAAAAAAAATTATATATTATGAATGTTTTATATAATATAATATATATTATATTATATTATATATTATTATATTAAATAATATATATTTATAATATTTATATAATATATATATTATTATATTAAATAATATATATTATATATTTATATTATATAAATATATTATTATATATATTGTATAATATAATATATATTGTATAATAAATATGTAATATATATTATTTAATATAATAATATATAATATATATTATATTATATTATATAAAACATTCATAATATATAATATTTTTTTTATCTTTAATAATTTTTTAAAACTTTTACTTTCTATTTTCAACACTAAAAAAAATTCCGATATGGATTTATTTTACAGTAAGATATCGGTTTTTGGGTAAACCGATATTGGATAAGTACAATTTTAAATTTAATAAATTTACTTTTAAATATTATATTATATTATATAATATAAAACATTCATAATATATAATATTTTTTTTATCTTTAATAATTTTTTAAAACTTTTACTTTCTATTTTCAACACTAAACAAAATTCCGATATAGATTTATTTTATAGTAAGATATCGGTTTTTGGGTAAACTGATATTGGACAAGTAAAATTTTAAATTTAATAAATTTACTTTTAAATCATTTACTTTTAAAAAATTCAAAAAAAAATAATTTTAAAACAATTGTTTATTTATTTTGCACCCTTTTGTTTCATACTAAGAGACACGTTAATAATTCAATTACTCATATAAATTAGTAATCTGAGTCTTACATTTGTTCATTAAATTGCAAGATGTATGTTGAAAAATATCTCACATGTAGTGAGAGTTGTAATCCAAATTATGCTTATTACAATTGATGTCATGAGTCTCCTATAGGTCATGTTTGGTTGGATGGAATGGAATGGAAAGAAAGTCATTCCATTCGTTTGGTTTGTTATAATGCAATGGAATAGTGATTCCATTGGAATGGGGATTCCACCATTTCGGTTGAATGGGCATTCCATTATGCCCTTCTATTCCAAACTAAAATTTATATTCCATAAATACCCTCATATGCCCTAACCCCATACCAAAAATACCCTCCTTTCCAAAAATAATATATTATTATTATATATTATATTAATGATATATAAATATATATTTTATATATGTATTATATATTATATTATTATATTATTATAATATATAAAACGATATATAAACATATATACTATAATATATTTATATATCATATTATTATATATAATATATTATATTATTATTACATATATATTATATATAATATATAATATATTATATTATATATATATATATTTTTCTATTATCAGTTCGTCCTGATAATAAATATATTAGGACTAAGAATGTGGACCACTAGATTTACATACTTTGACTCAAAGTGTATGCACTTGTCAAAACTTTTCCATAATCTGTGGTCCACATTCTTCGTCCTGATATATTTATTATCAGGACGAACTGATAATAGAAAAACTCTATATATTAATATTATATAATACATATAATATAATATATATATATATATATTATATGTTTATATTATATATTATTTAATATGTTAATAATATATATATATATATAAAACGTTAGTTATTTGTTGACAGTTTTTAACTGTCATAAATCCTTGACAGTTAAAAACTGTCAACAAATAACTGTCAAGATCTTTCTTGACATTTAAAAACTTTTAAGAATTTATAACAATTAAAAACTGTCAATAAATAACTGTCAAGAAAACCAAATTTTCTTGTAGTGCGGTAAGTAGTTATTAATTAATTTGAATACTTACCTATCTTATTTAATTTTCATGTTTTATTTTAACAAATTCTAACATACTTTTTTTTTATCTTTATATAGAGCTTACAAAGTTGACTAACGAATTGATGAGAATGACAACATTTGATATGGGAGAGTAGTAAACTATTAATGGTAACTAGTAAGAATAATTTAATATTATGATTTTTTTTTTTAATTGTAACTTATTGTTTGATGAATAATGAAGTTAATTTAATGACATTAACTATGTTGCAGGTGGAGAATTGGTTCATCACAGGCTGCTGCTCATCATACTGTGGCTAATGGTCATCAGTCATCACCATGAAGCTGTGGAAGTGTGGAGCGTGGTTTTTAACTTTTTACTACTTTAAGACTTTTATGCTGTGGAAGTGTTGTTTTTACTGTTTTTTCTACATTATGTTTTTACTGTGAAATGTGGAGTGTGTAATGCTATTTATACTCTATTCGATCCTTGTAATGTTGTTTTTACTATTTTTAAACTTGTAATGAAGATCATCAATCAGCTGTGTAATGCTATGGACAATGTGTAATGATGTTGAAGTGTTGTTTTTAAACTTTTAATGAATATCATCAATCAATTGTTTATTATATTTTCAAAATCAATTTGCATCAATTTTTAATATATATATAATTTGGCCCCATATTTGGTATTTATTTTTTTATTTTAGTTAAATTCGGTCTAGTAGGCCCAATATATGGAAAAAACTATGTAATTGAACAAGTCTAGATATTTGCCCATTAGGCCCAAAACCGAAAAAATCGAACCGAACCGAACTGAACCGGTCCAATTCGATCGGTTTTTGATCAGTTGGCAAATGTCAATTTGATTAGATCGGTTCACTTTTTCAAAAATAGGACTTTAACGGATTTTTATTGGTTTTACGGAAAAACGAATCGAACCAATCAACGCCCACCCCTAATCGTTATAACTTAAGTTAACTATTGAAGGGTACGTCATGTCATATTTTCTCTAAAGCAAGACAAAAAGCTGTTGTCCTTATTTTAATTGATCATGTTATTGTTTAAAAACAAACTTATAAATTATTAACATTACACAATAAGAAATCATTATTATTTATTATAATAAATTATATCTTTTTTTTTTAAGGATATTATAATAAATTATATCATTTTTAAACAATAAAATAAAATAATAAAGGATGTAAGTATTGTATAGTGGTGGATTTCCACATGTCATTATGCATGTATCCAATAAAATATGTGGTGAGTTTTTGATGCACATCATCAACACACTTTACAACTGTTGAAATGCTGTTATTCCCAGAACCTGAAGTTCTGAATTTATTATTACTGGAACCAGAAATTCCTAGATTTATTACTAGAACTTGAAGTTCTGAATTTGTTATTACACTACAAGAAATAGTGTCTTTTCCGACCAACTATTTCCGATGGAGTGAAATTATGGTCGGTAATCGATGTTTTTCCAATGATAAAAATTAAGTTGTCAGAAAAGTGTAACAATAATGTATATTTGTAACGACGAAACAAATACCCTCGGAAATAGTGACTAATGTTGTCACAAATAATGTGAAAATGGCGCCAAAGCTTGGCGCCAATACTATTTTTGACAACAGATTCCTAGTCCTTGCAAAAAATGAATATTTTCTGACCACAATAGTTAATCCTCGGAAATAGCACTTGGAAACACAATACTATTTCCGACCACCATAACCTAACCCTCAAAAATACAATCTATTTCTAACTATTGTAACCTAATCATCGGAAATAATCAATTTCGAAATTATTGATATTAAACTATTAATTTTAATTTATTATTTACTATTTCATATTATTTTTAAACTAATAATAATTACATTGTTTTATTTTTTTTTCAAATAATATTTTTAATTTTAATTTTTAGCTTTTTTTTAATTATTAATTTTTTATTTATAAGTTCTTAAAATTTTATAGTTTAATTTTTAAGAAATTAATTTTTAATTTCTTAATTGAGTTTACAAAGTAGAGAAGTCACCAAGTAAGACTAAATCTACCAATGATATTTTTCATAAACAAAATGATATTTACTTCCTTGTCCAAATGTTGCACTAGTAATGCCAAGAACTAAAGGAGTGTCCAGTAGGTAATTGAATGCTCATTGCAATTTTTTCCAGAGTAAAGACAAAGTTTATGGACCCATGAAATTAAACTACACATAGAAACCGAAAAGGATGTTTGTGATTGTACTTTCTTCTTGAAGATTTTATTAAATTGAATTTTCAATATACAACTGCAACCTTGCTGCCTTTGTTGAATTTTCCAACTATAAAGTCATCGAGAGGGAAAACAGAGGGGTGCCAGATGGCTTAGTAATTGATTTGTGGAAATTCTAGCAAGAGAAAGAGACAAGCAATGTTCACTATCAACATAAGCATACAGTGGAATATGTCCACAACATTACGTAGCTGAACGCAGTGGTGGACCCAGAAATTTAGAAATTTTAACGAGGTGAAAAAATGCTGAAAATTTAAAATTATAATAAAATAAGTAATAATAAGAAAAACAACATAAACAATGAAAAATTATAATATTTATTCTTTAAAATAATTAAAATATAATTTTAAAATAATAAATTTTATTTTGTATTTATAATAAATTCACTTTAAATGTATATAAAAATAATTGATTAATAAATATTACTGTACTAGACATCTTTTTTGTTGAATTTTCTATTCTTCTAATTATTGATTCTAAATAAATTAAAACAATAAAATAAAGAAAAATATAAAGGATAAAATATAATGAATCATAATAATAGATGAACTATTTTAATATAATAAATTAAAATTTGAGATTTTAGGGTTTATTGATTGGACGTATTCATTTTTAAAATACAGATTTCAGTATATGCTACCAGACACATTTTTGGATTTCGAAACTGAAATCAAAAACACTGTTTTCATTTTCATTTTCATTTTTCTTTTCGAAAAACAACAACCAAAAAACCCTTATAGTTTGGACTCATAATCTTATAGTTTTAAACCAAAGATCACGAAAACAAAGATCAACTCGGTGCACTGCTGTAGAATTTCTTAATTTTAAATTTTACGATTAATATTTATTATTTAGGCTTAATATTAATTTAATATTCTTAATTTATATTCTATAAAAAATTACTTCATTTTTTTTAATAGAGCACATGTGGCTACGCACTAGCATGATAAGCTCACCCTCACCTAATCAATATTAGGTCAAATCTAAACATAACCCTATTCCTATTTATTCACTATTTTCTCATTCAAACAATTGCACAAGTAATCACAACGCCACCCTGTGTTAGTCCTTCTTCACTCTAGCCCCTTTTTTTCTTTTTCTTTTTTCTTACCAATATCTCACAACATCAACTAACTACATTCATATATATTTTTTTATTATTGAATTTCTTTGTGTTTCTTTGAGTTTATACATGAGTTGTATTGTTTTCAGCATAATATTCAATTAATTTCTAGAATCATGTTATATTTTTCTTTAATTTATCATCCAGCTATTAAAAACTAGTATTTTTTTTCCTCGGATCTCCTTGCTTGGCTGCGAGATGACACTCTATCGTTCCCTACATTATTTGTTTATGTGACAGGTATGATAGTCATTTTATTAACTACTTTTATCTCTTATTATTACTTTTTAATTTTAATTTTTTTTATAGATTTTTTATTACTTTTTAATTTACACGTAAGTTGTTTGATGAAATGATTGAATGAGAAAAACTTAGTGTCATATGTTCTCTTGTTTGATTTTTTTCTATTATAATATTAATAATCTTATGTATGTTTTTCGTACAGACACAAAAGAAGCGTATATGGTGAAGAGGAAATTGAACTTCTTGAGAGAGATTTAAGATGTTTGACGAGTTCTCTTGAATTTGAACACAAATGTATATACACATTAATTAGCTTAGAACTATTTTAATTTTGACTTGTATTATGTACAATATTTGTTGGTGGAAATATATATCTTTTTGTTATTCATTATATTAATATTATTTATAATTTATTGTCATTATTGGTGGAAATATATATCTTATTGTAGTTCATTATATTAAGATTATTTATAATTTATTGTTGGCTTTATATCTCCACAAAAACCAAGTTAAATAAAACAAATAATAAATAATCAATTGGATTTCGTGTAATTAATTTTTTTTTTTTTCAATTGCAACGTAAATTATTTTTGACTCCAACTTCCCTCATTAATACCTTATTTCCGATCACAACCTCCCTCGTTAATTCATTATTTATGATGGTAAAGGCCGTAAAAAATAATCCCTTGGTATTGAATGGATAACATTTTTGACCGTATCTTTCTTTCATCTCTGACCACTTTTTTCCCTTGGAAATAATTTTATTTTCGAGGGTTGGTCAGAAAAGGTTTATTTCCCACAATATCATTTCTGATGGAGACCGACGACCTTTTCCCTTCGGAAGTATACATTTCCGATGACTTTTTGACATTTTCCGACAATATTTAGCACTCGGAAAAGACCATATTTCTTGTAGTGTTAATGGAGCCTGAAGCTTCTAAATTTTTATTTATTAATACCAGAACCTATAGTTCTAAATTTACTTTCTCGCATTTTACTTTTTATGTAATTTACTTTACTGCATTTTATTTACTTTTAAGCAATTTACTTTCACGCATTTATTTATTTATATGCTTTTATGAGATTGGTTATGCCAACCTACTAAAACCTGCAGTTCTGGATTTAATTTTTTCGCATTTATTATTACGCATTTTACTTTACGCAATTTTTATTTAAACAATTTGGTTACCCATCAAGAACCTGAAGTTTATGAATTTGTTTATCATTACCGGAACCTGAAGCTTCTGGATTTATTTATTTACAAATATTTCTTTACATATCTAAAGATTTAAATTCTTCGGATTTTTATCAGACCAGAAGTTCTGACTTCGATTGTGATTTTCGGATAACCAGAAGTTGTAAGAATGTCAAATCTTGTAAATTTGAAATTTGCTGCACTGGAAGTGTTTAGGGATAATTACGATCTAAAAGCCCAATACCTAACTGTCACAGAACCAGAAGTTCAATGGTAAGAACTAAAAGACCGATTTGATAACCAACCCGATGTTGCATTACCAAATGCTAGGTATCAGTGGCAACATTTATGTTTTCAAAGCTTTGGATCAATCTCTAAGTATAATACTGCTTTATTCAAAATCACTACACAACTGAAATTGTGTGGTCAGAATGTAATCCGAAATCATCAATAAAAGCAAATAGTAAATTTTCTTCCCTATTCACTTTATCTCATACTGTTATTCTTTTATTTCTTCTTCATCTTATTTCCGTTGTATTATCTATTATTTTAATTTTACGCATCTATTTAATTTTATGCAATTTATGTATCTGAGTATGCCAACTAACTAGAACTTGAAGTTTCTGGATTTGTATAAATTATGTGTTGAGCCTAACTAGATCAATCGTTAATTTTTTTTTTGAATTTAAACCAAGCTCGGCTTGACCGACTAACCAGAATTTGAAGTTTTTGGATTTATCATTATAATATTTAAGTTGGCGCAGTTTTACAAACCGATCGGAATCTGAAGTTCTAATTTTGAATACGAAGTATTGAATCTGAACTTGAAGTTCTTGAGTTTTGAACATGAAGATCTAATCAGACTTGAGGCTCTGAATTCAATTTAAATTGTGATATTAAAACTTTTATGTCAAAGTTTATTAGAACCAGAAATTCTGAATTGGATCTACGATTCTTTCATCTAGAAAGTCAATTTGTAATTTCTATTTAGAACCTGAAGTTTTTCGAATTTTATGAACCTGCAGTTCATGGTCGAACCGGAAGTTCGAAAAATCAATATGATTCATGATTTTTTTTATAAAGTGATATATTTTTATATCTATATGTTTATACTTTTGATCACTCTATCTGATATGCACTTTTATTTATTTTTGTTTTGTTCTGTGAATAGATATGTATTTAAACGATAAGTTGAGTAATATTGAAAAGCAAGATACAGGAGATATATGTCTGGCTGATAGTGCAACGACGCATACGATTATGTGGAATCAGAAATACTTTCTTAATTTGACTTTGCTCAAAGCAAATGTTAATACAATATCGGGTCCAACAGATCTGATAGAGGACTCCGGTAGAGCCATGATATTTTTACCGAACGATACTAAAATACGTATCAGTGATGCTTTATATTCTAGTAGATCCAGAAGAAATCTACTTAGTTTCAAAGATATACAGTGTAATGGATATTACATAGAAACTATAAGTGATGAGAATATTGAGTATCAGTGCATTACTTCTCATAATTCAGGCCAGAAGCTCATTATGGAAAAGTTGCGTGGTATATCATCTGGATTGTATTACACTCTTATAAAAGGTGTAGAAATTTATACAGTTATGAACCAGAAGTTCCCAGATCCAAAAATATTTATGTTTTGGCATGACCGTCTTGGTCACCCGGGATCTACAATGATGTGTAGAATTATTGAAAATTCTCATAGGCATTCATTAAAGAACTAGAAGATTCTTTTATCCCATGAAAATTTATGTACTGCATGTTCACAAGGGAAATTGGTAATAAAACCATCTCATTCTAAAGTTGGTTTTGAATCCCCGTCATTTATACAAAGGATTTAAAAGGACATATGTGGACCTATTCATCCACCAAGCGGACCGTTTCGATATTTTATTGTCTTAGTTGATGCATCCAGCAGATGGTCACACGTTTGCTTATTATCAACACGCAATGTTGTTTTTGCAAGATTACTCGCACAGATTATTAGGCTTCGGACACATTTTCCCGATCATCCAATCAAATCAATCTGCCTTGATAATGCTGGTGAATTTACTTCCAAGACATTTGATGAATATTGCAGATCAGTTGGGATTGATGTTGAGCATCCAGTTCCACATGTTCATACTCAGAATGGATTAGCAGAATCATTTATCAAGCGTCTCCAGGTAATTGCAAGAACTTTATTATTACGAACACAATTACCAATTTCTGTTTGGGGACATTCTATTTTACATGCTGCTGCATTAATTCGTCTTCGTCCCACTGCTTATCATCAATATTCTCCTATGCAACTTGTATTTGGCCATCAACCAGATATTTCCCATCTGCGTACTTTTGGCTGTGCAGTATATGTCCCAATTGCACCTACACATAGAACTAAAATGGGACCTCAACGGCATTTAGGAATATATATTGGTCTAGATTCACCATCAATTATTAGATATCTGGAACCTTTAACTAGTGATCTTTTTACTGCACGATTTGCTGATTGTTATTTCGATGAGGGAAATTTCCCATCATTAGGGTAAGGAAAAACTTCTCCTAAAGAGAAACGTGAATTTTCTTGGAAAGTTCCTAGTCTAACTCATCTTGATCCATACACATCTCAATGTGATAATAAAGTACGCAAGATAGTTCATCTTCAAACAATAGCAAATCAGTTACCAAATGAATTTATAGATGCTACTAAGGTAACAAAATCACACATCCCAGCTGTTAATGTACCAGCACGGGTGATTGTTCCAGAAGAACGATATAAACAAATAATAGCAAAAGAATCATCTACTATATGCCAGAAGCGTGGTAGGCCACTTGGTTCGAAAGATACTGTTCCCTGAAGGAAGAAAACTAAATATCAGGATCATGTTCCTGAAATGATAAATAAATCCACTTTCTCTGAATCAACTCCAGAAGAGTTAGATGTCCCTAAAAGGACACAAGAGACCTCTGCAGGGAAAAGAATCTTTGAAGAGATACAAGAACATAAAAATGAGGAAATTTCTATAAATTATACAGGAGAAATGTGGAATCGTGAAAAAACAATCATTGATGATATTTTTTCGTACATAGTGGCTACTGAAATTTTAAATGATGATTATGAGCCTCATAACCTCAATGATTGTAGGCAAAGGTCTGACTAGCCTAAATGGAAAGAAGCGTTGAATTGGCTTCATTAACCAAACGAAAAGTATTTGGACCAATAGTCTAGACGCCTGAAGATGTCAAACCTGTTAGATACAAATGGGTTTTTGTACGGAAACGTAATGAGAAAAACGAGGTGGTGCCATATAAGGCACGACTCGTAACACATGCTTTCTCACAGAGATCTGGTATTTATTTTGATGAGACGTATTCACCAGTGATGGATACAATTACGTTTCGATTTCTGATAAGTTTGACTTTCTCAGAAAGACTTGAAATGCGTCTTATAGACATAGTAACTGTCTATCTATATGGCCCACTCGATTCAGATATTTATATGAAAATCCCTGAAGGATTTAGAATGCCAGAAGCATACAACTCAAGACCTCACAATTTATACTCAATTAAATTACAAAGGTCCTTATATGGATTAAAACAATCTGGGCGCATGTGGTACAACCGCCTTAGTGAATATTTGATTAAAGAGGGATATATCAATAATCCCATATGCCCATGTGTCTTCATAAAGAAATCAGAATCTGGATTTGCTATTATAACAGTTTACGTTGATGATATGAATTTGATTGGAACTCCTGGAGAGCTCCTGAAAACTGCTGAATATTTAAAAAAGGAATTTGAAATGAAAGACCTTGGAAAGATAAAATATTGTCTCGATCTGAAGATTGAGCATAAATCAGACGGAATACTTATTCATCAATCAGCGTATATTGAAAAGATTCTGAAAAGATTTAATATGGATAATACTCACCCATTAAGTACTCCTATGATTGTTAGAACCCTTAATCCTAAGAAAGATCCATTCCAACCACTAGAAAATAGTGAAAAGATACTTGGTCCTGAAGTACCATATCTTAATGCAATTGGTGCTTTATTATATCTGGCTCAATGTACTTGACCAGATATTGCATTTTTGGTAAATTTACTTGCTAGATTCAGTTCAGCACCAACTAGAAGACATTGGAATGGGATCAAACATCTTTTTCGTATCTTCGTGGAACAAAAGATTTAGGGTTATATTTTTCAAAATCTAACAACTTTTCAGGTTCACTTGATTATGCTGATACCGGGTATCTATCTGATCCCCATAAAGCTCGTTCACAAACAGGATATGTTTTTACCTATAATGGCACAGCAATCTCCTGGCACTCCACAAAGCAAACTATTGTTGCTATATCATCTAATCATTCTGAGATCCTTGCACTTCATGAAACAAGCCGAGAATGCCTGTGGCTAAGGTCAGTAATTTCTCATATTCAAAATACATGTGGATTTTCATTATCTACAGGAATACCGACACCGATATTTGAAGATAATGCAGTTTGTATTGCTCAAGTTAGAAGGGGATATATCAAAGGAGACAGAACCAAACATATTTCTCCCAAATTCTTCTATACTCATGAACTTTAACAGAGCCGACAGATTGATGTTAAACAAATATGGTCTACAGATAACCTTGCAGATTTGTTTACCAAAACATTACCTACATCAACGTTTGAAAAAAACTGGTATATGAGATTGGCATGCGTCGACTCTGCAAATTACATGATTGATATTGAAGTTCCAATCAGGGGGAGCAAAATTTTTGAATGGATATATGTGTACTGTACTCTTTTTCCTTCTACCGGATTTTATCCCACTAGGTTTTACCATAAAGGTTTTAATGAGACAGTTCTAAACATATCTACACCACTTGATCCAGAAGTTCATTGTATATATTTTGCTAAGATTTTTATCCCACTGGGTTTTTCCTAGCAAACTAAGATACAAATGATGGAAATCCAAAGGGGAGTATTGTATAGTGGTGGATTTCCACATGCCATTATGCATGTATCCAGTCAAATATGTGGTGAGTTTTTGACGCACATCATCAACACACTTTACAAGTGTTGAAATTAGAATTAATTGATATTTGTTTATATTATTATATTCGGTGTAAATTGGCTATATAAAACGCCATTATCTTTTGTAATGGTTTTGGTTAATGAAAATATATTTGAGATACAATATTTGAGATACAAAAGTGCACAGGTGAAGTACAACGAGTGTTCTATATCTTCTCCTTCTTTATTGATATTTCTATTAATTCAATTGGTTGTCTTGACTTTTATTGTTTCAATTTTATTACAACAGTAAGGGGTCATTTGTTTTTTCCACTTAAAACTTAATGGGTCTGAATCATAATTATTAAGTTGTTTTGTTTGTTTTTTTAAGTGATCAAACAACTTAAAAATACCAAAAAACAACTTAAAATAAAAAGTAAAAAATCATGACTTTTCACTTAATTATAAATCACTTAATTGCATTAAATGCAATCTAAAATCTTTTCTTCCGATACTATTCTCCATATATAATATATATCCAATTTCATCATAATTATATATTGTATATAATTTTTTTTTTTAATATATTGCTTATTTTAAATAGTTTTAAAAATAAAAAAGAACCCTAATCATTTCTCATATTGGTGTTTAATATCAATATTTTATTATGATATTAGAGTGATATATATATATATATATATATTAGAGTGTATTGTGTGAGTTTTCCTGCTACCCCCTTTTTTTTTTCTTTTCTTAATAAAAATAAAGTTTGTTTGTAATCGAAGAAGAAGATCATGATCATATGTGTTCATATATAATTATTATTTTTTGATTGTTTTTATTCTATATTATATGTAGAATTGTTTAATATAGGTATAGATGTAAAATTACTTCTTTTTAGACAATTTTATTTTTAAAAAACAAACATGTTGATAGTACATTCAAAAAAAAAAAAAAACAAACATATCATTCAGATTCAGGTTTCAGTCACTATTCAGTCTTCAGTAAAATTCAGGACTATTCAGTCTTCAAACAAAAAAACAAACGAACCCTAAGTAACCGGAGAAGGTTGAGTGAGTTTCTTTTACTCTTATTTCTTCATTCTGAAACTAGTTTCTTATAATTATTTTTCACACTGTTCTTTGGCCTTTTGTTTTCTCTTTATTTATGAATTAGCATTTTTTATTTTTTATTTTTATTTTTAGAGGCTTTTTCCATCTCTTGATTTAATCAGCGTGTTTCGACAAACTCCTGACATATTCGGTGTAAAATTTTAAATTAATATATATATTCTTGACACTGATCATATGGTTAGGTAAGTTGTTAATGACAAATAGGCATTGACTTCTAATTAACGATTATCCATTAATGTGATTTAAGAGCAGATTTCACTCATGACGTGTTACTTGGCTTCCGTTTCTTGTGTAATTCAATCTGTTCACTTGTCTTCAAATACATAAGTTGAACTTTCATTTTCATTGGTTTTTTCCTGGAAAAAATTGAAAGCAAATTCCTCACGCAAACACACTTATTTTCAGTAGTTTTTTTTTTCTCCCTAGGCCTCTGCTGGGGTGGTTATGGATAGGATCCTAGTAAGCAGATAAGTTATTTAATGTTAAAACATGAAGAAAAAAACAAGGTTAGCTAGTCAAGTACTGCACAAAGTATATTGTAAGCAAAGACTTCTCTATCTTGAAAAGAAAGTGAAAAACCTCTCAATAATTAATCCTTCCATGACTCTCTAACAACTATATTTCATGGTAATTTACACAAAAAAAATTCCAAGTTGCTGGCTGTATATATCCAGGTGGTTTCCATATGTACATACCTCATGGGCATAACCGGTCTTCAAGTCGCTATAACCAATTTTCCAGGTCAAATAAATCATTTAGGTTGTGTGACTAGTCATAAGAATTCAGATAACCACCCGTTGTCCAAGTCATGGGACAGAACAAGGAGGATGCACACCTTCTATATGTATAAAAATACCATTTGAATTAAACAAACCAGGCTTACTGAAATGAAGAGAAGTTAATTAATTAGGTGGAGATCACATGGAGAATTATTGATTTTTGGGAATGGCTGTCCTGACATCGTGTTGGTTTATCATTGAATCTATCTTAATCCCAGATGGAATTCTTAAGTGGTTTTATTTGAGCTTCTATATCCATCCCTTTTTTCTTGTTTTTTGCCGGCTTTTTCTTTGGCTCCAATTCCTGATCAACAAATGCATTCTAGTTGTCATTTTTTATCCTCTTAGAATCATTTGTATTGTGTGTCTGTTTCTTTTCAGATTTTTCAGAGATTGTGTCATCTATCTTTTCTCTTTTACCAAGTACACCAGGTCAGTGACCAGTACTCCTGTTGAAGTTATTGAAGAAGATCAGGATGACAAATATTCTCTGGTACTAGTGCAAAGTTTTAACCAAAAGCAAATTGGTGTTTTTTATTGTGTTTCAAACGTAGCGCCAATACCATGTAAAATAAAAGTGTTTGAATTTCAGAAAAATGGGGTTGTAGAGGATGATGATGATTATGTTATTCTTGATCATGAAAAAGAGAAAATGGAAGAACAGCCAAGTATTTTTGAGCACATATCTTCCATTAGCCATCCCATTGATTCATGCACAAAAGATGTTGATTTAGACAATGATAATGATCATCTTTCATCTGGTTGTAGCTCCAATAATTCACCAGAGAAAAATTCAGACATGAATGATGAGAATCCACAATCACTTTGTATCCCAAGCAGTTCATCAATGGTGGAAAGGGAAGAGACTCATGATATTGGAGGTGATCATCAAGAAGAATTAGATGGATTTTACGAGAAGTATGCTGAAAGAATGAGATGGTTCGATGTTCTCAACTATGATCGAACATGCGGAATAAGTAAGTAAATTTCTCGTTTCTTTATAAAAATTCTCAAATGCAGACTGTACTATATGGAAAAAAAAAATGGGAACTGGAAACTCAACATTGACTTCTAATTTTCTTAAAAATTTGAATCCAAAAGTGAATTATTTTCATCACCATTTGCTTTAAATTCTTGCTAATTTCAACTGGGTTAATTAATTAATTATTATTTCAGGTGCAGTTCTGAACAAGCAAATAGGTACTCCAAGTTCAGTTGAGAGCAATGAGCCTCATGTGGAATATTTATCTGTCCCATATTGGAGCAAAGAGACTAGAAAAAGGCTGTTAAGAAGCATAGAGAGTGACTTTGAAATGGTATATGTGGGTCAATCATGTTTGTCATGGGAGGCCCTCCAATATCAGTACACAAAGGTCATGCAGTCTTTTTGCTCAGGAATTAATGG
The DNA here is from genome assembly GCA_954870605.1 of Acer campestre. Taxonomy (NCBI): domain Eukaryota; kingdom Viridiplantae; phylum Streptophyta; class Magnoliopsida; order Sapindales; family Sapindaceae; genus Acer; species Acer campestre. The sequence continues at coordinate 2,820,049 of OX940805.1, forward strand.
TGTGTTTTATGGTAATGTGGTTGGGGAGTTTCAGAAATTTCAAGTTCTTTTGGAGAGGTTTTTGGAGGATGAAAGGTGTGAGGGAAAGAGGATTTGGAACTATGTTAGAGGAAGGTTCGCTCTCAAAAGTCTTCTCCAAGTTCCACAGATTTCTGGTAATTAATTTAAAATATTATTGTTCCCTTAACTCTATTTGAATCTTTTGATTTGTCTAAAATTAAGTCTGTTAACTGAAAAAGTAAAAATAACATCTAGCTATGACTACTATGCATGTGAGAGTATATTTGATTCAATCACAAGCTTTAATTTCCATATAGCTAAAAGTGGTTTCGTGTCTATTTTGTTAAACACAAACATTTATTAAATGAGCTAGGTGCTTTTTAAAAAAGAATTTTCAAATGCGCATTCCCCCAATCCCCTGTAGCTCACATGTTGTGCATCTCCCATTCTACGGCAGTGGTTGGGGTTTTGGGTCCCACCAGGCCATGTGTGTTTTCTTCCCATTCGAGTCTCACTGGACTTTTGATCCATTTGGATTTCAATTTTCATTTTTTCAAATATGTTTACCGAAAATAATTTTCAAATATTTTCACCCAAAGGAACTTTTCCTTTTTATAATTATAAAGCATTTTCTATGAAAATACTCTCAAATATATATATATATATATATCCTTATTGATGTGTCCTTATTGATTGGTTAAAAATGTTGACTGTTTGTCAAACGTCCTTGTTGCATTATTAAAACACACCCATAGGTTTAATAATGCAACAAGAACGTTTAACAAAAAGTCAACATTTTTAACTAGTCAATAAGGACACATCAATACATAGGTTTAATAATGCAACAAGAACATTTAACAAACAGTCAACATTTTTAACTAGTCAATAAGGGCACATCAATAAGGATATATATATATATATATATATCTCCAAAGGGCCATTGTCATAGATAGTGAACATGCATGCACTGAACTTTCCTCTTCAAGAATAAAAACCTAAAAAAATAATTCCAACTAGACATACAAATAGAAATTCTTCCACAAGAGTCAACAGTTGAATTCATTAATAACCCATGTTGAATTAAACTTAACCAAATTGTTTAACTTATCCATCATGTTAATTTTTTTTTTAAGAAAATAAAAAATTAAAAAGGGTCATCTATATGCTATTTCATTTATCAATTTTTTACAAGCTTAGGCTTACATGCATGTGCTGTTTTTGTTTTTTTTTTTGAAGGGTTTTTGGAGGAGGAAAGGGAAGATAAGAAAGGAGAAGCCATGAGTGTAAAACAAGTGTTGGAGGCCATTGAGAGGTGCATAGAGGCTTTTGGGGTATTTGTGAGAATAGACAACAAGAAGAAGCCTTGGTGGAAACTCAAAAGCTCATTATGGACTTATCCTCCTGTAGAAGACCCAAGAGATTTGCATCTCCTACACTATCTCACTAGAACACTCCAAAAGGTACTAGATAACTCAGTACAATACTCTTATAATTCCGTAATATTTCATAGTCGAATCTCGCACTTAAAATATTCCCATTGATTAGATGATCCATTGTTTTTTTAGAAATAAAAAATTGATTTTCAATAGGGGTGGCCATTTTTTTACGCAACTCATGCATAGTACGTGAATATGACACTAACACGAAGCAATTTTAGTAGGTCATTCTGATGAATCAAAATCAATAAAATAAGGATTTATTTGTGCAGAAAGAAATATGGTTGAAGGATTTACAAGGGAAGAAGAGGTGTTGGTTCAATAGAGTTGTGAAACCCCTGGAAGAATCACACAAAAAAGAGATGCTGTTCACAATGATAGACATGAAGCTGGTATCTAGGGTTCTTCAGATGTCCACAATCTCCTCTTCCCAACTCAAATGGTGCCAACAAAAGCTCGAAAACATCGACTTCCAAGATGGAAAAGTTTTCAGGATTTGTACCACTGCTCCATTAATATTTCCACCTTCTTGATAGATGATATATCATCTATCTGAAAATTTTAATTTCAGGTTTTGTAAGGCGTGCATGGTTTATGTAATATAATTTTTGTACATAAACTAGGAGTACACTACATGTTAATATTTTGGTTGATTAACATTGTTGGTTAGAACAAACTAGTTTAATAAGTTATCCTAAACTCCTAAAGTATTGAAGTTGGTCTCGTGGTTTGATCTGGCACCTATAATATTGAAGTTCTAGATGTCTCTCCTCTTAAACCTTAGTTAATTATAATAATTAAAAAATAAATAATAAATAAAAAAAAAAGAATACTTTTGCCTTTTTGACATATCAAAAGGAATATTAAAGTTTATAGATAAAATACTTATGCTGGAATTTTGAATGAAATTCAATAGTCATGTCTTTTAACTAGAAAATTGTGTATCTTCATCAAGAGATACAACTTTTCCCAAAAGATATATCTTTACCAAGAGACACATTTGAGTTTATAAATTGGAATGAAATTCATTCAAATACACATGAGTTTAAGAAGAGTTTGAAAAAAGTTTTTTGTGAGTTAGTTTTTTGTATAAATTATACATTCACTGCATTGAGAGGAAATATACAAAGTTCGTTAGGGTTCTAATTTCTAGTGCTAGAAATTGGAATAAATAGTTGTATCCTAGGAAATAGTCACCTACAGAACACCAAGAACAAGAGAAGAGGTGAAATACTGTTTTAGGTCATTGCAAGTTTGCAAGCCTCTATCTTCTTTCAATTAATTGAAGGTACAAGTTAATATTTTAGTTTTACTGCATTGTTTCTTTTATTTATTATTGTTGTTATTTTGTTACAGTAATATTTCTACATTGAAATACCAATATATTCAAAGTTGATGTATATATTTTATTGTATAAAATTTCTATTCTTTTTCTATTTTCTGTCACGGATTGTTGTGTCCCCACTCCCCGACAATCTAAAACAGTATTAATTCTATGAACTCATAATCAGTGACCATGAATGGAATTGTAGAAGTGTTTGAAAATACACTATCAAATTTGGAAAGTCATAAACCTTTTGCAAATGTAGAAGTGTATTGCAAGTACAAAACAAGTGGTGATAATAATTGACCGAGTTGACATTTGTCAAACTTGTTTGTAATCATTAATTTTCAATTGGAATTAATAATCATAAAGAGTGGAGATGTGTGCGTCCAGTACAATATATCTGATATATGCACTATGAATTCTTGTGCTTTTTATGAATTGTGTTTGTTAGACACAAGATTATTTAAGCTGAGAAATTTGGATTATGCCTTGTGAATAAAGTGCAAGGCGTTGCACATTTTCAAACTCGCAAGTGGACTATGTTGATTGATTTGGTGTAAGTTTTATTAGGTTTTTGCTCGTATTCACAAATGAACCTAATGTTAGCCAAATAAGATTCAACTGATGTGGAACTTCCTAGAGACGTGGGATATGTTTGGAAGTTGGGTATGGTGTTTAAGGGAGGTTTGAAGAATAGAAGAATGAAGCAAACAGCTGTTGGTTGCTCTGTGGCTTTGATAGCGGTTCCCATAGCGGAATGGCACTGTGTGGTTTTGACAGCGATGATGACAACGGTCCTTGTTCCAAAAATTAGCGTTGGGGCTTTGACAACGGTAGTGACAGCGGTCAAGTTCATTTCAACATATGGATCGCGGTTTTATGAGCGATGTAATTTCCAATGACTGTAATGGTATAGGGTGTGGTTGGCCAGCATATGACCCGAACCTTAGTCAATCATAAACATGCGTGGAACAGGAAATCTTCTGCAGAAAAGCAAATGGTTCTTTTAGGAAGTTCTTGTGCTTGAAAGAAGGGGAATACTCTTTACAAGAAGACTTGTCATAAAAGGAAATAATATTATTTATGTAAAACAAGTAAGTCTTGTATGTTTAGAATTATGATTTCCTTTTATCTTAAACTCCCTGTAACTAGTATAAATAAACCTTGTAATTAGGTTATTTTGTGTTGAGCAAAAGAACACTGGTAACATCAGAGTGGTGAGATCTGGGGGAGACCCCAGGGAATATCCGGGGAGGGATCCGAGGAATATCAGTGGATCAAGTTAGAAATCCGTGGATGAAATTCAGGAGAGACCTATGGGATATTGTGGGTTCTTGGAGAGGACCTTGTGAGCGTTGTGAGTTGAGAGTCATGATATAAAGCTCGGTTGTGAGCTTGAGGACTTGGTAAGGCTTTGTGGTTTGGGGTTAATGTGAAAGAGAGAGAATCTTGGAGTATATGATTGTAATAATTTATCATATAGTGAAACTTTCTCTATCGTCCAGACGGCCCGTGGTTTTTCCCCTGATTTAGAGTTTTCCACTTATCTTGTGTTGTGTGATTGTTTCTCTCATCTTATTTTTTTGTTATAGATGTTAATTGCTATGAGTTATGGGTGAATATTAAGCATGTCATTTTCCACGTTCATCAGTTCAAATTCCCAACAATTGGTATCAGAGCCACATGATTGACGATGGCGGTGTAAAGTCTTTACGGGAGATCGTATGGAGGACTTGATGGTATTGGGATGATGATTCATGGTTGCCTAGTATAGTTTAGCAAAGGAGATATGTCTTGAAAGTGGTTTTGAACTCAGTTGGGTTTGATGAAAAGAAGAATATCGATGGAGGAGAAGTTTGGCTTGTGGTGGTAGGTACGAGTCATGGAGATCTAATCTAAGTTACATAAGTCACAGATTGTATATGAAAAAAAAAAAGGAATGCTCGAAGTCTCTGGTGTGGTGTGGGGCTTATCTAGCAAAGCACTTCCAATTTTCTAGTAGCAAGTCTTTCACTAGGTATGTGATGTAAGGACAAAAGGTCTGGGTTGGGTGATGTAAGGACATGTTTATCCTTTTGGCAGTTTTCCCCACTGGCCATGAAAGATGATATGTTGCTGTTAGTGGTTCATAATTGTACACAAGACAATAGTTAGAAAGTGATGCAAAGTGTATGGTGGATAAGGATGTCGATGGTTGACTAACTCCCTGGTAATCCGACGTAAGGAGTTGTACCACAATTTTAGTAGGTTATTTCAACATGGTGTCGGAACAACGAACATAAAAATAAAAAAATAAATAAAATAAATAAATAAAAACTTTGGATGGTTCGTTCCTCAGTGGTTATACCTTGTGGTGGGGTATGTTGATTCTCGGTATGGAGAATCGTGGCTATTGACAAAGTTTTGAGAATTCAAGCCAAAAAGGAGAATTGTTAAGTTTTGACTCGTATTCTTGAATGAACCCAATGTTAACTAAACGAGACTCAACTGATGTGAAATTTCCTGGAGACGTGACATACGTTTGGAAGTTGTGTATGGTGTTTGAGGGAGGTTTGAAGACCAAAAGAATAGAAGAATGAAGCAAACCACTATGGATTGCGATGTGGCTTTGACAGCAGTTCCCACAATGGTATGGCGCTGTGCTTTGCGTTGTGTGGTTTTGACAGCGGTCCTTGTTCCAGAAGTTAGTGTTGAGGCTTTGACAGTGGTCAGGATCGTTTTAATGTATGGATCGCGGTTTTTTAAGCGATGTAATTTCCAGTGACTGTAATGGTGTAAGGTGCGACTGGCCAACATATTACCCGAACCTAGTAAATCATAAGCATATGTGGAATGTGAAATCTTCGGCGGAAAAGGAAACACTATTCTTTTGGGAAGTTCTTGTGCTTGAAGGAAAATGAATACTCTTTACAAGAAGATCTGTCGTAAAAAGAAATAGTATTTATGTTAAACAAGTAAGTCTTATACGTTTAAGAGTAGGATTTCCCTTTATCTTACTCTCTGTAACTAGTATAAATAAACCTTATAATTAGGTTATTTTGTGTGGAGCAAAAGAACACCTGTAACATCAAAGAGTGGTGAGATCCGGGGGAGACCATAAGGAATATTCAGGGAGGGATCCGAGGAATATCAGTGGATCAAGTTAGAGATCTGTGGGTGATATTTAGGGGAGACCTAAGAGATATTAGGGGGGTCCTTGGTAAGGATCTTGTGAGCGTTGTGAGTTGAAAGTCATGATGTAAAGCTCGATTGTGAGCTTGATGACTTGGTAAGGCTTTGTGGTTTGGTGTTGATGTGAGAGAGAGAATCATGGAGTATATGATTGATCAAACCAAAATTGGTATGATTTTGGCCCTCATTTCCGATTCTTTTTGCTTGATTCTCGGGCATTTCCCCGTATTTAATGGTGTTAAATTGAGTGTTTTAGGTTTTATCAGGTTTCGAGAGCAATTGGGATGAAGTGGAGGACTTGTGTGGAAAATGGCTCACAAATGGGAAGAAACAGGGCATTTTCGCCACTTAGACAAGAGGAGGTCGCTACATGGGCGCCATGGCGATAGAGGATTCTTCAAGACATCAGAAGGTCGCCATTTGGTCGCTACTTGGGCGCCAAGTAGCGACCAAATGGCGACAGTTGGGCGCCATGGCGACAGAAAGTCTCTAAAAGCATCAGGTGGGTCGCCACTTAGAGGTCGCCATGGCGACCTACCGCTACAAGTGGCGACATCAAATCTTCAAGGCAAGGTCGCCACTTATGGTCGCTATGGCGACCTTGATGTTGCAAGTGGCGACCTCTTCTCTTTTTGTTGGTCGCCACTTATGGTCGCCACTTGCTAGATGGCGAAAATGATAGTTTTCATGGCGACCTTTGCATCTAACCGTTTTACGCACCCAGGGTCGCCATAGCGACCAAATAGCGAACTTGGTGCCACATCAGCGAATCAAGCAGTTATCAGTACATGTCCAAGAGAGTGTATAAATAGAACGCCCCTCCATCTTCATCAGTATCAGATCCTTAGAGAACAGAGCACGAATTTGTATCCTTGAGATCTAGCTTTTCTCATCCATGGCACACTATTCCTCATCCTCCATTTCTTTCCTTGAACTCATCTAATCCATCCAAAACCTCAACAAAAGCCTTGATTCCTTCCATACATCATTCCTATCCCACCATTTCTCCACCCAAATTCCTTTGTCACTTCCCACCAAAACACCCACATTCCAAGACATAGCCTCTACTTCCATTCCTTGCACTTAGGAGCTTAGAGGAGAAGAAGGATCAAGCTTAAAGAAGGTGCCCCAAGGGTTATTTCCTTACTATTTACTTCTTTTCATTTATTTCAAATATGTGTAACTAAACCCCTAATCTAGGGGATAGATTTGAGAATCAATTGGTTGTGGGTTTAGCTTACCTTGTAATGAATCTCTTATGTGTTCTATTCATTAAAATTAATAGATTCTATTCATTATGTAATTGACTTGTATATCACTTGTTAGTTGCAATCTTGAGTAGAGTAATTTGTTATATATTTATATGTGGATTGACACTCCTTGTGTGATTAAGAACCCATTGAATAGGATAGATTAGTGGTGGGTATATCAACCCCACTAATCTAAGCCTTTAGTGGTTAACATAATGAGATTGGTACATTAAAGTAGCTATTTAGCATAACCCACATTCAATTGTTAATTGATCTATTCCCTAGCTATCTTATTAATTGTTTTCATCATTATTTTTATCAAGGTGTTGAGTATTCTATTTTTCATAACATTTTTGTACTTTCATTTTAGTAGTTAGCATTGGTGGTTTTAGAAACCACACATCTATCAAAAACTATGATTTATTTTATTATTCAAATATTAGTCAATCTATCTAATTAATTCTCCATATCCCTGTGGAACGAACTCACTTACCATTTTACTATCAAATCACATTTTAAAAGGATTAAGTGGCTTAAAAGAGTTTTCAAGAATCAATCAAAAACTATATCATTTTTGTGAGTGCACGACGGCTCATCAAAAATTGGCGCCGCTGCTGGGGATTGGTAGCATTGATTACATAAATTGACTTTTCTTAGTGTTTTATTAGTTTTGTTGAGATAGTTAGTTTAGTATTTTGTTTGTGGTTATTGAATTGTTCATAGTGCTATTTTACTTTTTTTTTCTGTCCTTGTATCTCTTTATCCATTCCTCTTTCAGGTGCTCAGTTTTATGCACGGTAGGAGATCTCTAGGTAGAGGAGTTCATCCACCCTTGGAAGACACTAACCGTGTGAGAGAATTCGAGGCAATTCCGAGACAAACCATGAGTACCGAAGGGCAACAACCAAGAAGGGAGGACGAAGGCCCGTTTAGAGAGGAAATGACTGAGGAGACTCACACCAACCTTGGTCAAAGGATGACCATGGGGGAGTATGCCTTGCCGGATATTGGAAACCAACCATCGCCTATCGTGTTAGACCCAGTGGCTAGGGGTTATGAGTTACGGACAATGCATGTCAACCTTTTGCCGGCATTTCATGGGAAGCTCAATGAGGATTGTCTACAATTCATGAAGGAGTACAGTGCAATCATTGAGACATTTCCCATTATGCGTCTCTCGTGCGAACAGTTGCAAATACGGTGTTTCCAGTATTGTATGAAGGATGCGGCTATGACATGGCTAATGGGGCTTAGGCCGGGGTCATTGACAAGTTGGAGTCAAATTTGCAAGGTATTTTTCAATAGATTCTTTCCGGCTAGGAAAGCGAAGGAATTGAAAGTCAAGATAGCGGACTTTTATGAGAGTGAAGAGGAGCTATTTCATGAGTCATATGAGAGGTATCAACGCCTTGTAGCTCAATGCCCTCCTCATATATTCACTGAGGAATATAAAGTGTCTTGTTTCCAAAGAGGTTTAACTCGGTTCTCCCAAGTGTTGGTGGATAACGCTTGTGGAGGTTCATATGACACCAAGACCGCCTCGGAGATCTATGATATTTATGAGATGTTGGCACAAAATTCACAACAAAGGAATACCAACAGTATTCGAGGTGGGAAGTTCAATGTGAATGCAAGTACAGAAACCGCCATCGAAATCTCAAGGATAAACAAGAAGGTGGAGACCTTGACTTCTCATATTGAGAGTACGGGGTTTCCGAAGGCGGGAGTGAAGTTACTAGGAAGGCAAGAAAGAGGCTCTAGTGGGCAATTCAATGAGAACGAAGGGTTTGATAACACCTTTCAAGGTCAAGAGCAAGAGGAGGTTCAAGCTATGGGATTTCAGAGACAAGGAAGCAATTACTATTCTAACAACTATGCTCAACCATGGAGGAACCATCCAAACCTTTCTTGGTCAAACAACAATAATATTCTAAACCTGCCACCAAGGAATCAACAAAAAGGAAATCAACAATAAGGGATGAACAATCAAGGAGGTAGCTCACAAGGAGATTACCGTCAAAATCAACCACAAGGAGGATATCACCAAGGAGGATACCCCCAAGGAGGAAGTCAATGGGGAGGCAACCAATGGAACAACAACAACAATGCTCAACCTAGCTCGTATCAACCTCGCTGAAACATTGATGAAGAGATGACAGGTATGATGCAAGGTTTCCAAATAGTCGAGCATACCTTGACAAGTTTCATGCAAGCGAGTGGACAAAGATTTAGCAACCTAGAAGCTTCATTCGGGAAATTGGAGACACAAATGGGGCAAATTGCCGAGGCCCTCCAAAAGCAAGAAAAGGGGAAGTTTCCAAGCCACACTGAACAAGCTAAGAAGGGGAATTTTGTTAAGAAAGATGGAGCTAGAGATGAGGCGATGTTGTTTGAAGAAGCATTTGTTCAGAAAGTTGGTGATCCGGGAAGTTTTGTGATTCCCATATCAATAGGTGACAGTGGGGTGCTTAAATGAGTACTTGATTTGGGAGCAAGTGTGAGTATGATGCCCCTATCAACTTATAAGGAGTTGGGTTTGGTAGGATTGAAGTCAACCGGGAAGAAACTTATGCTAGCGGATCAAACCTCACTATCATTTAGTGGTGAAATAAGGGATGTTCCAATTATCATTGACGGAATAGTGGTGTTAACGGATTTTGTAGTCCTAGACATTGGTGACAAGTCAAATGATGTTAGGGAGTGGCAAGTTCTCCTCGGTAGACCATTCATGGCTACCGCTCAAATGAAAATCGATATGTGCAAAAGGAGAGTTGTTATGCACTCATTTGAGAAAGAGCTTGAGATTGATATCACCATATGCAATGATGACCTAAAAAGCATTGGGAATTGCTATGTGGTGGAGGTGCAGCCACCAAAGTCAAAGGGTGGAAATGTTTGTGATTTGGTGCAATTGTATGAGAAGAGTAGACAAGATGATAAAATGGAGAGCATAGGTGACTCCGAGATTGAAGGGCTTAAGAATGCCAACCAAGAGCTTATGCTTGAAGTAGAGGTGCTCAAGGCGGAGAAGTATGCTCTAGAGAAGAAGCTTGATGATTTAGCAAGGCGGAACCATAATTTTAAGAAGATCAATGTGGCTCTCACCGTGGAGAATGAGGTAACGGTGAAGGAGCTTGAGGATTTGGCTAAGCTCACCGAAGAATTTGAGGAAGAGTCCTCAAGAAAGATGAGGAAGGCTCTTATGGGTGTGGATGCCAAGAACAAGGCACTTGAGGAAATGAAGGAGGAATTAAGCAAGAGAGAGATGTCCTTGAAGGTTGCTAAGGTGAAGGAGTGTGACTATTTGGTGGAGCTAAATCGGATGGACCAAGCCATAAAGAAACTCACCAAAAATGGTCCCTCAAGGCCTCAACCTCCAATGCAAAAGGGAAGAATTCCTTCATACCCTCTAACTTGTTATTTTTATCATAAGAGGGGTCATATTAAGTCTAAGTGTTTTGAATTCTTGAAGCATGTTAATCATGATAAAACTAGACCTAGAATGAGATCTAACCATGTTAAGAAAATTTGGGTTAGGAAGGATTTGGTAAATCAAGTCCGGGATGAGTCTATGGGTCCACTTTGGGTTGTCAAGAGGAAAATGAATGATGGCTTAGTTGACTCGTGTGATGAGCATCATGTTTCAAATTCGCATGTTAGGATGCGATAGTGTGGACTTGCATTTTTTTACATTTCATGCTTTGAATAAATAATTGAGTGTTTTAGTTTAGCTAGTTGTGTGTTTCTTTTGTTTGCCTTGTTTTTCTAATAAGTATCCATTTGTTCTTACTTGTTGTGTGTACTGTGAGCTATAATATGTGTATTGTGTTTCACTGCAGATTCTGATGAAAATTCACTCGGAAAAGGACTTCAAGTGAAGGTCATAGTTTGGTCGCCATTTGCAAATAGCGACCTCATAAGTGGCGACCTCACTTACAAGAAGAATGCAAGGTCGCCATTTACAAGGTCGCTATGGCGACCAAATGTTGCAAATGGCGACCAAGTTAGACTTGGTGTGGTCGCCATTTGGTTGCCATGGCGACCATACTTCTGCAAATGGTGACCACATGCAAAAGCAAAATTCCTTCTTGGTCGCCATGGCGACCGAGAAGCACAAATGGCGACATAGGGCGTTCAAGACTATAAGTTTACAAAGCAATTGGAATGCCGCACATCAACATAATCTCCTCTTTCAAAATCTCTCAATTCCTAAGTCGTGGCACGCAGGTAATCAGCAAATCCGGTAAGCAATCACTCTAGTTCTTCAATTTTTCCATTCAAATCCTTCCTACATTGCATCTAGATACATTAAGAGTGGTTTTGAGTTTGATTTGAAGTGATTAGTGCATAGGATTGGAGTTTTGTGTGGTTTTGATCATATAGAAGTGATTAAGGAAGTGTGAAGTAGTTTTGATTGATTATGGTGAACTTGGAGAGTGCCGGATTGGTATATAAGTGCCATTGTGCTACCGGATTTCTGACAAGAAGTGTAATTCCGAATTTGTGGGTGATTATGGCGCCAAAGATGAAATTGCCAAACAAGGGGGGTAAGGGTAGCAAGGCCCCCACTCCTAAAAGGAAAGTGGTCTCTGAATGTAAGCTAAACAGAAATTTTCAGGACAGATTAGAGATGTTTGCTGAAAAGAAGATGTGGCCTGAGAGGGGAATTGATTTAGATAGTTTAGTGAATACCCCTGTTCCTGCAACAGTGAATGACATAGGATGGGGAGGATTAGCAGCCACTCCTCCACACTACAGTGAGAGTTTAGTGAAGGATTTTTATGCGGAAATGAATCCCGGGGAGTACATAAGGGGTGGTCCCATTCTAGTCAGAGGGGTTCCCATTTACCTGAATGCAACAGACATCAACATCTACTTTGGGACAACTCTATTGGACTTTGAGGGGCTACGTGAACAAATGGTGGAAGGGATCACCACAAATCCCTTATATGTGAAGAATTCAATGGAGTTTGTAAACACCATGACCATCAATCCTATGACTATTTGGATGGCAAAGAGATTCCCTCTCAGACAGTCAAATTTGAAGATTGAACCCGCTTTTTGGCACATCTTCCTCAATTCATCACTCAGGCCAGTTTCCCACAGATCCACAGTCCCTTTTGAGGTAGCTAGGATCCTGCACAGTATCATTGAGAGGCTGCCTATTGATGTGGGCATTATAGTGAAGATGGAGATTCAGAGGATTGGAAGGAATGAGTCAGAGATAGACATTCTCCCCTTTCCTTGTTTGATCACAGAGGCCTGCAAGTTGGCGGGTGTAGATATATCTAGAGACATACTTAAGCCCCCCATGTCTAATATGGATTTGACCACTTGGCGACGCTTGATGTTAAAGCGTGGAGAGATACCAACTGGTGGGAAGCATAGGAGAGTGCAGAGTTCAGAGGCTGGTACTAGTGTAAGGGCAGAGTTTGAGAGAGTTATTCCTGACGAGGACCGCTTTGATGATGATGATGATGATGATGATGATGATGATGATGAGGTGCCTGTTTGTGATGACCCTAGGCAGCCTTTAGGTCTTCGGATTTTGGATGGAGTAGAGCGCATTATGGGCACTCAGACCGATGATTTCAATATTCTTCATGTTGACAATCTTATGATAGAAGAAAGGCAGAAGGCCTTAAAGGACAGACAGCTGAAGTTGGAGAGTCTGATTCAGGATTTGAGTGAGACCGTTATCACGGGACTTACAGACCTCCGCCATGATATAAGGCTCACCCCATATGTCAGAAGGACGAAGAAGACTACCACAAGGACTCCACCTATCCCTGCCGCAGCTTCAGGACCTAGTACAGAGGAGCCTGACTTCGTTTTTCAGACTGCACAGTCTGCTGCTGAGGAGGCAACGCAGTTAGAGGAGGCTATGATCCGCTCCATGGCAGTTCAGGGGCTCCGTCATACTGGAGGACCTCCCATTGATGAGGCAGCTGCGCATAGGAGATAGAGAGAGGAGCAGTCTAGGAGAGCGGCGAAAGCAAAGGAGCAGAGAAGGAAGGACCCGAAAGGGAAGGGTAGAGTTGAGCATGATGAGGAGGAGGAGGAGGATTAGTAGGCATCCTAGCATTTCTAGGACTTATTTTGGACTCCCATTATTTGCATTTTTCTATCTCTTTATTTGGACATTGCTAGCATTGTGTTTTTACTTTTGGATTATTTTGTTGGATATTTTAGTTTGATTTATGCTTATTTGCACTTCTTTTCTTTTTGCACTATATTTTTCTTTATTGCCTTTATTTTGTTCTTGCATAGAATAAGGGTGTGGGTTGGAATTTGGTAGTAGATTTAGGACATTTGTGCCTTATTGATATATGTTAATTGTTTGGATTTTGTGAATGGATGGATGAGAGGGCAATATGCCGATTTATGATATCATTGGTGATTGCCTTTACTTTTTGGATTATTGCTTGAAATTTGTCGGGTTGCGCTTGTTTTGTTTATTTGTACTACCCATGAACATTGAGGACAATGTCCAATTTAGGTTTGGGGGTGCATTTGCGCAATGCCATTGTGCTTAGTATGCTTGGTTTTCAATTTGTGTGCCAAATTTTTCAAAAATTTTTATGATGTTTCCATATTTAAGCATGCTTTGCTTGTAGAGATTGTTCTTTACATGATGTAGTGAGGAATTGTGCATCTTTGCTAGTATTTGGTTTAGATTAACATCATGCCACTTAGGGTGTCATTGAACAAAATACGTTAATCTTTTTCTCTTAATGTTGAGTGAATTATCAAACTTGTTTGAAGGCTAAGAATTAATAGTGGAGATTCCCGTGAGGATCACAAACACTACCTATAAAAGCATATGTTGAGTTGTAAAACATTCACTCTTTAAACACTCACTCTCAAACACTCATACAAGAATATATTGGTCTCATTTGCACTAAATGTTGTTTGCCAAAGAATATTATGGACTGCTTGTGGATGCCTTATTTTGCTTAGTGGACAAGCCTTTAGAAATGATTTTAGGCGATGCATGTAAAAAAAAAAAAAACCACTATCGGCCCAAACACTTTCAACCAATGTGAATATGTGTGCTCTCAAGCCCCTTTGAAGCCAAACACATTTTAAGCCTTTCATTCATGAACCTTATAGCCTTACAATAATTGACCTACCTTGACCAAATGATTTACTAAGGTTTAGGAAATCAATGTAAAATATTGAACTTGAAAATGTAAGGTGTGTACCTAGGCATGTAAATGTGTGCAAAGAGTCTTGCAAAGCAAGAATGTTTGAAAAGAAAAATTGAAAGAAAACAAAAGCTTGAAAAGAGTGTGAAAAGAAAAGAAAAATGAAAAGCATGAAAAGAAAAGAATTGGCAAGCAAAGAAAAGCAAAGAAAAGCAAAGAAAAAGAGAACCAAGAAATTAGGCACAATTGGCCTAGAAAAGAAAGAAAAGCAAAGAAAAAGAGAATCAAGAAATTAGGCACAATTGGCCTATAGAAGAAAGGAAAGTAAATGAACTACTCAATTTGAAAATAAGAGTAGCATGCACATGTAGAATTGTGAGCCTGGACACCGTGAATTGTGATCAATATGTGTGAAACGTGTGGAACTCCTAATTAGAATGTATGCCTTAGTGTAATCATTAGGTTCCTTGATATCCATCTTCCCATTCTTTGTTTCACCATGACCTTAGGCCCCATTACAACCAAAGAAAAGACCTTCATGATCTTTAGGATTGTCCATTTTGTACAATTTGGTTGATACATGTTCTTTCTAATTCATGGCTTGCAATTCTATTCATGAGACCATTTTTTAGGAAATTGCGTTTTTAATGATTATCATGTGCAATCAATTAGATGCCATAACATGAATTCATATTGCACATGTATGATATTGAGTGACCTAGGAGTCTTAGAGAAAAGAAGAGAGAATCCGGTGAGGTTTAGTATCAAAACGAATTACATTCTAAACTAAATAGCACCTTTGCTCTGAAGCTTTGGCATTTTGAATGTGAGATCGCATTGCGTACAATCATAAGGGTGGCACATTTTTAATCTTTACTTGACATACTCTTACATGTTGAAGTCCTCACTATGGCATAACTGTTTTAATCTCTTCATTTTGGCTTCGCACATTGACCATAAGAAAGTAATAACCTTTGAAATATCTCAATGCCTGTCTTTGGGGGTTGCTTGTGATTGTTTTGCTCGAGGACTAGTAAAAGATTGGTTTAGGGGTATTTGATCAAGCCAAAATTGGCATGATTTTGGCCCTCATTTCCGATTCTTTTTGCTTGATTCTCGGGCATTTCCCCGTATTTAATGGTGTTAAATTGAGTGTTTCCGGTTTTATCAGGTTTCGAGAGCAATTGAGATGAAATGGAGGACTTGTGTGGAAAATGGCTCACAAATGGGAAGAAACAGGGCATTTTCACCACTTAGACAAGAGGAGGTCGCTACATGGGCGCCATGGCGACAGAGGATTCTTCAAGACATCAAAAGGTCGCCATTTGGTCGCTACTTGGGCGCCATGGCGACAGAAAGTCTCTAAAAGCATCAAGTGGGTCGCCATTTAGAGGTCGCCATGGCGACCTACCCCTACAAATGGCGACCTCAAATCTTCAAGGCAAGGTCGCCACTTATGATCGCTATGGCGACCTTGATGTTGCAAGTGGCGACCTCTTCTCTTTTTGTTGGTCACCACTTATGGTCACCATGGCGACCTTGAGGTGCAAGTGGTGACCTCGACACCATTTGCTCATGGTCGCCACTTGCTAGATGGCAAAAATGATGGTTTTCATGGCGACCTTTGCATCTAACCATTTTACGCACCCAGAGTCGCCATAGCGACCAAATAGCGAACTTGGCGCCACATCAGCGAATCAAGCAGTTATCAGTACATGTCTAAGAGAGTGTATAAATAGAACGTCCCTCCATCTTCATCAATATCAGATCCTTAGAGAACAGAGCACGAATTTGTATCCTTGAGATCTAGCTTTTCTCATCCATGGCACACTATTCCTCATCCTCCATTTCTTTCCTTAAACTCATCTAATCCATCCAAAACCTCAACAAAAGCCTTGATTCCTTCCATACATCATTCCTATCCCACCATTTCTCCACCCAAATTCCTTTGTCACTTCCCACCAAAACACCCACATTCCAAGACATAGCCTCTACTTCCATTCCTTGCACTTAGGAGCTTAGAGGGGAAGAAGGATCAAGCTTAAAGAAGATGACCCAAGGGTTATTTCCTTACTATTTACTTCTTTTCATTTATTGCAAATATGTGTAACTAAACCCCTAATCTAGGGGATAGATTTGAGGATCAATTGGTTGTGGGTTTAGCTTAGCTTGTAATGAATCTCTTATGTGTTCTATTCATTCAAATTAATAGATTCTATTCATTATGTAATTGACTTGTATATCGCTTGTTAGTTGCAATCTTGAGTGGAGTAATTTGTTATATATTCATATGTGGATTGACACTCCTTGTGTGATTAAGAACCCATTGAATAGGATTGATTAGTGGTGGGTATATCAACCCCACTAATCTAAGCCTTTAGTGGTTAACAAAATGAGATTGGTACATTAAAGTAGTTATTTAGCATAACCCACATTTAATTGTTAATCGATCTATTCCCTAGCTATCTTATTAATTGTTTTCATCATTATTCTTATCAAGGTGTTGAGTATTCTATTTTTCATAACATTTTTGTACTTTCATTTTAGTAGTTAGCATTGGTGATTTTAGAAACCACTCATCTATCAAACACTATGATTTATTTTATTGTTCAAAGATTAGTCAATCTATCTAATTAATTCTCTATATCCCTGTGGAACGAACTCGCTTACCATTTTACTATCAAATCACATTTTAAAAGGATTAAGTGGCTTAAAAGAGTTTTCAAGAATCAATCAAAAACTATATCATTTTTGTGAGTGCACGACAGCTCATCAATGATTATAACAATTTATCATATAGTGGAACTTTCTATGTCGTCCTGATGGCCCATGGTTTTCCCCTGATTTAGGGTTATCCACGTATATCTTGTATTGTGTGATTATTTATTTTCCCTCATCTTATTTTTCTGCTATAAACGTTAATTACTATGAGTTATGGACTAATATTAGGTATGTCGTTTTCCGCTTTCATCGGTTCAAATTCCCAACAAGTTTAAGCATGTTTGTTCAAAGACCACAATAATTAGTTTTGTATGAAACTCGATAGTTCAAAGTATTTCAACATGCCAGACACATAATCAGAAGTGAAATTGGAGATTGAATTTTGAGTAAAATCATATATATATATATATATTATTTGGTACTTATACATTAATATTTTATTGGTTATTATTTACATTGATTTTACATGCATGATTTATAAAGTGTAAATAGATTATATGAATTTATAAATAGATGTGGTTTGATTGATTGTATATATATTGTAGAATAAAGAAAGAATTATAGAGAGATGCAATGTCTCAATAAAAGACATTTCGAACCGTTGTAATCGGATACAAATTGTTGTGTCGGTTTAAAGAATAAATACATTAGTATGATTTGATTGGTTTGATTCAAAAAGTCATGTCTTTTGTAATTTATCGTTTAAATTTCTAGAATTATGTCTTTTAGTTAGAGCAACTCCAACCCAAATCTCTAAGTTGGTGCAAGTTTTGCACTAAAATAGCTCAACAGTCACTCTATTTCACTATTCCATCTCCAACCCACTACTTCAAATTTATCTCTATAAGGAATATTCCCAGGAATATTCCATTTCTTTCCCTTTTTTAGATATTTCTCCACAATTAACATTTCACCCCATAATTAACATAATATTGCAATACAATACGAAATTATGAAATTAATACATTAATAGAAATTCAATTTAATTCGGTAAAATATTACATTTTTTATTAAAATAACTTAAACATTACATTTCATAAAAAAAAAATGGCATTTAAATTTTTTAATTATACACTTCATTTTAGTTTATTAAAAATGTTAATATCAATAATAATTAAATCAAAACAAAATCATTAAATAATAAAAAGGACCAAATTGGAATAACTTTAATTTATTAGGGTAAAACTGTGAATACACAAAACCTTTTAATAAAGGGTATAATCAGAAAATATTTTTAAAAATAGGGCCAAAACGTGATTATATAAAATTTGAGGGATCAAAAAAAAAAAACAAAAGCGCTACAGTGTATGCGCTGGTGAACAGTGTCGCGCAATATATTGCGCGGCACTGTTCATCTTCCTCAGATGCCGCAGCCGTTGCCGCTGGGTTGGAGGTCGGTTTTGAGTGGATTTTGCTCCATTTTGAAGATAAAGATGGATTTGAAGTGGGATTGGAGTTGGTCTTAAAAGACAGTTGATAATTATGAGACAATTAATAAAGATTGTGTCTTTTAATTACAATAGGATATGTCTTAAAATTAAAACTTTTTTATTTACGGTGATGATTAAGAATTGTAACCTAAATGAATGGTTACTTAATTCATCATCTTTTATTCTCCTGCATTATCCGATTCTTCTCTTTTTTACAATCATACAATATTACTATTTCCAAAATAATCAAGGCTAGAAAGGTGCTAGAAAACTTGTCAAACCCCATACACCAAAGGGCAAGGATTTCAAGAAAATCAAGGCCGTTGTTGGGTTTGTGGGAAGTCAAGACACAAGGCACGAGATTGTCATGATTTTCCTTAGTAATAAAATGTTCAAACTAGTATTTGAGTTTGATACATATAAGGGTTTCATTTACTTGAAAAGACAAATTTCAATTTATAAGAACCTTAAAGTGTGGGGTTGCCTTGCAAAAGTTGAAGTTCTTTAACCAAAGAGAACTAAACTAGGACCTAAAATAGTTGATTTGTTTAATCATTAAGCAGTTGCTCTGAAATGGAGTTATATCCATTGAATATATAAAATCAAAAGAAAAAGATTGTAGATCCTTAACAAAAGGCTTACATAGAGCAAATTAAATTTATATAGAGGGGAATAAATTTAAAGCTACTAAATGAGTTGAACTGGACAGAAACCTAACCTATTTGATTGGAGATCTCATGGTCTAGGTTCAATAGACAAACTGGTTTGGTAAGACTTAAATTGTATAACAAACAATTTAATTCATTCCTATGATAGTTGGTGTGTTATATGTGGATGTTAAGGATATGCTTTGCATTTAATGACATTGATATCTTGTTAACAAGTGGAGTTAAACATAAAACTCTTAATGAGTGTCACTTATATGATAGTAAATGTGGGGTCGTATTTATGATAATGAAAAAAACTAAATTCTCTATAGCTATCATGAAAACTGGGATCTGTTCAGGACCAAAATGAACAAAAACGTATGAACTAACGCGTATTAAGTAGTGTTATGTGGGAGACATATTGTCTTGATTTACTGCAACGGTGAATGTACAGTTCAAGATCATCTGTATCCATTGTGTTACCAAGTAAATATGATGTGTCTTCACTAGAGTAAGTTCAAGTCCAAAAGACACTTCTCCCGATGCATAACACTTATGTGTGGGAACCCAGGGTTTCGGATTGCGCAGCAGAAGAGTTTTAATTTTTTTTAAATGCAATCATAAACTAACCTATTTGTACAGTAATAATAAAAAACAATAAGAAGGAGATGAAGCCATTTTATACCGACGTTTGTAGGCTCCTTCTTTCTTTTCGATCTACTTCTTGATTTAAACCACAAGATCTTCCTGGCTATCACCCGGGATTGGTAACGGCGTGTGGGTGTGTCACGGTACTCAGGAACTTATATGGAGGTAGTAGAAACAACATAAAAACTACCTCTTGCTTTGTTGTAGAAGAAGTTCGGCCACCCTCTTTTTGAAGAACCAAAAACATAAAATAAATATATATTCTTTCTTTTTTATTTTTCCTCAGATGGTCGCACCAATGTTGTTGTGTCTCTTCTCTATTTGCATGTAATTGTCTTATACACTTATCAATTACTTAATATATATATATATATGTATATCATATATATATATCTTTTAAACTGATTAATTTTTTTTTTATTAAAATCCTTTTAAAAGATATCTGATATCTTTTAATAGATATTAATAAAGTTTAAATTTAAAACTTTTTAAATTCAAATTTAATATTTAATTAAAAATAAATAATCACGTTATCTTATCTTTCAAAATTAAATATCAAAGAACACCCTCCAATAATGTTAATTACATAATTAAATAATATAATTATTTAATTAACATAATTATTATTTTCCATTGATTAAATAACCTCATTATTCAACTAATTCCCAATTAAACACGTGTCACTTTCGTAACACAATTAATTGGACAATCCAATTAATTAACCGTGACCCTTGTTACCTAAATCGATCGGGCTAGCAAAGGGACCTAATGGACCCACAGTATTTTGAGCTCCAATAATCCTTAGAAATAATTAATTAAACTCTTTAATTAATATTTCATGATTATTAACTTCGATGTTATTCCACTAAAAACCCGAAGCTGCACTCTCTCAACTGTAAACGTTTTTACACAAACCAATAACTCTTGGTGTCCATCGATATAGCTATTACATATGGTATGATCCTCCACAAATAGTTCATAATAAGAGTTAGGTCATAATGTCTATTATACCCCTCTAATTATATCTTTCCAACAAGTACCATTGATTCTCTAATGAACATTAAATCCTACATTCCTTACGGAATTAGGAGAGCGCTCATTCAAGCCCCGAATCAACCCTTAAGGGAACTACTATCTACTTCTCACAAGAATGAGTGGATTCCACTATTGTGTGCAGACCTTCCCAGCCACAAGCCAAACCGTGATTCCAACATACGAAGTTATTGACCGAGAATGCAACTCCGATCTCACTCATGGTATATCAAAAACCACGATCTATCCTAAAAGAGTCGATAAGACACTCAGGATTAAGATCACCCATATATAGTCATCATTTGTTGATATATATGAATCTCATCTTGTAACGGATATTGGTGAGAGATTCATATAGATCATGGCCTAGTCCTATATGATCACATCATATAAAGTGCCTCTATTCTCATATCACCATATGAATAGTCTAGATTAAGACCATCATACATTGTGGAATGGACCGCAGCTGTAGATTAACCACAAATAAAGTACCCAACTCTATTTGCCATCTACGGACTCTTTAGATTGCTCATCTCAAACTGAATACATCTGTATATGACACTCATATACTCAGTTAGAGATTATATCCGGCAATCGTGGATATTAAGTACACATGATATAAATGTATGAGACAGGTATATAGAATGAATAAACTACATCTTTTATTTATGTTTCATTCACATTTACAAATTAAAAGTTTTAGGGCAAAAACCCTAACAATCTGCCACTTGCACTAAAGCATGTGAGACATGTCTTGTAAACCTAGACTCTCTAGGTGACCCCGTAAACACTTTAGCTGGTAAGGTATTCGTAAATGGATCAGCAATCTGTACATCCTAACGGGATCAAATCCTATCATGAATACACTAGCATATAGTTTCTCGTTCTCCGAAGATACTTAAGAATAGTCTTGACAGCAACCCAATGATCCAATCATAGGTTAGACTGGTATCTGCTGGCTACTCCCACTATGAAGTCCAGTCTCGTGTATAACATAGCATACATGAGACTACCTACTACTGACGCATAGGTTCACGTCTCATATGTTCAACTTCTTGAGGTGTCATAGGGACACTGTTCCTTAAACAAATGAACTCCATGTCTAGAAGGTAAATTACCTTTAGTGGAGTTCTGCATCGAAAATCGCACAAGAATCTTGTCGATATACGACGCTTGAGACAATGCTATGAGTTTATTCTTACGATCTCTTATAAGTTAGATCCCTAGAACATAACTTGTCTCTCCCAAATCTTTTATTTGGAATTGGCTAGCCAGCCAGCCAGCCCTTTACTTCCAATAATACCCCTACATCATTCCCAATGAGTAGGATATCATCTACATAAAGAACTAAAAAAACTACCTTCTTGTTAATGATGCGTTTATAGACACAAGGCTTATCAACATTTTGCTCGAACCCATAGGTTTTGATCACATCATCAAACTTTATGTTCCAAGATCTAGATGTTTACTTAAGTCTATAAATAGATCTTTGCAAGTTGTAAACTTTTTTCTCTTGATCTGGAGACACGAATCCCTCTGGTTGCATCATGTAGATGCTCCCATCAAGAATGCAGTCTTGACGTCCATTTGCCAAATTTCGTAATCAAAATAGGCAGTAATGGATGAGAGAATCCGAATAGACTTAAACATGGCTACTGGTGAAAAGGTCTCTTCATAATCGACCCCCTCTTTTTGGGTATAACCCTTGGCCACTAGCCTTGCCTTGAAGGTCTCTACCTTCCCGTCTACTCATCTCTTTCTCTTGTAGATCCACTTACACCCTATGAGTTTTACCCCATCCGGTAAGTCTACAAGTTCCCAGACTGAGTTAGAGTACATGGACTCCATCTCGAGATTCATGGCTTTAAGCCATTCCTCTTTGTCAAGATCTTCCATTGCATTATTAAATATCAATGGATCATCCACACTATTATTAGAGATGACATCTCGTCTCTCACCTATACCTAAATAGCGTTCAGGTTATCTCAAAACCCTCCCACTACGTTTAGGTGGTAGTGTATCTTGACTAGAAATCATCTAACTATGGCTTATTTCATTTAATACAATCTTGCTACAAGGTTTATGATCACTAATATAGTTATCCTCAAGAAACGTTGCATTTGTCAATACAAATACTTTGTTCTCTTCAGAAATATAGAAGTATCCACCTCTGGTATCCTTGGAATATCCTACAAACAAGCAGATAGACCTAGTGCGGTTCCTGTTAGAACTGGAGGAACCGACCGGAATCGAAATCGAAAAAACTAGAACCAGAACTGGAACCGGTCTACCCAGGTTCCGGTTTCAGTTCCGATTCTAATTTTCACGGAACCAATCGGTTCGAACTGGATTTTGGTTCTGGTTTGAACCAGCTGGTTCCTTTTTTTTTCAAACCGTTGGACTGCAACGGTTGGCTCCCTTTTTTTAATATTTTTTTTATTATAAATAACCCCCCACCTTCCACCTTTCAGTTTTCCCCACTCCAATTTCCTCCCAATTCTCTCTAATTCTAATTTCTCTCTCAATTTTCCAACTCTCCAAGTTTCCAATTCATTCTCAATTACTAAGTTTTTAATATTTATTTCATTTGCAATATATTTTATTTCTAATTTATTTTATTTGCAATTAATTTTATTTCCAATTTATTTTACAATTCAATTTTTAAATGGCAAGTGGAAGTGGAAGTGGAAGTGGAAGTTGAAGTGGAAGGGGTCACAACCATGATGGTCCTAGGCGTTCAATTTTGATGAGAAGTAAGGGTCCTATGATCGATAATCTCGGTCATGATGACACCGCCTATCACGAGTATTTGCAACGCCGGGCCTATGCTGAAGACCTAGGCCTAAACTCTCATACTCCCCCTTTAATAATTTCAGAACCCAATCCCGATGACACCCCCCCCCCCCCCAATTTCACAAGCCAGTTAAAAAATATGCCTGATATTGATACACCTTCAGATTTTGGATTTGATCCATAGGAACCAGAAGAGCAGGAAGATCTGATACAGAAGCAGAGCAAATATGATCTCTTCGTACAACATATGAAGAAAATTAGGCAAGAAGATGGGACATTTGCAGTGGCTTGCAATTACTGCACCAAAGTATATAAGTGGCACAAATCTGGAGGACATGGCACTTATCGGAAGCATCTTTTAATCAAACATCCAGAAGTAGAGACCAGATCAAGATCACAAACACAAATTCCCAGGTATGCTACTCCTAACCAATAATTATTTCGTTATACTGATGAACAAAATAGAGAAGAATTAGCAAGAATGGTAGCAGTAGAACACTTATCATTTAGTTTTGATGAAATGGTTGGTTTTATTAATTATTGTCGACAAGCATTAAACTCTGCTACATGCCGTGTTCCTAGAACTACACTTATAGCAACACTTGAAAAGATTTATGTAAAAGAAAAAAAAAGTTAGAAATTTTTTTTGAAAAATATAACGGTCGTGTTTCCATATGTGTCGACATATGGAGTGACCATTGGCGATCGCATTCATACTTGGGTGTCACTTGCCATTTTATGGATGATGCATGGAATATCCAGAAAAGAATTCTTGCATTTAGAGTTTTTGATGATGCACACACTGCTCATAATATTTTTAGACAGCTTAGAATTATTTTTTTCAGAGTATAAAATTGAAAACAAAATTTTTGCAATTGGTTTTGATAATACTTCTGCCAATACCGTTACCATTCCATCTTTACTTGATTTATGCAAACCTTATCTTAGTGGTACATTTTTTCATCAAAGATGTGCATGCCATGTTTTAAATTTATGTGTTCAAAAAGGATTAGAAACTCTTGAACATTTTATTCTACCTATTAAAAAAGCCATAATTTTTTTTGTGGAAACATTCTTCTACAATGAATGCATGGGCAAGATATTGTAAACAAAATGGTAGACGTGTCATTAGATTTTCTCGTGATATAAGCCAAAATTGGTATGATTTTGGCCCTCATTTCCGATTCTTTTCGCTTGATTCTCGGGCATTTCCCTATGTTTAATGTTGTTAAAATGAGTGTTTCAGGTTTTATCAGGTTTTGAGAGCAATTGAGATGAAGTGGAGGACTTGTGTGAAAAATGCCTCACAAATGGGAAGAAACAGGGCATTTTCGCAACTTAGACATGAAGAGGTCGCTACATGGGCGCCATGGCGACAGAGGATTCTCCAAGCCATCAGAAGATCGCCATTTGGGCCCCACTTGGTCGTCATGGAGACAGAAGGACTCCAAATGAATCAGGTGGGTCGCCACTTGGGGTCGCCATGGCGACCACCCTTGCAAGTGGCGACCTCTTTCAAACAAGGCAAGGTCGCCACTTATGGTCGCCATGGCGACCTTGATGCTGCAGGTGGTGACCCTTTCACACTTTGCAGGGTCACCACTTATGGTCCCCATGGCGACCTCGAGATGCAAGTGGCGACCTCTACACAAATTGCTCATGGTCGCCACTTGCTAGATGGTGAGAAAGATGATTTTCATGGTGACCTTCTCATCTAACCGTTTTACGCACCAGGGTCGCTATATAGCGACCAAATAGCGAACTTGGTGCCACATCAGCGAATCAAGCAGTTATCAGTACATGTCCAAGAGTGTGTATAAATAGAAAGACTTCCCATCTTCAAAAGGATCCGACCATCTGAGAAAAAGAAAACACAGAGAATACATCTTGAGATCTAGCTCTTCATCCATGGAACACCATTCATCATCCTCCATTTCTCTCCTTGAACTTATCTAATCCATCCAAACCTCAACACAAAGCTTTGATTCCTTCCCTACATCATTCCTCATCCCACCATTTCTCCACCAAAATACTTAGTCACTTTCCACCAAAACACCCACATTCCAAGACATATCCTCTACTTCCATTCTTTGCATCTAGGAGTATAGAGGAGAAGAAGGATCAAGCTTAAAGAAGGTGACCTAAGGGTTATTTCCTTACTATTTACTTCTTTTCATTTATTGCAAATATGTGTAACTAAACCCCTAATCTAGGGGATAGATTTGAGGATCAATTGATTGTGGGTTTAGCTTAGCTTGTAATGAATCTCTTATGTGTTCTATTCATTCAAATTAATTAGATTCCATTCATTATAATTGACTTGTATATCACTTGTTAATTGCAATCTTGAGTGGAGTAATTTGTTATATATTCATATGTGGATTGACACTCCTTGTGTGATTGAGAACCCATTGGATATGATAGATTAGTGGGGGGTATATCAACCACACTAATCTAAGCCTCTAAGCGGTTAACATAATGAGATTGGTACATTAAAGTAGCTAGTTAGCTTACCCACATTCAATTGTTAATCGATCTATTCCTTAGCTATCTCATTAATTGATTTTATCACTATTCTTATCAAGGTGTTAAGTATTCTATTTTTCATAACATTTTTGTGTATTTTCATTTTAAGTAGTTAGCATTGGTGGTTTTAGAAACCACACATCTATCAACACTATGATTTATTTTATTGTTCAAAGATTAGTCAATTTATCTAATTAACACTCCATTCCCTTTGGAACGAACTTGCTCACTATTTTGCTATCAAATCACATTTTAAAAAAGGATTAAGTGGCTTAAAAGAGTTTTCAAGAATCAACCAAAAACCATATTACTATTTTGTTGAGTACACAAACGACCTCATCTATGTTCCAACACGTTGGAATACTACTTATAAATTGCTTGCTCAAAGTTATGACTATAGGGATTTATTAGTTTTTTTTTTTTTTCAATTTGTAAGGATTTCCATTTGTTGATTGGCTTGTTTCGTGGACAAACCACATGTTGGGGTTAATGTAAGGGTAGCCTAGGAATTGGTGATCATCCAATGGCCCTCTCAAGACCTCAAGGGAAGAAGCACAAAAGGTATATTCTAGTGCTTACTTGCTTTGAAGAGATCTAGTTGCACACACACACAACTCATGCATATTTCTATATTTGTATGTTGTGTGTTTTCATATATGTGCATTCATAATTGTTGAATATCTCTTCATGCATGATTAATTATTGCATCTATCTTATTGAAATGCCATAACATGATTAGGCATTAGGATGCAAAGTCATGAATTTTATTCATGCTTGTTTGAATTGATTGCATATTGTTCTATGATAATGCCATGACATGATAGGCATTAGGATACATTCAATTCTCACACTTGCACTTCATGTTTGTTAGCTTTAAGTGTGATGTAATTCGTTTCCATTTGAGTGATCGGAAACGTCCGTGCTTGCATGATGGTGTGTATGTCTTAGCACGATGGTTGACCACTTGAGAAGGTCTCATTCTTCTCTTGGATAAGTGGTAGATTCGGTTTGGTTATTTGGAGTGAAGTGTCTAGGTTCAAAATATTGGATTTCAATGATTTAAATGTTTTTCAAAACTGACATTTGTATGGTCTTGTGATCATAACTTTTTACAAAAAGTTTCAAATTGAGTTTTGTAAAATTCTGGACAAACTAGACACCCATACCTTTCCAACGGTATATTATTCGTAATATTTTATGACCGTTTGGATTGCTTTTGAAATCTCCAAAGTAACCACTAAAACAGGGCATCACAGCTGTTATCCGTATCTGACCTTTGGTCACTCAAATAACTATAACTTTTTCTACAGACATCAAAATGTCCTTCTGTAAAAACGAGTAGAAATTAGACATCCATACCTTTCCAACGATATATTTTACAAAAGGTTTTGATATCGTTTGTTCATGTTTCGGAGCGCTCGAATCTTGAGATACTGCACTGTCGCGTGTACAGCGAAAATGCTCATAGTTTTTCTAATTCTTCCATAACGATATAGTTTCACTTGGGCACTATAAATACATATCTTTCTCATCATTTTGAGGGGTGAGCCACAAAATGAAACCCTAGAGAGAGAGGCTCCATATTCTTGAGAGAGAAAGCACCAAGATTGCTTCTTTAACTCTCTAAACCCAAAACCCATCTCCATCTTGCATCATTCAACATCATTTGAGCATGGGTCTTCTTCAACACACATGGTATGATTTGTTGAACACTAATCTCATCTAATTTTAGTGTTTTTACTTATCAATTTATCTCTTTTATCACACGTATGTTCTTTGAGTAATTTCTACATACATGATTGAGATTATGTGTTGATTTGGTTAATTTTTACATAGCTTAATTGATTAGGTCATTATTGCCTAAAAGCTATGCCATAAACATTCTTGTGTGATTTATTGATAACTAGGTTGATAGATTGTTTTTTAATCAACTAGTTAATCATTTGAATGTTTGTGAGTTTTTTGTGATAGCTTTGTATCTAGGATTGGTTATCCTTTACTTAGCTAAAGTTGTATGCCTTGACATATAGCTATTTTCATATCTAGCATTGATTTTATTGTCATCATATAATCCTAGGTAAGCATCTAGAGTACCCTAGCTCTATCTTGCATATTTGGATATCATTGCATATTCACTTAGGGTGTTGATCTCTTCGGAGAAGTAAGTCTTGTGTGATAGACCGGGATTAGGTTGTACACCGGGATTAGGTGGTCACATGAGCAAATTGGATTAGATCCACTTTTACAGGCCTGCGGGTAGTGGTAGCGGGATATTGGTTGGGATTAGGCCGTCAAACCGGGATTAGGTTGTTTACGCTATCACAATTAGTGGATTCGAAGTTCGAGTGTGGCGCACTTACCAGCCCATGGTTTTTCCCTGTTGAGGGTTTCCATGTAAATATCTTGTGTTATTTAATTTCCGCACTTTACACTTGATATTGTATTATTGACTAGTTTGGAGTATTTTCATAATATTGACTTAACGCGAAAATTGGGTAATATTGTTAAAATTTATTCACCAAACCCACCCCCCCCCCCCCCCCCCCCCCCCCCCCCCCCCCCCCGTCTAGATTAATATTAAAACACACCGTAATATATATTTTCACAATTTCATGTTACTCACCTTCAACTTTATCAATCACATTGGGATGCTTGTTACAACGTTTTCAATTTGTTAAAAGTCTTTCATAATGCTACAAAAAATTTATCTGGTGTTTATTATCCTATAACTCATTTATTTATTATTGAAAATCTTAATATTGCTGATGTATTTGCCCATTGTGAATCCGACATAGCAATAGAGGAAGCCGTTAATGCTATGAAGGTAAAATGGTTAGATTATTATAAGGAGTTTCCAAACATTTATTTGATTGCCATGGTTTTTGATCCATGTTGTAAATTAGATAGTTTGTCTTATTATCTAAATGGTTATTATGGCCACTAAGGTTTAAAAATTGAATATGATGTTGATGCGTATTGTGATAGAGTTAAGAAATTATTGTATGATTTATATGATGAATATGTTACAGTTTATGGATCATCACTGAACTTAGATGTTACACATACACAAACTGCATCTCAGCCTCTAACATCTTCCTCCGGATTTATGAATTTAGGGTATAGTCTGTTATCCGAAAAAACCAAAAAACCTAGATGTTCTTCTTCATCAAACACCGACAAGTATTCTGAGCTTGAATCTTATCTAAATGCTTCTTTTGAGTTTATAGAAGATATGCCAGGGAAAAAAATTTGATATCTTATAATGTTGATGTGTGTTGTGATAGAGTTAAGGTCATAGCATAATTATGGGGTCTTGAATTTTGATTCAAATGTGGGGTATTAGTGTCAAGGATGGGATCAGAATCCATGCCCTTTCGAAACATCGACTTCCAAGTAGGGATGCGTGTTTCCCCTTTGGGGCCCCATCCCCCACGGGCCCCCATGGGGTTTTGGGGGCAAATTTTGCCCCCAAATGGATTTGGGGGGTTGGGGTGTGGGCAAAATTTGCCCCCAGACATATTTTAGGGGAGGTGGTGGGGGTACCTCCCCCCAAACCCAAAACCTCATTGGGCTCCAAAAATAATATATACATATATATATTATTTATATATAAAAATTTTAACAATTAAAAAAATTATAAATTATAATATTAAATTATTAAAATTAATATGACTATTTTGTATTGTATTTTGGATTTTGTATTGTATTTTTATTATATTTTTATTACTTCTCGGATTAAAAATTTGAAATTTAGAATTGAAAAGAAAATGAAATGGGGGAAATGGGTTTTGGGGATGGGGGTGAGGGAACCTCACCCCCCACCCCCCCCACTGGTCCTCCCAAATGAATTTTGGGGAAGGTGGTGGGTGTGGGGATGGGGGTACCCTCCCCTGCCCCATTGGGCCCATGCCCATCCCTACTTCTAAGATGGAGAAGTTTTCAGGATTTGTACCACTGCTCCATTAATATTTCCACCTTCTTGATTGATGATCTGTTGTAAAGAAAATTTTAATTTCAGGTTTTGTCAGGATGTAATATAATTTTTGTAGGAGTACACTACATTAGAGCTGACCACGGTTTGGTTAAACCGTCGGTTTTGTCCGCGGTTTAACCGGAACCGGATTGGCCAAACCGGAACCGAAACCGCCGGTTTGGAAACCGATTGGAAACCGGTGGTTCCGGTTTCGGTTTGGGATTCCTCCAAACCGCCGGTTCCAAACCGCCCAAAACCGGCGGTTTAACCGCCGGTTTATTAAAAAAAAAAAAAAATCAACCAATCAAAAGTTGCCACGTGGCATTTTTTTTTTTTTTTTTGAAAAACCGCCCAAACCGCCAGTTTCGAAACTGAAACCGGAACCGGAACCGCCAAACCGGTTACAAACTGGTTTTTCCGGTTTCGATTTCGGTTTTGGGTCCCTCCCAAACCGAAACCGGCGGTTCTGAACCGAAACCGGAACCGGACCGGACCGGTGCCACCTCTACACTACATGTTAATATATTGGTTGATTAACAATGTTGTTGGAACAAACTAGTTTAATAACTTTATTTAATAAGTCATCCTAAACTCCTATAGTATTGAAGTTGGTCTTATGGTTTGATCCGGCACCTATAATATTGAAGTTTTAGATTCAAGTCATGTCTCTCCTCTTAAACCTGAGCTAATTATAATAATTAAAAAAAAAAAAAAAAAAAAAATTTTGCCTTTTTGACATATCAAATGGAATATTAAAGTTTATAGATAATATACTTATGTTTCTCAACAGTAAAATTCTCGAAATTAAGTTTGGAAGGACAAGTTTTTTCACCAATTAAAGCAAAAAGATATGAGAAAGTTTTCATATATCATAGAAAATGCCAAAAAAAAAAAATTTCCAAACATGTTTTAACTATGTAAACTGAACTATGTAAACTGATCAAGTGGCATGCATCACTTTCTCTCTTTTTTTTTTTAACAGCAAAACTTTATAGAAACCAAAAGCAGGCGAACCAAAACGCACAAAGGCGCGAAGGCATGCATCACTTTCGTGTTAATAAACAAAACTTGCTATATTCTCTCCTTTCAATGAAAAGCCTCTTTTCCTTCTAAAATCACTAGAGCAACTACCTTTTCATTTTAGTAAAAAAAGACATTAGTTTTATGTATCAGTGAATAAACTAAAAAAATTAGGTGACCACATTTACTTCAAAGTCCTAAAGCTAGCTAAAAGTCTTTCCACAATATAACGTTTCATTTATCATTTTGATGGGTGACAATTTTTGCTGTTTTTAGTCGGGTCAAGGGGTGGACACACCTTAAGGTCAAGTGGGACCCATGTCCTACCTTAAAATTAAAAATAAAAAAAATTGATTTTGTTTTTAATTAATTAATTATATATATATATACATATATTAAATAACTCAAATGAGAGAAAAACATCTCTTAGTAAAATTGATATTCTATCTCCTTTTTTGCATTAGTGGTAGGGGTTCAAATCCCAATATATACTACTTTTTCAAGGAAAATGAATATCTTATTTTACAAATTAAATTTTGTCATATAATTTTAATAATTTTTTTTATGCATTTTTAACTTTTCTAATTTCATTCTCAAATTTTCATCTTACTCAGAAACAAAACAATTTATTTTCTCTTTTCCGTTATTGTTAACTTATTAGCTACTTTCAATTTATGGTTACTTAATTCAATTTATTTTTTTTATGTTAAATTATCTATTATTATTTTGAACTTTTATTATTTCTAATAATTTTAGTTTCCAATCAATAAACCTTAAAATCTTCAATTTTAATTTATTATATTAAAATAGTCTGTCTATTATTATGATTCATTTTATTTTATCCTTAGTATTTTTCTTTATTTTGTATTTTTAATTTATTTCGAATTAATAAATCAATAATTTACCAATAATTAGAAGAATAAAAAGAAATCAAAAGCATGTCTAGTAATATTTATTAAGCAATTATTTTTGTATAAATTTAAAGTAAATTCATAATAAATATAAAACAAAATTTGTTATTATAAAATTAGATTTTAATTTATTATTTTAAAAAGAATAAATATTGTAATTTTATTGTTTATGTTATTTTTCTTGTTATTATTTAATTTTTAATATTGTGTTTCTTGTTTTTACTTTTATTTTTTTGAACATAAAATTATTTAGTTTATCTTGAGTAGGTGTTCTATTTGTTTTATTTTATATAAACTTCAGTATATCATCAATTTTTTTTTTATGTAAAACAACTCTTTTTTTTTTTTTTAAAGAAAACTCATTTTACTATGATCTTAGTCTTTAATACTTTTTTTATAATATAATTGTTATTTTGTTCAAGCACCCCACCTGGTTAAAATTCCTGGGTCCGCCACTGGTCGGGTCAAATTTAAGTTGATATTAATGCAAACTTTTGAGGCATTTTTTAAAATGAGAGATAAACATACACAACATGAATACAAACTTGGAAGTTTTTGATCGAGGGTAATCTTGTTTTCTCTTACATTCATGCTCGTTATTTTAATCAAGATCACAAACTGAGAACATGGTACATCTACTTTTCTATTTGGTCTAGTCTAAAATTTCATTATGCTCCTTTTATGCTTGAGTCTAGGTACGTGGTTGGTTGGTCGACATTCCAAATTTCGCTTTTGGACAGACATCTGGTTGTGATCGCCATTGTTTGATTTGATTAAGGATCATTTGTCGTTGTAGCCACCTCTAGAGTGTGTTGTGGGAGATATTTATTCAGATACGGGACAGTGGGATCTTCCTGCTTCCTTTCCCTCATCTCACTCGACTCTTGCTTTTGAGATTGAAAGGGTGGTGGTGAGCTCTAATCCAGACTCTCTTGTTTGGACTTATTCTTTGGATGGTGTTGTTTCTTGTATGGCTGATTATGCTTCTCTTTATGAGAATAGAAGCTTAGTCAATTTGGGAAAACAAATCTGGGTAATGTTTATCCCTTCTTCTCAGTTTGTCCTCACTTGGTGTTTGTTTCATGGGATGATCCTTTCTGGTGATGAATTGCGCGCCCGAGGTTTTTTACTTCCCATTGTCGATTTTGTTGTGCAGCGGAGGAAGATTTACGTCATCTCATTTTAGAGTGTCATTTTGTTTGTAGATTATGGGATGCGGTGTCCGCTGTGTTTGGTCGTAATATCAAGCTATATGATTCTCTTTTAGAGCTTTGGTAGAAGGCGATGACGGTCTCGTTTAGCAAGAAATTGAAAGCTCTCTAGCGGGCTTATATTATCACAGTCTTTTGGGTGGTGTGGTTTCTCTGAAATTAAGCCACTTTTGAGGGTTGCAAACTTGTTTTTGCATAGGCTCTTTCCTTAGTGTTGGAATACGCTCAAGTGTTTTAATATTTATCAATTAATTAATTGATAATTACTGTTACTGATATGGATTAAACTATCTGATAGTTTGAATTTTAATTATCAAAGATAATGATAATTATGTTAAAATTCAAACTGATCAGATAAAAGGTTAAAAAGATAAATATGATATTTGTAAGGATTCCCGTTATTGATTGGTTTATTTCGTGGACAAACCACATTTTAGGGTTTGAATTGTAAGGGTAGATTAGGAGTTTGAAGATCAAGCTCAAATGCCCTTTTCAAGACCTCATGGTGACAAGCACTCCAAAGGTATATCTCTAGTGCTTATTTTCTTATTGAAGAGATTTGGTTGCACACACTCACTAGTAATATTTGCATATGTATGCTTCACTTTTGTGTGCATTCTCTTCACATGTCACATTTCACACTAGCACTTTGATTGTTATATCTTGTTGTGTGTTTATGTGTCTTGTAATTCGTTTCCCGAATATGTTCGAAAACGTTCGCGCTTGCACAATAATATGCTTGGTTTTGTGCGAAGACTGCTCACGGAGAATGCCCTTGGCTTCTCCTTGGTTTCACCTCTTTTGGTGAATCGACGGTTACGATTGGCGGTCTGGCCGTCGAATCGAAATCGCCGATCAGACCTGATGCATTTAATAACTCGGGTCTGATTCTACGGCTAGATCGGCGATTACAAAACCGCAGAATGAAACCGCCGTTGCTCCCCTGTTTCTCTCGGGACCAATTCTGCGGTTATTATCTACGGCCTGGCCGCCGAATGAAACCGCCGATCGTGCGTTTTCAGGGGCAAACTTGTCTTTTCACATGCCCTGTTCTTGATGTCTATTTTATAACACTTTTTCTATTCTCTAACTTAGTTCTCTGACTCTAAAGAACCCTAAGCTTCAAAGAGAGATACTTGAGAGAAAATCAATCAAGAACTCATTTTTATACACTCAAAACCACATACATGTGCATCAAAGATCATCTAAGCATTTTCTAGCATAGTTAGTTTGCTTATTTGAATGAGTTTTGCTCAACACACATCCTTTGGTATGTTCTTCACTAATCTCATCTAAGTTTAGTGTTTTATTTATCAAAGAAATCTCTTATATTATTTGTATGCTCTTAGAATATATTCTAGATACAAATTAGAGATTGTTGTGTTGACATGATTGAGTGTTGTATTTTGATAGCAACATCTAGGTTATTTAATCTATGATTTGCTAAGCTTTATGACATGTCATTTAGCCCTGATATCTAGGATTGCATTTGTTGCCATCTAATCATCCTAGATAAGCATATAGAGTTGCCTAACTCTCATTGCATTTGTTAAGTATTATATATATTCACATAGGTTGTAATCTCTTCATTGAGAAGTAAGTCTTACGTGTAGCTTCCGGGATTAGGTTGCTTAGAACACAAGCAAATTGGATTAGGTTCACTTATACCGGGATTAGGCAGGTGTGTGATTATATACCGGGAGTAGGTTGTAATCATTTAACACATTTAGTGGATTCGAGGTTCGAGTGTGGCACACTATACAACCCGTGGTTTTTCCCGTGAGGGTTTCCACGTAAATATCAAGTGTCATTTATAATTCTGCACCTTATTACACTTGTTATTATTATTGACTAGATTGGGGTTTTTTTGTAATATTGACTATACGTGAAAATTGGGTAAATTCGTTAAAATCTATTAACCCCCCCCCCCCCCCCCCCCCTCCTCCTCCTCCTAGATTAATATTTAGAACACACTGAGTTATTTGTTTCAATTGGTATCAGAGCGGGTTCCTAGAAATACTTAGGTAATCTTTGCTCATTTTTGGTGTGTTTTGCATTGTGTGTGATTTTTGATTTATTCATACATTTTTGCATTCATTTCATTTGCATTCATCCGAACACTATGAGTGATATTGGGATGAGCAAAGAGAGAGCGTCAAGCATGAGGCCACAGTTGCTCGCCGGCGATAATTACTCCTCATGGAAGGGGAAGATGGAAGTGTATTTATGCCAAATTCATGATAGGGCATGGATGGCAGTTGAAGACAGATACGCTCCACCTATGATAACTCCTATTGGAAGAGCAGAAGATGTTCTCAAGCCTAAGGTGCAATGGAACGCGCAAGAGTTTGAAACATCTAAGTGGACTAGGAAGGCAATACATGCCATCCTTTGTGCCATGGATGAGAACCAATACAAGTTGGTTCAAATTACTAGGATCGCTAAAGAGGCATGGGAAATCCTAGAGACGGCTCATAAAGGAACCGAAGTGGTCAAGGATTCAAAACTACAAGTTCGCCAAACTAGTTTTGAAACCATTAGGATGGAAGAGCATGAGCACTTCAATTACTTCTAAGCAAAGTTGATGGACATTGTGAATCAAAGTTATTAACTTGGTGACCCGTATTCGGATAGGAGAATCAAGCAGAAGATTATGAGATCTCTCCCCGAAAGGTTCGAATCGAAAGTGACGGCTTTAGAAGAGAATGATGGGTACAAGGATATGAAGCCGAGTGAAGTCATTGGAAGACTTCTAGCCTATGAGTCTAGAAAGTCTATCACCTCACCTTCTAAGAAAAAAAAGAATATTGCTTTGAAGATTTCAGAGCATGTCAAGAAGGAGGTTGATGATGACTCGAACGAAGACATGTTTTTGTTGATGAGAAGATTCAAGAAATTTGTCAAGTTCGAGAAGAAGGATTTTGGCTCCAAAGGAAATGACCTTAAGAAGAAGGCCAAACTCAAGGATGATGAGCCAAAACAATCAAAAGGGGTTCAATGCTACGAATATGGAAGATTCGGGCACATCTCCTTTGAGTGTAGTAACTTGAAGGATAGAAGGAAAGGAAAGGCAATGGCCACCTCATTGAGTGAGGATGAAAGTGAAGAAGATCCTTCAAGTGAAGAAGAGTTTGCCACTAACTACACGGCATTTGGAGCCACCTGTGTTGAAGTTGAAGAAGATGGCAAAGTTGCTTTGACTAGTGATCCCATAGAAGAAATAGATGAAGAGGTAGCTCTAGAGGTGATTGGTGTAGCTACTCATTAGGATATGGCTCATACTTCATCAAGAGACAAATTTGATGATCTTGATGAATGAGATGACTCCATTGATGAGATGGAGAATTTAGGAAATGACTCCATTGGAGAGATGGAGAATGTAGGAGATGACTCAATTATTGAGAATTTGTCATCTCACTCCACAAATGGAAATGTGGAGAAAATGGATCGTGAAGACTACTTGAAAAGGGTTGAAAGCTATAGGATAATGAATGAGAATGAGATTCAACATTTGAAGGAAGAAAATCTTAAGCTTTCAACACAAGTAGACCGCTTGAGTAGAGAAGTGGTAAGATCCATGGTTGATGAAGACAAGCTAAGAGATAAGCTAGCTTTGTCTAAGAGGAATGAAGAGGGTTTGAAGAGAGAGCTTGAAGAAGCTAGAGCCACAATGGCTAAGATGTCTTCAAGCACCGAGAAGCTTGATCGTATGTTGGGAGTTGGAAAAAGGCCAAGTGACAAAAGAGGTATTGGCTACTTTGATGACAAGGAAGCTTCCTCCTTAAGCAATATAACCTTTGTCAAAGGCATGAACTTCAAGAAGTCTCCTCCTCCTCAACACCCTAGGAAAGAGATAGACCTAGGAGAGTGTTCAAGAAGTGCCCAAGTAAAGGTGGCACTAAATGGTCAAGCTCAAGCTCAACCTCAAAAGACTCCTCATGTTAACTTCCCTCAACCTAAGATCCACAAAGGGAAGACACCGATCATGCAAGCTCAACCGAGCAAGCAACATTGTCTTGGTCATCAACAATGATGGAGAGATCCAATTCAACAACCAAGACAACCACAACGACAATGGGAAGCACCAAAGCATGCACACGGGAATAGTATGATTCCTAACTTTATTCCCACTTGTCATTTGTGTGGTATTGATGGTCACATTAGACCAAGTTGCTTTTATTACATTAACATGTGTAGAGTTAAAAGCATGATCGAAAAGAAAAAGGCTAAAGCTAGAATGCATGTTTATATAAAGGAAGAAACTTATTTGCATGATCCTTTATCTTCTAAAGTTTTAGAACCTTTGACCCCTAGGAAGAAAAGTATATCACCTAGGTGGATAAGAAAAGATGAACCCACTTGCAACGAGACAAACATGTCTCACATAGGTTCAACCGAGTCCAATGGACTTGGTAGATCCATAGGACCTCATGACCTTCATTGATGAAGGGTGGTTTTTGACCCCATATGGGGAACTCAAGCAAAGAGAGTTTTTGCATACTTGATGCATGCAAAATATTTTAAAGATCTTATGCTTCTTTGTTGATTACTTGAGTAAGCTTGGTTGCACATATGTATATATGTTTTCTATTCAATAAGTGTGAACCATGCTTGTATTACAATCCATGTCATATTTATGTTCAAACATGCATTTTTGGACTAGGAAATCTACATAGGAAGTATGATTTGAATGACCTATAGTTATTTCCATGACATGATGATTCTTAAATTGACATGCTAATGACATATGAAAAGCATGAAATTCAAATGACATGCTAAAATGAAAAAGCATGAATTGATGATTGCATTCTTCTTAAATGCAAAACTTGTGTGAAAAAGCTTATGAGACTCAAATGAAAAAGGATCTTGTATCCATTCAAAGGATGTTCAATCCAAAAGTCTCTCTTTCTTTATTTGTTAAACATGGCTACTATCATACGGGTTTCATATCCGGAAAAATCAAAAAGGGTGCAAAGTCGCTCATGCCATGTTTCACTTATAAAGTTGGATATATTTGCTATTAAAATTGAAATCAATAAAATATCTATATCCTTACTTCTCTCATGACATTGGTGAAATTGGTTTGAATTCTTATTAGAAACCTTTGTCATTTGCTTTGTCAAATACCATTGTATTTTGGACTTGAATGCTACATGTCTTGTATGCAAAGCATTTTTGATTCACACATTTTAATCAAAATAAATCTACTTGTTTCTCTTCAATTAATTGATTAGCATAAAGTGGCTTATATGATTATGCAAATATCTTGTATGCTACTTTCTCTCTTTGCCTTAAGTGACCTTGTTGGGGACTACTTCTTTGCCTATATCATGACAAAAAGGGGGAGTAGAATGTGATGAGGGGAGATGCTAAATTGTAGTAGCAATTGTGCATATTGGGGAGAGTACATATTGAGGGGGAGTAACCCATTGAGGGGGAGCATTGCATACACATACATTGCATGATGTAGTGTTTAAAAGTTTAATATGCAAATGCTTGTTTTATTTTCACTTGATCAACTCACATACACTTGCTTTGGAAGTGTAATCTAACTGTTTTGAGCTAAAATTGTAGTAGCAATTGTTCATATTGGGGAGAGTACATATTGAGGGGGAGTAACCCGTTGAGGGGGAGCATTGCATACACATACATTGCATGATGTAGTGTTTAAAAGTTTAATATGCAAATGCTTGTTTTATTTTCACTTGATCAACTCACATACACTTGCTTTGGAAGTGTAATCTAATTGTTTTGAAGGTTTGGTAATTCTACAAGAAATTGAAAACTTGAAGTTTTATTTTCTTATCTCTTTGTAATGTAGAATATCCCATAGCTTCAATTATGTTGTGAGGATTAATGCGAGTGGTGGTTTTGTCATGAAATAGCCAAATGGGGAGATTGTAAGGATTCTCGTTATTGATTGGCTTATTTCGTGGACAAACCACATTTTGGGGTTTGAATTGTAAGGGTAGATTAGGAGTTTGAAGATCAAGCTCAAAGACCCTTTTCAAGACCTCATAGTGACAAGCACTCCAAAGGTATATCTCTAGTGCTTATTTTCTTATTGAAGAGATTTAGTTGCACACACTCACTAGTAATGTTTGCATATGTATGCTTCACTTTTGTGTGCATTCTCTTCACATGTTACATTTCACACTAGTACTTTCATTATTATATCTTGTTGTGTGTTTATGTGTCTTGTAATTCGTTTCCTGAATATGTTCGGAAACGTCCGCGCTTGCACGATAATATGCTTGGTTTTACGCGAAGACTACTCACGGAGAATGCCCTTGGCTTCTCCTTGGTTTCACCTCTTTTGGTGAATCGACGGTTACGATTGGCGGTCTGGCCGTTGAATCGAAACCGCCGATCAGACATGATGCATTTAATAACTCGGGTCTGATTCTACGGTTAGATCGGGGGTTACAAAACCGTAGAATGAAACCACCGTTGCTCCCCTGTTTCTCTCGGGACCAATTCTGCTATTATTATCTACGGCTTGACCGCTGAATGAAACCGCCGATCGTGCCTTTTCAGGGGCAAACTTGTCTTTTCACATGCCCTGTTCTTGATGTCTATTTTATCACACTTTCTCTATTCTCTAACTTAGTTCTCTAACTCTAAAGAACCCTAAGCTTCAAAGAGAGATACTTGAGAGAAAATCAATCAAGAACTCATTTTTATACACTCAAAACCACATACATGTGCATCAAAGATCATCTAAGCATTTTCTAGCATAGTTAGTTTGCTTATTTGAATGAGTTTTGCTCAACACACATCCTTTGGTATGTTCTTCACTAATCTCATCTAAGTTTAGTGTTTTATTTATCAAAGAAATCTCTTATATTATTTGTATGCTCTTAGAATATATTCTAGATACAAATTAGAGATTGTTGTGTTGACATAATTGAGTGTTGTATTTTGATAGCAACATCTAGGTTATTTAATCTATGATTTGCTAAGTTTTATGACATGTCATTTAGCCGTTGATATCTAAGATTGCATTTGTTGCCATCTAATCATCCTAGATAAGCATATAGAGTTGCCTAGCTCTCATTGCATTTGTTAAGTATTATATATATTCACATAGGTTGTAATCTCTTCATTGAGAAGTAAGTCTTGCGTGTAGCTTCCGGGATTAGATTGCTTAGAACACAAGCAAATTGAACTAGGTT
This sequence comes from Acer campestre, assembly GCA_954870605.1. Classification (NCBI taxonomy): domain Eukaryota; kingdom Viridiplantae; phylum Streptophyta; class Magnoliopsida; order Sapindales; family Sapindaceae; genus Acer; species Acer campestre. The sequence goes on from OX940805.1 coordinate 2,860,468, forward strand.
CACTTATACCGGGATTAGGTAGGTGTGTGATTATATACCGGGAGTAGGTTGTAATCGTTTAACACATTTAGTGGATTCGAGGTTCGAGTGTGGCGCACTATACAGCCCGTGGTTTTTCCCGTGAGGGTTTCCACGTAAATATCAAGTGTCATTTATAATTCCGTACCTTATTACACTTGTTATTATTATTGACTAGATTGGAGTTTTTTCGTAATATTGACTATACGCGAAAATTGGGTAAATTCGTTAAAATCTATTCACCCCCCTCTAGATTAATATTTAGAACACACCGAGTTATTTGTTTCAATATTAAATTTAAATATCATTTAAATTTGAATATCATATTTCATCCAGATAGGAGTTTGGACCCTATAAATAGCAATGTGTGATATTCATTCAATTCATCTCATTCTGAGTGTACTTTTACAGAGAGTTAAACACAGAGAGTTTTTTATTTCTCCTTTTGCCGGTCCTCTCCGAGTTACAGCAAATAGCACGGTAAGTCGAGTGTATTTTTCTAGTAATTATACATCGATCGTATGTAACAATCCCAGTATCTTTTCCGCTGCAATGATCTTTGATATCCAACATTGGTATCAGAGCAGTATTTTGGGATTGTTTGTACGTTTAATTTAATGTATATTATTTATTTTATGCATATTTAATATACATATATTCTCTAACTTCTGTTCTGCTATTACTATTAGGGTTCGTATGTGGATGAAATTCTTATGAGATTCGAAAAGTTATTTGGCCATCTGATCGTTTTTCTTTATTGTATTCTGGGTTATTTTCTTTGATAAACATTACATATTGTTTTGTTAAAGAAAACTAAACTGGGTGATTTTTTGACTGATCCAATTATTGCTTGTCATCGTGTACTATACTGATATTTTATTAAAATCAAATGGATTTTTATTGAGAAGCGTGCATCAATTTTTTGGTTTTTAGGAAAACGTGCCTCAACAAATTGACTTTGTGTTGGCAATTTGTGTGCACAGCTGCACTTAGTCTTTAAAAAAAAAAAAATTGGAAGAACTTGCCTTAATTCTTTGTGTTCGCAATCCGTGCATAACATATATATATATATATATATTAATATTATCTTTTAAAAACTAAAAAAAAATAAAAATTAAGAACTGCTGCAGATTTTGGCAACTGTGCACAGATTAAAGTGAATTGTATGCATCAGTTTATTTGTGTGCACAAAAATTTTTTGTTTGGAATATTGTGCCCAGATTTTTTTTTTTCAAAAATAACCGTGCACAGTTTTCTTTATTAATTGACTTGCACAGATTTTGTTTTGAAATATCAATTGGGCGTAAAAAAAAAAAATTGGAAAGAATGCAATTTTTTTTGCAATTTTTTTAGAAGGGAATTATGCGCAAAAGATATTTGATGCAGCATAGTTCTGAAAAAAAATATTTTGCAGTCTTCTTCTAGTGAGACGCGCACTAGGTCAGCACTCACTCTAAAAAAAAAAAAAAAAAAAAAAATTGGTTACGCACACAGTACACAAAGATTACATAGCCAGAATGCCAAATTATATATATATACATGTTTTTGGTCCCATTAATAGTTTTTCTCTATAAAATTATTCTTAAACTATATATATATATATATTAGATGGAAAATGATCAGATTTATTTCGCTCAAGAAGATCAAGAGAAAACTGATTTTTTAGAGAATTTAGGAGAATTTAAAATGAATTCAGAAATTTCTCTTCATGAAAATATTTGGTTATTTATGAAAAGAGCGGAAAAATTGTGGCCATTTCGAAATCTTACTATTTTTGAGTATTGGATCCCAATTGCGAAGCTATTGTTAGGATTATGTTCAATAGCAAGAGTGTAATGTTGTATTTGACAATCTTTTCATATTAATAAAGTGATTTCTGTTAGTTAACAAAATCTTATATAACATTTATTATGATAATTATCAAAGTAAATAATCATAAGGTCAAAAGACTATGAGAAAAGAAGAATTGTTCGTACATCTGGATATGTATGAGGTAGACATAATTATTTAGTTAGTCTTGAATAACGTTCACAACTTAAGTTAAAGGTTGGGCATCTTTATCTTGTTAAAGTTGTAGAATTCTTTTACTAGCATTTGAGTGGGATCAAATGTGTTGTGATGAGTCTAAAATTATCGAAGGGTCTTCGAGTAAAAGAATCTAGTGCACTGGGTGCATTGAACCGGATCATAATGAAATACTTTTTCTAGAACCGTCAATAGATAAAAGTCTTTTCATTATCAGGACAATCGGAGAGTCTATCTTAATCCTGAGATAAATGATGGACTTATGGTTGCAAGTGTTATCATTTGAGCTATCAATGAGTACGATTATATAGCATAGTCTATCCTCGATAGTTTGGTGGTATTCATTTGTTAATCGATAGAGGACTTCATTTATAGATATGGACATCGTGGCTCCATTTATTAAATGTGAGTAGAATATCATCATATGGATGCTTTGTGGTTTTGGATATGAAATCTTAACGTTGAGTTTTCAATAGTGTCTATTGGAAGATGACTTCTGGACAAGTCATAATATATATCCAAGTTCAAAGTGTGGTCATATGAGTAAATATGGTAACTTGGAGAGCTATAGGCGGTCTATGAGCTCTTGGCGATTACTGATATTCTTCACGAGGATTCACTATCTCCCATATGATTGTTTATGGTATGAATAAGCATTGTTAACTTATTTCATCTTTATTTAAGAGTGCAATTTTAGTTCTTTAGTGGAATGAACTAAAATTAATAGATTGAACCTAAGTGAATCATTTGTTGATTGTGATTGGGTTATGTCTATTGGAGCTTAAATTTAGATAGGCCCGCCAAGATCTCCAATCCGCACGGACTTGCATGAATCACTTGATATATTCTACCGGACTATTTGTGGGTCCATTTAGAATTGTATTTAATATATTAAGAATATAATTTGCACATTATTTAATTAATGGGCTGTTTAATTATATTAATATATTAATGAAAGACATGTGAGCTTATTTCTTTTAGTAAGAATGAGTTTAGTTTACATGTGGGCTTTTTATTAAAGTCCAAATGGATTAAATAAAATAAGAAAACAATATATAGGCCCAAGTCTCTTTTCATGGGCGGCAATGGGTAATAATAAGCCCATTATATTGTTTTGTTTTATTATTTAATTAAATATAAATTAATTAATATGTTAATTAATTATTTAATTAAGAATCAAATCTTTTTCTGATTAGGAAATATGTTTCCTAGTTGTATACTACTATTAGTAGTATATTAAAAGTAAAAGACTTTATTTGTTTAGTCAAATTAGGAAGTCTTTTATTTAGTCACAAATACACTAAATAGTTAGATTAGGGTTTGAATTCTAAAGAAGTCTTTGTATCCTATTTGGAAAAGGACTTTGGTGATCAACTTGTTGGACAAGGTAAGAATTCAAAAACCCTAAATAAACTAGGGAGGATTTTCGGCCACCCTAAAATATCTAGGGCAGAAAATTCGGTCACTATAAATATATAGTGAGAATTTTCGGCCAACCCTAGATTTCCTTTTAGAAGAATTTATTTTCTTTGGCAAAAAGGAAAAATAAAAATCCTACTCTTTTTACTAGTGAGAATTCGGCCAAAGTGTTTTGTGAGAGAAGAATTGTTCTAGCTTCGATAGTGTACTAGTGATCTTGACATCAAGAGATCTTGTACACACTTTCGAATTAGGTTTACGCGAATTTCAATCCTAGGATTGTGAATTCAAAAGTGACCGGAACATTCTTAGCAAACTTTTGGAGCTTATAGTGACTAACAAAATCAGAAAAAGTGTTTGTTCGTCCATTCTTAGGTTCACAATTCAAATAAGGGAGACCACGCTCCTAGGTGATTCACGTTCGTGATCGGCTTTGGAAGATCTAGCGGATTACCATCGACATTAGTCAATCAGATCACGCGACAAAGGTATTTCATCTTTTCGTATGTATGATTAATTAATTAAAGGGTTAAGGTTCAATATGGAAAATTTTTTAAAACATACTAAACTCTTTTTTAGTCTCACTTCCGCTGCGTGCACGTATATTTTTTCCCTACAGTTATTACTAAGAGCTCTTCCACAATAGTTGCGATACGTAGAGCCCATTATTCTTGAAAACATTAATGAAGGAAAAATTGATTTGCTTGATGATGTTATTCTTGAAATAGAAATAGCAGAGGAACACTGTGTTATGATAAACATGAAACATACTGCAGCTTTGAGTATTTTTTCGAACCTTCGTAGCGCAAGACACATGGGTCATTGCGCACGCAAAAAGGGACCATGGTTTGGAAAAGTGGCAGCTGCAAGGGTTAAGAAGTCAGAGAAATTATGCATTAAGTGTGATAGATGTTTCTACAAAAGGCATGATAGAACTAAGTTCAAAGTTCCTTATTTCAAGAATAGTTATTAGATTTACATTATGAACTCTTTGGTGTTTATTTAAATTTTCCTTTGAACTTATTGAATCATGCATGAATATTATTGATTAATAATAATATTTATTATATTTGTTTAGTGGGAGTTCTATGAATTGACTAGAACTGTTATAGTTGCGCAATATACACTAATATTATATACTAGTTTTTAATATTGGAATTAGATGATGATTAGAAGCCTCGACTGATTTTTGAATCTATTCCTAAATATTATTCTATTATATTTCTTAGTGTAAATGTTTGATGCAATAATAGAAATGTGAATTTGAAATATGCTAGCGCTATAAAAATACATCTTTTTTTTGTATAAATTACAGAAAATGTCTTCTGCTACTAAACACATTGTGGCCGAATTGAACAAAGGAGAGAAACTGAATGGTGACAATTATGACATTTGGCACTGCAAGGTTTAGTATATCCTTACGGAGCAAGAGGCTCTTGAAACAATAACCAACACCATGGTTGAACCTGCAGTAGGAACTACTGCTCAACGCAGAAGGGACTTGGAGGCTTACCAAGCCTGGAAAAGAAAAAACAGCATAGCTCGCATAACGTTGATAAGCAGTATGGCTGATGACCTGATGTGTGGTTTTGAGGAGTATGAGACTGCTCAAGCAATGTGGATTGCTCTGAAGGACAAGTTTGGTGGTACTTCAACCACTAAGCTTAGAAGGCTCACAATCAAGTTCGACACATATAGGAAGCGCCAAAATCATACAACGAGGCAGCACCTAAGAGAGATGTCAAACATGATGCGTGAATTGAAAAGCGTTGAGCATGTCCTGACTAATGAGCAATAGGTTCAAGCTGTTATCTGATCTCTCCCTGATAACTGGGAACATATGAAGATCAATATGACGCACAATGATAGCATCAAAACTTTTGATAACATCTCACGCCATCTAGAACTAGAAGCTGAGCGCCTAAAGGCTACTAAGGCTTCTGGCCAGCTTTATATAGCAACACCAGACTCGCGTAAAGCTTCGGGCCCAAAGCGCAATGGAGGAAAGAAACATTTCCAGAAGGGAAAAGGTCCTAGTGTCAACAATAAGAAAGTTGTGATCGGAAAACAGAAGAGAAGTAAGCATGTTGGAATTAAGAAAGATAAGGCTAAGGCAACTTGCTATAACTGTGGCAAACTGGGTCACTTTGCTCGTGAATGCACTGCGCCGAAAAAGGTAAAACTCAATTCCATAAACAAATATGCTTATATTTCTAGCACTAGTTTACTAACTGAATCTCGTCCTCTGTGGACTGTAGACTCAGGAGCAATAGACCATGTAGCTAGAGACCGGGGAGCATTTGTGGAATATCGTCGGATTCCATAAGGAACAAAGTGGATATATGTGGGAAACAACTCAAGAGTGGAAGTCAAGGGTATAGGCACGTGCAAACTAGAGTTTCGCAATGGCAAAACCCTCTATCTTCATGATGTGTTGTATGCACCAGAGATCCGACAAAACTTAGTCTCAGTTACTATTCTTCTTAGCCTAGATTATGCTTTAAATTTCCATGGGAATAATTTGAACATTTATTTGAATTCTCTTCAAATTGGAACTGGTTATTTGTTAAATGGTTTCATGGTTTTGGATATTGGTTTTAACAGTATTAATAATAGTTTTTCCTTTATATCTGCTTCTAATAATATCAATATTGTTGTTTAAACTTGGCATGCTAGACTAGGCCATATTGGGCAAGATAGAATGAGTAGATTGGCCAAAGAAGGTCTATTGGGCTCACTCACTAAAATAGAGATGCCTATTTGTGAGAATTGTTTAGCAGGAAAAACTACAAGGAAGCCATTTGGTAAAGGAACTCGAGCTGAAATTCCATTACAGCTGATTCATTCAGACATTTGTGGTCCAATGAATGTAAAAGTGAGGAAAGGAGCTTCCTACTTCATTACATTCATAGATGATTTCACACGTTTCGGTCATGTCTATTGGATTTCTTATAAATCTGAAGCATTGGATTACTTCAACATATTTATGAATTTAGTTGAAAATCAATTAGACAAGAAAATAAAAGTTTTGAGAACTGACCGAGGATGTGAATATCTTTCCAATCAATTCAAGGAATTGTGTAATGAGAAAGGTATAGAAAGGTAATTAACTATTCCTTACACTCCGCAACAAAATGGTGTAGCGGAAAGAAAGAATAGAACATTATTGGAAATGGTTAGGTCTATGATGGCGCAAGCAAATCTACCAGTATCATACTAGGGAGATGCTTTATTGACTGCGGCCTATATACTTAACCGTGTGCCTTCAAAATCAGTCATTTCCACCCCATATGAGTTATGGACAGGTAGAAAACCTGTTTTAACAAACCTAAGACCCTGGGGGTGTGCGGGTTACACTCATGACCTATCCAATCAATATGGAAAATTGGGTGCAAGAGGAAAAAAATGTATCTTTATTAGGTACTCTGAGCATTCCAAAGGATATACACTGATAGGTGAGAATTCTGATGGAAGTGTGACTGAGTTGGAATCATAAGATGTCAATTTCTTGGAAATGATTTTCCAGATTTTCCAAAAAGAGGTGAAGTTGATAAAGATGTTCGATTCTTTGAATTGGATGATCTTAACGATGATGTAAATCTAAACGCTCCAATTGAGGTATATACAAATTTACCTAGGACTTCTATCCCTAGTGGGAGTAACACAACTGTTGAACCAGCTTCTAGAGATTTACAAACTTGAAAGAGTAACCGTAGAGCTATCCCACGTCGTCGTTTTGAGATTGAGGGGGAAACATTTATGGTTGCTTCACATGACAGTGATGAACCTAAAAATGCAAATGAAGTTCCCAACTCACCTGCTAAGAAATTATGAATGAAAGCCATGGAAGAAGAGATGGAGTCGATGAAAAATAACCATGTCTGGGACTTGGTTGATTTACCGCCTGATCGTCGAGTTATTGTGAAATTCCCTTAAAGCAACAATGTTTTATACTTGGGGGGGGGGGGGGGGGGGGGGGGGGGGTGAATAGGTATAGTTCCAAATTCTTCCAATATTCAAAAAGTGTTGAATATAAGAATGAAATGAATACTTGAAATGACATAACAATTGTATAATATGAATCAATTCATGTAAGCATCAATATACAAAAGAATCAATACAAGTGAACATATGGAAGATAAAGAAATATAAAGCGAAAATGAGACACAATGTTTTTACGTAGTAAAACCTCAAAGAGAAAACATCCATGGGTTGAATCCACAACCACCGGCAAAGCAAATCCACTACACGAAAAGGACTTACACACTCAAAGCTATCAACATTATGGTATCCACTTCAAGCTATCAAATCCTAATCAACCCTCGGGCTAGTGACTCACAAAGCCTACTCTCTATCCAAGATATGTCCTACACATCTAGAGAGCAACTCCCTATCCAAGGCTCTCTAGCCTCTAGGAAGATTTCCTTGCTTAGCAATCTAGATCACTAGGATCCTAGTCAAGCTACCCAAGCTCAACCATCTGGAGTACACAACTCTTTGCTAAGACTTTTGCTTAGTTATCCGGATCCCCTTGATCCTAACTAAGGCTTCTTGCTTGACTATCCGGAAACCTTTCCTAGTCAAGTCTTCTTGCTCAAGACAAAGCTTCACTCACTTTGCAAGAGACTTCAACCTAATACAAGGCAATGATCTAGGTGATGCAAATGATGCAAATCACAAACAAATAAAGCAAGATGATCAATCAAGCTCTATGAACATGCTTAGAAATATTCTAGAATATGCTTTCAACACACAATCACAAAATCTATCTAGAAATCAAAGCATGTGAATCAATAAGAACAAGGTATGTATATTCAATATATCACACTAAAAACCTAGTTCTTAGATCATGAAATTAAACATAGAAAATGTCATAAAGCACATCACATATATAATTTCTAGAATCAATTTCAAGTTAAATCAAGTTTAGCAAATATATGTTCAAGAGAAATCACAAAGCTAAAACTCAATTACCAAATGATCAACCACCCCTAGAATATGTTCTAACATCATTCTAAATACAAATCATCTATCAAATTGAAAGATTAAAGTGCAGATTAAAAGATGAAGTGAGAAGAAGAAGTTTAACATACAATGATGAAACTTGGACTGAATAATAGCTTGCTGCGAACAATCATGAATTCAAATGACTATAAAAATACTTGAAGTTTGTAGCTCTCTTCAAGACCAATAATTTTAGCTTTTGGATCACTCAATTTCAAGTTCGTATGAGAGAGTTATGATCAAAATAAGGAAACAAAAATATTGAAGAAATCTGCAGAAATCATGTTTTTCCTTTTCTTCAAGTTGTTCAAAAATGGAGGGAAGGAGGAAGGCTTTAAAAGGATTTCAAGGAGAGATGCTTCAAGCGAATCAGAGGCAGCCATGTCACACTCCCATGTGGGGCACGTGTGGCCCACGGGACCAGAGGGCTGCTCTGGCCGTGGGTCCTATGGGCTCCACACATGGTGGCCAAGGCATGGCCTTTGGCCATGCAAGTCCCTCTACTCACCTCCTACGTTTTTCTACCGTATTCGGGCCTCCGAACTCTGAATTCGAATCCGTTTTTAGATTATGAACCATAACTCCCTCATGCACAATGATGACTATGAAACTTTGACAAAAGGTTGAGAATTCATCTCGGAAAATGGCGAAAGACGACTCAACGAATGAGAATGCAAAGTAGCATAACTACGTCGTATGGACTCGAAACGTAATGAATGAGTAACCGAAATGACCGAAACTCAATAAGGAATCAAATAAGATCATGTTCAAGTCCAAAACACAAGAAACACAAACAAATAAACACTATGCAACACAAGCATGCCATATCTAAGCGATAGTGAGAAAATATGTAATTCTACAAGATTGTCGACAATGAGATAAATGCATGTGCATACTAAATGTGTGTTAAAGTGTTATACCAAATGTTTGAATTATGATGCAGGGACACACATATATGAATTGTGTGTGTGTGCGCTAACGCCTTGCAAGAGGAAGAAGAATCTTGATACCTTAGCACCCAAGTATGCGATGTTCCCCTTGAAGATGAGATTTGCACAAGATGTTGCTTCTTCACCTTTGAGGCTTCTTTCTTCCAAGAATCACCTAAGCAACAACTAATACAAATAAAGAGAGTTTTGGAAAGGAATCAAGCCAACACAAATAAAGGATCTTACACATTCGAAACAAATGGGTTCTTCGTATCAAACGAAAGACAGATGGTATAATTGAGAGATACAAGGCACATCTAGTCACAAAAGGATATACTCTACAAGAGGGTATAGACTATGAAGAAACCTTTTCTCTTGTAGTAAAGTTTGCTTCAATACGCCTTATTCTGGTAGTCGTCGCACATATGGACCTAGAATTACATCAAATGGATGTAAAGACAGCATTTCTCAATGGAGAATTGGAGGAAGAAATTTACATGCTACAGCCTAAAAATTTTGTTTCAAAAGGTCAAGAGCGCAAAGTTTGCAAGCTCAAACGATCAATATATGGTTTGAAACAATCCTCCAGGCATTAATGTCGTATGGATTTGCAATGACTGAAGAAGACCATTGTGTCTATATAAAAAGGTCTGAAGGCAATTTTGTGATATTGTCATTATATATGGACGACATTTTGTTAGCTGAAAATGATAAGAGTTTTGTCATGACCATTAAAGAATGGTTATCTTCAAATTTTGAGATGAAAGATATGGACGAAACTGGCTATATTTTGGGAGTAAAGATTACAATAGATCGTTCAAAGAAACTTCTAGCTCTATCACAAGAGCCTTACATTAGAAAGATTCTAGAACGATTTAATATGGCTAATTGTAAGCCTATGGATACTCCTATCTCAAAAGGACAAAAACTCAGTCTCGAAATGTGCCCCAAGACTCCGGAAGAACAAGATAAAATGAGTAGAGTTCCTTACTCCAATGCCATTGGGAGTCTCATGTACGCAATGATGTGTACTAGGCCTGATATATGTTTTGCAGATGGGTTTGTGAGCAGATTTCAATCTAACCTTGGGTAGAAACATTGGAATGCGGTCAAAAGGATCTTAGCATATCTCAAGGGAACTGCAGACTATTCTTTATGCTACCAAGGAGGAGATTTATGCTTAGTCGGGTATACAGATTCTGATTGGGGAAGTGATCTAGATGAGCGAAAATCAACATCTGGGTATGTATTTTTGCTCGGTCGAGGCGCTATCTTATGGTGTAGCAAGAAACAGACATGTATTGCATTGTCTACGATGGAAGCTGAATTTGTGGCGTGTTCAGCAGCAGTACATGAGGGTGTTTGGCTCAAAAGATTCATTGAGGATCTAGAGATTGTTACCGGTGCTTCAAAACCAGTAACTATTTACTGTGATAATCAAGCAGCCATTGCTTACACAAAGGATTCAAAATATCACAGTAAATCCAAACATATAGAGACAAAATATAATTTTGTCAAAGATGTCATAGGAAAAAAGGAAGTGATTATTCAATACATATCTACGCATAAAGTGGTAGCCGATCCATTTACCAAAGTAGTGATTAGAGATGTTTACTCGTCACATGCTAAGTCTTTAGGGCTACGTAGATTGTAATCATGATGATTTGTTTGAATTTCACTAATTTATATGAATAAATCCTTTTTTCTTTGCTAGCATATATTTCACAAAATTGTTATTTAAATATGTCGTCAGGATGAGACCGACATTCTTACACATGCGGTTGCCTCAGATACTAAGATAGTATGCTGAGATGAGACACATACACACATATATATATATATAAGAGAATAAAGTAGAGACTGTATTCTCATGGAGATTATATATATGAATATGTCGCCTTGACCATGTCAAGATGAGGTTCTTATATATATATATAGATATATATATTTGAACCGATCATGATTCAAACCCACAATCATGAAACCGGATTAAGTTAGATGTGAGAACATAATTGGCGCCCAAGTAAGAAATGGCGAGTTTTATGAACTCAGGTTAGGCGCTGTAGAAGGTGACTGAACTCAAATCTGTACAGTGAATAGTTTAGACATTACATTTTTCATGAGAATGAAATTCATTGTAGCACGTGATTCATACCATGTGTGTTATGTGATCAAAAGGAAATTGAGAGAATGATCCCTGCTTCCTCATAGTGTAAGTTCCTTAAGGTTTTGATTAAGCCTCAAATAGTGTCCTTGTGACCATTGACTTTGATTCAAAGTGACAAAACAATGTTAGCTTATTTAGTGTGTTTTTCTATGGCTATGGTACTATTCGGTCTATGAAACACGACTAGGATAACAGTTGTTTTTGAAACTAAGATACAAGTGTTCAATGGGAAGATTTAATGTTTCTTCATTAATTTTTGGTATTCTTGTTGACCAATTGTATTGTCTATGATAGACAAGAATACAATTGTGAATACGTAAAAATTTGATATAGTCAAGCATGACTTCGTATACTGAGGGTTAAGTATGCTTGGACTGATGAATGAAAATTAAATCTAGGACACATATGAACAATACATTGCGTGCTCCAATATATTTGTAGAATATTGTTCATTGATCACACTGTGCGTTTGCTTGTATGAATGATCTGTGATTGGACCCAAAAGTTTGAGAAACATGACTCTGTAAAGTTTTCATTGCTCCACTTGCGCGAGTGGGAGATGTTGGAATACGCTCAAGTGTTTCAATATTTATCAATTAATTAATTGATAATTACTGTTACTGATATGGATTAAACTATCCGATAGTTTGAATTTTAACATAATTATCATTATCTTTGATATCTTTGATAATTAAAATTCAAACTGATCAGATAAAGGGTTAAAAAGATAAATATGATATTAAATTTAAATATCATTTAAATTTGAATATCAGATTTCATCTAGATAGGAGTCTGGACCCTATAAATAGCAATGTGTGTTATTCATTCAATTCATCCCATTCTGAGTGTACTTTTACAGAGAGTTAAACACAGAGAGTTTTTTATTTCTCCTTTTGTCGGTCCTCTCTTAGTTACAGTAAATAGCACGGTGAGTCGAGTGTATTTTTCTAGTAATTATACATCGATCGTGTGTAACAATCCCGGTATCTTTTCCGCTGTAATGATCTTTGATGTCCAACACTTAGTTTGGTGTTCTGTTCATGAGGCAAATTTTCTTCAGTTTGGCACGATGATGAATTCAATGGAAGAGCTTCTGACTCTTTAGCAGCTCCACATCTTTGGTCTTCATTCTAGAGTCTCATGCATTTTAGAGGTTATTTTGGCATCCTCCCCCATTTGTGTTCCCACCAGGTTAGCTTAAAGTTAACACGGACGGGGTTGCTTTTGGTATTCCTGGTCTTCCTAGTTATGTAGGAGTTTTTCATACTTGTAGAGGATTTGTTAAAGGTTGCTTTTCTATTCCTCTAAGTGTCTGTTTTACTTTTAAGGCTGAGTTGGTGGCTGTCGTCCATGCAATTGATTATGCTTGGACCTTTGGTTGGCATTAGTTATGGTTTTAGAGTGTGTAAGGACCTCTATTTTGTGATTGGCTTATTTCATGACATACCACATTGGGGATGATTGTGTAATGGGTAGCTTAGGTCATCTTGATGATTATCAAGGCAAGCTTCCAAGCATCCCGGTGACTTCAAGATCAAGAGCTTCAAAAGGTATATCACTTGACCTTGATTCTTGAAGAGATTAGGTGCACACACACACTTACATGCATCTTTATCTATCTTGCATTTGTTGCCATGCACGTGTGTTTCATTGATTCGTGCATCTATGTCTTTTAGCACACACTCACTTTCATTGCATTTATATGATTGCATTTGTGGTTCTCTTAATTGTGTGCTTATATGATTTATCATCACACTTATGCATTTTCATATATTGCATATCTTTTGTGTGTCACATGCTTGGTGATTTTTCATGATGTTGTTTGGTCATGTTTCGGGAAGCTCGAATCTGGAGCTGTTGCGCTATTGCACTTTGTTTACCCGAGACAAATGCGACTGGCTATCACTCAAGTGACACTCGAAATAGAACGAGGTCGGAGAGTAGCACAACGGAAAGTAAAGTTCGTTCCCAAGGAATCAAGTGACCGATTACCGAAATTGATTAGTGCATTTGCTATTCAAACAATCAATAATGATGGTAGTTCAAAACAAACAAAGTAAACTATCTTGATTTAAAGCTAATACTAAAGCAAAGAAATGAAAACTCAAAATAAAACACGAATGTGATAATGGAGAGAAATATGCTAGGACTTGACTACACCCCACCCTTAGATTGATTTTCTAGTTAGACTCGATTGTATAACCCCAAACGTACTCATGCAATTCATATACTCATACACCCTTATATTGACCCACAATCTTGGTCAAGTAGAGTGAGTCACACTCAAAACATACCCAAGCTTATCCTTCGATTACTCGGAATGTACGAATGAGTTCATTACAGACTTTGGTGTACTAAATGAGTCCTATACGCTAGCCTAAGTAGGTCTACTTTTCTAAGCATGCATAGGGGAGCATTTTATCGAACACGTGGCATGCGTCTCCGGTTAGTGCATAACATACCACAAAAGTCATTCAAGAGGAGATCAATCAATTGAAAAGCATTAAGAACATAAAAATACCCATACAAACAACAATCTTGCACATAAGGGATAAACAAGAATCAATTCATTTAAATGTATAGTCAAAGGTGGGGTTTCATCAAATCCTAGCACTATGAGTTTAGCTCATCATATTACAACTAGTAACCATACAATATATGTGAAATAAGAAGCACATGGCTACAATAAAGAATAAAAGAGAAAGAGTCTAGAAAAAACTATATGGAGAGCTTCTTCTTCTTTGGATCTTCTTCTCTTTCTATTCTTCTTCTTGCTCAAAAGGTGAAGTGATGATGGCTATGGAAAAGAGGTGGGATTGGTGTGTTTGGATCTTAGGGAAAGGTGGGATTTTAGTGGGTTTGTAAGGGATGGGTTGGTGATGTGTGTAGGAAAGAGCCAAGATGGGAACTTGCTGTAATAATTCGAGCTGGGGAGGTCCTCTTCTGAAATGACCTAGAAGGGATACTTATAGGAGGCCCAAAAATGACCAAAATGCCCTATGGAATAAGAAGGGACGCTCTGCCGCGGTTGCCATTTTCGCGGTTGGACAACCGCGGCAGATCCAAGATGTTTCTGTCGCGCCTTTGCCGCGGTCTACCAACCGCAGCACTTGGACCACCGCAGGCCTGAGAGGTTTCTGTCGCCCCTCTGCCGCTGCTGCCCGACCGCGGCACTTCATGAGCGGCAACTTTGGAGGATCTCTGTCTCCTCCTTGCCGCTTGTGCACCAACCGCGGCGCTCTGATCCAAGCCCCCAGACTTTCCATATTTGCGCTTTTTGCCCAAAGTTCTCCAGTTAGAGCCAAAACACCCCTGCTATCAGAAAAACCTACAAAAACCTCAAATGAAACATTAAAACCCCGGTTTTACCCGAGAAACATACACAAAAGGATACGGAAAGGGGGCTACATTTTGTGTAGAAATAAAGCAATCAAACACCCCCAAACCTATCTTTTGGTCGTCCTCGAGCAAAACCAAAACAAACAAACAAAAAGAAAAACAAAGGAAAGCAAAAACAAAAAGAAAACAAGAAAAACACATGATAAGTCTTTTAAACCCCTAGGCGATCCCTAGTAGGACGAGTGAAGTCTCGTGAGGGTTTATAGAACGACACCCACAAACGTCTTTCCTGCTGAGCCAACTATAGACAGAGATGCAATGATGGGCGAACCGAATTGAGACACATGCATGAAAAGACCCCTAAGAACAAGCTTTGGAAGTGCAAGCCAAGGTGCTACAACATGAGAGATTGCAATTCCATACTTCTTAGTGAACAAAGCTTCAAAAAGCATCGAACATAAGAGTCTCATGATAGCATTTCGCCTCGACTCTATACCTCTCCGGATCTCTCTCATTTTACCACTCAGAACCTAGGCTCACTCAACAAACATATGCGATTGGAAATTAAGCACAAGAATTTTCAAATTTTACACACATATGACAAATTTTGAAAAACCGCTAATGTTTAAATACAAATGGACCACAAGAACGGATTTGGACATTAAGAACAAGAGCAAACATCATTTGAAACCTTCATCAACAAGCATAAACTCCTCCTAAAGATCAATTAGGACTTCTCTAAAGTTCAAGTGGGGATGTGGTGAATTGGTGGTGGAGAGGCTAGGTGGGTACGGTATTATTGGCTAGCTATCGGTTATGCTTTAAACTTTTATTTAGGTGCTCATCACAATTAAAGCGCCTAGGCATGAATTATTTAATCAATTAACTTGTGCTAAACTTCAAGTTGCTTTATTTTTGCAACTTTTATACATTAGAGCATATAAGGCTTGGATTTTTTTTTTTTTTTTTTTTTTTTATATATATATATTTTTAAACAAAGCCTTAATCCTTGCACACTTTACACTTCTAGCCTAAGTACACGCTACTTTTACACTTTTGATTTTTCCTTGAGCTTCATTTTGATACGATAACAAGCCATAACCGTAGCACATGGGATGGTTTAGTGTTTATGGAAGATGTGGTGATGTGTTTGATATGGGAGGATATAGTGATGGGGTTTAGTGTGTAGGTCAACATAGATAGGACATTTAAGTACACACACAAGGCATGGGACGTGTTTGGGATATTTGTAGTGACTAAACACACATAGCCTACGTCATCTCTTTAGGTGCGAGTTAAGCACGCAAACAAAGGCGAAACAAAGATGATGCTCTATCAATGATGTTCTTTAAAGCCCAAAGTATGGAGCGAGGTCCTTTTATTTATGCTTAAAAATCTACAAGAAGAGTGTTTAAGATGAAACAATAAATTAAATCACACTCATAAGGACGCTATTTAGGCTCTGGCCTCACGCGGGTAGTCTCCACTAATGATCTAGACATCTTAAGCGCGATACCCAATTACTTAGACACTTTCGAGTCTGGTAGGGTGCGTGCAAGCAATGTGGTGTAGCTTTAACTAGCACCACCTTTGCCTAGACTCAGGGGCTCAACACATGCAAAAATTGCCTCAAAAGGCACAACCCTAAAGCATCTCATAAAGCAAGCTAATGCCCCAAAATTTTGGCTCGAAGCAAGAGAACGGACCAAACATACAATCATGCAACAACTGAAAAAAAATTCACAAAAACAAGCACACACAAAACAATCAAACAAAATTGGTCAAAGAATGGCCGCACCCCCAAACCTAAACGAAACATTGTCCCCAATGTTTGCACATAAGCGGATTGGACAATATAAGCTTAGAAGCGGGAGGGAGGCCAAACGCAACCCTAACAAGCACGCCGCAAATGATGAGGTCGTTTGTGTACTCAACAAAATAGTAAAAATGATAGTTTTTGGTTGATTCTTGAAAACTCTTTTAAAGCCACTTAATCCTTTAAAAATGTGATTAGATAGCAAAATAGTGAGCAAGTTCGTTCCACAGGGAATGGAGTGTTAATTAGATAAATTGACTAATCTTAAAACAATAAAACAAATCATAGAGTTGGATAAATGTGTGGTTTCTAAAGCCACCAATGCTAAACTACTCAAATGAAAATACACAAAAATGTTATGAAAAATAGAATACTCAACACCTTGATAAGAATAGTGATAAAATCAATTAATGAGAGAACTAGGGAATAGATCGATTAACACTTGGATGTGGGTAAGCTACTAGCATCATTAATGTACCAATCTCATTATGTTAACCACTTAGAGGCTTAGATTAGTGGGGTTGATATACCCACCACTAATCTATCCTATCCAATGGGTTCTTAATCACACAAAGGTTGTCAATCCACATGTGAATATATAACAAATTATTCCACTCAAGATAGCAATCAACAAGTGATATACAAGTCAATTATAATGAATGAAATCTAATTAAATTGAATGAATAGAACACATAAGAGATTCATTACAAGCTAGACTAAACCCACAACCAATTGTTCCTCAAATCTATCCCCTAGATTAGGGGTTTAGTTACACATAATTGCAATAAATGAAAAGAAGTAAATGATAAGGAAATAACCCTTGGGTCACCTTCTTTAAGCTCAATCCTTCTTCTCCTCTATGCTCCTAGATGCAAGGAATGGAGGTTGAGGAAATGTCTTGGAATGTGGGTGTTTTGGTGGAAAGTTACTAAGGATTTTGGTGGAGAAATGGTGGGATGAGGAATGACGTAGTGAAGTAATCAAGGTTTTGTGTTGAGGGTTGGATGGATTAGATGAGTTCAAGGAGAGAAATGGAGGATGATGAAAAATGTGCCATGGAAGATGATCTAGATCTGAAATTGAGTTCTCTGAATTTTTCTCTCTGATTTTCGATGGTTTGAAAGTGAAGAGACGCTCATATATATACTCACTCATGGACATGTACTGGTAACGACTTGATTCGCTGATGTGGAGCCTTGGTCGCTATTTGGTCGCTATGGCGACCATGGAGCGTAAAACGGTTAGATGAAAAGGTCGCTCTGAAAACCATCTTTCTCGCTCTTTGTCAAGTGGCGAACATGACCAAAATGTGTAGAGGTCGCTCTTTGTGCATCAAGGTCGCTCTGGCGACCATAAGTGGCGACCTTGGAAATGTGAAGAGGTCGCTCTTCGTGCATCAAGGTCGCTCTGGCGACCATAAGTGGCGACCTTGGAAAAGTGAAGAGGTCGCCCTTTGTGCATCAAGGTCGCTCTGGCGACCATAAGGGGCGACCATGCCTTGAGTTCACTAGGTCGCCACTTGCAAGGGAGGTCGCCAGAGCGACCCCAAGTGGCGACCACACCTGATTGTTTTTGTGACCTTCTGTCGCCATGGCGCTCAAGTGGCGCCCAAGTGGCGACCTTTTGATGCTTTTGGGAACTCTTCTGTCGCCATGGCGCTCAAGTGGCGACCTCTATTGCCCATGTGGCGAAAATGCTCTGTTCTTCTCATTTGTGAGACATTTTTGCACAAGTCCTCCACCTTTATCTCAATTGCTTCTGAAACCTAATAAAACCTGAAACACTCAATTTAACAACATTAAACACGGGGAAATGCCCGAGAATCAAGCAAAAAGAAACGGAAATGAGGGCCAAAATCATACCAATTTTGGCTTGATCAAATACCCCCAAACCAATCTTTTGCTAGTCCTCGAGCAAACATAATAACAAGCACACCCCCAAAAACATGCATAGAGATATTTCAAAGGTTTTTACTTCAAATGATCAATGTGCGAAGCCAAAATGAAGAGATTAAAACAGTTATGCCATGGTGAGGATTTAAACATGCAAGAGCGTGTATAGTTATGATCAAAAACGTGCCACCTTAGACATAATTGTACGCAATGCGATCTTACATTCAAAATGCCAAAGCTTCAAAGCAAAGGTGCTATTAGTTTAGAATGTAATTCGCTTTGATACTAAATCTCACCGGATTCTCTCTTCTTTTCTCCAAGACTCCTAGGTTCACTCAAATATGTGCATGTGCAATATGAGTTCATGTTATGGCAACAAATTGATTGCACATGCTAAACATTAAAACGCAATTTTCTGAAAAGTGATCTCATGAATGGAATTGCAAGCCATGAATTAGAAAGAACATGCATCAACCAAATTGTACAAAATGGACAATCCTAAAGATCATGAAGGTCTTTTCTTTGGTTGTAATGGGGCCTAAGGTCATGGTGAAACAAAGAATGGAAGAAATGGATATCAAGGGACCTAATGATTTCATTAAGGCATACATTCTAATTCTTTAAGTTCCACAAGATTCCCACATATGTTCACACTTCAAGGTGTCCAGGCTCACAATTACACATGTGTATGTTACTCCTATTTTCAACTTGAGTAGCTCAATTACTTCTCTTCCTTTTCTAGGCCCTTTGTGCCTAATTTCTTTATTCCTTTTTCTTTGCTTTTCTTTTCTTGCCAATTCTTTTCTTTTCATGCTCTTCATTTCTTTTCTTTCTTTTCTTTTCTTTTCTCATTCTTTACAAGCTTTTGTTTTCTTTTTCATTTTCAAACATTTCTTGCTTTGCAAGACTCCTACACACATTCACATGCCTTGGTACACACCTTATATTTATACATTCAAAATTTTACATTGAGTTCCTAAGCCTTAGCGAATCGTTTGGTCAAGGTAGGTCAAGTATTTTAAGGCTATAAGGTTCATGTAGATGTGGTTCATGAAAGAAATGCTTCAAATGTGTTTGGCTTCAAAGGGGCTTGGGAGCACACATATTCAAGTGGTTGGAAGTGTTTAGGCCAAAAAGGTTTTCACATGCATCGCCTAAAATCATTTCTAAAGATTCGTCCATTAAGCAAAATAAGGCATCCACAAGCAGACCATAATATTCTATGGCAAACAACATTTAGTGCAAATGAGACCAAAACATGCTTGTATGAGTGTTTAGAGTGAGTGTTTAAAGAGTGAATGTTTACAACTCAACGTATGCTTTTTAAAGGCTGTGTTTGTGATCCTCACGGGAATCTCCACTATTAATTCTTAGCCTTCAAGCAAATTTGATCATTCACTCAACATTAAGAGAAAAAGATTAACGCATTTTGTTCAATGACACCCTAAGTGGCATGGTGTTAATCTAAACCAAACACTCACAAACATGCACAATTCCTCACTACATCATGTAAAGAACAATCTCCACAAGCAAAGCATGCTTAAATATGGCAATATCGCAAAAATTTTTGAAAATTTTGGCACACAATTCTTTCGAAAACCAAGCATCATGGTGTTGCGCAAAAGCACCCCCAAACCTAAATTTGACATTGTCCTCAATGTTCAAAGGTGGAAAATAAACAACAAGCGCAACCCACTAAGTTTCAAGCAATAACCCAACAAGCATGAGCAAAACAAAATATCCCATCATCCGGCATATTGCCCTCCAAATATTCATACACAAAATTCCAACAACACATATAGCAAAGAAGCACAAATGTCCTAAATCCACTACCAAAATCCAATTCACACCCCTTATTCTATGTGGAAACAAAATAAAGGCAAAAATGAGAAATAAAGACTAAAGGAAAAGAAATGTGAATAAACATAAATCAACAAAAATATTCAACAAAATAATCCAAAAGTAAAAACATAAAACTAGCAATATCCCAACAAAATGATAGAAAATGCAAATGATGAAAAGATAACAACGAATCCTAGGAATGCTAGTAGGCCACTACTCTGAATCATCCTCCTCATCCTGCACTACTCTACCCTTCCCTTTCGGGTCCTTCCTTCTCTGCTCCCTAGCTAGTGCTGCTCTCCTAGACTGCTCCTCTCTCCATTTCCTCTGTGCTGCTGCCTCATCAATAGGAGGACCTCCCACATAACGGGGCCCCTGATCAGTCAAGGAACGGGCCATGGCCTCCTCCAACTGTGTTGCCTCCTCAACAGCAGACTGTGCAGTCTGAAATACAAAGTCAGGCTCCTCTGTGCCATGTCCTGAAGGTGCAGTGGGGGTAGGTGGAATCACTGTGGCAGGCTTCTTCGGTCTCCTGACATAAGGAGTGAGCCTAAGATCATGGCGGAGGTCTGTAAAGCCTGTGATCACTGTCTCACTCAAATCCTGAATAAGGCTTTCCAACCTCAGCTGCCTGTCCTCCAAGGCCTTCTGCCTTCCCTCAATATCAAGTTTATCAGCATGAAGGATATCAAAATCACCAGTCTGAGTCCTCCTAATGCGCTGTACACCATCTAGAATCCGAAGACCCAACGGCTGCCCATGATCATCACAAATAGGAGTCTCCTCCTCCTCATCATCATCGTCCTCATCAGGGACTATTCTCTCAAATTCTTCCCTAACACTGGTTTCGGCCTCTGAACTCCGCACTCTCCTACATTTTCCCCCAGTAGGCATCTCTCCACGCTTAATCATCAAACGTCTCCAGGTGGTCAAGTCCATATCTGATACGGGGGGCTTAAGTGTGTCCCCGGAGATATCCACACCCGCCAACTTGCAGGCTTCTGTGATCAAATAAGGGAAAGGGAGGATATCTGTCTCTGATTCATTCCTCCCAATCCGCTGAATCTCCATCTTTATGATAATCCCCACATCAATAGGCTGCCTCTCACTAATGCTATGTAGAATCCTGGCTGCCTCAAATGGAACAGTGGACCTGTGGGAAACCGGTCTCAGAGAAGAATGGAGGAAGATGTGCCAAAAGGCGTGCTCAATCTTCAAATTTGACTGCCTGAGAGGGAACCGCTTCGCCATCCATATGGTCATAGGAGTGATGGTCATCGTATTTGCAAATTCCACCAAATTCTTTACGTACAAAGGATTCGTGGTGATCCCTTCCACCATCCTCTCACGTAAACCTTCAATTTCCAACAAAGTTGTCCCAAAATAGATGTTAATGTCCGGTGCGTTTAAGTACACGGGAACCCCTCTCACAAGAATGGGACCACCTCTCATATACTCTCCCGGATTCATCCCCGCGTAAAACTCTCTCACCAAACCTTCACTGTAATATGGCGGAGTAGCCGCTAATCCTCCCCATCCCAAGTCATTCACTGTTGTTGGGACAGGGGTATCCCTCAAGCTCTCCAAATCAATTCCCCTCTCAGGCCACATTTTCTTCTCAGCAAAAGTTTCCATACGATCATCGAAATTTCTGTTTAGTGTGCAGTCGGGAATTACTCTCTTCCTAGGAGTGTTGGTCTTGCTACCCTTGCCCCCCTTGTTCGGCAACTTCATCTTCGGAGCCATTTTTCACCCCCAAATTCGGACTAACTTTCTGACAGAAATCCGGCAGCACAACGGCACTATAATAACACTCCGGCACTCACCAATGTGCACCACAATCACCCAAATCCACTTCAATATTGTCACAATCACTTCTATATGAACAAATCACACAAAAATCCAATCCTAAGCACTAATCACTTCAAATCAAACTCAAAACCACCCTTAGTAATTCTAGATGCAATGTAGGACGGATTTGATCAAAAGAATTGAGGAACTAGAGTGAATTCTTACCAAGTTTGGAGATTACGTGCGTGCCACGGTTTTGGAATTGAGAGAATTTGAGAAGAGAGGACTGTTGTGTGTGTGCGGCGTTATGTTTGAGCTGCATCCCTTATAAGTGAACGCCCTATGTCGCCACTTGTGTCCTCGGTCGCTCTGGCGACCAAATGGCGACCAAGAAGAAATTTCTTGTTTGCATGTGGTCGCCATTTGCACAAGTGAGGTCGCTCTGGCGACCAAATGGCGACCATACCTGATAACAAAGGTCGCCATTTGCACAAGTAAGGTCGCTCTGGCGACCAAATGGCGACCATACCTGATAACAAAGGTCGCCATTTGCAACATGTGGGTCGCCCTGGCGACCATGTAAGTGGCGACCTCTGAATTCTTCATGTAAGAGAGGTCGCCATTTGTGTGCAAAGAGCGACCAAATGGCGAACCTGACTTAAAATCCTCTTCTAAGTGCATTTCATCACCTGCAAAGAACAAAATCCACAATAAGCTCATACTTCAACTTCTAACAAGGATGGAGGGACAATTATTCAGAAAAACAAAATGAACAAAAGAAAAACACACAACAAGCAAAAATTAAACAAAAACATAATTATTCATGGCATGAAATGTAAAAAACCGAATATAAATCCAACTACCGCATCATACTATGCGAAATGGAATCATGATGCTCATCATCCAAGTCAATCATGTTATAACTCAATTTTTTCTTGACTACCCAAATTGGACCTCTAGACTCATCTCGGACTTGATTGACCAAATCCTTCCTAACCCAAATTTGCTTAACATGGTTAGATCTCCTTAGAGGCCTATTTTTATCATTATTGGCATGCTTCAAAAATTCAAAACATTTAGACTTTACATGACCCTTTCTATGACAAAAATAACAAGTTAAAGGATATGAAGGAAATTTTCCCTTTTTCATTGGAGATTTATGTCTTGAGGGACCGTTATTGGTGAGTTCCTTGATGGCTTGATCCATCCGATCTATCTCCACCAAAAAGTCGCACTCCTTTACCTTAGCAACTTTCAAGGACATCTCCTTCTTGCTCAATTCCTCCTTCAACTCCTCAAGTGCCTTGTTCTTGGCATCTACATTCATGAGAGTCTTCCTCATCTTTCTTAAGGATTCTTCCTCAAATTCTTCGGTGAGCCTAGCCAAATCTTCAAGTTCTTTCACCGTCACCTCATTCTCCATTGTGAGAGCCACGTTGACCTTCTTAAGCTTATGATTTTTCCTTGCTAAGTCATCAAGCTTCTTTTCCAAGGCATACTTCTCCGCCTTAAGAACTTCAACCTCAAGCATGAGCTCTTGGTTGGAATTCTTGAGCTCTTCTATTTCCGAGTCACCTATACTCTCCACTCCGGCCTCTTGGCTATCCTTTTCAAACAATTGCACCAAATCACACACCTTTCCACCCGTTAACCTTGGTGAATGCAACTCAACCACATAGCAACTCTCAATGCTTTTTAGGTCATCATTGCATATGGTTATATCGATCTCAAGTTCTTTCTCAAATGCATGCATACAAACTTTCTTCTTGCAAACATCAATCTTCATTTGAGCGGTAGCCATGAATGGTCTACCAAGGAGAACTTGCCACTCCCTAACATCATTTGACTTGTCACCAACGTCTAGAACCACGAAATCCGTTAGCACCATTACTCCTCCAATGACAATTGGGACATCCTTTAGTTCACCACATGATGAAAGTGAGGTTTGATCCGCTAGCATAAGCTTCTTCCCGGATGGCTTCAATCCTACCAAACCCAACCTTTCATAAGTAGAAAGGGGCATCATGCTCACACTTGCCCCTAAATCTAGTACTCCTTTAAGCACTCCACTATTTCCTATTGAAATGGGAATCACAAAGCTCCCCGGATCTCCCACTTTCTGGATGTATGCTTCTTCAAACAACAATGCCTCATCTCTAGCTCCATCTTTCTTGACAAAACTTCCTTCCTTAGCTTGCTCTGTGTGGCTTGGAAACTTCCCCTTTTCTTGCTTTTGAAGAGCCTCGGGGATTTGCCCCATTTGGGTCTCCAATTTCCCGAAGGATGCCTCTAAATTGCCAAACCTTTGGCCACTAGCTTGCATGAAGCTTGTCAAGGTGTTCTCAGCTCTTTGGAACCCTTGCATCATACCTCTCATCTCTTCATCAATATTTCGGCGAGGTTGATACGAGCTTGGTTGAGCATTGTTGTTGTTGTTCCATTGGTTTCCTCCCCATTGGTTTCCTCCTTGGGGAAACCCTCCTTGTGGGTATCCTCCTTGTGATTGGTTTTGCCGGTAGCCTCCTTGTGAGTTATTGCCTTGATTGTTCATTCCTTGTTGTTGACTTGGACGGTAACCCCCTTGTGAGCTACCTCCTTGATTGTACACCCCTTGTTGTTGATTTCCTTGTTGTTGGTTTCTTGGTGGTGGGTTTAGAATGTTGTTGTTGTTTGACCAAGAAAGATTTGGGTGGTTCCGCCATGGTTGAACATAGTTGTTTCCTTGACCTTGGAATCCCATAGCTTGAACTTCCTCGTGCTCTTGACCTTGACCTTGAAAAGTGTCCTCAAACCCTTCATTTTCATTAAATTGCCCGCTAGAGCTTCCTTCTTGTCTTCCTAGCAACTTAACTCCCGCTTTCTGCAACCCCAAACTTTCAATATGAGAAGTTAAGGTTTCCACCCTTTTGTTTATCCTTGAGATTTCAATTGCGGTTTCCGTGCTAGCATTCACATCAAACTTCCCACCTCGAATACTGTTGGCATTCCTTTGTTGAGAGTTTTGTGCCAACATCTCATAGATGTCGTAGATCTCCGAAGCGGTCTTGGTATCATAAGAACCTCCACAAGCGTTATCCACCAACACTTGGGAGAACCGAGTTAGACCCCCTTGGAAACAAGACACCTTGTATTCCTCAGTGAACATGTGAGGAGGGCATTGGGCCACAAGGCGTTGATACCTCTCCCATGATTCATGAAATAGCTCCCCCTCACTCTCATAAAAATCGGCTATCTTCACCTTCAACTCCTTTGCTTTCCTAGCCGGAAAGAATCTGTTGAAAAACACCTTGCAAATCTGGCCCCAACTCGTCAATGATCCCGGCCTAAGCCCCATGAGCCATGTCATAGCCGCATCCTTCATGCAATATTGGAAGCAACGCATTTGCAATTGTTCGCGTGTGAGCCGCATGATGGGGAAGGTCTCTATAATAGCACTATACTCCTTCATGAACTGGAGGCAGTCTTCATTCAGCTTCCCATGAAATGACGGCAATAAGTTGACGTGCATCGTCTTCAACTCATAACCCCTAGCCACCGGGTCTAGCACTATCGGTGATGGTTGGTTCCTGATATCCGGCAAGGCATACTCACCCATGGTCATCCTTTGACCCCGGTTGGTTTGAGTTTCTTCCGTCATCTCCTCTCTCAAAGGAGCTTCGTCTTCCCTACCATGTTGTTGTCCTTCGGTACTCATATCTTGACTTGGAATTGGTTCAAACTCTCTCACACGGCTAGTGCCTTCTAATGGGGGATGAACACCTCTACCTAGAGATCTCCTACCGTGCATAAAACTGAGCACCTGAAAGAGGAATAAATAAAGAGATACAAGGAAAGAAAAGAAAGTAAAAACAACACTATGAACAAATCAATAATCACAAAACAAAATTTTAAACTAACAATTCACAAAATACCAATAAAATGCGAAGAAAAGTCAATATATGTAATCAACGCTACCATTCCCCGGCAGCGGCGCCATTTTTGATGAGGTCGTTTGTGTACTCAACAAAATAGTAAAAATGATAGTTTTTGGTTGATTCTTGAAAACTCTTTTAAAGCCACTTAATCCTTTAAAAATGTGATTAGATAGCAAAATAGTGAGCAAGTTCGTTCCACAGGGAATGGAGTGTTAATTAGATAAATTGACTAATCTTTAAACAATAAAACAAATCATAGAGTTGGATAAATGTGTGGTTTCTAAAGCCACCAATGCTAAACTACTCAAATGAAATTACACAAAAATGTTATGAAAAATAGAATACTCAACACCTTGATAAGAATAGTGATAAAATCAATTAATGAGAGAACTAGGGAATAGATCGATTAACACTTGGATGTGGGTAAGCTACTAGCATCATTAATGTACCAATCTCATTATGTTAACCACTTAGAGGCTTAGATTAGTGGGGTTGATATACCCACCACTAATCTATCCTATCCAATGGGTTCTTAATCACACAAAGGTTGTCAATCCACATGTGAATATATAACAAATTATTCCACTCAAGATAGCAATCAACAAGTGATATACAAGTCAATTATAATGAATGAAATCTAATTAAATTGAATGAATAGAACACATAAGAGATTCATTACAAGCTAGACTAAACCCACAACCAATTGTTCCTCAAATATATCCCCTAGATTAGGGGTTTAGTTACACATAATTGCAATAAATGAAAAGAAGTAAATGATAAGGAAATAACCCTTGGGTCACCTTCTTTAAGCTCAATCCTTCTTCTCCTCTATGCTCCTAGATGCAAGGAATGGAGGTTGAGGAAATGTCTTGGAATGTGGGTGTTTTGGTGGAAAGTTACTAAGGATTTTGGTGGAGAAATGGTGGGATGAGGAATGATGTAGTGAAGTAATCAAGGTTTTGTGTTGAGGGTTGGATGGATTAGATGAGTTCAAGGAGAGAAATGGAGGATGATGAAAAATGTGCCATGGAAGATGATCTAGATCTGAAATTGAGTTCTCTGAATTTTTCTCTCTGATTTTCGATGGTTTGAAAGTGAAGAGACGCTCATATATATACTCACTCATGGACATGTACTGGTAACGACTTGATTCGCTGATGTGGAGCCTTGGTCGCTATTTGGTCGCTATGGCGACCATGGAGCGTAAAACGGTTAGATGAAAAGGTCGCTCTGAAAACCATATTTCTCGCTCTTTGTCAAGTGGCGAACATGACCAAAATGTGTAGAGGTCGCTCTTTGTGCATCAAGGTCGCTCTGGCGACCATAAGTGGCGACCTTGGAAATGTGAAGAGGTCGCTCTTCGTGCATCAAGGTCGCTCTGGCGACCATAAGTGGCGACCTTGGAAAAGTGAAGAGGTCGCCCTTTGTGCATCAAGGTCGCTCTGGCGACCATAAGGGGCGACCATGCCTTGAGTTCACTAGGTCGCCACTTGCAAGGGAGGTCGCCAGAGCGACCCCAAGTGGCGACCACACCTGATTGTTTTTGTGACCTTCTGTCGCCATGGCGCTCAAGTGGCGCCCAAGTGGCGACCTTTTGATGCTTTTGGGAACTCTTCTGTCGCCATGGCGCTCAAGTGGCGACCTCTATTGCCCATGTGGCGAAAATGCTCTGTTCTTCTCATTTGTGAGACATTTTTGCACAAGTCCTCCACCTTTATCTCAATTGCTTCTGAAACCTAATAAAACCTGAAACACTCAATTTAACAACATTAAACACGGGGAAATGCCCGAGAATCAAGCAAAAAGAAACGGAAATGAGGGCCAAAATCATACCAATTTTGGCTTGATCAGCAAACCTAAAAATTAGGCAAAATACAACGCCACACACTTAATCTAAGCAAGGAAAATAAATATCATAAAAAGATAACGCACGAAATAAAAGCATAAAAGCATAACTATTAACAACTAAAAGACAATGAAATATCCAAAAACAAAGCAAAATAACTGAACTATGTCAAAGTAAGCAAAAATATCTGAAAATAAGCAACTAAAAAGAAAACAAGCATGAAAAGTAAAAGGTGGTGGAATGCGGTGGAATGCGGCTATGAGGAACCCGACAACTTTCCTTTGCCCTTGCTCGTCCTCGCCTCTCTATCAGCATGCTCCTTCAGGGACCGCTCCATGGCCATGCGCATCTGAGCCTCCTCCTCTGAAATCACGGGACCACCGGTCGGACGGGGATGCTCTGGCGGGAAGGAATAGGCCTTCTTCTTCCTGGTGTACTGGGAGACGTGGAGGTCAGTCCTAAGCTCAGCAAAGTCCTGCATAAGCCCATCCTCCACCTCACTGATCAGGGCTCTAGTCCTGCCCTCTGAAGCTGCTATCTCCCTCAGTATGTCCTCCTTTATAGCTCTAACTTCCGCCATCTGCTTATCCCGTGCTGCAGCCCGTTCTTTCTTCTCAAGTCTCCTTGTGAGCTTCAGTGCTGACAGCATCCGCGACCACCTGCTCCTGCTCTCATCATCCTCTGAAAGCAAGGCACCGTCCCCTGGCTCTGACTCTAGCTCTGGCTCTGGCTCTGGCTCTGGCTCCTCAGCATCTGACTCAGACTGCTCTGCCCCTGACCCAGGACCTGAATCTACATCATCTCTTCGAGCTCTCTTGTGCCCCCCCAGGCCTCTGCAATCCCCTACTCGGGTAGAGGGAATACCACTGGTTGATCCCTATGTCCACGGGAGCCTCTCTCATCTCTTCTGCACTAAGGTCTACACCTGCCTGCAAGCAAAGCTGAGTGATCAGGCTCGGGAACCCCATGGCCTCCTTCTTGCTCTCATCCTTCCCGCACTTGTGGATCTCCATCTTGATGAGAGCACCAATGTCGATCGGCTCGTCATGGCGCAAGCAGTAGAAAATCTGAGCCACCTCATAGGCCACGGTAGTGCGGTGTCCACACGGCCTCAGGGAGTATGAAATGAACACGTGCCAAAAGGCCAGGTCAATGTGGATCTTCGACTGCTTCAGCGGGCTAGACCTGGTATGCCAAAACAGAAGTGGATAATCCGTCAGGGCGTTGGCTAGCTCCATATTCATCTTCATGAAGATGTCGTTTCTTGGCAACCCTCGATACATCCTCTCCCGGTCTTCAACTGACACCGCTGTCCTGTAGTACCTGTTGATGTCTGAGGTATTTACTCTAACCTTCTTGCCTCGTACCCACACTGCGCCGCCCAAAAGGTAGTTCCTCGGAACCATTCCGGCATAGAACTCCTCCACTATCCGCCTACAATATCTGGGAGGGTGCTGGACATATGTCTGCCATCCTCTCCTCTCAATCATACCTAGGATGGGCGTATCTCCCAACTCTGTGACGGTGATCCCCTTCTCTGGAATAATCTTCCTCTTCTCCCATTTAGCAAAAAGGGACGGGAAGTCCGGGTTCTGCACACACGGGGGGATTGCCTGACGTCTGCTTCCCCCGCCTCTACTAGGCCTCGAGGAAGCACCGGTGTCTTCTGCTGCATCAACCACTGCTGGAACTTTTGTTCTCGTCATTCGGACACTCAGAAAACCGTGCCGCTTCACAATACAAACCCAAATCCGGCAGTATTTTGGCGCTCAGTCAACAACCACTGGTAACCCGATACACCACGGGCACCCTCAAGCTGCAATCACCGCAAACCACACATAAAAACACAGAGAAAACACTTCTAAACCCTCCTTCCACACCAATCTCGCTCAAAACCACCCAAAATTCAGCCAATCTACCAATTTTCACGCAATAAACTCAATGTTTTTCTCAAATCATCAACACAAGCATCAACTTACTACCACTACTCAACCCATTCACCAATTCGGATCAACAACAATGTTCAGCCCCCCCATTCACCGAAAATAATCCCAAACTTCACCAAACCAACCCTAGACTCCAAAGAGAGGGAAAGAGAGGGGAAGGGAAATAATTCAAATCAAAGGAACAAGTGAAAGAAGGGGAACAATTACCAGTGCGAGGGCGTCCACGAGAGGGGAAGAGGCTACTCGGCTGAGAGAAATTTTGGAGTGGAGTGATGGAGCCCTAACTGAAGCAGGCCCTTTATACTCGTCAGAGTGCCGCGGTCCCGACTGCCCGGTTGGTAGACCGCAGCAGCTCAACCGCGGCACCAAAACGGCAGCGTTTGGCCCAAAACGGCGTCGCTTCACTAAGTGGGACTTGTTGCGGTTGCTCTCTCAAGCGGCACTCACGCGGCAGACTCGCGACAGAGATTCTTGGGAATTTCTGTCGCTTGACTGCCGCGGTTGAGTTCCTAGCGACAAGGGCGCTGCAACCATGCGGCAACCACGCGGCAGCCACGCGACAGAAACCCTTCAGGATCTCTGTCGCTTGACTGCCGCGGTTGTGCCACCGCGGCAGGTCAACCGCGGCAGGCCCTTCTTGGCTGCTGAAATTTTCACCATGGTCCACTGTGTAGGGAAAAATACCGTAGTACCCGCAGCGGAAGCGAGACTAAAAAAATAGTGTTGGGTAGCTTTTAAAATTTTTCCAATTATGAACCTTAAACCCTTTTGATTAATTAAATATATATAACAAAGTAATAAAATTTAATACCTCTTGTCGCGTGATCCGATTGACTTGCGTCGATGGTAATCCGCAAGATCTTCAATCCTAGCACGAACGTGGATCACCTAGGAGCGTGGTCTCCCTTCTCTTTGAATTGCAAACCTGTGATGGGATTAAACAAACTTTTCTTTCTTGATCGTTAGTCACAAAAACAATCAAAAGAAACCTAAGAT
The DNA here is from genome assembly GCA_954870605.1 of Acer campestre. Taxonomy (NCBI): domain Eukaryota; kingdom Viridiplantae; phylum Streptophyta; class Magnoliopsida; order Sapindales; family Sapindaceae; genus Acer; species Acer campestre. The sequence continues at coordinate 2,891,412 of OX940805.1, forward strand.
TATTCCGGTCACTTTTGAGTTCTCAATCTAATGATCGAAACTCGCGTGAACCTTAATCGATGTTGTATACACAAGCTTATCAATGATCAAGCAAGTAGTACACCATCAAAGAATAATCTATGTTCCTTTTTCCTTTTGTTTTTTTAGTTGAATAAAATCTCTATCTATGAGTTAAGAAGAAGAAGAAAAATAATTTTCTGCACTAAGCCTTAGGGCTGGCCGAAAATAATATATGTGCATATATATATGGCCCAAATTTTTCTCCTTTCTTTTTTAGCTTTAGGGTTGGCCGAATTCTCTTCCTTGATGCATTAGGGTTGTCGCAATTTCCAAAACAAGTTAACTAGTTTGAATTGCACCCTAATTCCTATTTAGAAAAGATTTCCCAAACCTAATCAAACTCATAAATCTTTTATTCTCATATTTGACTTAAAATAAAAAGACTTCCTGTTTGAATAAATAAAACTAATTATTTATTTCCTTGTCAAACAAGTCTTTCTATTTAATTATACTACTACCAATAGTATACCTTTAGGAAATATATTTCCTAATGAGAAAAGATTTGTATCTTAATTAAATAATTAATTAATGAATTAATTAATTCTTATTTAATTAAATAATGAAAACAAAATAATATTTTAGGTTATTATTTAACCTTGCCGCCCCATATTAGTAATGGGCCAAATATTATTTTTCCTATTTCATTTAATCCATAGGACTTTAATTAAAAAGCCCACATGTGAACTAGACCCAATCTTACTAAAAGAAACAAGCCCACATGTCATCCATTAATATATAAATATAATTGTGCAGCCCATTACATAAATAATGTGCAAATTATATTCTTAATATATTAAATTGCAATTCTAGATGGACCCTAAATTGGTCCGGTAGAATATATCAAGTGATCCATGCAAGTCCGTGTGGATTGGGGATCTTGGCGGGCTATCTAAATTTAAGCTCCAATAGACATAACCTAATCACAATCAACTAATGATTCACTTAGGTCCGATCCATTAATTTTAGCTCATTCCACTAAAGAGCTAAAATTGAACTCTTAAATAAAGACAGAAAAGGAAGATGCTTCCTCATTCATACCCTAGACAATCATATTGGAGATAGTGTATCCTCGTGATTAATATCAGTAATCGCCAAGAGTTCATAGACCGCCTATAACTCTCCAAGTTACCATATTTACTCATATGACCACATTTTGAACTTGGATATTTTGACTTGTCCAGAAGCCATGTTTTCAATAGACACTATTGAAAACTCAACGTTGAGATTTAATATCCAATTACCTCAAAACATCCATATGATGATATTATACTCTCATTTAATAAATGGAGCCACGATGTCCATATCTATAAATGAAGTCCTCTATTGATTAACAAATGAATATCACCAAACTATCGAGGATAGACTATGCGATATAATCGTACTCATTGATAGCTCAAATGATATCACCTGCAACCATAAGTCCATCATTTATCTCAGGATTAAGATAGACTCTCCGATTGTCCTGATAATGAAATTACTTTTATCTACTGACGGTTATAGATAAAGTATTTCATTGTGATCCTGTTCAATGCACCCAGTGCACTAGATCCTTTTGCTCGAAGACACTCCGATGATTTTAGACTCATCATATCTCATTTGATCCCACTCAAATGCTAGCAAAAGAATTCTACAACTTTAACAAGATAAAGGTGCCCAACCTTTAACTTAAGTTGTGAACGATATTCAAGACTAACTAAAGAATTGTGTCTACCACATACATATCCAGATGTATGAACAATTCTTCTTTTCTCATAGTCTTTAGACCTTATGATTATTTACTTTAACAATTATTAAACTATAAATGCTATAAGATTTGTTTAAACCAGAAATCACTTTATTAATATGAATAAGATTGTTAATTACACTATTACACTCTTGCTATTGAGCATAATCCTAACAATCTCCCACTTGCGCTATAGCAAATGTGTCATATCTCTCAAGCCCATATTCTCTAGGTGCCCATCGAAACTCTTCTGAGGTAGAGCCTTTGTGAAGGGATCTGCTAGATTTTCCGCTGACGCGATTTTGGTAATCGTCACGTCACCTCTTTGAACAATCTCCCTTAAAAGATTATATTTCCTTTCTATGTGTTTACCCCTATTGTGACTTCTTGGTTCTTTCGAATTAGCCACTGCTCCACTGTTGTCACAGTAGATAGTGATCTGCTTATTCGCACTAGGAACCACTTCCAAGTCAATCAAGAATTGGCAGAGCCAAACAGCCTCTTTGGCAGCCTCGCATGCAGCAACATACTCAGCTTCCATGGTGGAATCAGCAATACAAAATTGCTTGATACTCCTCCATATAACTGCTCCTCCTCCAATAGTAAACACAGCCCCTGATGTGGATTTTCTGGAGTCAGAATCTGATTGAAAATCAGAATCTGTATACCCAACGGGAATCAAATCCCCTCCAGAGTATACAAGCATATTATCTCTCGTTCTCTTGAGATACTTGAAAATATGCTTGACTGCCGTCCAGTGATCAGGACCAGGTTTCGATTGAAACCTGCTAACTATGCCAACAGCAAAACAAATATCTTGTCTAGTGCAGAGCATTGCATACATGAGACTTCCAACTGCAGAGGCATATGGAACTCTACTCATGAACTGCTCTTCATGCTCATTCTTAGGAACTTGTTCCTTAGAAAGCTTGATTCCATGTCTGAAAGGTAACATACCTTTCTTGGAATCCTGCATGGAAAACCTAGACAAGATTTTGTCTATGTATGAAGCTTGGGATAATGCAATCGTTCTATTCTTTCTATCCCTTATAACTTGGATACCTAGAATAAAACTTGCTTCTCCTAAGTCCTTCATATCAAATTGTTTTGCTAACCATTCTTTTACTGATGTCAATACACCTACATCGTTTCCGATGAGTAGTATATCATCAACATAAAGAATCAGGAAAACCAACTTGTCGCCCTTAATCCTCTTGTATACACAAGGTTCGTCAAGATTCTGAATAAATCCAAAACCTTTGACAGCTTGATCGAACCTTATGTTCCAGGATCTGGATGCTTGCTTTAATCCATATATGGATTTCTGCAACTTGCATACCTTGTCCATTTGGCCCTTTTCAATGAATCCCTTTGGTTGCATCATGTAGATGCTTTCGTCAAGACTTCCATTAAGGAAAGCTGTCTTGACATCCATTTGCCAAATCTCTAGATCTAAAGATGCTGAAATGGATAAGAGTATCCTAATGGATTTAAGCATGGCCACAGGAGAGAAGGTTTCCTCGTAATCGATACCTTCTTTCTGTGTATACCCTTTAGCTACCAATCTAGCTTTAAAGGTTTCCACCTTTCCATCCATACCTCTTTTCCTCTTGTATACCCACTTGCACCCAATGGGTTTTATCCCTTTAGGCAAGTCTACAAGGGACCAGACTTTGTTATTGAACATAGATTCAATCTCGGATTGCATTGCCTTTTGCCAATGGCGACTATCAACATCCTCCATAGCTTCCTTGTATGTATAGGGATCATCGTCGTCCGGGAGATTCTCTACAGATTCTCCCAGACCAATGTATCTTTCGGGTTGTGTTCTAACCCTCCCACTACGACGAGGAATGGTAGGTTGTCGATCTTGTGTTGGATCGGAACTTACAATTGGGTTAGGTTGTGTAACCTCTCGTGGAATTGTATCTCCTGACATCTCATTCAGGACAATTCTACTTTTAGGCACAAAATCATTCATATAGTCCTTATCCAGAAATTTAGCATTTGTCGAAACAAATACTTTAAGATCTGAAGGACTATAAAAATAATATCCTTTAGTTTCTTTCGGATACCCTACAAATATACATGTTTCTGAACGGGACTCCATCTTTTCTGTCTTTCCTTTTAACACGTGCGCAGGACATCCAAATATCCTTAAGTGTTGTAAACTAGGCTTGCGCCCAGTCCACAACTCATGCGGTGTTTGAGGAACAGACTTAGATGGTACTCGGTTTAGAATGTATATTGCAGTTTGTAAAGTATATCCCCAGAAAGAAATAGGAAGTGTTGAATAACTCAACATAGACCTAACCATATCCAAAAGAGTTCTATTTCTCCTTTCTGCTACCCCATTTTGTTGAGGTGTACCAGGTGCAGAAAACTGAGAAACTGTCCCATTTTCAATAAGATATTGCTGAAACTCCCCAGATAGATATTCTCCACCACGATCAGATCTCAAGATTTTTATGTGTTTCTCAAGCTGATTTTCCACTTCAGCTTTAAATGCTTTGAACATGTCAAAAGCATCCGACTTATGTCGCATGAGATACACATATCCAAATCTTGAGTAATCATCTGTGAAAGTGATGAAGTACTCATATCCACCTCTAGCTTGAATGCTCATAGGTCCACATACATCAGTGTGTATCAATCCTAAACATTCAGTGGCTCTGGCACCTTTGGCAGAGAACGTCCTTTTGGTCATTTTACCTTCCAAACAAGATTCACAAGTTGGTAGATCATCAACCTTTAAGTCACTCAAAGGTCCGTCACTTACCAATCTTTTAATCCTATTAAGGTTAATATGACCTAAGCGTAAATGCCAAAGGTAGGTTTCATCTTTTGATAATTTAACTCTTTTATGATCAGGTTCCGTTATTTCTGTGTCTAACGAGTGAGAGATATTTCTATGCAAGAAGTATAGACCGTTTTCCAATGTACCTTTGCAAATAACTTTGTCATTCTTACTAATAATAAAAACTTTATTAAAAGTAACCGAATATCCAAATTTATTCAAACAAGAAACTGAAATTAAATTCCTCTTGAATTGAGGTACATAATAAACGTCTATTAAATCTAAATGCCTTCTAGAATCCAAACAAACTCTAATATCTCCCACTGCACTTGCAGACACTAACGTTCCGTTGCCCAAGCGCAAATTGATCTCATTCTTATTCAGCCTTCTCCTTTCTTGGAACCCCTGCAAGGAATAACAAACATGATTAGTGGCTCCTGAGTCTATGATCCAAGAATCTGTAGAATCAGCCAAAAAACATGTTTCAAGATAATTCAAATTACCTTCTTCCTTCTTGTTCTGGGACTTTGGGCAATTTCTCTTCCAATGTCCCTTTTCACCACAAAGGAAGCATTTCCCTTTGATCTTGGTTACTTTCTTGGTGTCCTTCTTGGCAGGCCCAAGTTGCTTTTTCTTCTGTTGTTTCTTGACCTTTTGACGGGCCTTAACAGTAGCAACTTTACCAACCACATGAATCTCTTGACCTTTGCCTTTCACAAGGATCTTTTCAGCACTTTGAACATCTTGCATCAGGCTCTGTAAGGTGTATTCCTTTTTGTTCAAAGTGTAGTCCAATTTGAACTGATCAAAGGAATCTGACAATGAATTGACAACCATATCAATCTTTGTCTCACCATCTATCTCAGCGCCATGCAGTTCAGCAATGTTGAGATGTGCTATGACTTTCATCATGTGATCTTTCACAGCCTGTCCAGGTTTCATCCTAAGATTCATAAAAGTAGTCACTGCCTCTCTCTTAGTCGTCCTGGACTTCATAGCAAACATCTCCTCTAGAGACATCATTATATCAGCAGCAGACTCCATTCCTTCATGCTGCTGTTGCAACACGTCGGAGATAGTGGCCATAATATAACATTTGGCCATATCATCTGAAGTCTTCCACTGCTCATACTCATCTCTTTGCACAATGCTTGATTCAATTGTAGGAGCAGGTGGTTTAGGAGTGGTTAGAACAAACTTATGTTTTTCACTTTGCAGCAACAACCCAATTTTCCTTTTCCATGTTACATAGTTATCTCCAGTTAAGGTGTTATCTTTCAGGATGTTCATAAGTGATGGGGTCATGATTTCTGAATGAAAACAAAACATATATAAGTAAATAATCATTAAAAAGCACTTTTAAATATTTATCTTGAATTAAATGAATAACTCAATCATAAAATTCAACGGTGATCTAACACCCATAAATGTTACGCCTCCTTTGGGAGTTCGCACCATTTACTAGTTAGACTAGGTCCCACCTAATTGTTAACATAACAACCAGCGTTTTCGATTTTAGCCTTGCAATTTTACTGACAAGAACTCTTTGGAGGATATCAATAAAATTACATTGAGTGTGTCACCAAGATATCGACCCTCAATTTTCTCTAACGAAAATCCCTCCTTTGGGAGTAGATCTCGTTGAGTCCATTGTCTAGTCTATCCTTGTAAGGAAGTATATTGCTTAATTCCATTTATGGATGTCCCTTTGGGGAATTACCATAAAATAATTAAGCTCAACTAATCTTGGAAGCCATAGGTGTTACAAAAACACCTTCTCCCACTCAATTATTTAAGGCGTGTGATTAAATCCCATAGAATGATTTACCAAGTTATCTAGATGCCAATTTAGATACCTAAATCATTCAATGCATGTTCATACCAAAAGAGATATATGAGTGGCACTCCTATTCTATATGTCATGTTATCATACAACAACAAATATTGTAATATTTAAGCATAAATTAAATAGCAACAATTTTGGCCCATCCTAGAAAAACAAGTAAATTACATTTGATATAGGAATACAAGATCTTCGAGTGGCCCATCACCATAAGCCCATCCTCCGGCCTCCCTCCTCGGGACTTCACGGCCCACCACCTCTCAAAGGGGCTGCCATGCGCAGCCCATAAGGCTTTGCATGGCTGCCATGCGCAGACCACCAAGCTTTGGGCTTGCATTGTGCGGCCCAATCCACTCCTAGGGTGCGCACGGTGCTCGTTCTCGGTTCCGGTTTGCTTCACGTCTTCAATTCTTCAACACCCAAATATATTACAGCGATATAAAATAATAAATACTGCAGTATTCCTTTTTTTTTTTTTTTAATCACTGCAGTATTTTTACATAAAAAAAAAACTGCACTTAAAAAAAAATAAAAAAAAAACTGCAGTAGTATTAAAAAAAAAAAATACTGCACATATATAAAAAAAAATAAAACCTAGCAACTACCAAGAAGGAATTATGGCGATGATAGACCACCCTTCTTGTTACAATTCCATAACAAAAATACATTGAAAATCTAGGACCAAAATCGAGCAATAACAATCCACATAAAAACATATATAAATCCATACATCACATGTAATTATATATGCGAATACCTAGAGTGCCATCTCTTTCTAAAACATGCATAATCACAATAAAAAGAAATCGATCCACGTATATATACGTTAATTAATTAAAAGGGTTCAACCTAGGCTCTGATACCAATTGTAGGGAAAAATACCGTAGTACCCGCAGCGGAAGCGAGACTAAAAAAATAGTGTTGGGTAGCTTTTAAAATTTTTCCAATTATGAACCTTAAACCCTTTTGATTAATTAAATATATATAACAAAGTAATAAAATTTAATACCTCTTGTCGCGTGATCCGATTGACTTGCGTCGATGGTAATCCGCAAGATCTTCAATCCTAGCACGAACGTGGATCACCTAGGAGCGTGGTCTCCCTTCTCTTTGAATTGCAAACCTGTGATGGGATTAAACAAACTTTTCTTTCTTGATCGTTAGTCACAAAAACAATCAAAAGAAACCTAAGATTATTCCGGTCACTTTTGAGTTCTCAATCTAATGATCGAAACTCGCGTGAACCTTAATCGATGTTGTATACACAAGCTTATCAATGATCAAGCAAGTAGTACACCATCAAAGAATAATCTATGTTCCTTTTTCCTTTTGTTTTTTTAGTTGAATAAAATCTCTATCTATGAGTTAAGAAGAAGAAGAAAAATAATTTTCTGCACTAAGCCTTAGGGCTGGCCGAAAATAATATATGTGCATATATATATGGCCCAAATTTTTCTCCTTTCTTTTTTAGCTTTAGGGTTGGCCGAATTCTCTTCCTTGATGCATTAGGGTTGTCGCAATTTCCAAAACAAGTTAACTAGTTTGAATTGCACCCTAATTCCTATTTAGAAAAGATTTCCCAAACCTAATCAAACTCATAAATCTTTTATTCTCATATTTGACTTAAAATAAAAAGACTTCCTGTTTGAATAAATAAAACTAATTATTTATTTCCTTGTCAAACAAGTCTTTCTATTTAATTATACTACTACCAATAGTATACCTTTAGGAAATATATTTCCTAATGAGAAAAGATTTGTATCTTAATTAAATAATTAATTAATGAATTAATTAATTCTTATTTAATTAAATAATGAAAACAAAATAATATTTTAGGTTATTATTTAACCTTGCCGCCCCATATTAGTAATGGGCCAAATATTATTTTTCCTATTTCATTTAATCCATAGGACTTTAATTAAAAAGCCCACATGTGAACTAGACCCAATCTTACTAAAAGAAACAAGCCCACATGTCATCCATTAATATATAAATATAATTGTGCAGCCCATTACATAAATAATGTGCAAATTATATTCTTAATATATTAAATTGCAATTCTAGATGGACCCTAAATTGGTCCGGTAGAATATATCAAGTGATCCATGCAAGTCCGTGTGGATTGGGGATCTTGGCGGGCTATCTAAATTTAAGCTCCAATAGACATAACCTAATCACAATCAACTAATGATTCACTTAGGTCCGATCCATTAATTTTAGCTCATTCCACTAAAGAGCTAAAATTGAACTCTTAAATAAAGACAGAAAAGGAAGATGCTTCCTCATTCATACCCTAGACAATCATATTGGAGATAGTGTATCCTCGTGATTAATATCAGTAATCGCCAAGAGTTCATAGACCGCCTATAACTCTCCAAGTTACCATATTTACTCATATGACCACATTTTGAACTTGGATATTTTGACTTGTCCAGAAGCCATGTTTTCAATAGACACTATTGAAAACTCAACGTTGAGATTTAATATCCAATTACCTCAAAACATCCATATGATGATATTATACTCTCATTTAATAAATGGAGCCACGATGTCCATATCTATAAATGAAGTCCTCTATCGATTAACAAATGAATATCACCAAACTATCGAGGATAGACTATGCGATATAATCGTACTCATTGATAGCTCAAATGATATCACCTGAAACCATAAGTCCATCATTTATCTCAGGATTAAGATAGACTCTCCGATTGTCCTGATAATGAAATTACTTTTATCTACTGACGGTTATAGATAAAGTATTTCATTGTGATCCTGTTCAATGCACCCAGTGCACTAGATCCTTTTGCTCGAAGACACTCCGATGATTTTAGACTCATCATATCTCATTTGATCCCACTCAAATGCTAGCAAAAGAATTCTACAACTTTAACAAGATAAAGGTGTCCAACCTTTAACTTAAGTTGTGAACGATATTCAAGACTAACTAAAGAATTGTGTCTACCACATACATATCCAGATGTATGAACAATTCTTCTTTTCTCATAGTCTTTAGACCTTATGATTATTTACTTTAACAATTATTAAACTATAAATGCTATAAAATTTGTTTAAACCAGAAATCACTTTATTAATATGAATAAGATTGTTAATTACACTATTACACTCTTGCTATTGAGCATAATCCTAACACACTGCAATTCAACACACTAACACACCACATCAAACATATCTGAACTATCAAAATAAGTGCAAGGAAGGCGAAGAAACTAAAATAAAACAAAGCAAAATTCGAAAACTAAACTAAACTAATATGTACAAGATGGTACCTCCCTTTTGCTTGCTTGCTTATGGTGGTTCTTGGAACCGGACCACCTCATTGAGCTTTTGATCCTCAAGCTCCCAAAAGATTTTAAGCCGCTGGCCATTCACCTTGAATCTGTCCATCTTGTCGTTTTCAATCTCTACCGCTCCATGAGGGAATATTTCGGTGATTGTGTACGGATCCATCCATCGGCTTTTTAGCTTGCCCGGGAAAAGCTTCAATCTAGAGTTGAAAAGAAGCACCTTTTGACCCACTCTCAACTCCTTTGCTTCTATTCTCTTGTCATGCCACCTCTTGGTCTTTTCTTTAAAGATTCTTGAGTTCTCGTAAGACTCAAGCCGAAGCTCCTCTAGCTCACTCAATTGGAGGCACCTCTTTTCCCCGGCCTCCTTCATGCTTATGTTGAGGAGCTTAATTGCCCACCATGCTTTGTGTTCAATCTCAAATGGCAAGTGACATGCTTTTCCATACACAAGTCGGAAAGGGGACATTCCAATAGGAGTTTTGTAGGCCGTTCTATAAGCCCACAAGGCATCTTCCAACTTCTTTGCCCAATCCTTCCTCCTAATCCCAACGGTTTTCTCCAAGATGCTTTTGATTTCTCTATTCGAGACTTCAGCTTGACCGTTGGCTTGTGGATGATAAGGAGTAGTGACTTTGTGCTTCACCCCGTATTTCTTCAATAATGCCTCAAACCTCTTGTTACAAAAGTGAGAACCTCCATCACTCACTATCGCTCGAGGTGTGCCAAACCGGGTGAAGATGCTCCCCTTCAAGAACTTTGTCACCTTCTTGCCCTCACATGTTGGAGTGGCTATGGCTTCAATCCATTTAGAAACGTAGTCCACGGCAACTAGAATGTATTTCTTCCCAAAAGATGTTGGGAATGGTCCCATGAAGTCTATGCCCCAAACATCAAAGAGTTCCACTTCCAACATGATATTCATCGGCATCTCATCTCTCTTTGTTATGTTTCGGTTCTTTGACACCGGTCACATGCCTCTACAAAGCTCCGTGATCCCTTGAATAAAGACGGCCACCAAAAGCCCGATTGAAGGACTTTCCTAGCCGTTCGGGAAGCACCGAAATGACCCCCACACTCCTTGGAGTGGCAATGCCCCAAAATCTCAAGCATTTCCTCTTCGGGGACACACATTCGAATCACTCCATCTCCACATGTTCTAAATAGGAGCGGCTCATCCCAAAAGTAATACTTCAATTCGGCGAAGAATTTTCTCTTTTGATGCACATTTAGCTCTAGGGGCACTATGTTACTAGCAAGGAAGTTCACCACATCCGCAAACCATGGCATTAGCAAGCTTTGCAACTCAAAAAGTTGCTCATCCAGGAACTCTTCCTTAATGGGCTCTTCCACCCACGTTTCTTTGTCATCTCTCTCAAGCCTTGAAAGGTGGTCCTCTACCACGTTTTCGGTCCCCTTCTTGTCTCGAATCTCAAGGTTGAACTCTTGGAGGAGTAGCACCCATCGTATGAGCCTTGGCTTAGCATCCTTCTTGGCTAGGAGGTACTTTATGGCCGCATGGTCCGTGTAGACAATTACCTTGGATCCCACCAAGTACGATCTAAACTTGTCAAAGGCATACACAATAGCCAACAATTCTTTTTTGGTGGTTGCATAGTTGACTTGTGCTTCATTTAGTGTATGACTTGCATAGTAGATAACATGTTGGCGCTTCTCTTCTCTTTGACCCAAAACGGCGCCCACCGCATAGTCACTAGCGTCACACATCAACTCAAATGGGAGGTCCCAATTCGGGGCCCTCATGATTGGAGCCGAAATAAGCTCTTTCTTCAAAAGTTCAAACGCCTCTAAGCATGCTTCATCAAACACAAATGGCACGTCTTTCATCAAAAGGGAGCACAATGGCTTTGTAATCTTCGAAAAGTCCTTGATGAATCTTCTATAAAACCCGGCGTGCCCCAAAAAACTCCGGATACCCTTCACTGAAGTTGGTGGTGGCAACTTTTCTATCACCTCTATTTTTACTTTGTCCACTTCAATCCCTTCAGAGGATATCCTATGACCCAACACGATTCCTTCCCTCACCATAAAATGGCACTTCTCCCAATTGAGTATGAGGTTAGTCTCCTCACATCTTTCTAGCACCTTCCCCAAGTTCTCTAGGCACCCATGGAATGATGACCCAAAAACGGAGAAATCATCCATGAAGATCTCAATGTACCTCTCCACCATGTCAGAAAAGATGGCCATCACACATCTTTGGAATGTCGCCGGAGCGTTACAAAGTCCAAAGGGCATTCTTCGGTAGGCAAACGTCCCATATGGACATGTGAACGTCGTCTTTTCTTGATCTTCAGGGTCTATTGGGATTTGGTTATAACCAGAGTATCCGTCTAAGAAACAATAGTACTCATGCCCCGCTAGCCTTTCCAACATTTGGTCAATGAAGGGTAAGGGGAAGTGATCTTTCTGTGTCGCCGTGTTGAGTTTTCTGTAATCAATACACACCCTCCAACCTGTGACGGTCCGTGTCGGGATGAGTTCATTGTGCTCATTTGGTACCACTATGATACCTCTTTTCTTAGGCACTACCTGTACTGGACTAACCCATGGACTATCGGATATTGGGTATATGATACCCGTATCTAGAAGCTTTAGGATCTCGGCTCTAACTACCTCTTGCATGTTCGGGTTCAATCTTCTTTGGTGCTCCACTGTTGGTTTAAACTCTTCCTCCATCAAAATTTTGTGCATACAAATCGAAGGGCTCAACCTCTTAATATCGAAGATAGACCAACCAATGGCTTTCTTGTGGCTTCTTAGCACCCTCAAAAGTTTCTCTTCTTCAATTGATGACAAGGAGGCCGAAATGATCACCGGAAGTGATAGTGACTCACCAAGGAAAGCATACCTCAAGTGCTCCGGTAATTGCTTCAACTCAAGCTTTGGAGGCTTTTCAATAGATGGGGGTAGCATAGGCTTCCCTTCTCCTAGCTCCTCAAACCTCCTTCTTTCTCTAAACTTCTTCACGGGTTGGGAATTCAAATGTAGAGCATATTCCGCAACATTCTCATCTTCATCCTTCTCATTGGCACTATGAACTAAACAAGCCTCCAAGGGTTCCTTGGGAATTTCTCTTCTAACAAAGTCTTGAACCAATGGATCAACAATCTCAATCATCAAACATCTATCTACTCCCATTGGTCTCCGGGCCGCCTTTTTCATGTCAAACACCACATTTTCATCTCCAACGCTCAAGGTCATCTTATCTTCCTTCACATCTATCAAAGCCCCGGCCGTCTTCAAGAAAGGCCTACCTAAAAGCAAAGGTATTTCCACATCCTCTTCCATTTCTAGAATCACAAAGTCTACCGGGAAGTACAAATTCTCTACTTTCACCAAGACATCTTCCATGACCCCCTTTGGGTATTTGATTGACCTATCGGCTAGTTGTAGAGTGACATGAGTAGGCTGTTAGGATTATGCTCAATAGCAAGAGTGTAATAGTGTAATTAACAATCTTTTTTCATATTAATAAAGTGATTTCTGTTTTAAACAAATCTTATAGCATTTATAGTTTAATAATTGTTAAAGTAAATAATCATAAGGTCTAAAGACTATGAGAAAAGAAGAATTGTTCATATATCTGGATATGTATGTGGTAGACACAATTCTTTAGTTAGTCTTGAATATCGTTCACAACTTAAGTTAAAGGTTGGGCACCTTTATCTTGTTAAAGTTGTAGAATTCTTTTGTTAGCATTTGAGTGGGATCAAATGAGATATGATGAGTCTAAAATCATCGGAGTGTCTTCGAGCAAAAGAATCTAGTGCACTGGGTGCATTGAACAGGATCACAATGAAATACTTTATCTATAACCGTCAGTAGATAAAAGTAATTTCATTATCAGGACAATCAGAGAGTCTATCTTAATCCTGAGATAAATGATGGACTTATGGTTGCAAGTGATATCATTTGAGCTATCAATGAGTACGATTATATCGCATAGTCTATCCTCGATAGTTTGGTGATATTCATTTGTTAATCAATAGAGGACTTCATTTATAGATATGGACATCGTGGCTCCATTTATTAAATGAGAGTATAATATCATCATATGGATGTTTTGAGGTAATTGGATATTAAATCTCAACGTTAACGTTGAGTTTTCAATAGTGTCTATTGAAAACATGGCTTCTGGACAAGTCAAAATATCCAAGTTCAAAACGTGGTCATATGAGTAAATATGGTAACTTGGAGAGTTATAAGCGGTCTATGAACTCTTGGCGATTACTGATATTAATCACGAGGATACACATTCTCCAATATGATTGTCTAGGGTATGAATGAGGAAGCATCTTCCTTTTCTGTCTTTATTTAAGAGTTCAATTTTAGCTCTTTAGTGGAATGAGCTAAAATTAATGGATCGGACCTAAGTGAATCATTTGTTGATTGTGATTAGGTTATGTCTATTGGAGCTTAAATTTAGATAGCCCGCCAAGATCCCCAATCCACACGGACTTGCATGGATCACTTGATATATTCTACCGGACCAATTTAGGGTCCATCTAGAATTGCAATTTAATATATTAAGAATATAATTTGCACATTATTTATATAATGGGCTGCACAATTATATTTATATATTAATGGATGACATGTGGGCTTGTTTCTTTTAGTAAGAATGGGTCTAGTTCACATGTGGGCTTTTTATTTAATGTCCTATGGATTTAATGAAATAAGAAAAATAATATTTGGCCCAATATAACATATGGGGCGGCAAGGTGATTTAAAAGCCTTAAATATTATTTTGTTTTCATTGTTTAATTAAATAAGAATTAATTAATTTATTAATTAATTGTTTAATTAAGAAACAAATCTTTTCTGAATAGAAAATATGATTCCTATTGGTATACTATTGGTAGTAGTATACTTAAATTAAAAGACTTGTTTGACAAGGAAATAAATAATTAATTTTATTTATTAAATCAAATAAGAAGTCTTTTATTTTAGTCAAATAAGGAATAAAAGATTTATGAGTTTGATTAGGGTTTGGAAATCTTAAACTAAATAGGAATTAGGGTGCAACTAAATCTCCAATATTTCAGGAGTAAAAATTGCGGCAACCCTAATTATTTTTGGTAGAGATTTCGGCCACCCTAGGGCAAAAAGGAAGAGAAAAATTTGGCCACCTATATAAGGCAACTTATATTTTCGGCCACCACTAAGGCTTGTGTGCAGAATTTTCTTCTTCTTCTTCTTCTCAACTCATAGTTAGAGATCTATTATTCTACTAAAAACAAAAGGAACATAGATTATTCTTTGATTGTATTCTAGTTGCTTATTCATCAATAAGCTTGTGAATACTATATCGATCTAGGTTCACGCGAGTTTCGATCATAAGATTGAAAACTCAAAAGTGACCGGAATAATCTTATGTTTCTTTAGATTGTTTTTGGGACTAACGAATCAAGAAAAGTTTGTTTAATCCAATCACAGGTTTGCAATTCAAAGAAAGGGAGACCACGCTCCTAGGTGATCCACGTTCGTGCTAGGATTGAAGATCTTGCGGATTACCATCGACGCAAGTCAATCGGATCACGCGACAAGAGGTATTAATCTTTTGTTTATTTTTATATATCTTTAATTAATCAAAAGGGTTTAAGGTTCATAAAATTGGAAAAATTTTAAAAGCTACTCAAACTATTTTTTTTAGTCTCGCTTCCGCTGCGGGTACAATTTTTCCCTACATAGGCTTCACTTCCCCCACTCCCAACTTTTGAAAAACCGAGTATGGCATCAAATTATACTTGCCCCGGAGTCAATCAATGCTTTCCCAAATTCCGTTTGGCCAATGGTGCATGGAATAGTGAACTTTCCGGGATCTTTTAGCTTGGGTGGGAGCTTGTTTTGTAGGATGGCACTACATTCCTCCGTCAATGCAACCGTCTCAAATTCTTCCAACTTCCTTTTGTTAGATAGCAACTCCTTGAGAAATCTCACATAAGTAGGCATTTGGGCAAGTGCTTCGGCAAAGGGAATATTGATGTGAAGCTTCTTAAACACCTCTAAAAACTTACCAAAGTTGTGAGCATCCTTGTGTTGTTTCAATCTTTGTGGGTATGGTATGGGAGGGACATAGGCTTTGACTTGGGGCTTTGGAGGGGTATCATTTGATGTGATGGGTATGTCATCATGGCTAGAACTCTTCTTCTCCTCAACAACCTCTTGTTCAACATCTCCCTCTTCCTCCACAACAACTTCTTTTCCCTTTCCAAAGTCATCCGGTAATTCAACCTCTCTACCACTCCTTAATGCAATGGCTTTGCATTGCTCTTTAGGGTTCACCACTGTGTCGCTTGGGAGAGAACCTTGTTGTCTTCCTTGTTGTCCTCCTTGTTGTCCCCTAGCTAGTTGACCCACTTGCATCTCCAAGTTTTGGATCGAAGCTTGTGAATGTTGGGCCAGTTGGTCAATCTTTGTATCAAGCTTTCTCAAGGCTAAGTCTTGGGTCTCCATCCTTATATCTAACTTGCCCATCATTCTAGAGAACATCTCTTCAAGGTTAGGTTTTCTCTCCACTTGATTGTTAAGGGGTGGGTTCGGGTAGTTTTGTTAGTGAGGTTGTTGGAATCCGGGGGGTTGTCTTTGGTTGAGGTTTTGTGGATGTTGGGGTTGTTGGGGTTGGTTGTCCTTCCATGATAAGTTTTGGTTGTTTTTCCATGAAGGGTGGTATGTATTTGAGTAAGGATGGAAGATGGGATTTGGGTTGGCATGTTGTTGGTGTTGGTTTTGGTAGTTCTGGTGGTTGTTCACAAAGGACACTTGTTCGGATGAGCTTGAAGCAAACGGGCTTCCCGTTTGACAATCCATGCTAGAGTGCGGCCCCAAACACCACTCACATTGGGCAACTTACACATTGCTAGGTCCGGCACTCAACTTGTTCATTTGATTTTGAAGTGCCGCCATTTGAGCTTTAACACTTGTCAACTCATCTACCTCTAGCACACCCAGAATCCTCCTTGGCGCTTGCCTCTGAGTTCCCCATTGGCTATTGTTAAGTGCCATTTCTTCTAAGAGATCATGAGCCGCATCCATTGTCTTGCTCATTATAGATCCTCCCGCAGCCGCATCCACCAAATTCCTTGTTGAAACCGTGAGCCCTTGGTAGAAAGCTTGCAAAGTTTGCCACCTTGCAAGGCCATTGTGAGGACATCTCCTTTGAAGCTCCTTAAACCTCTCCCAAGCCTCATGGATACTCTCATTCTCAAATTGTTGAAAGGAAAGGATCTCATTTCTAAGGCGGGCCGCCTTTCCCGGTGGAAAGAATCTATTCAGAAATGCTTGGGCCAACTGATCAAAGGAAGTGATCGAGTTTGGTGGTTGGGTGTTCAACCATATCTTTGCATCATTTCCCACAAAAAACGGGAACAACTTCAATTTGACAAAATCATCGGGAATCCCATTGTACCTAAAGGTGTCACAAATCTCGTTGAAATTCTGAAGGTGCAAGTTCGGATCATCGTTCGCCAAACCATTGAGCATACAAGTAGTGGCAATCATCTGAATCACCCCAGGCTTTATCTCAAAGGAGTTAGCTGCAATTGTTGGTCGGTGAATAGATGACATGTTCTGGTCTACTCTAGGCATTGTGTAATCCCGTAGGGTGCACTCATCCCCAACATGAGGCAAACCCTCTTGAACCGGAACGGCCTCAGGACGAACTTCCCCTTGATTTTGATTCACCACATGAGGCAAACCCATCTGTCCTAATAGTGGATTCTGATCACCCATCTCTGCTCTTCTCAACCTTGCCTCACGTCTATTCCTTCGACCTATCCTTTCAATCTCCGGATCGAAATTCAAGAAGTGAAGATTTTGGCTCCTTGTACGTGGGTGCATACAAGAGCAATGGTACCTATAAGAAGAAAACACACAAACTAAATTAAAAGGTTCAAATTAGCAATAAACTAACTAGTATCGATATCAATCATTCCGCTCAATCCCCGGCAGCGGCGCCAAAAATTTGGCTATCACTCAAGTGACACTCGAAATAGAACGAGGTCGGAGAGTAGCACAATGAAAAGTAAAGTTCGTTCCCAAGGAATCAAGTGACCGATTACCGAAATTGATTAGTCCATTTGCTATTCAAACAATCAATACTGATGGTAGTTCAAAACAAACAAAGTAAACTATCTTGATTTAAAGCTAATACTAAAGCAAAGAAATGAAAACTCAAAATAAAACACGAATGTGATAATGGAGAGAAATATGCTAGGACTTGACTACACCCCACCCTTAGATTTATTTTCTAGTTAGACTCGATTGTATAACCCCAAACGTACTCATGCAATTCATATACTCATACACCCTTATATTGACCCACAATCTTGGTCAAGTAGAGTGAGTCACACTCAAAACATACCCAAGCTTATCCTTCGATTACTCGGAATGTACGAATGAGTTCATTACGGACTTTGGTGTACTAAATGAGTCCTATACGCTAGCCTAAGTAGGTCTACTTTTCTAAGCATGCATAGGGGATCATTTTATCGAACACGTGGCATGCGTCTCCGGTTAGTGCATAACATACCACAAAAGTCATTCAAGAGGAGATCAATCAATTGAAAAGCATTAAGAACATAAAAATACCCATACAAACAACAATCTTGCACATAAGGGATAAACAATAATCAATTCATTTAAATGTATAGTCATAGGTGGGGTTTCATCAAATCCTAGCACTTTGAGTTTAGCTCATCATATTACAACTAGTAACCATACAATATATGTGAAATAAGAAGCACATGACTACAATAAAGAATAAAAGAGAAAGAGTCTAGAAAAAACTATATGGAGAGCTTCTTCTTCTTTGGATCTTCTTCTCTTTCTATCCTTCTTCTTGCTCAAAAGGTGAAGTGATGATGGCTATGGAAAAGAGGTGGGATTGGTGTGTTTGGATCTTAGGGAAAGGTGGGATTTTGGTGGGTTTGTAAGGGATGGGTTGGTGATGTGTGTAGGAAAGAGCCAAGATGGGAACTTGCTGTAATAATTCAAGCTGGGGAGGTCCTCTTCTGAAATGACCTAGAAGGGATACTTATAGGAGGCCCAAAAATGACCAAAATGCCCTCTGGAATACGAAGGGACGCTCTGCAGCGGTTGCCATTTTCACGGTTGGACAACCGTGACAGATCAACCGTGGCAGATCCAAGATGTTTCTGTCGCGCCTTTGCCGTGGTCTACCAACCGCGGCACTTGGACCGCGGCAGGCCTGAGAGGTTTCTGTCGCCCCTCTGCCGCTGCTGCCCGACCGCGGCACTTCATGAGCGGTAACTTTGGAGGATCTCTGTCGCCTCCTTGCCGCTTGTGCACCAACCGCGGCGCTTCAACCGCAGCGCTCTGATCCAAGCCCTCAGACTTTCCATATTTGCGCTTTTTGCCCAAAGTTCTCCAGTTAGAGCCAAAACACCCCTGCTATCAGAAAAACCTACAAAAACCTCAAATGAAACATTAAAACCCCGGTTTTACCCGAGAAACATACACAAAAGGATACGGAAAAGGGGCTACATTTTGTGTAGAAATAAAGCAATCAGCGACCTTAGAAGTGACTTCCATCAAAGTCTCTTTTAAAGTCTCTTTTAAAGTCACTTTTTGACCCCCTGTACCGAGATAGATGTGACCTTAAAAGTGACTTCCATCCAAGTCACTTCTAAAGTCGCTTTTTTGACGGGAAAACTAAGTTTTCTTTCCAAAACTACGTAGTTTCATTTAGGGTTCCTATATATATGATGTCTTCTTGCTTGTATGAAGCAAGAGCCACAAAATTAAACCCTAGAGAGAGAGGCTCCATATTCTTGAGAGAGAAAGCACCAAGATTGCTTCTTTAACTCTCTAAACCCAAAACCCATGTGCATATAACATGTTTCATGCATCAATCTTCCATGGGTCTTCTTCATTTATGACTTGGTAAGTAGAACAAACACCACATCTTCATTTATTGTTCTGTCTTAGTCAAGACATGTCTTTGATTGCTTAGTTTAGCAAATCTTCACTCTTATTGCATATTTAGTGAAGTTATGACATGATTGGGTTTTGTTTGTGATAGCTTACATGATTAGGATGATTTTCCCTAAATAGTTAACCCTAGAACATTCTTGTAAAATTGGTTGATGATTAGGTTGATAGATTAATGTTTATTTATCTAGTCAAGCTTAATTGAATGTTCTTGTGGATTTAATTGACAATTATGTTGTTAGAAATTCTCTACAACTAATTGAGTTCACATGTTTGGACATGTTGACATTGTTTGATAGCTAGGATTGTTTTGTGATTGATAACATCTAGCTAAGTCTTTATGTTTTGCATTTAGACATTGTTGATTATGACTCATTGATTGCATTTGTTAATTGCATGTTTTAGTCCTTGCCATGTTATTTGACAACTTGTGTTGAGTGGCCTTTTGATTGACAATTTCTTGATTGCATTAGTTAATTGCATATTGTTAGGCCTTGCCATGATTATTGACAACATGTGTTGAATTGGCTTTGTTTGTTGATAATTAGGTTGTTAGAAATCTTTGCAACTAATTGAGACCTCATGTATGTACATGTAGGCTTTGTTGATAACTAGGATGTTGATTTGCATTATAACATCTAGTTAAGCATTTAGTGTAGCCTAGCATTATTTGCATCTTGAATATCATCACATATTCACATAGGTTGTTGATTCTCTTCATGAGTCAAAGTCTTGTGGCTTCTGGGTGAAGTTACACAAGCAGGGAAAGTCTTGTGGCTACCAGTGGGTAGTGCTCAAGCAATTGGTCGAGTGCCACTGTAAAAGGCCCGCTGGGTAGATTAGGAGTTGTTCACGCCAAGAGTAGTGTATCAGGGGATATCACTAGGGATTGAACCAAGAGTGGCGAGTGGTAGTGTCCATAGCCTGAGGTTATCTAGGGTGAGAGTCCGAGAATCACTTGAGGGTGTAAATTCCTTTTCATATAATGGATTTCGTTGACCGTGTTTGGCTCACATAACAGCCCGTGGTTTTTTCCCTGTATGGGTTTCCATGTAAAAATCAAGTGTTCTTTAATTTCCGCAACTTATACTTGATTTTATTGTTTGTTGAATTGGGTTTATTTTTTAATATTGACTAATCCGGAAAATTGGTAACTAACCGGATTAACAACCCATTCACCCCCCCTCTAGGTTGTTTATACACACGAGTATATAAATATTTTCAGAGTGATTGTGCTTATTTGGTGGCCATCCTTCGTTCTAGGTATCGTAAGGTTCCCTTACGCTAGCGTCCGACTTGGGATAAGTGTTTGAGTTTGCTCTCTCAAATGGACTTTATTGTCACTCATATTTACCGGGAGGGAAATCGAGTTGTAGATTGCTTAGTGTCTATAAGCCCTAGTATCGTTACTCTAATATAGTGGTGGACTACTCTAGACTTTTGCGCTTCTTTTATCTCTGATGATGTTTGTAGTAGATCTTTATTTAGGTTTCATTCATCTGTTCTTTATCTTCTTTTATATTTTTTTTTTCTTGTATTGACTCTTTTTTATTTAATTTAATAATATGTTGGGATTGGGTAGATAATGAGGGTGCTAAGGAGGTGCCAACTTCGCTGAAATGTTTCGGTAAACCTACTAATCCTAATCGCCAATTATAGAAAAAAAATGGTTAGAAGTAATTACTGAGAACCTGCATGAGGTTTGTTAACTTAAACTAAAAAATGACTTTATCAATAATCGACAATCACCTCCCCTACTATTAAAGTTTGACCAAGTTTAACTGTTAACTTTGATATTTTAAAGGTTGATATCGTCTTTTAACATTTACCCTTATTTTAATGAAATCATAAATTTAAAAAATTAAAAAAGAAAAAAAAAAAGATGGATTTCAACCATCCATCACATAAATGGATTGTGGACATTAATTCAATAAAAAAAAAATAATATATATTTTTTAAAATAAATTTAAAATACAATTGATAAGATGGATGGGGGAGATTTATTAAGTTTTAAAAAATATAGAAAAACGAAAAGAAAAAAGAGAGGTAGAGATCCATAATGGATCTCCACCGGGGGAGGCTTGAGCCGCCCTTGTTTGCTGCAAAGGGAGACTTGAGCCCTTGCCAGTGGAAATTCAGAATCTCCATGAGACCATCTGGATTGGTGGAAATCCAATCTAGATCTCCACACATCAATTTCCAAAGGATGGACAGTGGAGATAAAAATAATTAGGATTTTTTTTTTTAACTTATTGATTTATCTTAAATTAATTTCTTTTTAATTCTTAAATTACTATTTTTTAATTATAGGTGTAAAGGGTAGTATCATCTTTTTAGATTTTTGAAAAAGTCAACCATTAAATATAATGGTCAACACTTACAGCAGGGGAGGTGAGTGCCAATTATTGATAAAGTTTATTTTTGAGTGTAAATTGGCAAACCTTAGATCAGTTCCCAATAATTACTTCAAGGGCTCGTTTGGTGTGCGAGATGAGATATGATTATTTTCATAGGATTAGATTAGATTGGATTGGATTAGGGGAGTGCAGGATCCAATCCAATCCAATACGACCCACTGGATCGGATCCAGAGAGGTGATTGGATCGGATTGGATCATAAATTCTAAAATTCATTGGATTGGATTAGATCTTGGATTTCCATTTGGAAATCCGTCAATTTGCCTAAAATATTAGGCCTTATTTTTATATTGGGCAATTTACTTTATCCACTATTTTCTAATGTAAAGGCCCAACCAAAATACAATTTTAAATGTTACTATTTTGGGTTTTCTTTCTCAATTTCTCTATAGCCAACAATTCACCATCTTCTTTTCTTCTATTCTTCTTCATTAACATCACAGCTTATTAAGTTTACATTTGGAGCTGTTGTATAATGTTTATAAATTTTTTGAATTATATAAAGTTTACAAGTTATGTCATGTATTTTTTTTTTTATGTTAATTTTATTTGAATTAATCAGCAATGTTTGAATAATTTATTTGATTTTATTTATTTCAGATCATAACTTTTATATATTACGAATGACTTTATATTAATTCGATCTATCGGATCATATCAGATTGGATCGGATTGGATTGAAATATTTTATAATCGGATTGGATTGGATCAGATCAAACAGTAATTGGATCGGATCAGATCGGATTGCAATTTCTTCGATCCAATCGGATCGGATTGGATCTTGGATCATGGCAAATCCATTGGATCCGATCCGTCGCACACCCCTAGATTGGATGATATATGATTTGACTAAATTAGTGTTGTGATGTGTTTGTTCCTGTATGGGATACAATTAAAATAGTTCCGTCTCTTGTTTGGTATGGTCTAGATTGGATAAAAAACAAAAAACAATTTTATCATATATTTAAGGGTTAATTGCACTAAAGTAGCCCAAATTTTTCTCTTAAGGAAAATTATCGCTAAGTTTCATAAATTCAACACAAACATACCCTTATGTTATCCTACATCCATATGTTGTTAATGTTAGAAGGGTAGTTAAGTCTTTTTCATTGAAAAATGAATTAAATAAAATTATTATTTTGATAATTAAAATAAAGAAAATGGACGGAAGAGATAGTCTCCTCCATCAAATGGATAGGGAAGATTAGATCTTCTCCATCCACACCATCATTCAAAAAACAGATCCACTTAGTCTTTTGAACAAGCACATTGGGATTAGCAACAACGATAAAACTTGGTCTTCTTGCTTTGGCTTGTTTGATTCCGATTATGTTTTGAGTTCTCTGATTAAGTAAAAATTCGGTTCCATAGAGACAGAAGAAGAGAGTGATAACCCCATTTTATGGTCCTAATTTTTGTGCTTTGTGTTGATTGATTCTCAGTTATAGGGTTCGACTAGATTGCCGCAATTAACTCTCTGGTCATCACTGTTTGGCTCCAAACAAGAGAGCCCAAAAGGCCCATCTCGAGAACTAGCTCCATCAATGGAGGATGAGTTTCTGATGGAGTAGATCCATATCTGTTTCATTTTTTTTTTAATTTATAAAATTATTTAGTTGAATTTGTTTTGGAATAATATATATATATATATATATTTATGTTTGTGTTGTTGGTTGTGAACTTGTGATGGAGATAAGGAATTTTTTTTAAAAAAAAATGAATTTGTTTTTGTAATGAATTTATTTGATTTGTGTTTGTGTTGGTTGTGAGGAGATGGAGATGAGGGGTTTATGATAATATTGAAGACAGAGACAATGGAGAATGAAGTTATGTTGGGGATGTAGGTTTGTTTTTAATTTATTTTTTAATGTAGAAGTTTTTTTTTATTTTTTTTTTATTTTTTATTTTTTAAATAATGTTGAAGATGAAAATAAGATGGGCATGAATTTTTTTAATTTGTCTTTTCATAGATTTGGTTGGTTAACCATTAACTTTAACGGTTTAACTTTAAGACTAAGGTATATTTGTGTTGAATTTATGAAATTTAGTAATATTTTGCCTTAAGAGAAAAATTTTGGTACTGTAGTGCAATTAACTCTATATTAAAATGTAAAATTAATAATATAAAACTAAATTAAATTATTTTTAAATAATTAAAAATTTTACTTTTTTTAAAAAAATAAGTAAAAATATTTAAAATTAATATTAAAGAAAATAACATTTTAAAGTAAAATTTAATATTTTAAAAACATTTTTAAATATTATAATAAGATATATTAAATAATATAATTAAATAAAAAAATAAAAGAAGAATAATTTAAAAAAAAAAAACATAGGACTGAATAGCCTCACCTCCAGTTAAATAAAATGATTCCATAGAATCAACCGATTAAAATAATTATTTAAATTAAATTTTGAAAAATATTAAAATATTAAAACTGTTTTTATAAAAATAATTTAAATATTTAAAACTAATTTTTTAAATAATAATATTTATTTTTATTTGATAATATTGAAGATTATTATTTTTTAAATGTTTTAAAATAAAATATTTTATTAATAATTAAAAAATATTTATATTTTAATTACATAAAAAATAATATAAATTTAAAAGAGAAAAAATTAAAATAAATTAGTCCCACCTCTATGGGATAAGTTATTTGCAATCAACAAACATGGAAGATAAGACTGAAATTAGTTAGTCATATCCAATCCCATTTCAAGCACCAAACATGCCCTAAAAGGTTATAGTCAATTAGTCATAGATTTCCACACCGATAATTTGACAGGTCACTAACATGACTCATGATTTTCTTAAATGAGCGGCTTAAATTCGAAACCCCATCAATGTCATGTCATGTCATGGAGTTTTGTCATCGTTCATGAATCATGAGGTCTCCAAGTGGTTTTATTTTATTTTATTTTTCCTCTCTTATTGTTTTGTGCCTCCACGTTTTAAATTCATTGGAAAATGACCTTTACGAAAGGCCATTTTACAAGTTTTACATGCCTATCATCTCATTTTATGGCCATGAAGAAAATATTGTAATTCGGTTGCTCTGTATAATCTACTATTGTAGTCCGGTTGAATGAGTACTTTTATCATATAGTCACTTTAAGATATGGTTTTGTTCTGATGATTTAACAATTTGATTTGATGCAACCATATTGATTATAAGATTATATATTAACAATACAGTAGTTATAAATCAACCTAATAGTTTTTGACCAATATTTAGACCACTAATAATGCTCTTAGAAACCTTTATTTGTATCCTTAAAAGTAAAAGAGTAATCAGATTACTTATTTCAAAAACACCGAAATCATTAAAATTTAACAATAGATTTAACCAATAATCAAATTGCCTTTTCAATAATCAAATTTGAAGATTAACATTTCAATTATCAAATACAAACTTAATCCAAAATAACTGCTTTCGTAATTTTATTATTTCTCTCTCATTCGTTTTTTTTTTTCCTTTAATTGACTATGTATCTCATCATTGTTTCAACTCTAAAAATTTCAATAAGGTAAATTTTGTCTCTTTATTACGAATGGATTAATACCCATATCATATACCTTCTCTTGTCTTTTATAAGTTTTTATTTTTTATTTTTTATTTTTTTACCTTATTTGGCTAATGATAAATTGAAGGAAGATTTTATTAGAATTCTGTAACAACAATCAATAGTTGATTTTAGGGTAAAATATTTATTAACTGAGATTTAATTGAGAATATAGTTTTGAATATAATAGATTTTTGATTTAGGTTAAAGTGTATTATTGTTGACTACACAAACATCAATTTTAGTAATTTTTGAGAATAACCTACAAATACAAAGGTATTTATTTTTGAGGGTCCAAATTTACTTATATAGTGGGTTTTTAAAACAAAAAACCCAACGCTGGCCCAGTTTTTGACAGGATCTGATCCGGAAGAATCAGTAGTCTGTTAAACAAGTTACATGTGGTCTCATTGAGAATCCCAATCTCTGGTCAACACTGTTGAGTTTGTGTTCCAAAATTCTTAGCCAAATTTCAACCTCAGGATTCAGGAAACACCCACGCTCTCAGTCTCTGGTACCCACTTCAACAAACTTCTACCTGGATTTTCTGCTGTTTATTCTCTCACTATTTTTTGTCCATTTGCACCACTGAAACTCTGTTTATATAATTTCCCAATCATTTGATCAAATTTCCTCAACTGGGTCAGTCTCGTCTTTCATTGAATTCATTTCTGTCTCTTAAACAAATATAAACTAATCAAAGTCTCTCGTTTTCTTCTTTGAGGCAATTCGACATACACTTGATGGCCTCTATTGGGTCTTTTCCTTTCACCGTCGAAACAAAGTCAGAGAGCTCTGCATTTCTTCACAGTAAAAACCAGCATCGACCCGGTTCTTCTTTTACCACGTTTAGCCTCAGAAAGTCTCAAGTTTTCGCAGTTTTCAATAATTCAATTTGTGGATTTTCTTTGCGGTCTGATAGAAGAGGGCAGTCATGGAGGACCAAGCATGTTAAAGCCGCAGGACCGGGCAATTTCGAAAGCAAAAACGATAATGAACCGGAGGATCCGCTTGAGGCCACCATTCAGAAGAGCAAGAAAGTTCTTGCTATGCAAAAAGAGCTACTTCACCAGGTCTTTTGCTTTTTTTTTTTTGTTTTTTTTATATCTCTGTTGAACTTATCAATTTTGTTTGTAATTTGAAAAGTGGACATTTTTGTCTTTCTAAAATTATAATGTTATAAGGAATCAATGAAAATGACTAGCTTCAGAAGAATCAATGCTTTATCTCAACTTGTTTGGTATTTGGAAGCCTTTTGTATAAACAAAGTCCTGCATTCATATGTTGAAGACTATTTGAGGGGAAAATTTCATAAGAATTGGAAAGATCAGTAAATATGAGCGATTGGTTTCTGCACTTTTTTACCCATGTAGAGATCATTGTAAAGTGTACACATTACTGCTGCTTTAGTTTAGATGGATCTTCCACTGCTGTTCTCAGTTATGAAAGTACAGTTTTTTTTTTTTGTTAGATTTCAACTACAAGTAAACCATTCGGAGAGGCGGTCAAGCTTCTAATTATGTTAGGTCTAGTGATCAATCCTCTTGACACCAACTTTGGTGGAGGATTCAATTTATGCATATGGTGAGGCAGGTTGGAGTGCATGGTAAATTTTTTCTAAAAGCAATATGTCAATAAATTGATATGGGTTAACCAACTTCATGGTTTTTGTTTTGGTTAGGAAATTATTTATTTCTTTCATTCAGAATGCCTTTGTGTTGCTCTTAGCTTGCTTGTACTTTCCCTGTAATTTCAATCTAAGATATCTTTAATTTTAATTCTGTTAAGTTTGAACTTTTGTTTGAATCCACTTGGGACCATAGACCATAGTCTAATTAAATCATGAGCAGACTTATCATATGTCATAACCTCAATCAATTTCCTTTTGGCCTTTGTCAACTCTACAACATGATAAGTTACTCTATATTGGTTTTGGTTC
This sequence comes from Acer campestre, assembly GCA_954870605.1. Classification (NCBI taxonomy): domain Eukaryota; kingdom Viridiplantae; phylum Streptophyta; class Magnoliopsida; order Sapindales; family Sapindaceae; genus Acer; species Acer campestre. Next base: position 2,919,041 of record OX940805.1, read on the forward strand.
AAGTATTGCAGCGAGTTTTAGTCTAGTAAGTCCCAGTGTTTTGTCAGATATCCAACTTAGAATTCAACTGCATTTTAATTTTAGCTAATCACTTGGAATCTTTTTTTTTTTTTTTTTTTTTTTTTTTTGTTGTTTAGGTAACAAACATCTGTGATGGTGATCATTGCTAACATGATAGGATGGTGATGGAAGATTGATTATAAGTTAAATAATCATATTAAATGTCACTTACAGGAGTGCTGTAAATATTTTTCATCTTTTCTGACCTACAGTTTCCAGGCAGAACCAATTTAACTTTTATTGTAACAAATGTAAATGTTTAGTTCGTGACTGGGGAGAATTAATTAAAGGGATAGATATATAGAAACAAGTGTGCACATGCACACATATCAAATATATCGTGGCCACTCTTATTATTTCTTTCAAAATATGTACCTCCCCAAATGGAAATTTCTATCTCCATCCCAGTTCTATTGTAATTATCTTCTTCTTTTTTTTTTTTTCAGATCGCTGAAAGAAGGAAATTGGTTTCATCTATAAAAGGTAGCATTGCTAATCCAGAAGAAGAACTGTCAAATGAACAAAGAGAGAACTCTTTATCCAATCTGGATCTCTCTTCAGCTAGTGGTAGCAACGTAGTTGAAGACCAAACTACTAACTTTTCTTCAAGCAGCTATGACGACTCAACTTCGAAAGAGGTACAAGAAATCCAACCTTCAGGTGTTATCAGAGATTCTAATGTAGGTGAGGAGGAATCTGGAAATGGATTGCCTCCTAAAAGGACATCCATCAATATTGATTCCCCCAAACGGTCGAAAGACACCAATACAGAGGTACAAGAAATCCTACCCTCAGCTGATATCAGAGATTCTACTGTAAGTGGGAAGGAATCTGGAAATGGCTTGCCTCCTAAAGGGACATCCATCAATATATATTCCCCCAAACAGATGAAAGACACTAATTCAGAGGCAGCATGGTCTACTGAACTGCCTTCTTTTCTTTCACGTACCTCTAAAATTTCCAGTCTAAAAGATGAAGAAGGTTTGAAAGATTCGAATTTACAAGAGGTTACCAGTGAGGCAACAGATCCTACTGCTGATTATGCAAAACCCCCTCCACTGGCTGGAGCAAATGTCATGAATGTTATATTGGTAGCTGCAGAATGTGCTCCATGGTCAAAGACAGGTATATACCCTTGAGATGGAAATACCATTGAAATGGAAGATTTTCCTTCTTGATGTGTGACTTGTTCAAGTATTATTATTTTTTATTTTTATTTTTATTTTTATTTTTATTTTTATTTTTATTTTTTATGATGAGAACATTAGAAAATAAACATAATAAGAACAATAGGATAGTAAATTTTTTTTTTTCCATTTAGAAAGATTGCGCATTATTATAATCTTTGTTGTTTATATATCTAGCACAAACACTTATGGAAGGAAGCTGGAAAAGTGACAAATACTACTCATCTAGGACACAGTTAAATTATCTGGGATTTTGTACATGTGTGTACACTATTATGAAATGAATCTGTCCTTTTATTTACTGAGCATACTTTTATTTTGTTCAATTTGAAGCTCTCTCTATTTTACAAAAACCAGTTGCTGGTTTGATGTCAATAGCATTGAATTTGATGATCATGGATTTTGGTATTCTTTAGAATGAACATGGATAGCATCCTGGTTCATGCAGTTGACTGTTGACTTACTGCTCCAGTGTCCCAAGCTCTTTAATTAATTGATCTCTACCCTGGGTTTGGTAACCACCTCACAAGCGACAGTTATCCCGTGTCTCACCTGCAGGATGCTTTATGCTTTAGTCATAGCGTTATCAAGATAGCTCTTGCGCTTTGCACTATTGAAATCCCAGTTTTTCTTTTCTCTTGTTTTTAATGAGCTTGACAATTACTATGTTACCTCCATTTCAGAAACCAGTGAATACACTGATGTATGATTGAGTGTATGTATGCTTTGTATGTGATGTCTGAACTATGGAGATTTCTCATAGGTGGGCTTGGAGATGTTGCTGGTTCTTTACCGAAAGCTTTGGCTCGGCGTGGACACAGGGTCATGGTAATGTTATTCTTCTTTTAATATGATAAAAGAAGGTAGGAGTCATCCAATTAATGATCATTTAAAAAAAAAAAATCCTATTAATGGAAGATGGCTTTTCTGAAATTTCCTTGGTTAAAGCAAAGAAATGAAATTTACATTTTTTAGTTTTGTAAATGAAGCTGAACTTACAAATAGGATGCCAGTTTTCACATACAGTCAATTTGGTTGTGCTCCCATTAATCATGTTCCATGTACAGTCTATTCAATAGCATTCAAATCATTGCTTTATATTTTGCTAACATGATGGAAATACAGATATTTGAAGAGTTCCAGGTAGCTTTTATTGGTTAAGTAATTTGCATTGATATGGCTGCTAATCAACATGAGTTTCCTTCTTCTTTTTTCTCCTTTTTCTTTTTGAGTTAAGAACAGATGAAATGGTATTGTAAAGTTGTTCTTTCTTCCCCTGTTAGGTTGTGGCACCAAGGTATGGCAATTACGCTGAAACTCATGATGTTGGAATCCGGAAACATTATAAGGTGGATGGCCAGGTTTGTTATTGATGCGACTGTAAACTCTTTTCTATCTGATCCGTTGCCCGTAACAGGTTTATCTCACAGCAATTGTGTAACAATACTGTACTTTTGCAGAGTGTGGAAGTAGCATATTTCCAGACCTTTATTGATGGTGTGGATTTTGTTTTTATTGACTGTCATATGTTTCGTCATATGGAGAATAATATATATGGAGGAAAGCGGGAGGTAAGATGTTGTCTCTTGCAGGATTTATCCAACCTTACTTCCTTGGAGAGTCAAATATGTTCTTACTGATGAATGATCAACATTGATTTAGTTTCTGATGCTGTGGACGTACCATGGAAACTTATCAAGATAAACTGCTAATTTAGTGCTAGATTTTAGTATCTCATCTGAGAATGACTCTTTGTATGTAATATAGTGCTTCTTTTTCCTAAGAATTATATCTCTCTGCTCTTGAATCTCAAAAATTGTGATGTGGTAGATATTGATATTTCTTTGTTGATGGAATTTTTTCATGTTTGCTTGTCATCTTTCTGTATAAATTCATTAGTTACTGACAAGCAGTAATTAGTTTTAGCATTCCTTTGATTATCAACTGCAAGCATTTTAGTCTTACACATCTTTAATTTTATGGTGCAGGACATTTTAAAGCGCATGGTATTGTTTTGCAAGGCAGCTGTTGAGGTATGATTGGAGTATGCCTTATAAATTTAGAAATTGCATGAGTGCCTATTTGAGTTGAGTCGAACTTGGAAATCTGATTTTGTTAAATTGGCATACCCTGAAGAACATGCTCTATAACATACCTTATCAGACGTGCAGTCTGAAGAGCTATTTCAAGGCATTATTATGCTTGTAACCAGATGAGTTTCTTTCAGCAGCAGCCTATACATTCTCTTAGTTCAAGTTACACTGCATTAAACTCGTGTGGTGGAGTACGGTGGTGAGCCCCATCACTTGGAGACAGCTGTTGACACTGATTTTTCTTAGATATTCTTAGACTTAAAATGAAATCATCTTTTATGGTCCACACTCCACATGAAAGGTCCTTCATCCTTTCTTGCTTAAAGTGAAATTGGTATATAAAGAGCTGGTCTGAAACATATGATGGCTCAAGTTAGAAGAATAGTGTTATTTAAACTTAGGTTTGGTAACTGTTAGGATAGTCTTTTGGAGGTTGTTAACATTTGTCAGAGAAAAGGACGATGAAACAAGTTTTCTCCACTTGGTGTTGGAACAGCGGTTTGCACTATGGATAATAGTTGATGCATGTCACTCTCAGAAGCTAGAACTGTGTTATATGAACTTGTTCGGTGTTTTGTTGTAACTTCTGTCTGAGCTATGTTCCTGGTTGAACATAATCCTTTTCCTTTTGGTTATAATCCTGTTCCTTTTGGTCATCCTATCCTTTCAAGTGTCATAAATTGGAAAGTTGGTGATCTTCAGGTACCTTGGCATGTTCCATGCGGTGGTGTCTGCTATGGAGATGGAAATTTGGTTTTCATTGCAAATGATTGGCATACTGCTTTACTCCCAGTTTATCTAAAGGCGTACTATCGAGACAATGGTTTGATGAAATATACAAGATCCGTGCTTGTGATTCATAACATAGCTCACCAGGTTTGTTGTCTTGTTCGCATTATGTCATTTGATAATAAGTATTTTGTCTACAATTCTAAGGAATTAATTTTTAACAACATTTTTTATGAAAAGATTGATTTGTTTTATTATTGTAGAATACAACCTTTTACGATGTTGATAACTGATTGACGACCATAGAAATTATTTTTTGACTAATTACACTACAAAATGATTAAATTGATTAATGCCTTCATAAAACATTTTAATCATTGAAGGAAATGATCTCAACATCTGCTTACCACTGTCTAGTATTCCAAGTCCAAAGCTTGAATGTTTTCATTTGGTGAAAAAGATGTTCATTATTATCCTTCAGTACCCTGCTTTCACATTGATTTAAATTGGAGTTTCCTCCTGCTTCTATTAATCAAATATGCTGTACCAGGGTCGGGGGCCTGTAGAAGATTTCTTCTATGTGAGTCTGCCAGAACATTACTTGGACCTTTTCAAATTGTATGACCCAGTCGGTGGTGAGCACTTCAATATCTTTGCCGGTGGTTTAAAGGCAGCAGACCGTGTGGTCACTGTTAGTCATGGATATTCCTGGGAGCTTAAAACTTCTGAAGGTGGCTGGGGTCTGCACAATATTATAAATGAAAATGACTGGAAATTCAGCGGCATTGTGAATGGGATCGATACTAAAGAGTGGAGCCCACAGCACGATGTCCACCTGACATCTGATGGTTACACTAACTATTCCCTGGAGACGATACACACTGGCAAGCCCCGGTGCAAGGCAGCCTTACAGAAAGAGCTAGGTTTGCCAGTTCGTGCAGACGTCCCATTGATAGGTTTCATTGGGAGGCTCGATCATCAAAAAGGTGTTGATATCATAGCGGAGGCGATTCCATGGATGATGGGTCAGGATGTGCAACTAGTCATGTTGGGCACTGGCAGACCAGATTTGGAGGAAATGCTCAAGAACTTTGACAACCAACACCATGACAAGGTGCGGGGATGGGTTGGGTTTTCCGTGAAGACAGCTCATAGGATAACTGCTGGTGCTGACATTTTGCTCATGCCATCTAGATTTGAGCCTTGCGGACTGAACCAGCTTTATGCTATGAGCTATGGGACGATTCCAGTTGTTCATGCTGTTGGTGGTTTGAGAGATACTGTTCAGCCTTTCGATCCATTCAATGAATCAGGGCTTGGGTGGACGTTTGATAGTGCTGAAGCAGGCAAGCTGATACATGCATTAGGAAACTGTTTATTGACTTACCGAGAGTACAAGAAGAGTTGGGAAGGACTCCAAAGACGAGGGATGACACAAGACCTCAGTTGGGACAATGCTGCTCAGAAATACGAAGAGCTCCTTGTTACTGCCAAATACCAATGGTAGGAGTTCAATGTCTATAATTTTGAGTTTCTGCAAGCCCCGAGTAGGATGATACTTTTAGACCTCCCCCACTATGTAGAATTCTGTTAGCTGTGGTTGGTTCATGGATTTTTCCAGTTTTAGGATTATATGGGACCTTACAATATACATTTCAGATGTAATTAGTTTTTGGGTGTGCCAAAAAATGTGGATGAAGAAATGTAAAATGCTTCTCTACCTTCTTCACTATCCAAAGCATATCAACTACTGATTTTATATCTTCATACTCAGCATCAAGAGTGCATTCTTACAAATTAATAAAACAATTTGTAACTGCAGGCATCGCTTGTGCTATTAGAGGGGTTCAATATGGTTTTAAATGACGTTGCCCTATTTATTATGTTCATGGTAATATATTAGATGAACAAAAATTTGTGAAATCAACCAAAGATGATGCTTTTATTGATGAACATGTATATCAAATGCACAATAAATCAATGACAGATCCCCACAATTATGTCAAAGAAAAAATTAATAAAAATTAAATGACGAAAACTCTCCCACAGATCTATTAAAAAAAATGTGGGGTGTATATAAATGTGATTCCAAGCCCAACACAAAATACAACAAACCTTCTAAAACACGTCAGAGACTAATAACTAAACTTCTGATTCTGGTGAACCTCTTTATGTATAGGAAACTCTCCTTTCCCGATCAAATCGCAGGTAGGAACGAGTTGAGAATAGCCCTGCAAAGCCCTTCGATAGGCAACCTTCAACTGCACAAGGAGACTTGGAGGAACCCAATTGGCTATTATGTTTAACAGCTTCCATGCAGTCGTCACAAGAAGATTTGGAAGAGTTGGAAGAACCCAATGGACAACTATGTTTAACAATCTCCATGCAGTCGTCACCAGAACTACCCGGTGGATTGTTCTCCAAGTTCACTGATTGAAGAGCAATTTGTCTGCTTCTCTTGGAAGTCCCTACGTTATTCAGGTGTGCAACGTCGGTGCAGGGGGTCTCTGATTCATCGTTTTGAAGGTCAGGCAACTTCCTCTTCAAACCAGGAAATATTTTCAATCCTGCAAAAAGATCTTGGAGCTTACACTCTGTTGTCTAGAAGGTTAAAATATGTAAAGAAAGGGACTCGGCTATAGATTTCTTTTTAATAATTCACATACCAGGAAGAGGTTCTTCATATAAGGAACGAGGGTCAGAATCACCACAGGTACAGAATGAGACGAGATTTTCATTAGATCCTGATACCCTGCAAAGACAAAACTCACTTCAGCTGATAGTTCTACTCCTTTGTAATTTTGTTTCGGAACCAAATTCTAACTTTAAATGCGTAATTCTTTTTAAAGAAAAAGAGAGGTAGCTTATGGTGAACTACTCATGCCACCTAACCATGCAGCAAAGAACATGTGTTTTGGAGTGCTATTTTTGCAAGAAATTAATATTCAAAGAATTTATCAAACAGCTAAATGATCTTTTCTTGCCATTACTTTGCTTTCCTATTTGAACATATAAGGTTAACATTAAAGCTCTAATTTCAGATACAAATCCCAGTAGCACCATTAGAAACTTAAAAATTGACTGGGTGGCGGTGGAGGCCTGAGTAGGAGTATTTTTGTTTGTTGGATTTTCCTTTTGGTTGGTTTCTCTTTTATTTTTTCAGTGAGAGAAATGTGTACAAGTTTCCTTGTTATCAACAGAAACTATATATGGACATGAATTCAAGATAAGAAACCTTGTCAATAAATAATAGCAATAAGAAAATGAATATCTTAAGAATTCCGTGAAATCAAACCTGTACATATGCTCCACAAAGTCATCTATCAGAACAGGCCAAGCACCTGCAGAAATAAAATGAGCAAATTAAGCATAACTTCAAAAGAAATGATGTGTAACACAATCTCAGTTGAGTTTGCATATACAAATTTGGAAAATTAATACCTTCCGGATCATACCCTTCCAGATTTTCATGCACACACCGGCTGAATGCTAAAACTTGCTGCCAAGTATCCTCAGAGATGTTATGCCGTTGATTTTTCTAAAGGAATTCCAAAGATTAGTTGACTCCATCAAAATAAGGAAGCTTATATAATAAGAAGCTATAACATATTAATATTAGGCGTCATTTGATACTTAATCTATAGTTATAATTATTATTTTGAAATACAAAGGTGAACAAGATGTTCACAACTCAAAAAAAATTTGCAGACTACAAAAATCATTAACATGTATAAAACTTATATGATTTCAGCCCCAAACACAAAAATTATTTATAAGAAATATATCCCACGTCAAAAATACAGGATAGAAAGCTACCCCAAAGCCACTTCCCAATTTAGAAGGATGAAGAAAAACGAAGTATCCTGGAATCCTTGGAGCCGGAGACCCTAGCAAAGCCAAGAATCTGGTTCTCCCATAAACATGTGCTCATTTGGCACATGGGATAGGATTGGATTTGATTAAATTAGTACTATGCATGGTTTGGGAAAACATGGGATTAGACTAAATATAATATCTTGAATTTGATAATAATTTGAAATTGAATAACAAAGTTTCGAAAAAAAATAATTTTTCTGGATGAAATACACACTTTAATATATTTATTAGTAAATTAGCAATATTTAAAAGTGTTTAAATAAAATTATAGTTCTATATTACTATTCAAATATATTAAATTATTTTTAAACAAATTATATTATTTAATTGATAAATAAAAGATTATTTAATGATGGGGAGAGGTGTAACCCCATCTGCAAAAGAAATCTCGTGTGCCCACAACAATCCCATTGAGATGCAGCAGGATTGTTGAAACCCACTCCACCCCTTGTCATTAAATAATCCCATGCAGAGGTATTGTTATATATACATAAGAGGGGCGGCTATCCCACCTTGGTGGAGTGACACCCACTCCAAGTATCCCCTCCTACTGCACTTCCCTGTTTAGGAGAATTAGTCCCCTAATATAACAAGGAAAGCTACAATCTAAAAGGATTAGTTTCCTAGGAAGCAAAGATTCCTACTAAAAATTTAAACCAAACTCTATTTCCTATTTTAATAGGAATCTTTTCTTATTAGACAGTCGGGAGCAAATCGGCCAAATCGGCAAATTAATCGGTCTAGGTGGAGTCAAAGTCATTGACTCCGCCTAGAGGATTTTTATTTTATTTTATTTATTTATTTTTTATAAATTGGTTTTATTAAAATGGCGACGTTTTGGCTTCAAGTTAATGAAGCCTCGAAACTCTGTCGTTCTGGGGCTTCATTAACTTAAAGCCAAAAATCAATTCCCATTCACTATTCACTCTCTCGCTCGACCAGACCAGCCACCTCTCTGCCTCGCCAACCAAACTAGGCAACCAACCACCTCTCGCTATCGCTGTCGTCCAATCCTCCGCCCTCTAGGGTTTGTCTTTGTTAATTGTTTAGTTTACTTATTTTAGTTGTTTACTTGTTTTAGGGTTTGTATTTTAGTTTGTTGATAGTAATGTTTTATTAATGATTGAATGTTGAAATAATGATAAATGTGAATTATGATATTGATTTGATTTTTAATTTATTTCATTTAGGGTTTTAGGATTTTATTTTAGTTTTTAGCAAGAGGTTTAGGGTTTATGCTAATTATACTGAATTTTATTAAATATTTTGATTTCAGAAATTTACTCTTTAAACATGACTTCAGTGGTTTACGGTTGAGGGTTAACGTTTGAAAGAACATGTCACCAACATATTGGGAAATGTTGCACCGTGTCGGTTGGCAACAATGGGTAATCAAATTAGTTGTAGAAAAGCGATCACGAATGGAAAAAACGAAGAAAACAATTAAGAAAAAGGAAGAGTTAAGATTTGCAATGAATATTGGTGGTGAAGAAGATTTAGAGGAGGAAATAAAAGGGTTGGGGCAAAGCAAAAACCCAAACTTTCTTGGCCCTTTTGATAGATTTGCTACCCTATCAACCTCGATTCCTCTACCTCTGGAAATACTATGCAACAATAAAACCTCAACAATATCATCCTTAAAGAGAGGACACATGCTATGCAACAATATGTAGCCAATTGGGTGTATGAAGTGGGCATTCCTTTTAATGTCATTGGCAATGATAGCTTCAAGCAAATGGTTGAGGCGATTGATTGATATGGACCGAGCTTCCAACCTCCAAGTCAATGGAAATTGAGGGAACCACTATTGAAGGAAGAGGTTGAAACAACCAAAGAGGCCCCCAAAAAACAAGAAGAATCATGGAAAGTTAATGGGTGTTCAATTATGACGAACGCTTGGACGGATTGGAAAAGGAGGAGTATTATGAATTTGTGTGTGAATTGTAAGGAAGGCACCACTTTCCTTTCTTCCAAGGAAAGCTCTGATGAGGCACATACACGTCTTTAAGTATGTGTTAAAGTCAATTAAAGAAGTTGGCCCCAAAAATATTGTTCAAGTGGTGACCGACAATGCCTCCAACAATATGGTCACGGCAAAAATGTTGAAGGAGAAGATGCCATCTATATTTTGGACCTCGTGTGCTACTCACGCCATTAACCTAATGCTTGAAAGTATAGGCAAACTACATAAGTTAAAAAAAAAAAACAATCGATTCGGCCAAGAGTTTCACAATCTTCATTTATGCCTACCACACAACATTGGCTTTAATGAGGACATTTACAAAGAGGAGGAGCATAGTGAGGCCGGGAGTTGCTAGGTTTGCCTCTTCTTTCTTAAAATTGCAATATTTGGTGGAGAAAAAAGATAAGTTGAGGGCAACGTTTACTAGCACCGATCGAGAGAAGTGCAAACGGTTGAAGTGTATTAAGGGGAAAGTGGCCTACTCAACCATATCGAGTATTGGGTTTTGGAATGGTGAAAACTTGTTCTTGAGGGTTTTTGCTCCTTTGGTAAAGGAGCTTCGACTAGTTGATAGGGATCGAAAACAATCAATGGGCTATTTATATGGGGAGCTAAAAAAAGCTAAGGAAGAGATAAGAGGTGTTGAAAAATAATGAGAGTAGTTATCGGTCAATCTTTCAGATTATTGATAAGAAATCCAAAGATCGGCTTGATTCTCCATTACATTTGGCGACCTATGTATTAAATCCCTTCTATTTCTTCAAGGATGAAACCATTTATATTGATGTAGTTTCTGAAAGATTACCTTGACAAGCAAAATCTCATCGTGAATATTTACTTTGGGGTCTAATTGAACAAACAAGGTCCTTTTGGAAAGCCATTAGCCCAAAAAGCATGAGAGAAGAATGATGACTTTTACGATCCAGGTAAACAAAGTATTCATTATATATTTATATTTATTTCATTTTATTTGTTTCATATGTTTTTAGTTGTTAGTATTTTTCTTAAGCTTATGTATTTTTGATGTAGTAACTTGGTGAACTCCTTAACCTCTAGTTCATCCGGGTGTGAAAGAAATTGGAGCACATGTGAGAGGGGTAAGTCATAGGTGGCAAGTGGTATATACTATATTAGTAATTGATAACTAGGAAGTTACTTTCAATTTTAAATATTAATTTATTTCACTTTTATGTAGATACATACGAAGAAATGGAATATACTAGATGTGCATCGGTTGAACAGTTTAGTATTTGTCCAATTTAATTCTAGATTGATGAACAAGCGAAAAAGGGGGAGGGAGAAAAAAATTGATGTACTATTAGCAACTAATGCTAGTAATGCACTAGGATGGATTGTTGATGATGGTGATGATGAAGTTGAGCCCGGTTCAGGGCTTACATGGCAAGTACTTGGAGAAGCGGTCAGAGCGGATGAATTCACATAACCTCGAAATGGTAGAAATGTTGAGTTGAGAGAACTTCATGATGATGATTTTGAATCCGATGATGACGCAGTTGAAGAAAATGACAGTGAGTTTGAATCTGATGAAGACAATGTCTTGGAATTGGAAGGATATGGAGCAGAAGACGAAGAATTAGAAAATCAATCTTAGATAGTTAGATGTCTTTTAGAGTTATAGTTCTAACTTTCTTGTTTTACGACTTTATCATTTAATCAATTTGAATGTCAAACTCCTAACTTGTTTGAATTTGTTGGATACTTGGAGTTTGTTGGAAACTTGGAAAGGACTTGGTCATTTTGAATCTTTGATCGGCTTTTGATTTGTGTTTGATTGGATTTTGATTGGTTTGTGAATTGTGAAAGTGATTGGATTGTTTTTGTAGATTTGGACTAGATTTTGATTGAATTTGGTTATAATATGAGTCATATTATTGGTTTTATATGTAGGAAAAAAGAAAACGGCAGCCGCGGCTCTACCTTGGCGCCAGGCTACCGCCCGACTAGCGCCCACTAGAATACTATGTGATAGACATAATTCTTTATCTAGGCTAAAAACTATTGACAATAGGGTGGGCACCCTATCTTAATAAAGTTGTAGGTTCCTTATCTAATTATTTTTTTTATTCTTCTTTAGTTATCAATTAAATAATATTATTTTAACAAAAGGCAAGGGTTCATTATTAAATAACCCCAATTCCCATGTGCCAAACGAGCACTTAAATGTCTTTTGTCATCTTTCTTCAAATATTCACTATCACTTCATACGTTACATGCTAAACCTTAACTCTCAAGATCTCTACCAATCCATTGCTTCCAATTTCAATAGCAACAAGGAGTGTGTGAAAGGGAAAGAGAGAACAATGAATTCTCATGCAGAGATGCAAATAAAAGATCAAGACAAACACAGACATTGGAAGCTTAGTGTATCAGTTGTACGGTTGTACCTCAACAAAGTCACACCACTGGTTCAGCAAACGGAACCGCCCAGCTAAAGCTATCCTCCAGGCAACAACTGCTCTGCTTATAGCTGTAGATTATATCAACAAAAGGTAAAGGTTAAAACAACCCAAAAGATACATTATTAGTTCTATTAACAATTTCCCATATCCTAAACTGTTATTATATGATAAAATTGGGGAAAAAAGAGTCAATATATTAAACTAAAACAAATGACAACTTACTGATATTCTTTTGACCATGTTCACGGCACATGAAAAAAACAAAGTCATAGAACCGTGAGAATTCAGAAAAGTCTCCCTACAGAATCAGAATGTCAAAGTTAATACCACGATATGCCTATCACACTAAAAGAAAACAGATGTACAACTACTTATAAGAGACTCATACTACTTTAAAAATAAAATAAAAATTATCACTGAACAAATTATAAAAATTTAAGAACTTCAAGGAGATGAAATATCACCATTAAGTTTAGCCGTGACATGAGCTTGAAAAGTTCTTCAAAAACCGAATTTCTGTCAAAGGAAAAGCCATACAGATTAAAAAAGGTTCAATGATGCAATAATTGCAGGTATATTTGCATAAAAATTGACATTTTTGCTGCTCGGATGGTGAAAGCTATTTACTCATCTGTGCATTTACCTTGTATGGAATAATGGAAATGCAACTAAAGCAGGTAACAGCTAATAGCAACTCGAACAATTGGTGAAAATTGGACTCTTAAAAATGTCAATTTTACACCCAGGTGACAAATTCAAGCCCTTAGACTCAAAGACTGGTTGAGCTTCTGTTGAGCAATTCTTACAACAGTTTTATTAAGAAAGGACAGTCTGAGAGGATACATGTTTCTAACCTATAAATTAAAGTAACTAGTGAAGGTTCAATAATTAAGTCACTAAAATTAAATTTTAGTATCCAAATGAGGAGTCAAAGATTATATAACTAACATTTTCATATCCATGCTTCATACTAGTTGTGATACTTATCACTACAAGAAAAAGCAGTCAAATTTTAACTTTAATCTTAATCTTCTTTGTAGATGCTTATACAAACATATATGAAAGCTCAAGCAGAGCTGCACATGTCAATAAAATATCAACTATCAAGTTGGTTTTCCCATGTCCACATAGTTCAAGTCTAAAATTAAAGCTTCGTAGGCCACTACCCAAACCATCCTGGAGCCTTCAAAGTCGCATAAAATTGCAGTATTACTACATATTCATACCTTGTATGTACAGTTGAGTTGACAAATTTTAAGAGCTCAGCCAATGCCTCCCTTGTAAACTTAGCTTTTTGTGATTCATCACCTTTTCTGTAATCTTCTTCTTTACGAACATCTGCATTTTGTGATCTAATTTCTGCAAGAAAAGCTCAAAAAATCAATTAAAATACAACCACTACATAATTTAAACACATAGACCATGTCTTCCATGTCATTACTTCTTTTCCCAATCTTTAAACCCAATTAAAACCATATCGAAAGTATCATTTTGTTTCCTTCTTTCAAAACAGTCATGGAAGATCGATTTAAGCATTTCTAAAACATTACTTTCACAAAAACCAGAATCCAAACCCAAAACCTGAATATCAAAACCGAAAAAGAAAAAAGAAAAAAAATGAATTCCATATCTATACATTAGCATGATTTCCACAAGATAACACCTCAAGAACTGTAAATTTGATTAATTAAAGCACATCAAGCAATACAATACAACATAACTTCAAATCCACTTAAAAAAAACTAGCCAAAATCAAATCTTTTTCATCCCGACACACAAGTGCAAGCCAAAAATAATAAAAAAATTAAAAACTTTAACTAAAAAATAGAAAAACCCATATCAAGACATGAAAACTACATCAAGAAAACAAAGAACTATGAATTATAAATCCAAAGCCAAAAAAATAATAATAATTAAAAAAAAAAAAAAAAAAAAAGTGAAAATTGGTGTACCGCAGTATCGGTGGTAAATCTCGAAGATGTCGAAGTGATTGGAGATCGAGGGAGAATCCATGGATTTTGTTAGTCGATTATGGAGAGCTGAAGCAAGCTAGGTTTATACTTCTAACTCTCCTGCGTTTTGTTGTGTTTTATATCATTTTCATACGCAATTTGATAGCTTTCACGTTTTGAATTTTTACACACCAGCTGTTCTTACTAATTCTAGAATTTTTATATACTAAATTTTTCTTTTAATATATACATAGTAATTTTCCAAACTTTTTATGATATACACTTTAAAGCACCGATGATTAAATTGTATGAAATATATTGAATCTTGATTTGATTTTTTGTATGGACAGAGAAAACATTGAATATATTTACCGAAAATATTAAAAAAAATTCGGATGCAAGAACTAATTCTTTCCGATTTTTTGAAGATAAAACATTTAAAAATAGAGAAATATAAGAAAAAATAGTTCTTCATTCCAAAAAAATTCCTAATTTTTATCAAATATGCATTTTAATTTTCTTATGATGCATACAAAAAATCAAATCAAGATTCAATATATTCCATGCAATTTCACGAAAGGTGCTTAAAGTGTTGTAAAATTTCTCATTGGAAAATTACTCCCTCTCTTTATATATATATATATATATATTTTTTTCTATTATCGGTTCGTCCTGGATGAAGAATGTGAACCATTAGATTTACATAATTTGACTCAAAGTGTATGCACTTGTCAAAACTTCTCCATAATCCGTGATCCACATTTTTCGTCATGATATATTTATTGTCAAGACGAATAGACAATAGAAAATCAGTATATATATATATATCAAGACGAAGAAAGTGGACCATTAGATTTACATACTTTGACTCAAAATGTATGCACTTGTCAAAACTTCTCCATAATCCATGGTCCACATTCTTCGTTCTAATATATTTATTGTCATGACGAACTAACAATAGAAAAACTATATATATATATATATATTCAAGTCAGTACGCACTGATATAACTTTATCAGTGCGTTGGATGTGGATCATTAGATTTACATACTTTGATTCAAAGTGTATGCACTTGTCAAAGTTTTTCCATAATCAGTGGTCCACATGTATTGGCACCGATGTAGTTATATCAGTGTGCACTGATGTGAACGAGACCATATATATATTGTGATTATCTCTAACGGATCTCTTATTTTAATTTCAGAAAGGATTTTAATAAAATTACATCGATTTTTATGAATTTTGATTTGAATTTTTTTATAGACAATAAGTTCAATGAAATCTGCCGATAAATAAATTTTGAGAATTTTTTAAGTACTATAACTATTTTTCCTGATTTTGTTAAATATGAAGACATTGGAAAAATGGGTGAAATATAGGGGCTTGCATAAACTTATTGAATTTGTGTTCGGGTTATTGATTAGATTCTTCCTTTTTGGCTTGGTTTGTATCTGGATAGGGCCGGCTTCTGACAAGTTTCGGACAGATGCAAAATGTTGTTAACTATGGACGGGTTCAGGTTGATTTAGGACATAAGCAATGTGCTATTCCTGCATATTAACACCAACTGTTGGATCAGACTCTTGAGTAGGCTGCGTAGGCAAAACATACTTTTTCGTCTTATGCACACCTATAGTGGTTGAGTGGCATTAATGTCACTCTCATTTCCTGCATTTACAAACTTAAAGTTGGATGACTCAAAAACAGTAGGCTGGGACTCATACTCTAGATTCAAGGATTCAAAAATAAGATTGTCACTATCTTTACTGCCATACTCCCCCTGAAGATAGTGATCAGAAAAATAGGATTGTCTTTCATTGAAAGTGACATACATGGAGACAAAAAAAAAAAAAAAAAAAAAAAAAAACTTTCGAGACAGACGGTGATAACACTTATATCCTTTTTTTGTAGGGGAATACCCAACAAAGACACACTTCAAGGCCCGAGCATCTAATCTGCTGCGTTGGTGGGCTGAAACATGAACATAAGTGAGACACCCGAAAAAATTTGGTAGGACCAAATTAGAGGGAGAGATTTGAGGAAATTTTTTTGTTAGGATAGTAAGAGGATCCTTGTGATCTAAGACCCTAGTTGGCAACTGATTGATAAGATGAGTTGTAGCCAAAACTGCCTCTCCCCAATATGATTTAAGAACGTGATTTTGGAACAATAGTATTGTTGACGGTGATTTTTCGTTAACTGGGTTATTAATTGATCAAAGGGTTTTATTTGTAGTTTCCTAATAATGAGATGTAAAATGATATGAAAAAGGAACACGATTTTACATGGAAAACCCTTGAGAAAGGGAAAAAACCACGGGTGCCGGTGATGGCGACAAAAGTTTATTATAAAAAAGAGTTTACATGACTTTGCTTTCTTTTCTCTCTCAATACTACTCTTCGACTTATATATTTTTCTTCTTCTTTTTACAGTGCAAAAAATGAATGATATTTATACAAGTTTGTAACCCTAGACTTGTCGTGCATGTAGTTGAATTGTAGAATCCCACTATGATATTCCTTCCCTTTTGAGGTTATCTCGTAGTAAATGCGGTTGACATTGTGCTTGATTTGGGCTCTGTTTCCTTTTGGAGAAGATATGGTTGTTTCCTAATTTAAGTGTGATTGTTGACCCTTGCATTTTGATGAGATCGTTGGGAATTAATGATGCGAACTAGATTCTAATCTAGCTGAACGATTCTTATGGGTGAGATGCCTTGGCTGACCGTAATCTCATTTTAGGAAGGCTCTCTTTTGCCTGAGTCATCCGCTTGGCTAGGCTTTCAGCTCGGACGGCAAGTCATGGTGTATTTCTTTTCTTTAACTTGGTGACGCGTCATTCACAAAAATTCATATACAACAATAACCCCTCAAATACCTTAACCGAGTGTCTTACATAGTGAGATCCTTTAGATTGTTTCATGGTTGAATCTCTTGGCGAGGGTTATTTGATTAAAAGCTTTCGTGAATTTGTTTGCATAGCTCATAAATGCCATTTAATGCCTTAATGGTGGAGTTTAAATGCTAGCCGTAGAACATTATGTTGCCTTGACAATTGGATTGTTGAAGGCGATGCTTTGGAGGCTGTGAACCCTTTCCGCTTGACACGTGTCTCTTCCTTAGTGGGCATGGCTGGTGTTAGTGCACGCAATCGTCTCGATCACATCATTCAAGTATTTCAAATTTCCCGTGTGTGGGGTGATGTCAGTGCCTACTAAGATTTCTTTTAACTACAACAAAACCCAGGCTTCTTTATCTTTTCTTCTTTTAATTATGCTTATCTTCCAAGGAATCAAAGTTCAAACCCAGATTTTTGAGTTCATTCAAGCTTTGAATCTCCTCACGATCCTTTGGCTCGTTCTCTCCGGCTTTTCCTGAATCACTTGGTGAATTCTTTATGGATCCTTTTATTTGCATTTATTTAGTCAATCTGAAATTCCATTAAAGCAATAGTGTATAATATACCTGGGGGGGGAATAAGTATAGGCCCAAATTCTTCCAATATTCAAAAATTGCGGAATACAAGAATGAAATAAAAAACTTGATATGATTTAACAATTGTATAATATGAATCAATACATGTGAACATCAATATACAAAAGATACAATCAATGTATAATATGGAAGATAAAGAAACTTAAAGCGAAATGAGACACAAAGTTTTTACGTGGTAAAACCTTAAAGAGAAAACATCCACAGGTTGATACCACAACCACCGGCAAAGCAAATCCACTATATGAAAATAACTTACACACTCAAGGCTATCAACACAATGATATCGACCCTAAGCTATCACCTCTTAATCTACCCTCGGGCTAGTGATCCACTTAGCCTACTTCCTATCCAAGGTGTGTCCTACACCTCTAGGAAGCAACTTCCTATCCAAGGCTTTCAAGCCTCTTGGAAGATTTCCTTACTTAGCAATCTAGATCAAAAGATCCTAGTCAAACTTCCTTAGCTCAACCATCTGGAGTACCTAACTCCTTGCTAAGACTTTTGCGTGGCTATTCGGAACACATTCCTAGCCAAGTCTTCTTACTCAATTTAAAACTTCACTCACTTTAACAAGAGACTTAACCTTTCCACAAGGCAATGATCTAGGTGATGCAAATGATGCAAATCACAATCAAATAAAGCAAGATGATCAATCAAGCTCTACGTACATGCTTAGAGATGATCTAGAATAAGCTTTCAACAAACAATCACAAATCTATCTAGATAACAAAGCATGTTAATCAATAAAAACAAGATATGAATATTCAATATATGACACAAAAATATTAGTTCTTAGATCATAAAATTAAACCTAGAAAATATCATGAGGCACATCATATATGTCATTTCTAGAATCAATTTCAAGATTAATCAAGTTTAGCTAAATATGTTCAAATGAGATCACAAGGCTAAAACTCAACAATCAATCAATCATACAAACCTAGAATGTGAACTAACATCATTCTTAACACATTTCATCATTCAAATAAGAAGATTAAAAGAGATGATCAAAAGTGAAAGTAAGAAGAAGATGTTTCACCTACAAGTATGAACCTTGGACTGAAATCTGCTCACAGAAAAAAATCACAAAGTCAATTGGCTCTGAAAATGATTAGGGTTTGTAGCTCTCATCAAGACCAACATTTTTGGCTTTTGAATCAAGTGATTCGGAGTTGAAATGAGAAAGTTATGATTGAAACAAGATACTAAAAATCATGAAGAAATTCTGCACTACTTTTCTTTTTCAATTTTTTTCAAGTTATGTTTGGAGGGAAATAAAATGATTTTTAAAAGAGAGAGAGAGAAGGAAAGGAAGCACCCAATTGAAGAGTGCCACATCACTAGGTCCGTGTGGGGCACGTGTGGAATAGGTGGGCAGAGAGCACCGCTGGCCGTGTGGCACACGGCCTCCACACGTGGCCATCAAGGTTGGCCATTGGCCAATCTTGCTCCTCTCGCGCTCCGTTCACGTTCTTCGGCTGTATCCGGACCTTCGAACTCCGATTTCGAATCTGTCTTCAGATTACGAATCCAGACACCCTCATGCACAACGATGGCTACAAAACTTTGATGAAAGGTTGATAATTCATCTCAGAAAACGACGACAAAGATAACTCAACAAATGAGAATGCAAAGTAGCGTAGCTACATCGTTTGGACTCGAAACCTAATGAATGAGTAACCGAAATGATCGAGACTCATTAAGGAATCATATGAGATCATGTGCAATTCTACAATGTTTGTCTATATGAGAATAATTCATGTTCATACTTAAATGGGTGTGAATGTGTTATACCAAATGTTTGAACTACAATGCAGGGATACACATGTATGAATTGTGTGTGTGTACACTAACTCCTGGCAATAGGAAGAAGAATCTTGATACCTTAGCATCCAAGTACGCGATTTTCATCTTGAAGACGATATTTGCATAATAAGTTGCTTTTCTCCTTTGAAGCTTCTTTTCACCAAGAATCACCTAAGCAACTAATCATTACAAATAAAGAGTGTTTTGCAATGAAATCAATCCAATACAAATCAAGGATCTTACACAAGCTTCTGATCAAGGCTATGGAAATTAGGGATAGAGAAAATGTTGAGAGGATAGAGAGGTCGTTAATGAGTCCGTCTCTTGCTCGTCCCCAATACCAGCCCATAAATACTAGTCCTTGCTTTTCTTCTACGTGTACTTCCCCATATATGGCTAAACAAGATCAAACAAGGTAGATGAGCGAATCTTCAACTGAAAATGACACTATTCCGTCGAAGGAACCCAAGATCTCTCCTGAAAATATATATTATATGTCAAAACTAACCTAGAGGGGGGTGAATAGGTTTTTATCAAGTTAATTACCAAATTTTCTTGATTAGTCAATATTAAAAAATTAATCAAAATATAACAAGCAATCAATTGACAATTTAAAAGATGGAAAACAATGAAACTAATAATGCATGGTGTGTATAAAACTATCTAAAGGGGGAGGGGGGGAGGGGGGGAGGGGGGGGGGGGGGGGGGAGGGGGGGGTGTGAATAGATTTTAAACTATTATTACCAATTTTTACGATTAATCAATGTTACGAAAATACCCCAAACTAGTTAAAGCAATAAATCAAGTGTAAGTAGCGGAATTTAAATAACATTTGATTTTTACGTGGAAACCCAAACTAGGAAAAACCACGGGCTGTTATGTGCACCACACACGAATCTCGAATCTACTAATTGTGATGGTGTTTATAACCTAATCCCAGTCTATAACCAACCACCACTACCCGCGGGCCTATAAAAGTGGACCTTGTCTAATTTGCTTGAGACCTAAGCAATCTTAGCCACAAGTCTTACTTCTAAATGAAGAGACAAAATAGCCTATGTGAATATGTATGATATCCAAAATGCAAAAAGAGCCAGGGAACGCTGGATGATTATCTAGGATGGTAAGATGACAATTAAATCAATCATAGATATAAAATGCTAAATAACATGGTATAAAGCTTAGCCAAACATAGATTAAGCAAACCTAGATAGTTATCACAATACACCACATATAATCTCTATCTTGTATCTAGAATTATATTCTAAGAGCATACAAGTAATAAAATAGATGACTTGTTGAGAAAGACACTAAAATTAGATGAAGTTAGTGAAAACCTTACCAAGCAAGATGTGATGTTGCAAAACCATGCATGGATGCATCCTATATGATCATGGATGATGCTTGATGAACTTTGATGCATAAAGGAATGACTTTGAGTGTTTAAAGGTGAGTTCTTATAAATTTTTTCTCTTGAAAAATGTTCTAAGGGAAAAATATGATATTTGAACTCTCTAACTCAACCTAAAATTGAAGAGGCATATTTATAGGGTCTCAAAATGAAGTGACAGTGTTTTGATAAGTTACCCTAATTTTGCCTTGGGCGCTGTACTTAGAGTGACTTGTACAGCGCCTACCTGGGAAAATGAAAAACAATCTTCATTAGCGCTGTACGTACAGTGCCTTTGTAGGGTGACCCAACAACGCCAAATCTCTATCTAACTCGGGAACCAGATGGTCGTTGTACATAGTGCAATACGGATAACGCTTTGTACAGCGACTGTACAATGACCAATTTAAATCGATTTGGTCTGTACAGTGCCTAACCCAAATCTTACCAAGTCTAAGATGGGTGCTGTATCCTATACACAATGTATGCAGCCTAAATCTAATCATGAAATGACATTTGACATATAAGATGCAATCACTTAAACATGCAAGAAGAGATATTAATGAACATGAATGCACACATATAAAAACACACAACATACAAGAATTAAACATATGCATGAGTTATAAGTGTGTGCAACTACATCTCTTCATAGCAAGTAAGCATTTAGAAATTTACCTTTGGTGCTTCTTCTCTTGAGGTCTTAAGAGGGACTTAGTTGTGGAAAGCACCAACCACCAAAAGCCTAAGCTACCCTTACATCAAACCCCACATATGGTTTGTCACCGAAATAAGCCAATCAAACTTGAGGAACTTACAATCTCCCTTTTTGGCTATTTCGTGACAAAATCATCACTCACATAGATCCTTACAACAAAATTTAAGCTACAGGACAACAAAGATATTCTACATTATAAAGAGATAAGCAAAAAATAAAACTTCAAGTCTTCAATCTTTTGTAGAACTATCACTCCTTCAAAAAAAGAAAAATTACACTTTCCAAAGCAAGCGTATTGTGAGGTGATCATGTGAAGTTAAAACAAGCATTTGCATTTAAAGAATTTAAGCACAACATAATGCAATGAATGTGTAATGCAATGCTCCCCTTCAAAGGGTTACTCCCCTGCAATATGCAATCTCCCTTACCACTACTACTCCCCCTTTTTGTCATGAGATGGGCAAAGGAGTATCCCACATACGGGTCACTTGTAGCATAGAAAGATGGTAGCATACAAGTCATTTGCATAATCATATAAAGCCCTTTATGTGACTCAATTAAAAGGGAGATTCAAGGAGATTTATTTTATTGAAAATGTGTGAAATAAAATGCTTTGCATGCAAGACATTGCATTCAAGTCCAAAAATCAATGGAATTTGGCAAAGCAAATGACAAAGGTTTCCTTTAAAAATTCAAACCAATTTAACCATTTGTCATGAATCAAGGCAAGGATATATAAAATTTATTGAATTCAATTTTAGAGCAATTATATCTAACTTTATAAGCGAAATATGGCATGAGCGATTTTGCACCCTATTTGATTTTTCCAGGTATAGAAACCCGTATGATAGTTGCCATGTTCAACAAATAAAGAGAGAGAGACATTGGATTTTAAAATCCTTATAACGGATACAAGATCCTTTATTTAATTGAGTCTCATAAGATTTTCACACATTGTTTTGCATTTAAGAATTGCAATCATCAATTCATGCTTTTTAATTTGAGCATGTCATTTTGAATTTCATGCTTTTTATATTTTAAGCATGTCATTTAAGAATCATCATGTCATGGAGATCATTATAGGTCATTCAAAGAATACTTCCAAAGAGAATCTCCTAGTCCAAAAATGCATGTTTGAACATAAATATGACATGGATTGCACTTAAAGCATGGTTCACAATTATTGAAGTAAAAATATATAAATATATGTGCAACCAAGATGCTCAAGCAATTAATAAAGAAGCATAAAAAAATTTCAATTTTTTGCCTGCAACAAGTATGTAATAACTCTCTTTGCTTGAGTTCCCCATATGGGGTCAATCACCAAAACACATCACTCCACAAGATATATCCAAATAGATCTATTAAGTGTTTTAAACCTAGTTGCATCTAAAGGTTTAATAAATAAGTCCGCTAGTTGATCATTAGTACCTACATGTTTAAGTACTATGCATTTATTTTTAACTAGTTCTCTAATGAAATGATGACGGATGTCAATATGCTTAGTCCTAGAGTGTTGTACCGGATTCTTGGAAATATTAATAGCACTTATGTTATCACAAAAGAGGGTGAGTGTACTTTGGTTGAATCCATAGTCGACTAGCATTTGCTTTATCCAAAGGAGTTATGTGCATCCATTCCCCGCGACTATGTACTTGACTTCGGCCGTGGACAAGGAAATCGAGTTTTATTTCTTGCAAAACCAAGACACCAAGTTGTTCCCTAGGAAGAAGCAACCGCCTGATGTCCTCTTCCTATCATTGCAATTTCCTGCCCAATTCGCATCACTAAAGCCTACAAGACTAGCATTAGTGTCAAAAGAGTACCAAATCCTATAGTTGTATGTCCCATTCACATAGCGAATGATTCTCTTTACGAAAGAGAGATGGGACTCCTTAGGATCTACTTGGTACCTAGCACACACACACACACCCACACTAAAGGATATATTGGGCCTATTTGCGGTCAAATAAAGCAAGCTTCTGATCACACCCCGATATAGAGTTTGTTCCACACTTTTACCACTGCTAAGATTCAAAGTGGTACTCATGGGAGTATCATAATGTTTGACATTTTCTAGACCAAACTTCTTCACAAGGTTCTTAGCATATTTAGCTTGGGTTATAAAAATCCCATCATTCAATTGCTTAATTTGTAAACCTAGGAAGTAACTAAGCTTACCAACAAGACTCATCTCAAACTCATGAGTCATAACATCAACAAATTGTTTGACTTTGGTGTTATTGGTGGAACCAAACACTATATCATCAACATATATTTGAGCTATAAAGAGCTCATCATTGTCTTTCTTGATGAATAGAGCCTTGTCAACACTACCCCTTGTGTAGTTATCGTCAATAAGAAATTGAGTGAGAAGCTCATACCGAGGCGAGGCTTGTTTTAACCCATATAGAGCCTTCTTGAGGCGATAGACATGGTTAGGGTGGTGTGCATCCACAAACCCCTTGGGTTGTTCAACAAACACTTCCTCTTGCAAGAAGCCATTGTGGAAGGCACTCTTGACGTCCATTTGGTGCAATTTGAACTTGTGCACACAAGAGATGGACAAGAGAAGCCTAATGGACTCTAATCGGGCAACGGGAGCAAATGTCTCCTCAAAGTCAATACCCTTAATTTAAGAGTACCTTTGTGCAATAATTCTTGCCTTGTTATGCATTATGTTGCCATCCTTATCGGATTTGTTCTTATATATCCATTTGGTGCCTATGATATTAGTGTTCTTAGGCCTAGAACTAGAGTCAAAACATTATTCCTTTCGAATTGGTTTAGCTCTTCTTGCATGGAAAAAACCTAAAATTCATCTTTTAAGGCTTAATCTGTTA
The DNA here is from genome assembly GCA_954870605.1 of Acer campestre. Lineage (NCBI taxonomy): Eukaryota > Viridiplantae > Streptophyta > Magnoliopsida > Sapindales > Sapindaceae > Acer > Acer campestre. The sequence continues at coordinate 2,943,572 of OX940805.1, forward strand.
GGATTATGCTCAATAGCAAGAGTGTAATGTTGTATTTGACAATCTTTTCATATTAATAAAGTGATTTCTTTTTGTTAACAAAATCTTATATAACATTTATTATTATAATTGTCAAAGTAAATAATCATAAGGTAAAAAGACTATGAGAAAAGAAGAATTGTTCGTACATCTGGATATGTATGAGGTAGACACAATTCTTTAGTTAGTCTTAAATAACGTTCACAACTTAAGTTAAAGGTTGGGCACCTTTATCTTGTTAAAGTTGTAGAATTCTTTTACTAGCATTTGAGTGGGATCAAATGTGTTGTGATGAGTCTAAAATCATCGAAGGGTCTTCGAGTAAAAGAATCTAGTGCACTGGGTGCATTGAACCGGATCATAATGAAATACTTTTTCTAGAACCGTCAATAGATAAAAGTCTTTTCATTATCAGGACAATCGGAGAGTCTATCTTAATCCTGAGATAAATGATGGACTTATGGTTGCAAGTGTTATCATTTGAGCTATCAATGAGTACGATTATATAACATAGTCTATCCTCGATAGTTTGGTGGTATTCATTTGTTAATCGATAGAGGGCTTCATTTATAGATATGGACATCGTGGCTCCATTTATTAAATGTGAGTAGAATATCATCATATGGATGCTTTGTGGTTTTGGATATGAAATCTTAACATTGATTTTTCATTAGTGTCTATTGAAAGATGACTTCTGGACAAGTCATAATATATATCCAAGTTCAAAGTGTGGTAATATGAGTAAATATGGTAACTTGGAGAGCTATAGGCGGTCTATGAGCGCTTGGCGATTACTGATATTCTTCAAGAGGATTCACTAACTCCCATATGATTGTCTAGGGTATGAATGAGTATCGTTAACTTATTCCATCTTTATTTAAGAGTGCAATTTTAGTTCTTTAGTGGAATGAACTAAAATTAATAGATTGAACCTAAGTGAATCATTTGTTGATTGTGATTGGGTTATGTCTATTGGAGCTTAAATTTAGATAGGCCCGCCAAGATCCCCAATCCGTATGGACTTGCATGAATCACTTGATATATTCTACTGGACTATTTGTGGGTCCATTTAGAATTGTATTTAATATATTAAGAATATAATTTGCACATTATGAATATAATTTGCACATTATTTATTTAATGGGCTGTTTAATTATATTAATATATTAATGAAAGGCATGTGGGCTTGTTTCTTTTAGTAAGAATGGATCTAGTTCACATGTGGGCTTTTTTATTAAAGTCCAAATGGATTAAATAAAATAAGAAAACAATATGTAGGCCCAAGTTCTAGTCATGGGCGGCAATGGCTAATTTTTAGCCCATTATATTGTTTTATTTTATTATTTAATTAAATGGAAATTAATTAATGTGTTAATTAATTATTTAATTAAAAATCAAATCTTTTTCTAATTAGGAAATATGTTTCCTAGTAGTATACTACTATTAGTATTATACTAAATATTAAAGACTTTATTTGTTTAGTCAAATTAGGAAGTCTTTTATATAGTCACAAATACACTAAAGAGTTGGATTAGGGTTAGAATTCGGAACCATAGTTTTTGGGAAAGAATTCGGAACCATAGTTTCGAGAAAGAATTCGGAACCATAGTTTTTGGGAAAGAATTCGGTACCATAGTTTTTGTAACTATGGATCCAGCCACCATAGTTTTTGTAACTTTGGAATCGGCAACCCTAAGGTCTTGGTATTGAGAGTTTTTTTCTTTTGCTAGAGAAAAATAAAATCCAACTCTTAGACTAGTGTGAAATTTGGCCAAGAGAGATTGTGAGAAGAATTGTTCTTATTTCGATAGTGCACTAGTGATCTTTATATCAAGAGGTCTTGTGCACAATTTCGAATAAGGTTCACGCGAGTTTCAATCTAACGATTGTGAATTCAAAAGTGACTGGAACATTCTTAGCAATCTTTTGGAGTTTGTTGTGACTAACAAAGATCAGAAAAGTTTTGTTGTCCATTCTCAGGTACACAATTCAAAGAGAAGGGAGACCACGCTCCTAGGTGATTCACGTTCGTGATCGGATTGGAAGATCTTGCGGATTACCATCGACGCATAGTCAATCGGATCACGCGACAAAGGTATGATATCTTTTGGTATATATTGCTTAATTAATTAAAGGGTTAAGGTTCAATATGGGAAATTTTTAAAATATACTAAACTCTCTTTTTAGTCTCGCTTCCGCTGCGTGCACGTATTTTTTTCCCTACATAATCAACCTTTTTGGGTTCAATTTGAGAGGTGTAGCAAGTGTAGCTAATTAGATTAGTTATTTGACGTCTAGTCCTAACACCCTCATGCACTTCTCCAATGATGTCATCTTTATCATGGGGTTTTCTAACCCATGGAGCGAGTTCTTTAGAGTTCAATAGAGGAACTTGATCAAGAGGTTGTGTGTTCTCTTGATTAAGATTATACATCCCTTTAATGAGAGTCTCCACAACTTTCTCCAAGGGAGAGTTATCATCTATAGCAACCTCCTCCTTATGTTCATTAGACTTGAGCCTTGTATCATCAACGGCGACATTGGATGATTCCATGACGGTTCGAGTCTTCAAGTTGAAAACTCTATAGGCTCTACTATTTAAGACATAGCCAATAAAGATACCCTCATCACTCTTAGCATCAAATTTGCCAAGTTGATCACCATCATTCAAAATGTAGCACTTGCTTCCAAAAGGGTGGAAGTAGCTAACATTTGGCTTTCTACCTTTCCATAACTCATAGGAGGTTTGCCTAGTACCGGGCCTTAGAAAACTCTATTTCCTATATAGCAAGCCGTATTGACAGCTTCAACTCATAGGTTCCTAGGGACATTGTTGCTAAGCAACATCACACATGCCATCTCTTGAAGGACCCTATTCTTCCTCTCAACAACTCCATTTTGTTGAGGATTCCTAAGAGCCGAAAACTCATGGAAGATGCTTAAGCTATTGCAATAGCTTTCAAAGATGGCATTCTCAAACTCCCTCCCATGGTCACTTCTAATCCGTTTAATGCTTTTAATGTTTGAATTCATTTCATTTTGTATTTTAGTACAAAGCATTTTAAACTTGTCAAAAGTTTCGGATTTTTCTCTAAGGAAATATGTTCATGTGAACTTAGAGAAATCATCTACTAACAAAAATGTATCTCTTTTCACCTAAACTCTTGGTTTGCATGGGACCCATAAGATCCATATGGAGAAGCTCTAAGGGCTCCTTGGTGGAAAGATACTTGCCCTTTTTGTGCATGCTATTAGTTTGTTTCCCTTGTTGGCAAGGTCCACAAACACCATTGACTTTCTTCCCAAGCTTGGGAAGGCCATGCACAACATTGAACTTATCAAAGATTCGTAAATCTCGATAGTTCATGTGGCCAAGTCTTTCATGCCACAACTCTATTTGCTCATCCTTGGTCATATTACAAGAGACAACTCTAGCCTCAAGATAATAACAATTGTCGCTAGATCTCATACCTTTCAATAAGGTTTATCCATCAGGCTTTAGGATTGAGCAATTATCTTTACTAAACAAGACGGAAAATCCTTTATCACTAAGATGAGAAATGCTTATCAAATTGGCTTTCAAGCCATCAATAAATAAAGCATTGGATAATGAAGGTAATCCGGGAATAAAGATGGTTCATTTCCCTACAACTCTCTTTTTAGATCCATCACCAAAGGTGACATATCCTCCTTCCTCCATGACAAGAATCTCGAAGAAACTCTTGTTTCCCGTCATGTGCCTAGAGCACCCACTATCTAAATATCAAAAATTAGAAGAATTTGCCTTCAAGGCAATTTGAGCAACATTGCAAAAAATTTTCATCTCTTCTAATCCACCTAGGGGAAACACTTTTCTTCCAAATGGCCAATGGTACATGGGCTCTAGTTTTCCTAGGATCATGCAAATTGGATCTATCATTCTTAGGAACATGCATCTTAGCTCTACTTTTTTTCTTTTCAATCATGCTTTTAGCTCTACACATTTTAATGTAACGAAAGCAGTTTGGTCTAATATGACCATCAATACCATAATAATGACATGAAGAGATGAAGTAAGGAATCATACCATGTCCTTGTGCATGCATATGAGCCTTTCCATGTATTTATGGTTGCATTGGTTCATTTCATCTTCATTGTTGAACTGGTCTAGCTTGCTTCCTTGGTTGAGCTTGCATGATTGGTCTCTTTCCTTTGTGAGCCATTTGTTGAGGAATGTTGGCTTGGGAAGCTCTTGTAGGTTGGGCTTGAGGTTGTCTTCCTAGAGCCACCTTCACTTGTGCACTATATGAGCATTGTCCTAGATCAATCTTCTTCTTAGGAGTTTGCACCGGTGAAGCTTCTTTGTTGCCCAAGCTCTTTACAAACACGGTCTTGTTGGGAGTGGAGGTCTCCTTGCCATCTTTAAACCCAAGACCTCTCTTGTCACAAGGACTCTTGCCAACCTCAAGCATATAGTCAAGCTTCTTGGTGCTAGAAGCCATCCTAGTCAATGACCCTTTAGCTTCTTCAAGCTCCATCTTCAAACCTTCTTCATTCATCTTAGATAAGACTAACTCCTCTCTTAACTTATCTTCATTCTTCATGGATCTCACTACTTCTTCACTTAGTTGTTCAACTTGTGTTGAGAGCTCTAGGCTTTCCTCCTTCAATCTCCTAATTTCTCTCTTGTTTTTTAACCTTGAACTCTCAAACTTAACCATGTAGTCTTGAAGATCCATCCTATCCACATTTCCATTTGTGGATTGAGATGAGGAGCCATTATTGTAAGATCCTTTATTTGTATTGGCTTGATTCTATTGCAAAACTCTATATATTTGTATTAGTTGTTGCTTAGGTGGTTCTTAGAAGAAAGAAGCTTCAAAGGTGAAGAAGCAACATCTTATGCAAATTTCGTCTTCAAGGGGAACATCGCATACATGGATGCTAAGGTATCAAGATTCTTATTCCTCTTGCAAGGCGTAAAGGCACACACATACAAATCATTAATATGTGTCCATGCATCATTGTGCAATATTTATATAGCATATTTACATGTTTTTACATGCTCATGCATTATACTCAAATTCTCATATATTGTAGAATTGCATGTTTTAAGACTATGTCTAGGAAACGGCATACATGTATGACATTGTGCTTATTTGTTTATGTTTTATTATTTTTGGACTTGAACATGATCTCTTATGATCCCTTATTGAGTCCCAGTCATTTCGGTTATTCATACATTTGATTTCGAGTCCAAACGATGTAGCTACGCTACTTTTCATTCCCATTCGTTGAGTTATGTTCGTCTTCATTTTCCGAGATGACTTCTCAACCTTTTATCAAAGTTTCATAGTCATCATTGTGTGTGAGGGAGTCACGATTCATAATCAAAAAATAAATTCAAAATCGGAGTTCGGAGGCCCGGATACTGTGGAAGAATGCGAGAGGAGTATAGGAGGAACAAGTGAGGCCAACGGCCAAGCTTGTTGGCCAAGTGTGCCACACGGCCAGCATGGCCCTCTGCCCATATGTGCCACACGCGGTCCACACATGGGGTTGACATGGCATGTTGTGGTTGGCCGATCTATTTTCTCTCTCTTGCTTCCTTTTACATATTTCCATTCCCTCCAATTTTTATTAAAAAGAAGAAAAGCTTGAAATCTCACCAGAATTTTCTCTCCAATATTTCTCAACTTCCAAACACCATAACTTTCTCATACGAAGTCGGATTTGAGTGATTCAAGTTGGAGATTGTTCATAATCAAGTCCTATACTTTTGCTAGTTGGTCTTGCAGCTGTTTGATTGACGTTTCTAGTGGTTCTACATAGAAAAACGAACCAGCTTGTGATCTTGAGGTATTGGTCATATCTTTGTGATTTCTTCTTTTATAACCTTCAATTTGCTTGGGGTTCTTCTTCTATATGTATGTATATGTATGTTGAATTCTATTGAGAAAGATAGCTTCATAATCAATCCTAATCAAAAGTCTAATTAGAGACATATGTGAACTAGATTCTTTGATTATATGATTTTCACATGTTTGAGAGTTGTATTGTGATTAGATTGACATCTAGGATTATTTGAGACTTGATTGAATCATTTTATGATTGATAATCCTTGAAATATATTTTGATCCTTTAATTGATGAAATCTAGGATTAATTCTCTTGTATGTGTTTTTAGAGACATCTAGGATTTAATTGATTTATCAATATATCCATGCTCTAAATCTTTGGCTAGAATACTCATTGAATATATTCTATGTTTCTAGCATTTATTTGTATGATTATAGCATCTTGAATTTGTGCTTCATGATTATGATATATTCAAGTGCTATTTGTGTGAATGAAACTATGAGCTTTTGTGTTAGGTGTTTTCACATGCTCTAGGTTTAATTCATGTTTTTGCATCTAGACTTTTATTATTGTGTTCTCACATATTTAGGTTTAGTTGTTCCATAGAATGTTTTGATCACATGTTTTATGTTGTGTTGATTGTGATTTGCATTATTTGCATCACTTAGATCATTTGCCTTGAGGAAAGGTTGAAGTCTCTTTCAAAGTGAGTGAAGCTTTGTATTGAGCAAGAAGACTTGGCTAGGAATGAGTTTCGGATAACCAAGCGAAAGTCTTAGCTAGGAGTGTGGTGCTCCGGATGGTTGAGCTAGGAAAGCTTGACTAGGATCCTTATGATCTAGATAGCTAAGCAAGAAAATCTTCCTAGAGGCTTAAGAGCCTTGGATAGGAAGTTGCTTCCTAGAGGTGTAGGACACACCTTGGATAGGGAGTAGGCTAAGTGGTTGACTAGGAGATGATAGTTTAGGGTGGATATCATGTGTTGATAGCCTTGAGTAAGTTATTTTCATATAGTGGATTGCTTTGTCCGTGGTTGTGGATTCAACCCGTGGATGTTTCCTCTTTGAAGGTTTACTACATAAAAATCAATGTGTCAAATGTCTCTAGCTGTATCTCTTTATATTTGTATGTTTGTTCAATATAACTTGTTTATGATCTTCAATTCCTCACTTCCGTGTAAACCTGTTATTGATAAAGAAAGAGATGCACACATTGTTTATTGAATCAACATTTGTTTCTTGTATCTTGTAAGTGTTTGAACATTGTATCTTGCTATATTTTATATCAAGTTGTATAGTTTTACTTAGTGAGCTTTCATTGTAATATTCATAGTACAACTTGTGGAATGTGCTTATTATTGAATATACTTGTATATAAGATACATTGTTTATTGGTATATGTTTGGTAGACTAAGGGTGGTGAATTGAGCATACTTGTGCAAATTGTTTTCTCATAACAATCTTGTTCAAGGTTAATTTGTATGCTCACTAAGGTTTTGACATAAGTCACGAAAGAGATTTTAAAACTAGTGGGTCAACCTATTCACCCCCCTCTAGGTTGTTTAGTATAACCTTGTAGGCATTTTCAATTATCACTTGAGTCATTTTCCCCTTGACTCTCTTTCTCTTCTTCAGTAGCACTTTTGCTCTTGTGAGAGGAGGTAAATGCTATGAAGTTCGCCATGAGTTCTTCATCATCCGAAGACTCATCTCCCTCATTGGAGTTATCACTTCCACTCCAAGTGGCAACCATCACTTTCCCCTTCTTCTTGTTCTTGTGATTTGCACAATCGGGGGCAAAGTGTCTTATGCCACAACACTCATAACATTGGACCCATTTCCTTTCAGTTTTATTTTTCCTAGGCTCAAACTTCTTGAAGGGAGCCTTTTTCTTCATGTCTTGGCCTTGGATCCAAAACCCTTCTTCTCGGATTTGTAGAATTTCTTGAACCTTCTCATCAATAAGGCCATTTCTTCATCCGAGTCCTCATTCTCCTCATTCTCATCTTTGAAGGCTTTCAAAGCAATTCCCTTTTGCTTTTTAGGAGGTGTGGAGGTAAGACCCTTCATAGACTCATAAGCTAGAAGTCTCCCAATCACATCACTCGGCTTCATATCCTTGTAAGAGCTATTCTCCTCTAAAGCCATCACCTTGGACTCAAATCTATCGGGGAGAGATCTCATAATTTTTTGCTTGATTCTCCTATCCAAATAAAGATCACCTAGTTGATGACTTTGGTGACTATGTCCATTAACTTGATCTCAAAATGCAACCGCCAAATGCTTCTTGGACTTCTCTGATGTTGAACGGTGGTTTGTAAATCGGCAGTAGAGCTCATCGAATGCAACCGCCGATTGGCTGATTTTTGGACTTCATCCGTAAGTTATTGGAAAACGTATAGGGGTTTATGCCATGGTCTCGTGTCACGTTTTAGTTCAACGATGGTTCAACCTTGGACACGGCTGGGTTTAGATCACGCCATGGTCAGTGTCGACGGTGAGGCGCGACACTCTGCATACTTTCCAATTTCTTCCGTTTTTGGCTAATTTTGCCTCCCCAACTAATTTTTAAGCTCAAATACCTATTGTACAGAATATGTACCTACACAAGGCTCAAACAAAACATTATATAAAAAAAATACCCTCGAAAATGAGACAAACGATCGGAAATGGGGGATCTCAAATAGGTATAAAATAGTCCAATCACTCACGTGAACCTTATTCGAAGTTGTGCACAAAGCCTTTTAATGTAAAAACTAGTAGTGCTCTATCGAAAACAAAACATTCTCTTTCTTATTTTTCTCCTTGGCCAAATTCTCATACACTATGTCTAGAGTTGGATTATTTTTTCTCTAAGCAAAAATAAGAATTCTTTCAATAAAAAATTAGGGTTGGCCGAATTCTAATGATAGGTTTTATAGGTGGTGGCCCAAATCCTCACACAAGGTGGATTTATGCCTTATGGCCGAAATCCTAACCCTAGGTGGATTTGTTTTGTGGCCGAAAATCCTCACCTAAGACGGAATATTTGTGCTTCACCTAAAGACTCATATCAATCTTTAGAATTCAAACCCTACTCCAACTCACTAGTGTATTATCCAATACTATATTGAATATAAATTAAATTGTGACTTAATCAAAAACTTCCTAATTTTACTAGATAAATAAATTCATTTTATTTATCTACTTATCAAATAAAGACTTTGATTCTTATTATACTACCAACATAAGTATAACACTAAGAAACCTATTTCCTAGTTAGAAAAAGATTTTGACTTTTAATTAATTAATTAACTTCCATTTAATTAAACAATAAAAATAAAACAATATATTAGGCTAAAATCACTAGCCTTGCCACCCAAGATGTATATCATGTGCAATATATTATTTTTCCATTTTATTAAATCCATTGGGCTTTAATAAAAAGTCCACATGTAAACTAGACCTATTCTTACTAAAAGAAACAAACTCACATGCCTTAAGTTAATACATTAATATAATTTAATAGCCCATTATATAATAAATGTGCAAATTATATTCCTAATGTATTAATTACAATTCTAGATGGACCAAAAAATTAGTCCGTTAGAATATATCAAGTGATCTATTCAAGTCCGTGTGGATTGGGGATCTTGGCGGGCTATCTAAATTTAAGCTTCAATAGATATAACCTAATCACAATCAACAAATGATTCACTTAGGTTCGATCTATTAATTTTAGATCATTCCACTAAAGAACTAAAATTGAACTCTTAAATAAAGATAGAATAAGTAAATGTTTCTCATTCATATCCTAGACAATCTTATTAGAGATAGTGTATCCTCTTGAAAAATATCAATAATCGCCAAGAGGTCATAGACCGCCTAAAGCTCTCTTAGTTACCATATTTACTCATATGACCACATTTTGAGCTTGGATATTTTGACTTGTCCAGAAGCCATGTTTCAATAGACACTATCGAAAACTTAACGTTATGATTTAATATCTAATATCTCAAAATATTCATATGATGATATTTTACTCACATTTAATAAATAGAGCCACGATGTCTATATCTATAAATGAAGTCCTCTATCGATTAGCAAATGAATACCACCAAACTATCGAGGATAGACTACGCTATATAATCGTACTCATTGATAGCTCAAATGATAACACTTGTAATCATAAGTCCATCATTTACCTCAGGATTAAGATAGACTCTCTGATTGTTCTCATAACGAAAACTTTTATTCACTAACGGTTCTGGATAAAGTATTTCATTGTGATCTTATTCAATGCACCTAGTGCACTAGATTCTTTTACCTAAAGACACTACACTTTGATGATTTTAGACTCATCATAGCACATTTGATCCCACTCAAATGCTAGCAAAAGAATCTACAACTTTAACAAGGTAAAGGCATCCAACCTTCATCTTAAGTTGTGAACATTATTCAAGACTATCTAAAGAATTGTGTCTACCTCATACATATCCAAATGTACGAACAATTCTTCATTTCTCACAGTCTTTTGACCTTATGATTATTTACTTTTGACAATTATAATAATTAAACTATAAATGCTATAAGATTTGTTAAAACATAAATCACTTTATTAATATGAAAAGATTGTCAAAAACAATATTACACTCTTGCTATTGAGCATAATCCTAACAATCTCCCACTTACACTATAGCAAGTGTGTCATATCTCTCATTCCCATATTCTCTAGGTGCTCATCAAAACTCTTATGTGGTAGAGCCTTTGTGAATGGATCCGCTAGATTTTCTATTTACGCGATTTTCGTAACCGTCACGTCACCCCTATGCACAATCTCCCTTAAATGGTGATACTTCCTTTCAATGTGTTTTCCTCTCTTATAACTTCTTGGTTCTCTCGAATTAGCCACTACTCCACTGTTGTCACAATAGATAGTGATCTGCTTATTTGCATTAGACACCACTTCCAAGTCAATCAAGAATTGGCAGAGCCAAACAATCTGTAAGGATTCTCATATTGATTGGCTTATTTCATGGACAAACCACATATTGGGTTTTGAATTGTAAGGGTAGTTTAGGTGATTGAAAATCAAGCTCAAAGGCCATTTTCAAGACTCCAAAGGTATATTTCTAGTGCTTAGTTTTCTTTGAAGAGATTTAGAAGCACACACACACTTAGCATACTTGCATATGTGTGCATATGTGTGCATACTGTTCACATGTCACATTACACACTAGCACTTTGTTTGTTATATCTTGTTTTGTGTTTATGTGTCTTGTAATTCGTTTCCCGAATATGTTCGGAAACGTCCGCCGTGCACATTGGTGTGATTGGTTTTACGCAAAGACCGCTCACGAAGAATGCCCTTGGCTTCTCTCTTGGTTTCACCATTTTTGGTGAAATGGGGGTTATGATCGGTGGCCACGACTGCCGATCATACCTGATTGATTTTTCTCTCAGGTTTGATTATACGGTTTAATCGATGTTTACGAAACTGCCGAATGAAACCGCCGTTGCTCCCCTGTTTCTCTCGGGACCAATTCTGTGGTTGTGATCAGTAGCCTGACCGCCGAATGAAACCGTTGATCATGTGATTTCAGGGGGAAACTTGTCTTTTCACATGCCCTATTCTTGATGTCTATAAATATACAACTTTCTCATTCTCGAAAGAGAAGTTCTCTGACTCTAAGAACCCTAAACTTCAAAGAGAGATATATGAGAGAAAATCAAATTAAGAACTAATTTTTAACACTCAAAAACCATTCTCATATGAATCAAAATGTCATCTAGCATTTTCTGGTATATTTAGGATGCTTGCTTTCATGGGTTTTACTCAGTGTTCTAGTAAACGCTAGGCGCTAGTCAGGCGGAGGACCAGCGCCTAGGCATGACTAGCGCCTAGGCGGATTCCTAGGCGGCCGGTTTGTTTTTTGTATTTTTTTGTTTTTCCTACCTATAAAACCAATAATAAAACTCATATTATGACAAAATTGAAACAAAATCATCAACATAATTCCCTTTTTCTATTGACTCTCTATAAAAAGTGTGATGATTTTGGGAATTATAGCCCATCTAATTAATGAATTGACATCTATATCCTTTAACTATTTTAATATTACTTAAAAAATTGTGTTTAACTATTAGTGAAAAAAGGGTAGATGTGTTATTTTAACTTATTTTTTCTTTTATAAATTGTTGTAAAATGTAAAGACAACTATATCTTTCAACAATTTGAAAATTACTTGAAAGGTGCACATGAAATAAACTAAAAAGGGTTAAAATTGTCTTCTTGCTAGTGTTTGATAAACATGTGGACTTAACTCATCCCCAAAGAACTTTTTAATATAATATAATAAAAATGGGGATGTGGGTCAACGGGTGCTTATCCAAAATTTTAATATAATATAATAAAGGCCTCATTAGTCATTTCATTTTTAAAAGACTCATCCCTCTTTTCAAGGCATTTTTTTGTCTTTTTCAGGTCTCATCTCTCACTCTCTCCTTCCTCATTCTTCACGTTTCTGCAATTTTGTTTCACCAGATGCTAGAACTTTGTTTGACCAGAAATCTAGCATCGTGACTCTGTTTCCACCGCTATCATCTACAAATCTTGTCTTGCAAAAGGCCACAAAGCCATAGTGATCTGTCAATCCCGACGACGGTGGATGCGGCGACACCTATCGCTAGTAGGAACACTCGTTTTGCCTTTAATGGTTTCGGATCTGGACATCGGGCACCTGGGTTTTGTTCTCCGACGCCTCTTGAAGCTTCTGGTCGGGGTGGTGACAACCCACTCGCCGGAGATTTTCTTCCGGCCACCTAATATGGCCGATTTGATCGAAATGGGATAGCCGGCGTCCGCCTAGCGTATAGGCGGCACCTAGGCGGCCATTTTTTCCAATTTTTCGAACACTGGTTTTGTTCAACACACTTCCTTTGGTATGTTCTTCACTAATCTCATCTAATTTAATGTTTTATTTATCAAGGCATCTCTTTACTTGTATGTTCTTAGTTCATATGCTATTATACAAGATAGAGATTGTGTGTTGTGTTAATTGAGTGTTGTATTTTGATAGCAATATCTAGGTTATTTAATCCATGATTTGTTAAGATTTATGACATGTCATTTAGCTTCTGACATCTAGGATTGTATTTATTATCATATCATCATAGAAAAGCATCTAAGGTTCCCTAGCTTTATTTGCTCTTTGAATATCATCATATATTCACTTAGGGTGTTTATCTCTTCATTGAGAAGTAAGTATTGTGTGTAGCTTCCAGGATTATGTTGCTTAGATCGCAAGCTATTAAAGTCTTGTGCGATAGATCGGGATTAGGTCATACACCGGGATTAGGTGGTCACACAAGCAATTGGACTAGGTTCACTTATACCGGGATTAGGTAGGTATGTGATTATATACTAGGAGTAGGTTGTAATCGTTAACACATTTAGTGGATTCAAGGTTCGAGTGTGGCGCACTTACCAGCCTGTGATTTTTCTCGTGAGGGTTTCCACGTAAATATCAAGTGTTATTTAAATTTCGCACATATTACTCTTGTTATATATATTGACTAGTTTGGGGCATTTTTGTAATCTTGACTTAATGGGAAAATTGGGTAAAATTGTTAAAATCTATTCACCCCACCTCTAGATTAATATATTAGAACACATCGAGTATTTGTTTCACAGTTTCTTTGGCAGCTTCGCATGCAGCAACATAATTAGCTTCCATGGTGGAATCAGTAATACATGATTGCTTGATACTCCTCCATATGACAACTCTTCTTCTAAGAGTAAACATAGATCTTGATGTAGATTTTTTAGAGTCAGAATCTGACTGGAAATCAGAATCTATATACCCAACAGGAATTAAATCCCCTCTAGAGTATACAAGCATATGATCTCTTATTCTCTTGAGATACTTGAAAATATGTTTAACTGCCGTCCAGTGATCAGGACTAGGATTCGATTGAAACCTACTAACTATGCCAACATCAAAACAAATATCTAGTCTAGTGCAGAGCATTACATAAATGAGACTTCCAACTGCCGAGGCATATGGAACCCTACTCATGAACTGCTCTTCATGCTCATTCTTAGGAATTTGTTCCTTAGAAAGTTTGATTCCATGTCTAAAAGGTAACATACCTTTCTTGGAATCTTGCATGGAGAACCTAGACAAGATTTTATCTATGTATGAAGCTTAGGATATTGCAATCGTTCTATTCTTTCTATCCCTTATTACTTGGATATCAAGAATATAACTTGCTTCTCCTAAGTCTTTCATATCAAATTGTTTTACTAACCATTCTTTTACTAATGTCAATACACCTACATCATTTTCGATGAGTAGTATATCATCAACATGAAGAACTAGGAAAACCAACTTGTCACCTTTAATCCTTTTGTACACACATGGTTCGTCAAGGTTTTGAATAAATCCAAAACCTTTCATAGCTTTATCGAACCTTATGTTCTAGGATCTGGATGCTTGCTTTAATCTATATATGGATTTTTGCAACTTGCATACCCTTTCTTCTTGGCCTTTTTCAATGAATCATTCTGGTTGTATCATATAGATGCTTTTGTCGACTTCCATTAAGGAAAGCTGTCTTGATGTCCATTTGCCAAATTTCTAGGTCTAGAGATGCAGCAATGGATAAGAGTATCCTAATGTGTAAGATTCTTTATTTGTATTGGCTTGATTCCATTACAAAACTCTCTATATTTGTATTAGTAGTTGCTTAGGTGATTCTTGGAAGAAAGGAGCCTCAAAGGTGAAGAAGCAACATCTTGTGCAAATATCGTCTTCAAGGGGAACATCGCATTCTTGGATGCTAAGGTATCAAGATTTTTCTTCCTCTTGCAAGGCGTAAGCGCACACACACACAATTCATACATGTGTTTCCTTACATCATTTTTCAAACATTTGGTATAACACTTTTACACACATTTAGTATGCACATGCATTTATCTCATTGTTGACAATCTTGTGGAATTGCATGTTTTCTCACTATCGCTTAGATATGGCATGCTTGTGTTGCATAGTGTTTATTTGTTTGTGTTTCTTGTGTTTTGGACTTGAACATGATCTTATTTGATTCCTTATTGAGTTTCGGTCATTTCGGTTACTCATTCATTTAGTTTCGAGTCATACGACGTAGTTATGCTACTTTGCATTCTCATTCGTTGAGTTGTCTTCATCGTCGTTTTCTGAGATGAATTCTCAACCTTTTGTCAAAGTTTCATAGTCTTCGTTATACATGAGGGAGTCACAGTTAGTAATCTGAAAACAGATTCAAATTCGGAGTTTGGAGGCCCAAATATGGTCGAAGAACGTGGGAGGTGCGTGAGAGAGGCATGCATGGCCAAAGGCCATGCCTTGGCCACCCCGTGGGGAGGCTGTGTGACCCATGGCCAGAGTAGCCCTCTGGTCCCATGGGCCACATGCACCTCACATGGGGTTAGGTGATGTGGTTGCTTTCGATTGGTTCGATTCTTCCCTCCTTGAAAGCTTTTTAAAGTCTTCATCCTTCCCTCCAATTTTCAACAACCTGAAGAAAATGAAAAACACGATTTCTATAGAATTCTTCAACATTTTTGTTTTCTTATTTTGATCATAACTCTCTCATACGAACTCGAAATTGAGTGATCCAAAAACCAAAATTATTGGTCTTGAAGAGAGATACAAATCCCAAGCATTTTTAGTTCATTTGAATTCGTGATTGTTCACAGCAAGCTGCTCTTTAGTCCGAGTTTCATCTTTGTATGTTATACTTCTTCTTCTCACTTATCTTTCGATCTACTCTTTAATCTTTCGATTTGATAGATGATTTGTGTTTAGAATGATGTTAGAACATATTCTAGGAGTGGTTGATCATTTGCTAATTGAGTTTTAGCTTTGTGATTTCTCTTGAACATATATTTGCTAAACTTGATTAAACTTGAAATTGATTCTAGAAATGATATATGTGATGTGATTTATGACATTTTCTAGGTTTAATTTCATGATCTAAGAACTAGTTTTTTTAGTGTGATATATTGAATATTCATACCTTGTTCTTATTGATTCACATGCTTTGATTTCTAGATAGATTTTGTGATTGTGTGTTGAAAGCATATTCTAGAATATCTCTAAGCATGTTCATAGAGCTTGATTGATCATCTTGCTTTATTTGATTGTGCTTGCATCATTTGCATCACTTAGATCATTTCCTTGTAATAGGTTGAAGTCTCTTGCAAAGTGAGTGAAGCTTTGTATTGAGCAAGAAGTCTTGGCTAGGAATGAGTTCCGGATAGCCAAGCAAAAGTCTTAGCAAGGAGTTGTGTACTCCGGATAGTTGAGCTTGCGTAGCTTGACTAGGATCCTAGTGATCTAGATTGCTAAGCGAGAAAATCTTCCTAGAGGCTTGAAAGCCTTGGATAGGGAGTTTCTCTCTAGAGGTGTAGGACACATCTTGGATAGAGAGTAGGCTTTGTGAATCGCTAGCCCAAGGGTTGAAGTGGATATCTTAGTGTTGATAGCTTTGAGTGTGTAAGTCCTTTTTATATAGTGGATTTGCTTTGCTGGTGGTTGTAGTATCAACCCGTGGATGTTTCCTCTTTGAGATTTTACCACGTAAAAACATTGTGTCTTATTTTCGCTTTATATTTCTTTATCTTCCATATGTTCACTTGTATTGATTCTTTTGTATATTGATGCTTACATGTATTGATTCATATTATACAATTGTTATATCATTTCAAGTATTCATTTCATTCTTATATTCCGCATTTTTTGAATATTGGAAGAATTTGGGACTATACCTATTCACCCCCCCCCCCCCTCTAGGTATAAAACACTATTTCTTTAAATGGAATTTCATAATGGATTTAAGCATGGCCACATGAGAGAAGGTTTCCTCCTCTTGTATACCCATATGCACCCAATAGGTTTTATCCTTTTAGGCAAGTCTACAAGAGACCATACTTTGTTATTGAACATGGACTTAATTTCAGAATGCACTTCCTTTTGCCAATGGCGACAATCAACATCCTCCAATGCTTCCATATATGTGTAGGGATCATCGTCGTCCGGAAGATTCTCCACTGATTCTCCTAGACCGATGTATCTCTTGGGTTGTCTACTAACCCTCCCACTACGATAAGGAACAGTAGGATGTCGATCTTGTGATGGTGTGGAACTTACAATTGGGCTAGGTTGTGAAACCTCTTGTGGAATTGTATCTCCTGACATCTCATTCAGGACAATTCTACTTTAGGCACAAAATCATTCTTATAGTCCTTTTCCAGAAATTTAGCATTTATCGAAACAAATACTTTAAGATCTGAAGGACTATAGAAATAATATCCTTTAGTTCCTTTTGAATACCCCACAAATATGCATGTTTCTGAATAGGACTCCATCTTTTTGGTCTTTCCTTCTAACACATGCGCAGGACAACCAAATATCCTAAAGTGTTGTAAACTAGGTTTTTGCCCAGTCCACAACTCATGCGGTGCTTAAGGAACCAACTTAGATGGTACATCGTTTAGAATGTACATCGTAATTTGTAAAGCATATCCCCAAAAAGAATTAGGAAGCGTTGAATAACTCAACATAGATTTAACCATGTAAAACAGAGTTCTATTTCTCCTTTTTACGACCCCATTTTGTTGAGGTGTACCTGACGCAGAAAACTGAGAAATGATCTCATTATCAATAAGATATTGCTGAAACTCACCGGATAGATATTCTCCACTACGATCAGATCTCAAGATTTTTATGTGTTTCTCAAGCTGATTTTCTACTTCAGCTTTAAATGCTTTGAACATGTCAAAAGCATCCGACTTATGTCTCATGTGATACACATAGCCAAATCTCAAGTAATCATCTGTGAAAGTGATGAAGTACTCATATCCACCTCTAGCTTGAATGCTCATAGGACCACATACATCAGTGTGTATTGATCTTAAACATTCAGTAGCTCTTTTGTCTTTGGTCGTAAACGACTTTTTGGTCATCTTACATTTTAGACAAGATTCACAAGTTAGTAGATCATCAACCTTTAAGTCACTTAAAGGTCTATCACTAACCAATCTTTTAATCCTATTAAGGTTAATATGACCTAGGTGCAAATTCCATAGGTAGGTTTCATCTTTTGATAATTTTACTTTTTTATGATTAGGTTCCGTTGATTCTATGTCTAACAAGTGAGAGATATTTCTATGTAAATGGAATAGACCATTTTTCAACGTACCTTTGAAAACAAATTTTTCATTCTTACTAATAATAAAATCTTTATTAAAAGTAACCGAATATCCAAATTTATTTAAACAAGAAACTGAAATTAAATTTCTCTTGAATTGACGTACATAATAAACGTCTATCAAATCTAAATGCCTACTAGAATCTAGATTAACTCTAATATCTCCCACTGCATTGGCAGACACTAATGCTCCGTTGCCTAAACGCAAGTTGATTTCATTCTTACTCAGCATTTTGCTTTCCTGGAATCCCTGCAAGGAATAACAAACATGATTAGTGGCTCCAAAAATCTATGATCCAAGAATCTGTAAAATTTGCTAGAAAACATGTTTCAAGATAAGTAACATTACCTTGTTCCTTCTTGTTCTAAGACTTTGGACAATTACTTTTCCAATGTCCCTTTTCACCACAAGGGTAGCACTTCCTTTTTATCTTGGTTACTTTCTTGGTCTCCTTCTTGGTAGGCCGAAGTGTTAGGATTATGCTCAATAGCAAGAGTGTAATATTGTACTTGACAATCTTTTCATATTAATAAAGTGATTTCTGTTTTAACAAAATCTTATAGCATTTATTATTATAATTGTCAAAGTAAATAATCATAAGGTCAAAAGACTATGAGAAAAGAAGAATTGTTCATACATCTAGATATGTATGAGGTAGACACAATTCTTTAGTTAGTCTTGAATAACGTTCACAACTTAAGTTAAAGGTTGGGCACCTTTATCTTGTGAAAGTTGTAGAATTCTTTTACTAGCATTTGAGTGGGATCAAATGTGTTATGATGAGTCTAAAATCATCGAAGGGTCTTCGAGTAAAAGAATGTAGTGCACTGGGTGCATTGAAATGGATCACAATGAAATACTTTTTCTAGAACCGTCAATAGATAAAAATCTTTTCATTATCAGGACAATCAGAGAGTCTATCTTAATCCTGAGATAAATGACAGACTTATGGTTACAAGTGTTATCATTTGAGCTATCAATGAGTACGATTATATAGCATAGTCTATCCTCGATAGTTTGGTGGTATTCATTTGCTAATCGATAGAGGACTTCATTTATAGATATGGACATCGTGGCTCCATTTATTAAATGTGAGTAGAATATCATCATATGGATGCTTTGTGGTTTTGGATATTAAATCTTAACGTTGAGTTTTCAATAGTGAATATTGAAAGATGACTTCTGGACAAGTCATAATATATATTCAAGTTCAAAGTGTGGTCATATGAGTAAATATGGTAACTTGAAGAGCTATAGGCGGTATATGAACTCTTGGCCATTACTGATATTCTTCACGAGGATTCACTATCTCCTATAAGATTGTCTATGGTATGAATGAGAATCATTTACTTATTCCATATTTATTTAAGAGTGCAATTTTAGTTCTTTAGTGGAATGAACTAAAATTAATAGATTGAACATAAGTGAATCATTTGTTGATTGTGATTGGATTATGTCTATTGGAGTTTAAATTTAGATAGGCCCGCCAAGATCCCCAATCCACACGGACTTCCATGAATCACTTGATATATTCTACCGGACTATTTATGGGTCCATCTAGAATTGTATTTAATATATTAAGAATATAATTTGCACATTATTTATTTAATGGGCTGTTTAATTATATTAATATATTAATGATAGACATGTGGGCTTGTTTTTTTTAGTAAGAATAGGTCTAGTTCACATGTGGACTTTTTATTAAAGTCCAAATGGATTTAATAAAATAAGAAAAACAATATATGGCCCATGTTTTGGTCATGGGCAGCAAGGTTAATTTTAATTAGCCTATTATATTGTTTATTTTATTATTTAATTGAATGGAAATTAATTAATATGTTAATTAATTATTTAATTAAGAATCAAATCTTTTTCTGATTAGGAAATATGTTTCCTAGTATTATACTATTAGCAGTAGTATATTAAATATAAAAGACTATATTTTATAAGTAGATGAATAAGGGATTTATTTATCTAGTCAAATAAGGAAGTCTTTTATCTAGTCACAAATACACTAAAGAGTTGGATTAGGGTTTGGATATTATATACATGGTAAGATGAATTCAGTTATAGATATATTTAATTTATTGAATAAGAATTCGTGCAAAATTATAATATATATTAAGCAAAGTTTATTGCGGTAAATATATAATTATATGGCAAGAATAATTCAAGTAGATATTGAACATATTGATATGGCGAGAATAATTCATGCACACGTGAATATAGAAATATATTTACATATATATTTTGGCGAGTGGCGTCCAATAGAGTTATATATATTCTTTGTATTTTCGGTAGAACCCTAGGTTTTACAATTGAGAGATTTTTCTTTTGCTAGAGAAAAATAAAATCCAACTCTTAGACTAGTGTGAAATTCGGCCAAGAGAGATTGTGAGAAGAGATTGTTCTTATTTCGATAGTGCACTAATAACTTTTACATCAAAAGGTTTTGTGCACAATTTCGAATAAGGTTCACGTGAGTTTCAATCTAACGATTGTGAATTCAAAAGTGACCAGGACATTCTTTGCAATCTTTTGGAGTTTATTGTGACTAACAAATATCAGAAAAGTTTTTGTTATCCATTCTCAGGTACACAATTCAAAGAGAAGGGAGACCACGCTCCTAGGTGATTCATGTTCGTGATTGGATTGGAAGCTCTTGTGGATTACCATCGACGAATAGTTAATCGGATAATGCGACAAAGGTATGATATCTTTTGGTATATATGTTTAATTAATTAAAGAGTTAAGGTTCAAACTTGGAAAAATTTTAAAATATACTAAACTTCTTTTAGTCTCGCTTCCGCTGCGTGCAAACGTTTTTCCCTACAATTGGTATCAGAGCCTTGGTAGTACCCTTTAATTAATTAACGTATATATACGTGAATCTTTTTCTTTTTATTGTGATTATGCATGTTTAGAAAGAGATGACACTCTAGGTATTCTCATATATAATTACATTGGAATGTATGGATTTATATATGTTATATGTTGATATAAAGTGAATTGTTGTTGCTCGGAATTTCAATGTATTTTTTGTTTCGGAGTTGTAACAAGAAGGGTGGACTATTATCGTCACAATTTCCTTCTTGATAGTTGCTAAGTTTTTTTTTTTATTGTATTAAAATTAAGTGCAGTTTTTTTTTTATTGTATTAAAAAATAGTGCAGTTTTTTTTTTTTTTTTTTGTATTAAATACTGCAGTGATTAAAAAAAAAAAAAACTGCAGCATTTTATTGTTTAAATAAGGTTGTAATATGTTCAAGCATCGAAGATTCGAAGACTTGAAGAATTAATAACAACCAGAACAAGTTTGGGACCGTGCGCACCATAGCAACATGCACGCGTGCAAGATTGCACGCAGCTGTGCATGTTGGACTGTGGGCTACGCACTGATCGAACGAAAATTGGTATGATTTTGGTCCTCATTTCCGACTCTTTTTGCTTGATTCTCGGGCATTGCCCTGTGTTTAATGGTGTAAAATCAAGTGTTTTAGGTTTTATTAGGTTTCAAGAGCATTTAAGATGAAGATGAGGACTTGGGTGCAAAAAGGCTCACAAATGGGAAAAAACAGGGCATTTTCGCTACTTGAGCAAGAAGAGGTCGCCACATGGTCGTCATGGCGACAGAGGATTATTCAGAGCATTAGAAGGTCGCCACTTGGTCGCTACTTGGTCGCCATGGCGACAGAAGAGTTGCAAAAACAATCAGGTGGGTCGCTATTTGAGGTCGCCATAGCGACCCACTCTTGCAAATGGCGACCTCACATTTTATCTCATGGTCGCCATTTGAGGTTGCCATAACGACCCACACTTGCAAATGGGGACCACATAGGAATTCCAATGTGAAAATGGTCACCATTTTGTCGCCATAAGGTCGCCATGGCGATAGAAGAATCCATGAGATGTCGCCATTTGAGGTCGCCATGGCGACCTAGAAGGACAAGTGGCGACCACGTTGGAATTCCAGCGTAGGAATTCCAGTGTTGGCATTTAAGAGGGGTATTCTTGTCATTTCATACCCATTTCATACCCTAGCTTTTCACACTTATAAATACATCACTATTTTCCCCTTTTGAACAACTCTTGACCACCAAGAAACCTCCTTTCTCCACCATTCCTTTTCTCTCCATTTTCTCTTCTACCTAAACTTAACATCTAGATTTCCTTCCCCTAATCATTCCTATCTTCCCATCTTCTCCACAAATCTCCTTAGTCACTTCCCATTTGACTCCACATATCTAGACACATCCTCATCATCCACTTTTTACACAAGGAGCATCAAAGGCAAGGAAAGGATCAAGCTTACAAAAGGAGGCCCATGGGTGATTTCCTAATTTTTACTTGCCTTCCATTTGTTTGTAATATGTGTAATTAAATCTCCTTTCTAGGGTTTTGATGTGAGAACATTTGGATTGAGATTTGCTTAAGCTTTAATATATTTTAATCTCTATTTGTGTTCTATTCATTTTATAATTAGATTCTATGCATTATATAATTGACATGTATACCCACTAGTTGATTATAATCTTGCTTAGGATAATTTGTTATATAATCTTGATTGGATTGACAACCTTGATGGATTGAGAACATAGTGAATAGGATAGATTGTCAAAGGGTATATCAACCGCGATAATCTAAACCGTTAATTGTAACGAACCGATCCCGCCATGACCCCCTTTCCTTAATCGGTTAGGCATTGCGGTGGGAAGTTGTTTAGGGTTCATAATAATGGCCTAAACACATTTTAGAAATCAATTGGTTAACATTTGTGAGATTCGTTCACTAAAGTAGCTTGATAAGCATTTTCCGTAATTCACTTGTGATCCCATTAATTCCCTAGCTATTCTCTTAATTGTTTATTCCATTATCTTATCTAGATTTGTTAAGTATTCTTTTATTAGTTTATTAGGTTTATTTTTCATGTATGTTTGATGGCTTGACAACCCATTCACTCATCTATATTTTTATGATTTACTTTATTTGCATTTTTAGATTAGTTAATTTATTCAACTAATCACTCTAATTCCCTGTGGAACGAATCCTACTTGCCACTTTACTAATTTTCTATCTAAGTGGATTTTTAAGTGGTTAAAAAAAAAGGTTTTCAAAACAATCACATTTAAAACAATATTTTGTTGTGCAAAATGACCTCATCACGCATGGCAGCCCCATGGAGTCCATAGGCTACGCACGACATCCCTTATTAGGGTTGTGGAGTGTGCACGCCCATAGGGGCAGCCGTGGGATGCTCAAGTGATCGATGGCCGCTTGAAGACTTGTTCGCCAAGAAAGGAATTTTTTGTATTCCAAACAAATGTAATTTACTTGCTTTTCTAGGATGGATCAAAATTGTGGCTATTTACTTTGCGTAAATATTACAATATTTGTTATTGTTTGATAACATGTCATATAGAATGGGAGTGCCACTTATGTATCTCTTTTGGTATGAACATGCATTGAATGATTTAGGTATCTAATTGGCATCTAGATAGCTTGGTAAATCATTCTATGAGATTTGATCACACGCCTTAAATAATTGAGTGGGGCTCCAAGGTTAGTTGAGCTTTATTATTTATTGGTAATCCCCCCCAAGGGACGTCCATGAATGGAATTTAGCAAGATACTTTCTTACAAGGTTAGACTAGACAATTGACTTAAACGAGATCTACTCCCCAAGGAGGGATTTTCATGAGGGAATATATTGAGGGTCGAAATCTTAGTAGTACACTCAATGTGGTTTTATTAATATCCTCCCAAGAGTTCTTGTTAATAAAATCACAAGGCTAAAATTGAAAACGTTAGTTGTTATGTTAACAATTAGGTGAGACCTAGTCCAACTAGTAAATGGTGCAAACTCCCAAAGGAGACATAACATTTATGGGTGTTAGATTAAAATGTAATTTTTACGATTGAATTATATATTTAATTCAAGATAAATATTCAAAAATGCTAAACAATGATTATTTACTCATATATAATTTTGTTTTATTAAGAAATCATGACCCCATCCCTAATGATCATCCTAAAAGATAAATACTTTAACTGGTAATAATTATGTCACATGGAAAAGGAAAATTGGGTTGTTGCTGCAAGCTGAAAAAATAAATTTTGTTCTGACTACTCCTAAACCACCTGCTCCTACTAATGAATCTAATGTGATGCAAAAAGATGAGTATGAGCAGAGGAAGACCTATGATGAGATGGCCAAATGCTACATTATAGCTACCATCTCTGACGTGTTGCAACAGCAGTATGAAATAATGGGGCCTACTGCTAATATGATGATATCTCTAGAAGAGATTCATATGGTTGGTAAAGTTGCTACTGTTAAGACCTGTCAGAAGGTTAAGGAATAACAGAAGAAAATGCAACTTGGGCCTACCAAGAAAGTAATCAAGATCAAAAGGAAGTGCTTCTTTTATGGTGAAAAGAGACATTGGAAAAGTAATTGCCCAAAGTCTCAGAATAAGAAGGAACAAGGTAATGTGAATTATCTTGAAACATGTTTTTCTGGCAAATTCTACAGATTCTTGGATCGTAGACTCTGGAGCCACTAATCATGTTTGTTATTCCTTATGGGGGTTTCATAAAAGGAGAAGGCTGAATAACAATGAAATCAACTTGCGTTTAGGCAATGGAGAGTTGGTGTCCACTAGTGCAGTAGGAGATATTAGAGTTAATCTAGATTCTAGTAGGCATTTAGATTTGATAGACATTTATTATGTACCTCAATTCAAGAGAAATTTAATTTTAGTTTCTTGTTTAAATAAATTTGAATATTCAGTTACTTTTAATAAAAAATTTATTATTAGTAAGGATGACAAATTTGTTTGCAAAGGTACATTGGAAATGGTCTAGTCTATTTACATAGAAATATCTCTCACTTGTTAGACACAGAATTAACGCAACCTAATCATAAAAGAGTAAAATTATCATAAGATGAAACCTACCTATACCATTTGCGCCTAGGTCGTATTAACCTTAATAGGATTAAAAGATTGGTTAGTGATGGACCTTTAAGTGACTTAAAAGTTGATGATCTACCAACTTGTGAATCCTGTTTGAAAGGTAAAATAACCAAAAGGTCGTTCAGGACCAAAGGCACAAGAGCCACTAAATGTTTAGGATTAATGTATACTAATGTATGTGATCCTATGAGCATTCAAGCTAGAGGTGGATATGAGTACTTCATCACTTTCACAGATGATTATTCAAGATTTGGTTATGTGTATCTCATGAGACACAAGTCAGATGCTTTTAACATGTTCAAAGTATTTAAAGCTGAAGTGGAAAATCAGCAAGAGAAACACATAAAAATCTTGAGATCGATCTGATCGTGGTGGAGAATATCTATCTGGTGAGTTTCAGCAATATCTTATTGATAATGGGATCATTTCTCAGTTTTTTGCACCAGGTACACCTCAACTGAAGAGGGTGGCAGAAAGAAGAAATAGAACTATTTTGAACATGGTTAGGTCGATATTGAGTTATTCAACACTCCCTGTTTCTTTTTGGGGATATGCTCTACAAACTGCAATATACATTCTAAACGATGTACCATCGAAGTCGGTTCCTCAAACACCGCATGAGTTATGGACTGGGTGAAAGCCTAGTTTACAACACTTAAGGATATTTTGTTGTCCTGCGCATGTGTTAAAAGGAAAGACAAAAAAGATGGAGTCCCGTACGGAAACATGCATATTTGTGGGGTATCCAAAAGGAACTAAAGGATATTATTTCTATAGTCCTTCAGATCTTAAAGTATTTGTTTCAATAAATGCTAAATTTCTGGAAAATGATTATATGAATGAGTTTATACCTAAAAGTAGAATTGTCCTGAATGAGATGTCAGGAGATACAATTCCACAAGAGGTTTCACAACCTAGCCCAATTGTAAGTTCCGAACCATCGCAAGATCAACAACCTACCATTCCTCGTCGTAGTGGGAGGGTTATAAGACAATCCAAGAGATACATCGGTCTGGGAGAATTAGTGGAGAATCTCCCGAACGACGATGATCCCTACATATATAAGGAAGCAATGGAGGATGTTGATAGTCGCCATTAGCAAAAGGCAATGCAATTTGAGATTGAGTCCATGTTCAATAACAAAGTCTGGTCCCTTGTAGACTTGCCTAAAGGGATAAAACCCATTGGGTGCAAGTGGGTATACAAGAGGAAAAGAGGTATGGATGGAAAGATGGAAACTTTTAAAGCTAGATTAGTAGCTAAAGGTTACACACAGAAAGAAGGTATCGATTACGAGGAAACTTTCTCTCCTGAGGCCATGCTTAAATCCATTAGGATACTCTTATCCATTGCGGCATCTTTAGATTTAGAGATTTGGCAAGTGGACGTCAAGGCAGCTTTCCTTAACGGAAGTCTTGACGAAAGCATCTATATGATGCAACCAGAAGGATTCATTAAAAAAGGCCAAGTGGAAATGGTATGCAAGTTGTAAAAATCCATATATGGATTAAAGCAAGCATCCAGATCCTAGAACATAAGGTTCGATCAAGCTGTGAAAGGTTTTGGATTTGTTCAGAACCTTGACTAACCTTGTGTATACAAGAAGATCAAGGGAGATAAGTTGGTTTTCCTAATTCTTTATGTTAATGATATACTGCTCATCGAAAATGATATAGGAGTATTGACATCAGTAAAAGAATGGTTAGCAAAACAATTTGATGTGAAGGACTTAGGAGAAGCAAGTTATATTCTTGGTATCCAAGTAACAAGGGATAGAAAGAATAAAACGATTGCACTATCCCAAGCTTCATACATAGATAAAATCTTGTCTAGGTTTTCCATGCAAGATTCCAAGAAAGGTTTGCTACCTTTTAGGCATGGAATCAAACTTTCTAAGGAACAAGTTCCTAAGAATGAGCATGAAGAGCAATTTATGAGTAGGGTTCCGTATGCCTCGGTAGTTGGAAGTCTCATGTATGCAATGCTCTGCACTAGACCTGATATTTGTTTTGCTGTTAGCATAGTTAGCAGGTTTCAATCGAAACCTGGACCTAATCACTAGACGGCAGTCAAGCATATTTTTAAGTATCTCAGGAGAACAAGAGACAATATGCTTGTATACTCTGGAGGGGATTTGATTCCTGTAGGGTATACATATTCTGATTTTAAATCAGATTCTGACTCCAGAAAATCCACATCAGGATCTGTGTTTACTCTTGGAGGAGGAGTAGCCATATAGAGGAGTATCAAGCAATCATGTATTGCTGACTCCACCATGGAAGCTGAGTATGTCGCTGCATGCGAAGCTGCCAAAGAGGTTGTTTGGCTCTGCCAATTCTTGATTGACTTAGAAATGGTTCCTAGTGCGAATAAGTAGATCACTATCTACTGTGACAACAGTGGAGCAGTGGCTAATTCGAAAGAACCAAGAAGTCATAAGAGAGGAAAACATATTGAAAAGAAGTATCATCTTCTTAGGGAGATTGTGCATAGGGGTGACGAGACGATTACCAAAATTGCGTCAGCAGAAAATCTAGCGAATCCCTTCACAAAGGCTCTAACACAGAAAAGTTTTGATGGGCACCTAGAGAACATGGGAATGAGAGATATGACACATTTGCTATAGCGAATGTGGGAGATTGTTAGGATTATGCTCAATAGCAAGAGTGTAATATTGCACTTGACAATCTTTTCATATTACTAAAGTGATTTCTGTTTTAACAAAATCTTATAGCATTTATTATTATAATTGTCAAAGTAAATAATCATAAGGTCAAAAGACTATGAGAAAAGAAGAATTGTTCGTACATCTGGATATGTATGAGGTAGACACAATTTTTTAGTTAGTCTTGAATAACGTTCACAACTTAAGTTAAAGATTGGACACCTTTATCTTGTGAAAGTCGTAGAATTCTTTTGCTAACATTTGAGTGGGATCAAATGTGTTATGATGAGTCTAAAATCATCGAAGGGTCTTCGAGTAAAAGAATGTAGTGCACTAGGTGCATTGAATTGGATCACAATGAAATACTTTTTCTAGAACCGTCAATAGATAAAAATCTTTTCATTATTAGGACAATCAGAGAGTCTATCTTAATCCTGAGATAAATGATGGACTTATGGTTACAAGTGTTATCATTTGAACTATCAATGAGTACGATTATATAGTATAGTCTATCCTTGATAGTTTGGTGGTATTCATTTGCTAATCGATAGAGGACTTCATTTATAGATATGGACATCGTGGCTCCATTTATTAAATGTGAGTAGAATATCATCATATGGATGCTTTGTGGTTTTGGATATTAAATCTTAACGTTGAGTTTTCAATAGTGACTATTGAAAGATGACTTCTGGACAAGTCATAATATATATCCAAGTTCAAAGTGTGGTCATATGAGTAAATATGGTAACTTGGAGAGCTATAGGCGATCTATGAGCTCTTGGCCATTATTGATATTCTTCATGAGGATTCATTATCTCCTTTAAGATTGTCTAAGGTATGAATGAGAATCATTTACTTATTCCATATATTATTTAAGAGTGCAATTTTAGTTCTTTAGTGGAATGAACTAAAATTAATAGATTGAACCTAAGTGAATCATTTGTTGATTGTGTTTGGGTTATGTCTATTGGAGCTTAAATTTAGATAGGCCCCCCAAGATCCCCAATCCACACGGACTTGCATGAATCACTTAATATATTCTACCGGACTATTTATAGGTCCATCTAGAATTGTATTTAATATATTAAGAATATAATTTGCACATTATTTATTTAATGATCTGTTTAATTATATTAATATATTAATGATAGGCATGTGAGCTTGTTTCTTTTAGTAAGAATTGGTCTAGTTCACATGTGGGCTTTTTATAAAAGTCCAAATGGATTTAATAAAATAAGAAAAACAATATATGGCCCATGTTTTGGTCATGGGCAGCAAGGTTAATTTTAATTAGCCTATTATATTGTTTATTTTATTATTTAATTGAATGGAAATTAATTAATATGTTAATTAATTATTTAATTAAGAATCAAATCTTTTTCTGATTAGGAAATATGGTTCCTAGTATTATACTATTAGTAGTAGTATATTAAATATAAAAGACTATATTTTATAAGTAGATGAATAAGAGATTTATTTATCTAGTCAAATAAGGTAGTCTTTTATCTAGTCACAAATACACTAAAGAGTTGTATTAGGGTTTGGATATTATATACATGGTAAGATGAATTTAGTTATAGATATATTTAATTTATTGAATAAGAATTCGTGCAAAATTATAATATATATTAAGCAAAGTTTATTGCGGTAAATATATAATTATATGGCAAGAATAATTCAAGTAGATATTGAACATATTGATATGGCGAGAATAATTCATGCACACGTGAATATAGAAATATATTTACATATATATTTTGGCAAGTGAGTGGCGTCCAATAGAGATATATATATTCTTTGTATTTTCTGTAGAACCCTAGTTTTTGCAATTGAGAGATTTTTCTTTTGCTAGAGAAAAATAAAATCCAACTCTTAGACTAGTGTGAAATTCGGCCAAGAGAGATTGTGAGAAGAGATTGTTCTTATTTCGATAGTTCACTATTAACTTTTACATCAAAAGGTTTTGTGCACAATTTCGAATAAGGTTCACGTGAGTTTCAATCTAACGATTGTGAATTCAAAAGTGATCCGGACATTCTTTGCAATCTTTTGGAGTTTATTGTGACTAACAAATATCAGAAAAGTTTTTGTTATCCATTCTCAGGTACACAATTCAAAGAGAAGAGAGACCACGCTCCTAAGTGATTCACGTTCATGATTGGATTGGAAGATCTTGCGGATTACCATCGACGCATAGTCAATCGGATCACACGACAAATGTATGATATCTTTTGGTATGTATGTTTAATTAATTAAAAGGTTAAGGTTCAAACTTGGAGAAATTTTAAAATATACTAAACTTCTTTTAGTCGCACTTCCGCTACGGGCAAACGTTTTTCCCTACACAAAGTTGCTTTTTCTTCTGTTTTTTCTTGACCTTCTTATAGTTCTTAACAATATTAACTTTACCATCCTTATGAATCTCTTGACCTTTGCTTTTCACAAAGATCCTTTTAGTGCTTTGAACATCTTGCATCAGACCCTGCAAGATGTATTCCTTATTGTTTAAGGTGTAGTCCAACTTGAACTGATCAAAGGAATCTAACAGTGATTTTACAACCATGTCAATTTTTGTCTCACCATCTATCTCAACACCATTGAGTTCTGCAATGTTTAGATGTGCTATGACTTTCATCATGTGATCTTTCACAACCTGTCCAGGTTTCATCCTAAGATTCATAAAAGCAGTCATTGCCTCTCTCTTAGTCGACCAAGACCTCATAGCAAACATCTCCTCTAGAGACAATATTATATCAGCAACAGTCTCCATTCCTTCATGTTGCTATTGCAACACGTTGGATATAGTGGCCATAATGTAACATTTTGTTAGGATTATGCTCAATAGCAAGAGTGTAATAGTGTAATTAACAATCTTATTCATATTAATAAAGTGATTTCTGGTTTAAACAAATCTTATAGCATTTATAGTTTAATAATTGTTAAAGTAAATAATCATAAGGTCTAAAGACTATGAGAAAAGAAGAATTGTTCATACATCTGGATATGTATGTGGTAGACACAATTCTTTAGTTAGTCTTGAATATCGTTCACAACTTAAGTTAAAGGTTGGGCACCTTTATCTTGTTAAAGTTGTAGAATTCTTTTGCTAGCATTTGAGTGGGATCAAATGAGATATGATGAGTCTAAAATCATTGGAGTGTCTTCGAGCAAAAGGATCTAGTGCACTGGGTGCATTGAACAGGATCACAATGAAATACTTTATCTATAACCGTCAGTAGATAAAAGTAATTTCATTATCAGGACAATCGGAGAGTCTATCTTAATCCTGAGATAAATGATGGACTTATGGTTGCAGGTGATATCATTTGAGCTATCAATGAGTACGATTATATCGCATAGTCTATCCTCGATAGTTTGGTGATATTCATTTGTTAATCGATAGAGTACTTCATTTATAGATATGGACATCGTGGCTCCATTTATTAAATGAGAGTATAATATCATCATATGGATGTTTTGAGGTAATTGGATATTAAATCTCAACGTTGAGTTTTCAATAGTGTCTATTGAAAACATGGCTTCTGGACAAGTCAAAATATCCAAGTTCAAAATGTGGTCATATGAGTAAATATGGTAACTTGGAGAGTTATAGGCGGTCTATGAACTCTTGGCGATTACTGATATTAATCACGAGGATACACTATCTCCAATATGATTGTCTAGGGTATGAATGAGGAAGCATCTTCCTTTTCTGTCTTTATTTAAGAGTTCAATTTTAGCTCTTTAGTGGAATGAGCTAAAATTAATGGATTGGACCTAAGTGAATCATTTGTTGATTGTGATTAGGTTATGTCTATTGGAGCTTAAATTTAGATAGCCCGCCAAGATCCCCAATCCACACGAACTTGCATGGATCACTTGAAATATTCTACCGGACCAATTTAGGGTCCATCTAGAATTGCAATTTAATATATTAAGAATATAATTTGCACATTATTTATGTAATGGGCTGCACAATTATATTTATATATTAATGGATAACATGTGGGCTTGTTTCTTTTAGTAAGAATGGGTCTAGTTCACATGTGGGCTTTTTATTTAAAGTCCTATGGATTAAATGAAATAGGAAAAATAATATTTGGCCCAATACATATGTGGGGCGGCAAGATGCTATATTAGCATTTAATATTATTTTGTTTCATTATTTAATTAAATAAGAATTAATTAATTGCTTAATTAATTGTTTAATTAAAGTAACAAATCTTTTCTAAATAGGAAATATGATTCCTATTTGTATACTATTGGTAGTAGTATAATTAAATAGAAAGACTTGTTTGACAAGGAAATAAATAATTAATTTTATTTATTTAATCAAATAGGAAGTCTTTTTATTTTAGTCAAATAAGGAATAAAAGATTATTGAGTTTGATTAGGGTTTGGAAATCTTAAACAAAATAGGAATTAGGGTGCAACTAAATCTCCAATATTTTAGGAGTAAAATTGCGGCAACCCTAATTAGTTTTGGTCAAGGATTTCGGTCACCCTAGGGTAAGAAAGAAGAGAAATTTTCGGCCACCTATATATGTATACATATAGATTTCGGCCACCCACTAGTGCTAATGTGCAGAATTTTTCTTCTTCTTCTTCTTCTAAACTCATAGCAAGAAATCTATTATTCTACTAAGAACAAAAAGAACATAGATTATTCTTTGATTGTATTCTAGTTGCTTATTCATATATGAGCTTGTGAATACTATATCGATTAAGGTTCACGCGAGTTTCGATCATTAGATTGAGAACTCAAAAGTGACCGGAATAATCTTAGGTTCTTTTAGATTGTTTTTGGGACTAACGGATCAAGAAAAGTTTGTTGAATCCAATCACAGGTTTGCAATTCAAAGAAAGGGAGACCACGCTCCTAGGTGATCCACGTTCGTGCTAGGATTGAAGATCTTGCGGATTACCATCGACGCAAGTCAATCGGATCACGCTACAAGAGGTATTAATATATTTTATTACTTTCTTATATATATATATGTTTGATTAATCAAAAGGGTTTAAGGTTCATAATTGGAAAAATTTTAAAAGCTACCCAAACACTATTTTCTAGTCTCGCTTCCGCTGCGGGTACTACGGTATTTTTCCCTACACATTTGGCCATACATTTGAATCTTCCACTGCTCATATTTGTCTCTTTGCACCAGAGTGGATTCATAAGTAGGAACAGGTGGTTTAAGTGTAGTTAGAATGAACTTATGTTTTTTAGCTTGCAGCAAAAGCCCAATTTTCCTTTTTCATGTGACATAATTATCACCAGTTAAAGTATTATCTTTTAGGATGTTGATTAGGGATAGGGTCATGGTTTCTGAATAAAACAAAAACACATATAAGTAAATAATCATGATAAAGCACTTTCGAATATTTATCTTGAATTAAATAAATAATTCAATCGTAAAATTCAACGGTGATCTAACACCCATAAATGTCATGCCTCCTTTGGGAGTTCACACCATTTACTAGTTGGACTAGGTCCCACCTAATTGTTATTATAACAACCAGTGTTTTCAATTTTAACCTTGCGATTTTATTGACAAGAACTCTTGGGAGGATATCAATAAAACCACATTGAGTGTGTTACCAAGATATCGACCTTCAATATTTTCCCTAAAGAAAATCCCTCCTTTGAGAGTAGATATCACTCGAGTCAATTATCTAGTCTATCCTTGTAAGGAAGCATCATGCTAAATTCCATTCATGGATACCCCTTGGGGGGTTATCACACGAAACATAAAGCTCAACTAATCTTTGAGGCCATAGGCATTTCAAAACACCTTCTCCCACTCAATTATTTAAGGCATGTGAATAAATTCCGTAGAATGATTTACCAAGTTATCTAGATGCCAATTAGATACCTAAATCATTCAATGCATGTTCATACCAAAAGAGATATAAAGAAGAATTGTTCGTACATCTGGATATGTATGAGGTAGACACAATTCTTTAATTAATCTTGAGTGATGTTCACAACTTAAGATA
This sequence comes from Acer campestre, assembly GCA_954870605.1. Classification (NCBI taxonomy): domain Eukaryota; kingdom Viridiplantae; phylum Streptophyta; class Magnoliopsida; order Sapindales; family Sapindaceae; genus Acer; species Acer campestre. The sequence goes on from OX940805.1 coordinate 2,977,293, forward strand.
AAGGTTGGGCACCTTTATCTTGTTAAAGTTGTAAATTCTTTTGCTAGCATTTGAGTGGGATCAAATGTGTTATGATGAGTCTAAAATCATCAAAGTGTCTTTGAGTAAAAGAATCTAGTGCACTATGTGCATTGGATAGGATCACAATGAAATACTTTATCTAGAATCGTCAGTGGATAAAAGTTTTCGTTATGAGGACAATCAAAGAGTCTATCTTAATCCTGAGATAAATGATGGACTTATGGTTACAAGTGTCATCATTTGAGCTATCAATGAGTACGATTATATAGCATAGTCTATCCTCGATAGTTTGGTGGTATTCATTTGCTAATTGATAGAGGACTTCATTTATAGATATGGACATCGTGGCTCCATTTATTAAATGAGAGTGTAATATTATCATATGGATATTTTTAGGTATTGGATATTAAATCTTAACATTGAGTTTTCAATAGCATCTATTGAAACATGGCTTCTAGACAAGTCAGAATATCCAAGTTCAAAATGTGGTCATGTGAGTAAATATGGTAACTATGAGAGCTATAGGTGGTCTATGAGCTCTTGGCGATTACTGATATTATTCACGAGGATACACTATCTTCAATAAGATTGTCTAGGGTATGAATGAAAAACATTTACTTATTATATCTTTATTTAAGAGTTCAATTTTAGTTTTTTAGTGGAATGAGCTAAAATTAATAGATCGAACATAAGTGAATCATTTGTTGATTGTTATTGGGTTATGTCTATTGAAGCTTAAATTTAGATAGCCAGCCAAGATCCCCAATCCACACGAACTTGCATAGATCACTTGATATATTCTACCCGACTAATTTATGGATCCATCTAGAATTGCAATTAATACATTAAGAACATAATTTGCACATTATTTATTCATTAATGGGTTGTTAAATTATTTTAATGAATTAAGTTGAGACATGTAAACTTGTTTCTTTTAGTAAGAATGGGTATAGTTCACGTGTGGACTGATTTAATAAAATAGAAAAAAAAAATATATATATATATATATATAGCTCATATCTTGGACATGGGCGGCAAGGCTAAAATATTGGCCTATTATATTGTTTTATTTTATTATTTAATTAAATGGAAATTAATTAATTATTTAATTAAAAGTCAAAATCTTTTTCTAACTAGGAAATAGGTTTCTTAGTGTTATACTATTGTTGGTAGTATAGTAAGAATCAAAGACTTTATTTGGTAAGTAGATAAATAAAAGAAATTTATTTATCTAATCAAATTAATAAGTCTTTGATTTAGTCATAATTGGATAGTACACTAAAGAGTTGGATTAGGGCTTGGATTATAAAGATTGATAGGAGTCTTTGGTGGAAACATAAATCCTCCTAGGGTGAGGATTTTGGCTACAAGTAAGGAGTCTTTTTTGGGTGTGGATTTCGGCCACAAGAATTCTCTTTGAGTGAGGATTCGGCCACCACCCTAATTTCCTATCATAGAATTCAGCCAACCCTATTATTTTTAAGCAAGGATTTCGGCCACCCTATATATCGTAAGATATAGAATTCGGCCACCCTAGTCTTTGGCTTGAGAGTTCTTTTTTTTTTTTTTTTTTTTTGCTTGAAAAATAAAATCCAACTCTAAGACATAGTGTGTGATTTTCAGCCAAGAGAAAAAAGAAGGAAGAAAAGTTTTATTTCGATAGTGCACTAGTAGCTTTTACAAAAAAAGGCTTTGTGCACAACTTCGAATAAGGTTCACATGAGTTTCAATCAATAGATTGATAATTCACAAGAGACCAAACGTTCTTCATTTTTCTCTAAGAAGGTTATTGTGACTAACAAAAAAAAAAGTTTTTTGTTATCCATCCTCAGGTACACAATTCAAAGAAAGGGAGCTCACACTCCTAGGTGATTCACATTCGTGATTGGATTGGAAGCTCTTGCGGAATACCATCGACGCAACGTTAATCGTCACGTAAAGAAAAAGGTACGATACTTTTATTATATGTTAATTAATCAAGGGTTCAGGTTCATCTTTAAAAAGGAAAATTTTTAAAACTATACTAAACCTATTTTCACTTTCGCTGCATGTATTTTTCTCTACACGAAACTATGCACAAAGCCTTTTGATGTAAAAGCTAGTAGTGCACTATTGGAAACAAAACATTATCTTTCTTATTTTTCTCCTTGGCTGAATTCTCATACACTATGTCTAGAGTTGGATTATTTTTTCTCAATTCTTTCAATCAAAAATTAGGGTTGGCCGAATTCTAATGATAGGTTTTATAGGTGGTGGCCCAAATCCTCACACAAGGTGGATTTATGCCTTATGGCCGAAATCCTAACCCTAGGTGGATTTGTCTTGTGGCCAAAAATCCTCACCCAAGGTGGAATATTTGTGTTTCACCTAAAGACTCTTATCAATCTTTAGAATTCAAACCCTACTCCAACTCACTAGTGTATTATACAATACTATATTAAATATAAATTAAATTGTGACTTAATCAAAAACTTCCTAATTTTACTAAATAAATAAACTCCTTTTATTTATCTACTTATCAAATAAAGTCTTTGATTCTTATTATACTACCAACAATAGTATAACACTAAGAAACCTATTTCCTAGTTAGAAAAGATTTTGACTTTTAATTAATTAATTAATTAATTAACTTCCATTTAATTAGACAGTAAAATAAGACAATATATTAGGCTAAAATCACTAGCCTTGCCACCCAAGATGTATATCATGTGCAATATATTATTTTTCCATTTTATTAAATCCATTAGGCTTTAATAAAAAGTCCACATGAGAACTATACCCATTCTTACTAAAAGAAACAAGCCCACATGCCTTAAGTTAATAAATTAATATAACCTAACAGCCCATTATATGTGCAAATTATATTCCTAATGTATTAATTATAATTCTAGATGGACCCATAAATTAGTCCGGTAGAATATATCAAGTGATCCATGCAAGTCTGTGTGGATTGAGGATCTTGGCGGGCTATCTAAATTTAAGCTTCAATAGACATAACCTAATCACAATCAACAAATGATTCACTTAGGTTCGATCTATTAATTTTAGCTCACTCCATTACAGAATTAAAATTGAACTCTTAAATAAAGATAGAATAAGTAAATTTTTCTCCTTCATACCCTAGACAATCTTATTGGAGATAGTATATCACCGTGAAAAATATCAGTAATCGTCAAGAGCTCATAGATCGCCTAAAGCTCTCCTAGTAACCATATTTACTCATATGACCACATTTTGAACTTGGATATTTTGACTTGTCTAGAAGTCACGTTTCAATAGACAATATCCAAAACTTAACGTTAAGATTTAATATCCAATACCTCAAAATATCCATATGATGATATTTCACTCACATTTAATAAATGGAGCCATGATGTCCAAATCTATAAATGAAGTCCTTTATCGATTAGCAAATGAATACTACCAAACTATCGAGGATAGACTATGCTATATAATCGTAATTATTGATAGCTCAAATGATAACACATGTAACCATAAGTCCATCATTTATCTCAAGATTAAGATAGACTCTTCGATTGTCCTCATAACAAAAACTTTTATCCACTGACGGTTATGGATAAAGCATTTCATTGTGATCCTAGTCAATGCACCTAGTGCACTAGATTCTCTTACCCAAAGGCACTACACTTTGATGATTTTAGACTCATCATAGCACATTTGATCCTACTCAAATGTTAGCAAAAGAATCTACAACTTTAACAAAGTAAAGGCGTCCAGCCTTTATCTTAAGTTGTGAACATTATTCAAGACTATCTAAAGAATTATATATACCTCATACATATCCAAATGTACGAACAATTCTTCATTTCTCATAGTCTTTTGACCTTATGATTATTTACTTTTGACAATTATAATAATTAAACTATAAATGCTATAAGATTTGTTAAAACATAAATCGCTTTATTAATATGAAAAGATTGTCAAAAACAATATTACACTCTTGCTATTGAGTATAATCCTAACAAAATACACAACATACAAAGAAGTATAGATATGCATGAGTTGTGTGTGTGTGTGCAACTAAGTCTCTTCATTCCAAGTAATCACAAGTAATTTTACCTTTAGTGTGCTTCTTCTATTAAGGTCTTGAGAAGGCCTTTGTTTTGAAAAGCACCAACAATTATACACCTAAAGCTACCCTTACATGAAACCCCAAATGTGGTTTGTCAACAAAATAAACCAATCAAACTTGAGGAATTTACATCTTCATTGAGTGTTAAGCCTTGTGACTAAGTGGATTAATGCACAAGCAATTGGTCTAAAATCACTATAAAAGGCTTGCGGGTAGTAGTGATGGGTTAGTGACTAAGAATGGTGTGATTAGAGGTCAACCTAGATTGTAAATATCATTACATATAATGGATTTGAGGACCGTGTGTGGCTAGATGCATAGCCCGTGAGTTTTTACCCTTTTGGGGTTTTCTCATGTAAAACAAATCAACGTGTTTTTATTTTTTTCTACTCTTTAAATTTTGTTGATTGTTTTTTATTTGTGTTGGGTAATTTTTATAATTTGACTAATTCGAAAAGTTGACAACTAATTAGATTAACAAATGTTAACCAAAAATTGCCATTGGGAAGAATTTCCAATTAACAACTATAGTGACTGAAATCGAGGTAGATCTCAGTCGGAGAGGTATCAAGTAGTTCGATACCTATGAATCCTTAATAAAATATGTTAAACACTATAACAAAGGTGAATGAAAATAACTAGTTGAATAGGGTCGCATTTCATACTTTTTATTGATCGTAAACGAATAATGAAAATACAATGAGAATAATATATGGCTATGGAGATAGGGATATAGCTCAGATGGCGATGGTGATGGAGCTCTCGTGCATGTCGATAAGTAGAAAACGTAAAGTAGGGTTTTGCACTCAAAGTTACCATCCTTTTTCTGTTTGATAGCATGTCGTATATATAGTCCCAATACGTGCTGAGCACTCCTCCAAATTCGGTCTTGTGACCTAGGATTTTTCGGGACGTTTCCTGATGATTGGCGAGAAGATAGTTGCTTTCCTTCTAGGAATCAAGTGATTCCTTCTTTGGTGGAATCTGACAGAGTTGACTCCTCTTTCAAATATAACTCTCGAATGGCAGGAAGGAATCAACTTCCTTGTTATCAAAACGATGGCGTTTTATAGTCCTTCTATGCGACTTGATCTTGTCTTTGGTATTTACTGTCAAATTTAGATGGTCTAGGTGGGATTGGGGTGTATGGATATCTTGCTTCCTACTTGATTATATTTTGTATAGATGTATCGGGGTACAAGAGTACCAGGGTATCGGGATACCGGGTTAGTGTGGCGGCGGGATACCATGGTTTGGTAGTGATGGTGTCTTTATTAATTTGGCTTCTGTGTTTTCTGGTATCCTAGAGCTTAGGAGACTTCGATCTTGATCTGGATTGATAGGGGCATAATTTGACTAATTTCTATGGCAGGGTACCAGGAGGCCCTTCCTTCTATCTGGATTCTTCTCATGTGTAGATGAAAATTTCTTCTTTGAACCCCTGCCATTTTTGGCAATTAACATAAGTCCCCCCTGACTTGAACACCGGTACCTGATGACTCGCTTTTTGTGTCGTTACCAAATTGCGAATTACCAAAAGAATGTTATAAAATGAATCTTTACGCAATATATTTTAAGATTTGAAAATGAGTATTGTGGTAAGCTTAGAATTCGTTCCACAGGGAATTAAGGTGATTAGTTGAATAAATTAACTAATCTATATGCAATAAAATAAATCATAAAAATATGGATGAGTGAATGGGTTGTCAAGCCATCAAACATACATGAAAAATAAACCTAATAAACTAATAAAAGAATACTTAACAAATCTAGATAAGATAATGGAATTAACAATTAAGAGAATAGCTAGGGAATTAATGGGATCACAAGTGGATTACGGGAAATGCTTATCAAGCTACTTTAGTGAACGGATCTCATAAATGTTAACCAATTGATTTCTAAAATGTGTTTGGGCCATTATTATGAACCCTAAACAACTTCTCACCGCAATGCCTAACCGATTAAGGAAAGGGGGTCACGGCGGGATCGATTTGTTACAATTAACGGCTTAGATTATCGTGGTTGATATACCCTCCGACAATCTATCCTATTCACTAAGTTCTCAATCCATCAAGGTTGTCAATCCAATCAAGATTATATAACAAATTATCCTAAGCAAGATTATAATCAACTAGTGGGTATACATGTCAATTATATAATGCAAAGAATCTAATTATAAAATGAATAGAACACAAATAGAAATTAAAATATATTAAAGCTTAAGCAAATCCCAATCCAAATATTCTCACATCAAAACCCTAGAAAGGGGATTTAATTACACATATTACAATCAAAGGGAAGGCAAGTAAAAGATTAGGAAATCACCCATGGGCCACCTTTTGTAAGCTTGATCCTTTCCTTGCCTTTGATGCTCCTTGTGTGAAGAGTGGATGATGAGGATATGTCTAGATGGGTGGAGTCAAATGGGAAGTGACTAAGGAGATTTGTGGAGAAGATGGGAAGAAAAGGAATGATTAGGGGAAGTAATCTAGATGTTAAGGTTTGGTAGAAGAGAAAATGGAGAGAAAAGGAATGGTGGAGAAAGGAGGTTTCTTGGTGGTCAAGAGTTGTCCAAAAGAGGAAAAATGTGATGTATTTATAGGTGTGAAAAGCTAGGGTATGAAATGGGTATGAAATGACAAGAATACCCCTCTTGAATGCCAACACTGGAATTCCTACGCTGGAATTCCAACGTGGTCGCCACTTGTGCTTCTAGGTCGCCATGGCGACCTCAAATGGCGACCTCTCTTGGGTTCTTCTGTCGCCATGGCGACCAAATGGCGACCAAGTGGCGACCCTTCCCACTTTGGAATTCCTACGTTGGAATTCCTATGTGGTCGCCACTTGTGCTTCTAGGTCGCCATGGCGACCTCAAATGGCGACCTCTCTTGGTTCTTCTGTCGCCATGGCGACCAAATGGCGACCAAGTGGCGACCTTTCCCACTTTGGAATTCCTACGTTGGAATTCCTATGTGGTCGCCATTTGCAAGTGTAGGTCGCCATGGCGACCTCAAATGGCGACCATAAGATGCTTTGCAATTTCCTCTGTCGCCATGGCGCTCAAGTGGCGACCAAATGGCGACCTTCTGATGACTTGAAGAATCCTCTGTCGCCATGGCGCCCATGTAGCGACCTCCTTATGTCTAAGTGGCGAAAATGCCCTGTTTCTTCCCATTTGTGAGCCTTTTTGCACCCAAGTCCTCATCTTCATCCCAAATGCTCTTGAAACCTAATAAAACCTGAAACACTTGATTTTACACCATTAAATCACTGGATAATGCCCAAGAATCAAGCAAAAGGAGAAGGAAATGAGGGCCAAAATCATACCAATTTTGGTTCGATCAAATACCCCCAAACCTATCTTTTGCTCGTCCTCGAGCAAAACAAACATAAGCACACAATGGACATGTATCTAAAAATCAAATAATCACAATAAAGCACCAACTCTTTGCAAAAGACTCAAAAGCCAATATTTCGACTTGCAAAACCAAAAGTGAAGAGATTAAACCAACGTTGTACTCATTAGGAAATAATGCATGTAAGATATGCTAAATAAAGATTAAAGACATGCCACTCTAAGTAAACATTGCACGCAACGCGATTCCACATTCAAGATGCTTAAGCTTCAGAACTAAAGTGCCATTAGGAAAAGAATGTAATTCGCCTCGACATCTAATCCTTACCGGATTCTCTCATTTTCTCACGGAATCCTAGGCTTCACTCACAATCCATATGCAATATATGAGTTTATGCTCAAAATATCAAATATAATTGCACATGATCATTTAAAAACACAATTTCTAAGAATTTGTCTCATGAATGGAATTGAAAACCATGAACGGAAAGAACATGCATCAACCAAAATTTCCAAAGTGGACATCCCTAAAGATCAAATAGGTCTTTTCATTTGGTTGTAATGGGGCCAAAGGTGAATGGTGAGACAATAAATGGGAAAAATGGATTGCAAACACCCAAAGGTCACACTAAGGCATACATTCTAATTAAGCACAACATACTCATTACAACTTGCATATTCCACACTAGGCGTCTAGGCTTACAATTTACTTTGTGCATTTTTCTACTCTTAATTTTCATTGAGTAGCTCATTTAATTCTACAAAATTGATCTAGGCATTTTGTGCCTCATTCATCATTTTCTTTTTCTTTTCTTTCTTTTGCTATGCTTTTCTTTTCTTTTCTTTGCTTGTCTTTTCTTTTTCTTTTCAAGTATTGCATTTCATCTTTTTCATGTGTTTGCACATACATATTTGCCTAAGTACACGCCTTACATTTTGATACTCCTCAAAGCTTACATTCAACCCCTAAGCCTTAGCAAACCATTTGGTACAAGGTAAGTCTAGTGTTTAGGCTATATGGTTTCATGTTGATGTGGTTCATGAATGAAAAGCTTAATTGTGTTTGGCTTCAAATGGGCTATGGAGCACACACATAGAGGGATAGGAAGTATTTAGGCCAATTTGGTGGTTTTTCACATGCATTGCCTAAAATCATATCTAAAGGTTTGTCCACAAAGTCAATCAAGGCATCCACAAGCAGTCCATATGTTCTATGGAAAACAACATTTAAGTGTGAATGAGACATTTTAAAATATGCATAACAAGTGTTTGAATGAGTGTTTAAAGAGTAAAAACTTTCCCTCAAAATACGCTTTTTAGGTCGTGTTTGTGAACCTCACGGGAAGTCTCCACTATTAATTCCTAACCTTCAAGCACGATTGAATATTCACTCTAACATCAAGAGAAAAGAACTAGCGCGCTTTGAGCAATGCAACCCTAAATGGCATGAAGTTAATCTAAACTAAGCAAGGCAAAGATACACAATTCCTCACTTGCACATACAATGGCACAATCTCAACAAGCAAAGTATGCTCAAGCATGGCATTTTCACAAGATTTTCGAAAATTTTGAAAATTTTAGGCTCAAAATGTTTTTGCACACAATTGCAAACAAGAGACGATGTTGCGCACACACCCCCAAACCTAAATTAGACATTGTCCTCAATGTCTTTGGAGCATATACCGGTAAGTTCGGCGCAACACATCCTCAATCAAAGAGTTTAAAAACACATCAATGTCCATATTAAAATTTATCCCAAATATTGTAACCAAGTGTCTCAAGAATATCCTATATGCTCATAATCAACTCAAGAGATATATCAATGCAAGTTCATCAAGAGTCATCATCACAATCCATGTGGATAAAATATGATCATTCAAGCCTAAATCCACTATCACAAACAACTCGCAACCTTATTCTAAGCAAAAATAAAATAAAGACAAAAACAAAATTTAAACTAGAAAAGAAATGTACCTAGGTGGGTTGCCTCCCACCAAGCGCACGATTTAACGTCTAGGCAAGACGTGGCATGGTGCTCCCGCACAACGAACTCCCACAATGTTGCTTCCTTAGGATAAGGTTCTCGCCCTTTTTATGAGCACTCTTGGCTTGCTCGTCCCTCCAAGACTTACAAGTTGTCTTTGTTTCTTCCCAAGAGATAAAGAACCTTGCTTATCGAACAAGCAACACACCATTTGCTTCCTTAAGAAGCAATAGAAAACTACACAAGCACTAAGCACATTAGAATGTTCCGGCAAAATATAATCAATTCATGCAATTGCCAACAAGAGTTTGGAACACCAATTATTCAAAAGAAATAAACTAAACAAATAAAGCATAAAAAATAAAATGCACAAAAAGAATTTTCAAAATTATGTACTTGTGCTAGGGGTGTCATCAACTAAAGGAGGTTTTATCAAGTTTGGAAATATGTTCTTTTTCACAACCCAAACAAGTTGAGTTGATTTCCCCTTTTCTTTTCTTTTGGGTCTAACTTGTTCAACCAAGTCTTTTCTTACCCAAATTCGCTTGACTCTAGGTGGACTCTTCCTATTCCTAGATTTTCTCAATTTTTCATGCTTATGGAATTTAAAACAATGAGCTTTGAAGTGCCCTTTTTGAAAACAAAAATAGCAAATAGGAGGATGGTTAAGAAAACTCCCTCTTGGTTGGTGACTATGTGGCCTTTGATGTTGCTTCATTTGTAGCGCCTTGACTTCTTTTTCCACCTTGTCTACATAGACAATGTAGTCACACTCCTTCACTTTTGCTATTTTGAGGGCTTCATCCTTCCTACCAAGTGCCTCCTTCGTTTCTTCCAAAGCTTTTTCCTTCCGCTCCACTTCCATAAGCATCTTTCTTGTCTTCCTTGCACACTCTTCTTCAAATTCTTCAAATAGCCTTGCAAGGTCTTCGAATTCCCTTGATGTGGAATTCCTCTCAACTTCAAGTCTCCTAACTTGTATTTCCAACTCCTTGTTCTTGTTGGAGACTTCTCCTACCTTCCTCCATAAGGTAGCTTTTTCTTCTTTGAGCATGTTTACTTCAAGAGTGAGCTTCTCATTTTTCACTTCAAGCTCTTCAATCTTCACCCTCCCCAAGGCCTCTTTTTCTTCCAACTCCTTTTCCATGAGTTGTATTTTCCTTTCCAACTCTTCCTTTCCTTGGGAGGATGTCACCAATCTCTCTTGAAGCAAAGACATCATTTCTTCCAAATTTGTGCCTCGCTCTTGGTTCCTTAGCGGTTCGTCCTTGGTTTCCGCTCCATTCTCAAATACTTGCACAAGAGCATGCACACGGCTCCTTGCCCTCCCTTGCTTGGGATAATCCGATTCTATTGATTGATCCGGCCAACTAGGGATCACATGGTTGGACATCCTCTCCTCATGTGCTCGTTGTGCGGATTGGAATAACTCCATGGCCTTTCGTTGAGAAGCTTGGATGCTCTCAATCTCCCGAAAGTGATCCTCCATGAAATTTTTCCTCTCATCATCTATGACATTTGATTGGCATGATGAGAAGGAATCTTGGTTCATCCACCAATCCGCATTGAGGTCATTCCCATGAGTCTCGTAGCTAGGCCCTTGATTTTGCATGAAGAAATCCATAGAATCCTGAAACAAAAGAAACAAAAACTACCAAAGAAGTAAAAAAGAAACTAAAAGACTAAAAACAACTAAAAAGCTAAAAATTAATAAAACCTAAAGAAAAGTTAATTGATTCAACAACCACTTTAATTCCCCGGCAGCGGCGCCATTTTGATGACTCGCTTTTTGTGTCGTTACCAAATTGCGAATTACCAAAAGAATGTTATAAAATGAATCTTTACGCAATATATTTTAAGATTTGAAAATGAGTATTGTGGTAAGCTTAGAATTCGTTCCACAGGGAATTAAGGTGATTAGTTGAATAAATTAACTAATCTATATGCAATAAAATAAATCATAAAAATATGGATGAGTGAATGGGTTGTCAAGCCATCAAACATACATGAAAAATAAACCTAATAAACTAATAAAAGAATACTTAACAAATCTAGATAAGATAATGGAATTAACAATTAAGAGAATAGCTAGGGAATTAATGGGATCACAAGTGGATTACGGGAAATGCTTATCAAGCTACTTTAGTGAACGGATCTCATAAATGTTAACCAATTGATTTCTAAAATGTGTTTGGGCCATTATTATGAACCCTAAACAACTTCTCACCGCAATGCCTAACCGATTAAGGAAAGGGGGTCACGGCGGGATCGATTTGTTACAATTAACGGCTTAGATTATCGTGGTTGATATACCCTCCGACAATCTATCCTATTCACTAAGTTCTCAATCCATCAAGGTTGTCAATCCAATCAAGATTATATAACAAATTATCCTAAGCAAGATTATAATCAACTAGTGGGTATACATGTCAATTATATAATGCAAAGAATCTAATTATAAAATGAATAGAACACAAATAGAAATTAAAATATATTAAAGCTTAAGCAAATCCCAATCCAAATATTCTCACATCAAAACCCTAGAAAGGGGATTTAATTACACATATTACAATCAAAGGGAAGGCAAGTAAAAGATTAGGAAATCACCCATGGGCCACCTTTTGTAAGCTTGATCCTTTCCTTGCCTTTGATGCTCCTTGTGTGAAGAGTGGATGATGAGGATATGTCTAGATGGGTGGAGTCAAATGGGAAGTGACTAAGGAGATTTGTGGAGAAGATGGGAAGAAAAGGAATGATTAGGGGAAGTAATCTAGATGTTAAGGTTTGGTAGAAGAGAAAATGGAGAGAAAAGGAATGGTGGAGAAAGGAGGTTTCTTGGTGGTCAAGAGTTGTCCAAAAGAGGAAAAATGTGATGTATTTATAGGTGTGAAAAGCTAGGGTATGAAATGGGTATGAAATGACAAGAATACCCCTCTTGAATGCCAACACTGGAATTCCTACGCTGGAATTCCAACGTGGTCGCCACTTGTGCTTCTAGGTCGCCATGGCGACCTCAAATGGCGACCTCTCTTGGGTTCTTCTGTCGCCATGGCGACCAAATGGCGACCAAGTGGCGACCCTTCCCACTTTGGAATTCCTACGTTGGAATTCCTATGTGGTCGCCACTTGTGCTTCTAGGTCGCCATGGCGACCTCAAATGGCGACCTCTCTTGGTTCTTCTGTCGCCATGGCGACCAAATGGCGACCAAGTGGCGACCCTTCCCACTTTGGAATTCCTACGTTGGAATTCCTATGTGGTCGCCATTTGCAAGTGTAGGTCGCCATGGCGACCTCAAATGGCGACCATAAGATGCTTTGCAATTTCCTCTGTCGCCATGGCGCTCAAGTGGCGACCAAATGGCGACCTTCTGATGACTTGAAGAATCCTCTGTCGCCATGGCGCCCATGTAGCGACCTCCTTATGTCTAAGTGGCGAAAATGCCCTGTTTCTTCCCATTTGTGAGCCTTTTTGCACCCAAGTCCTCATCTTCATCCCAAATGCTCTTGAAACCTAATAAAACCTGAAACACTTGATTTTACACCATTAAATCACTGGATAATGCCCAAGAATCAAGCAAAAGGAGAAGGAAATGAGGGCCAAAATCATACCAATTTTGGTTCGATCAGTACCTTACTGGGGTTGGAGTCAAGATATCGAGATACATGAAAAGTTTCCCTTGTCCTACCTGGCTAGTCTCCATTGTCTTGGAGGAAATCTTCCTTTAATACATAAATCTATCTTCAGCATGCTCGGCTTCCTTGCTCATTCAAGTAACCACCTACTTTTCACTACAAATAATCTCGAAGACTTCCTTCTCCCTTCACGCTGATTTCAAAATTCGAAAAAGAAAAAAAAAACAAGAAAACCTTAGCTATCTCTTTCTAAGTTCTCTCCTTTTTCTAACAACCTCCCAAATTTCTTTCTTGTTTCTTCAATGGCGACTCTATCTGATCTTCCTACAGCTCTACAAGGTCCCCATCCTTCTTTACCAAATTCCCTTCTAGTTTCTTCGAATCCCCAAGACAGCCTCGATAGCCTTTTCAATATGGAGAAGGTCGATTCAGGAGAGAGTTCCTAAAACGGCGATGGGAAAGAAATGGAGCCAGGAGGAAAGCGGTGCAGTTAGTGGTGGCATCTCATCCCAACATCATCGTTCTACCGGGAATCCCCAAATCAAGTCGGGATTCCATAAGAAACCAGAAGACCCAGTCAAAATCGTTGACGAAGAGAATGACAAGGATGCTGGTGATAAAGAAGAGGATGGTGTTCCGGGTGTTAGCTCTACAGGAGTCCTCTCTGGTCCTCTTGCATCTTTCCATGATAGTAGGATCGTCCCAAATTCGGTTTGCACCGTTGACACCTTGGCTCGACTGAGAAAGGATTACCAGATCTTGGATTCTATCATTCTTTCTCTCCCTTATCGGGGTTACGATGTGTATATCCCTCCTCAAGGTGTCCTTTTGATTCACACAGCAGCTTTCGAGTGAGGGGTCAGGCTACCCTTTTATCTCACTCTTTGTAGGGTTCTTATCGCTCTGGAGCTTTCTCCCTTGCAGATCTCGCTAGGATTCTGGAAGCACTTGATGGGGTTCATGGAGCTCTGAAAAGAGCAGTGCGAGAAGGATAAGGTGGACACCGGGCTTCAACGAACTCCGGTACATCTTCCAGGTAGTGAATCTAGTGCCCCGATGTCAGTTCTATTTGAGGATGTCCAACAAGATGAAGTTTATCATTCCTAGAGTGAATACCAAGTACGCTCTGCCTTGAAAGGAGGAATGGATTGTAATTGGAGGAGACTAGGGCCATTCGGCCTTTATCGAGGGTACTGAGCATCCGGTTCCGACCCAATTCACCAAGAAGGATAAGTGGGGTAAGGGGGTGCTCTCAGCGGAGTCTAGGAGGGTCCTTAGGAGGATCCTTGAGAGGAATTACATGAATATGGAGTTCCCGACTCAAGATGCCTATAAAGGAGCCCGGTTGGAACAACATCTTTGGATTTCCATAGCTCATCCGGGTATGTGGTTCAATCCTCCTCGCTTTTTTTATCTTTTATTTTATTTTATTTTATTATACTTTCGCTGATCCTTTTCCTAGCGGTATCTGCTACTCCTCTTCTACCCACTTCTCCAAGAAAATACTAACATTGTTGACAGTTAAAAACTATTAAGAAAAGCATTCTTGATAGTTTTTAAAACTGTCAACAATGCTAATGTCAAAAAAAGTCTTGATAGTTTTTCTTTTATGACAGTTTATAACTGTTAAGATATGTGTATAATATTTATAATATTTAATTAAATAATTTTTTTTATATATATTTATACACCACCTCCCCCGCTGAACCACCCCCGCCACCAGCCACCCCCTGTCCCCGCTGGACCACCCCTGTCGCTGGCCACCGCCCAACTTTGATACTCAAGCCAAAAGTTGTAAGTCTTTACCATTTGACTACAACATTTGATGTGTTAACAATTGAACAATATTTATATATAACATATATGAGTTGTTAGAAATTATTAAAAAAATTAAAAAATTAAAAAAAATAAAAAAAAAATAAAAAACCTTGTTAGATAAATTTAAATTTATTCAACTAATCAAAATTCTAATTTCTACGACAAACATATATTAAAAATTATTTATTGAAACTTTTAATAAAATTATATTTTAAAAACATATATAGTAAAATTATTGGTCAATAATCTATGGTCACGTTTGGTTACATGGTGGAATGGTAATCGGAATGGTAATCAGAATAAGAATGAGAATGGAAAAGAAAGGAAACTAAGGGCCCGTCCTGTAAGCCATTTTTTGTTTTTGTTTTTGTTTTTCGAAAAGAAAAATGAAAATAAAAACAGTGTTTTTGGTTTCATGTTTGAATTCCGAATACGCGTCTGGTAGCATTTACTAGATTCCGTATTTTGAAAATAAAAAGGGAAAAAACGTGTCCGGTAGGATAACCGAAAACTTTTGAAAATTGAAATATCAATTTTTACCATTTGTTTAATATTATAACAATTATAAATAAATGATTAAATAATTAACAAAAATACATTTTTTAATTTAATTTAGGGTTTAAGAAATTTTAACAGTTGAAGTGGAAGAGGAAGAGGAAGAAGAAGAAGACCAGATCGGCAGAGATCGGCGGCGATCGGAGGAGGAAGAAGAAGAAGGGAGGAGGAAGAAGAAGAAGATGACGGTGGGGAGAAGAAGAAGGTGACGGCGGGGAGAAGGAGAAGAAGAGGATGACAGCGGGGAGAAGAGGAAGATGACGGCGGGAGAAAGAGAAGAAGAGGATGACTGCGGGGAGAAGAAGAGGATGACTGCGGGGAGAAGAAGATGAAGAAGAAGAAGAAGAGCGGTGGGCGGCGACGATCAGAGGAAGAAGAAGAAGAAGAATAAGGCGGGGAGGAGAAGAAGAAGAAGAAGAAGAAGAAGAAGAAGATGATGGCGGTGGGGAGAAGAAGAAGAGCAGCTATGAGCGGTGGAGGACTGGACTAGGCGAGGGAGGAAGAAGAAGTAGGTGAAAAAAAAAAGTTTTATTAAAATAAATATATATTTAATTATAAGGGACCTATTTCATTTGGAAAACAAAAACAAATTCATAAAAAACAAGTTTTTTTTGTTTTTCAAAATTTCCACTTTTAACACTGGTTTTGTTTTTCATTTTGTTTTTGTATTTTGAAAATAAAATGAAAAACGGTTTACAGGACGCGAATTCGAAATCATTTTTGGAAAACAAAAATGAAAACAGGCTGAAAACATGCTGCAGGACAGCCCCTAAGTTTTTTGTTTGGTTGGAACTTTAGAATTAGTATCTGAATCAGTATTATTTTGTTTTGTTAACAACGGAATGGAATGGAATTAACTAAATTTTGCCAAAATACCCCTAATTATAATACATTCATAATAACATAATATATTATGGATAATAATAATAAAATATAAAAGTACATTATATATATAATTATATATTATTTAATATAATAATATATTATATATATAATACATATAATAATATATATAAGATATAATATAATATATATTATATTATACAATATATATTATAATATATTTATATAACATAAATATATAATATATATTATTTAATATATTAATATATAATACATATAATACATTTAATAATATATATATATATGTAAATATATATAATATATATATATTATATAATATATATTAGAAAATATATATATTAATATATTAATATTATATATATTATATATATTATATATATTATATAATATAATATATGTAATAATATATAATAATATAATAATATAATATATAGTACATATATATATAAAATATATTTTTTTATATCATTAATATAATATATAATAATAATATATTATTTTTGGAAAGGAGAGTATTTTTGGAATAGAGTTGGGGGAATATGAGGGTATTTATGGAATATAAAAATTTTAGTTCGGAATGGAAGGGCATTCCATTGGTTTTTGGATGGAAAGTCCATTCAACCAAAATGGTGGAATCCCCATTCCATTGCATTTTAACAAACGAAACGAATGGAATGGTTTTTTTTCCATTTCATTCCATCCAACCAAACACGGCTTATAGGAGACTCGTGATATCAATTGTAATAAGCATGATTTGGAATACAACTCTCACTACAGGAGAGATATTTCTCAACATGCATCTTGCAATTTAATGAACAAATGTAAGACTCAAATTACTAATTTATATGGGTAATTGAATTATTAACGTGTCTCTTAGTATGATACCAGTGGGTGCAAAATAAATAAACAATTTTCTTAAAATTATTTTTTTGAATTTTTTAAAAGTAAATTTATTAAATTAAAATTTTACTTATCCAAATTATTTTTTGGATTGTGTTTGGGGGTTGAGAAAATGAAAGAAAAAAAAAATTGATTGATTTTGTTTTTTTGTTTTCATTATCTTTTCTGTTTCGTTTTTTAATTATTAATTTAAATAATAAAATAAGTAAATAGGGGCACTTTAGTCATTGTGGGTTAAAATTGTGGTCAACGATTAGAGTTAACGGAAGTCCACTAACGGCAGGGGACGTTTGTGTAATTATGGGTAAAAGTTCCATATGCATGCAATTATGCCTAAACTTAGGGGACATTTGTGCAATTAATCTGTTTTCAAAAATTGTCAAGAATTGTAAGTACTTGACAGTTTTTGAAAACTGTCAAGAACTTGCAATTCTTGACGGTTTTTGAAACCTCTCAAAGAAAAAAAAAAACTGTCAACAAAGACGGTTTTTCTTGTAGTGATATAGAAAAAAAAAAATAAACCTGGTGCAAAATGGAATGCACATAATCTCAGTGCAAAATGCTCTAAAGTTGCAATCCATAACAACCATACAACTGAATTGAGAATTGTCCAAATAGAATGCTTTCCTTTAAGCTATGAAATGGTCTTGTTTCCACAAAACTGGTGCAGCTTTAAAAATGGTGAATTTTCCAATCCCTATCACAAAATTTGCAAAATTCAAAACTAACCAGTCTATAGTAGAATTTCTTTTTTAATCAACATGGCTTGTAAAAAGATAAAATTGTCATTAAATGAATTTTTTATTTTTATTTTTACATGATAAACTAAAAACATATTACATGGCATCATATCATGTAATTAATGTTCGTCAGAAACCTATAAATTTGAGACATATGTTACATGATGAACTATAAAATATTATATGGCCGACTATCTAGTAACATTCATCAAAAGCCCAATTTTTTTGAAAGGTTCAATATCGGTTATCATAACCACGACATAATCTAAAATACTATCAAAACCTATGAAATATACACTTCAATGTCGAGTTTGAGTAGCTCCTACACAAGTTTGTGAGAAAAATGGTGGCAATGTTGGTTCAAAATGACATCATTGTTTTATGGCAAACCATAGACAAAGAGATGAATAAGAAAGAGAGAAACAAGAGAGATGGAGTACAAATATAGAAAAAAAAAATAGAAGACAGAGGAAAGAAGAGTAGATTGAGCTTTGGGGGTGAGATTTTACAAGAGTTTGGGTAAATTGCAAAAAGCACCCTAAAGTTTGATCAAATTGCAGCTAGATCGTACTTTTAACTAAATTATAAATAAGTATCCTTGACAAAACGGTTGATTGTTAGAGTTAATGGCTGATTGGTCAAATATTACAAAATGACCAAGTTACCCCTAATTAACTTATTTAATCAATTATTACAATAGTTTTAATTTATTTTATCAATAATTTTAATAACTTTAATTTATGTTATCAATTGTAAATAACCATAATGCCCCTAAATTAACCATTTTAACTTATCATAACATTATTACTGGAATAGAAAGTATTAACAATTAAAAAAATTAAACACATACATTTGGAACACAAACTTTCTATATTTAATTAAAAAATTCCAAGATATTAAAAAAAAAAATATTCCAAGAGTTCTTGCTCAATCAACTCACAAAACCCGTCGCCAAATTCAATGAATTCCAAAAAAAAAAAAAAAAAATTAAACACAAACCATCTTGTTCATTAAAAAAAAAAAACCACAATCAAAATTGAAATAAAAATAAAAGTACCATTAATAAAATCTGATGTCCTCCACTTTGGAGGAAATCGACCTTCTACAAAATGGAGGACATTGACTAACACTCGCAATAGTACGAGGTCGGAGAGTAGTATAATGCTAAGTGAAGTTCGTTCCCAATAAGGATCGAGTCAATTGATTACCGAAATTTATTAGTCTAGGTGCTATTTAAACAAGTGAAAAGATTTGTTTTCATATCTAATCAAACTAAAACTTAAACAAGTAAAAGGATTATGCTAATTGTAATAAAGAAAATAACAAGTAATAGATTCAAATGTAATTATGATGGAAAAAAATGCTAGAATATAACTACACCCCACCCTTTCCTAACTTCCTTTCTAGATTCAATCGCTCACCTAAATATGCTCATGCAATTCATAGATTCGTGCACCTTATGTTTAACCTATACTCTCGATCGAGTAGCATAGGTCACACTCAATACATACCCAAGCCTATCTCCTGATTACTCAGAATATATGAAGTTCACTAAAAACATTGGTGCATTAAACAAAACCTATAAGCTAGCCTAAATAGGTCTACTTTTCTAGACATGCATAGGGGACATTTCGTCGAACACGATATGTGTGTGTCTCCGGTCGGTTCATAACACACAATCAAAGATCAATTAATAGACGATCACTCTATTAAAGGCATTAAGTACACTAAAATATCCATATAAACCACAAGTGCACAAATTAGATAAACAAAAGTTAGTAGAAATATATAGCCATGGGTGGGGTTTCATCACATCCTAGCACTAGATGTTTAGCTCATCATATTACAAATAGTAGCCATATAACAAATAAGATCAAATAAATACATGGCTATGTAAAACAATCAAAGAGATAAGGTTTAGAAGAAACTAGAGTATATCCCCTTTTAGTTGCTCTTCTCCTCTTGATTGCTTCTTCAATCTTCTATCCCCCAAAAACAAGTGAGAATCGATTGATGGTTAGTGTTTAGGTGGATTGTGTAGGATGATGTAAGGAATGTGTTAGTGAATATTCTTGGTGGTTGGAACTGCTTACTTTAGAGAAAAAGCATATGAATATATAGGGGAGTTTTTTAGGTCAGGGGCAAGGGAGTAATTTCCTTGATCTTCAAAAAGTTCCGAGCAGAGGGTAACCTTGGGGCGTGCGAGCTCACCCCAAGGTCACCTAAAGAAGGAAAGTCTCCCTTTTCCAAACTAGATAACGGCCTTGAGGTGAGCTTGATGAGTTGCCTTGAGGTCGCTTTCTTGCTCTGTTTTGAGAATTCATACTAGACTTGATAGCGACCTTGGGGCGAGCTTACCTAAGGTTGCTTTTGGCAATGGTTGGCAGAGCAAGCTTGGGGCGAGCTCACTAAGCTTCTCTTGAGGTCGCCCCTATGCTAAATGTGCCTTTTTGATCCTCTTTTAAGCTCCTTCCAAGCCAATTGAGTAAACACAATCTACTTGACCCTACACAACTTATTTAGAGCATTAAAAGTCAATTTTACCTGAGAAACAAACACAAAATGATACGGATAAGGGGCTACAATTTGTGTAGAAATCAAGCAATCAACTACCCTCAAACCTATCTTTTGGTCATCCTCGAGCAAAACTTAAAACAAGTAAACAAACGGAAAAAAATAAAAAGAAAATGAAAATAATAAAAATAAATAAAAGAAATAAAACACCGCTTTCATGGGCGACACGATGGCACTTGGAATGTGCTATAAGCCTTTTAAACCCCTAGGCGATCCCTAGTGGACGAGTGAAGTCTCGTGAGGGTTTACAATACGACGCCCACAAACGTCTTTCCTGTTGAGCCAATTAAAGACAGAGATACAATAAGGGGCGAACTGAATTAAGGCACATACATGCTAAGACCCCTAAGATAAAGCTTGGAAAATTCAAGCTAAGGTGATACAACAAGAGAGATTGCAATTCCATTAGTGAACATAGCTTCAAAAAGGATCGAACATAAGAGACTTATGATAGCATTTCGCCTCGACTCTATTCCTTTCAAGATCTCTCTCATATTACCACTCAGAACCTAGGCTCACTCAATCAAACATATGCGGTTGGAAATTATGGACAACAGATTTTCAAATTTTACACGCATAAGACAATTTTTGAAAAACCGCTAAAATTTAAGTGCAATTAGACCACAAGAACGGATTTGAACATTAAGAACAAGAGCAGAGAACCATTTGATACCTTCATTAACAAGCTACAACTCCTCTAATAGATAAATTAGGACTTCTTTAAAGTTCAAGTGAGGTTATGGTGAATTGGTGGTGGATAGGCTAGATGGGTACGGGATTAGGAGTTAGCTACTGATTATGCTTAGGCTTTTACTAGACACACTCATCACAATAATAGCGTCTAGGTACGGATTATTCAATTAACATTTTGTGCTATATTTTTAAGTTGCTTTACATTTTGGCAACTTTTGCACTTTTAAGGACTAGAAGGCTTTTCGTGCTATTCTTTTTCTTTTAGCACTTTTTGATTTTTCATATATTTTGAGCCTTATTCTTTGCACAATTTATGCATCTAGCCTGAGTACACACTATTTTAACTTTCTTTGAGATTCAAAAAAGAAAAAATTTATTATTTTTATTATTATTATTATTATTTTATATAGGATCATAAGCCATAATCGTAGCACGAGGGTGGTCTCGTGTTTTTGTAATATGTGGTGATATATATAAATAAAATAGGTGGATATAGTGATAGGGTTTAGTGTGTAGGTCAATATAGATAGGACATTTAAGCACACACACAAGGCATGAGACGTGTTTGTAGTGACTTAACACACATAGCCTACATCATCTCTATAGGCACGAGTTAAGCAAGAAAACAAAGGCGAAACTATAGTGATGCTGTTAAAGTTGTGTTCTTTAATGTCCAAAGTATGGAGTGAGGTCCTTTTTATTTATGCTTATTTATCTACAAGAAGAGAGTTTAAGATGAAACAAATAAACAAATCACACTCATAAGGATGCTATATAGGCTCTGGCCTCACACGGGAAGTCTCCACTAATGATCTAGACATCTTAAGCGCGATACCCAATCATTAAGACACTTTCGAGTCTGGTAAGGTGTGTGCAAGCAATGTGGTATATCTTTAACTAACACAACCTTTGCCTAGACTCAGGGATTCAACACATGCAAAATTGCCTCTAAAGGCACAACCTAAACGCATCTCAATAAGCAAGCTAATGCTCCAAAATTTGGCTCGAAGTAGGAAAATGGACAAAATTGACTCACCAAACACACAATCAAGCATAAAATGAAAAAAAAAATCTAAAACAAAAAATAAGCACAAACAAAACAATCATGTAGAAATGGTCATTAGATGGCCACACCCCCAGACTTAAACAAAACACTGTCCCTAATGTTTGCACAAAAGCGAATTGGACAATATAAGCTTAGAAGTCGGAGGGAGGCCAAACGCATAACCAAAAACTCTAAAACTATGCACAATGGTTTATCACACACTTAAACTATACATAAACAAAATAAAGAGAAAATTATAAAGAAATAAAACTTAAATATAAAAAAATCAATCCAAGAAAGAAAAAATTGTCCATAAAGCAATAAAACAATACTTAAAGTAGCAACATAAAAAATAAAAAAATAAACAGTTCAAAGATAAAACTTAAATAAAAGTAAACAACTGAAAATAAATGCGGGCGACATCATAACTACGGGCCCTGATATGGGAGGTTTGGGTCCTGAGCTGGCATGTCTCCATTCCGGTTAGTGTATGGAAAAACGTGCCACTTGCCATTTGAGCTTGAACACAAGGCATGGTGGGCGATTAAGCTCCTCAACATTAACATGCAAGATGCCGGTGAAAAGAGGTGCCTCCAATTAAGTGAGCTAGAGGAACTACGGCTTGAATTGTGCAAATGCAAATTGACTACACTCTTAGTGACACTCGCAATCGTACGAGGTTGGAGAGTAGTACAATGGTAAAGTAAAGTTTGTTCCCAACAAGGATCGAGTGACTGATTACCGAAATTGATTAGCCTACGTGCTATTCAAACAAGCATAAAGGTTGGTTTTCATACATGAATACTTAAAGCAAACTAAATTAAACTAATAACAAGGATATATGCTATTGTGAAAGAGAAATAACAAATAATAAACTCGAATGTCATAAATAAGAATATGATGCTAGGACTTGACTACACCCCACCCTCTTCTACTTCCTCTCTAGACTCAATTGCACACCCAAAATATGCTCATGCAGTTCATATATTCATGCACCCTAATGTTAACCTATAATCTCAGTCGAGTAGAATAGGTTACACCCAAAATCATACCCATGCCTATCTCTCGATTACTCGGAATATATGAATGAGTTTAGTAAGAACATTGGCACACTAAGGAATCCTACACGCTAGCCTAAGTAGGTCTACTTTTCTAGACATGCATAGAAGACATTTTGTCGAACACGATATGTGCGTGTCTCCGGTCGGTTCATAACACACAATCGAAAATCATTCAATAGATGATCAACCTATTGAAAGCATTAAGTACTCTAAAACATCCATACAAACTACAATTGCATATAATGGATAAACAAAGGTCAATATAAATATATAGTCATGGGTGAGGTTACATCAAATCCTAGCACTAGATATTTAGCTCATATTGCAAAGGGTAGCCATACAATATATAATATCAAATGAATATATGGCTAAATATAGAAAATGAAAGAGAATAAAGTATAGAGAAAACTACGTAGATATTCTCTTATTTCTTTGCTCCTCTCCTCTTCCAAGCTCCTTCGCTTTCCTATCTCCCAAGAACAAGAAAAGATCATGGATTGATGTCAACTATCATGTGGATTGTGTAGGAATTTAGGAAAGGTAGAGTCTTGGTGAATATTTTTGGGTAGAGAGTTGGTGCATGGCTTGTAGTGTGGCTCTGAGTTGTAGAAATCTCTAAATGTGTTTGTGGGTTTCGGGCTGTAAGATTTTAATGTCTAAGCATGCTGTTTGCAAAACTCTGAAAATTCAGCTCTTAACTGGCAACTCTCTATCTTGTGCCCAAATTCATTACATATCTCGCAAACCACAGCCTCCTTTTGTTCTCTCCTTGAAGCCTGTGCATGATTTGCATCTCTCTCATAATCATAAGTGTGTCGCCCATAAAAGTCCATCGTTTACCATCACTGCTCTATTCACCCTTGCCTCTTGTCTATTTCTTAGAGCTAGTCTCTCAATTTCAGGGTCAAAATCCAAGAAAGCAAAGATTTTGGCTTCTCGTGCGCAGGTGCATGCAAGAGCAAGAGTACCTATCAAGAGAAACACACAAACTAAATTAAAAAGTTCAAATTAGCAATAAACTAACTAGTATTGATATCAATCGTTCGCTCAATCCCGGACAGCGGTGCCAAAAATTGACTAACACACTTAGTGACACTCGTAATAGTACGAGGTCAGAGAGTAGTATAATGCTAAGTGAAGTTCGTTCCCAACAAGGATCAAGTCAATTGATCACCGAAATTTATTAGTCTAGGTGCTATTTAAACAAGTGAAAAGATTTGTTTTCATATCTAATCAAACTAAAACTTAAACAAGTAAAAGGATTATGCTAATTGTAATAAAGAAAATAACAAGTAATAGATTCAAATGTAATTATGATGGAAATAAATGCTAGAATATAACTACACGTCACCCTTTCCTAACTTCCTTTCTAGATTCAATCGCTCACCTAAATATGCTCATGCAATTCATAGATTCGTGCACCCTATGTTTAACCTATACTCTGGATCGAGTAGCATAGGTCACACCCAATACATACCCAAGCCTATCTCTCGATTACTCATAATATATAGATGAGTTCACTAAGAACATTGGTGCATTAAATGAAACCTATACGCTAGCCTAAGTAGGTCTACTTTTCTAGACATGCATAGGGGACATTTCATCGAACACGATATGTGCGTGTCTCTGGTCGGTTCATAACACACAATCAAATATCAATTAATAAACGATCACTCTATTAAAGGCATTAAGTACACTAAAATATCCATATAAACCACAAGTGCACAAATTAGATAAACAAAAGTCAGTATAAATATATAGTCATGGGTGGGGTTTCATCACATCCTAGCACTAGGTGTTTAGCTCATCATATTACAAATAGCAGCCATATAACAAATAAGATCAAATAAATACATGGCTATGTAAAATGAAACAAATTACGGTGTATTCTAATATTAATCTAGAGGGGTGGTGAATAGATTTTAACAATATTACCCAATTGTCGTGTTAAGTCAATATTACGAAAATACCCCAAACTAGTCAATAATACAATATCAAGTGTAAAGTGCGGAAATTAAATAACACAAGATATTTACGTGGAAACCCTCAACAGGGAAAAACCACGGGCTAGTAAGTGCGCCACACTCGAACCTCGAATCCACTAATTGTGATAGCGTATACAACCTAATCCCGGTTTGACGGCCTAATCCTGGCCAATATCCCGCTACCACTACCCGCAAGCCTGTAAAAGTGGATCTAGTCCAATTTGCTCATGTGACCACCTAATCCCGGTCTATCACACAAGACTTACTTCTCCGAAGAGATCAACACCCTAAGTGAATATGCAATGATATCCAAATATGCAAGATAGAGCTAGGGTACTCTAGATGCTTACCTAGGATTATATGATGACAATAAAATCAATCCTAGATATGAAAATAGCTATATGTCAAGGCATACAACTTTAGCTAAGTAAAGGATAACCAATCCTAGATACAAAGCTATCACAAAAAACTCACAAACATTCAAATGATTAACTAGTTGATTAAAAAACAATCTATCAACCTAGTTATCAATAAATCACACAAAAATGTTTATGGCATAGCTTTTAGGCAATAATGACCTAATCAATTAAGCTATGTAAAAATTAACCCAATCAACACATAATCTCAATCATGTATGTAGAAATTACTCAAAGAACATACAAGTGATAAAAGAGATAAATTGATAAGTAAAAACACTAAAATTAGATGAGATTAGTGTTCAAAAAATCATACCATGTGTGTTGAAGAAGACCCATGCTCAAATGATGTTGAATGATGCAAGATAGAGATGAGTTTTGGGTTTAGAGAGTTAAAGAAGCAATCTTGGTGCTTTCTCTCTCAAGAATATGGAGCCTCTCTCTCTAGGGTTTCATTTTGTGGCTCACCCTTCAAAATGATGAGAAAGATATGTATTTATAGTGCCCAAGTGAAACTATGTCGTTTTGGAAGAAATAGAAAAACTATGGGCATTTCCGCGGTACACGTGTCAGTGCAGTAGCTCAAGCTTCGAGCGCTCTGAAACATGACCAAACGACATCGAAACCTTTTGTATAATATATAGGTGGAAAGGTATGGATGTCTACTTTCTACTCGTTTTTACAGAAGGACATTTGGATGTCTGTAGAAAAGGTTATGGTCATTTAAGTGACCAAAGGTCAGATACGGATAACAGCTGTGATGCCCTGTTTTAGTGGTCACTTTGGAGATTTCAAAAGCAATCCAAACGGTCATAAAATATTACGAATAATATACCGTTGGAAAGGTATGGGTGTCTAATTTGTCCAGAATTTTACAAAACTCAATTTGAAATTTTGTGTAACAAGTTATGGTCACAAGATCATACAAATGTCAGTTTTGAAAAACATTTAAATCATTGAAATCCAATATTTTGAACCTAGACACTTCACTCCAAATAACCAAACCGAATCTACCACTTATCCAAGAGAAGAATGAGACCTTCTCAAGTGGTCAACCATCGTGCTAAGATATGCACACCAACGTGCAAGCACGGACGTTTCCGATCACTCAAACGGAAACGAATTACATCACACTTAAAGCTAACAAACATGAAGTACAAGTGTGGGAATTGAATGCATCCTAATGCCTATCATGTCATGGCATTATCATAGAACAAGATGCAATCAATTCAAATAAGCATGAATAAAATTCATGACTTTGCATCCTAATGCCTAAACATATCATGGCATTTTAATGAGATAGATGCAATTAAATAATCATGCATGAAGAGATATTCAACAATTAAGAATGCACACATATAAAACACACAACATACAAGAATAAGAGATATGCATGAGTTGTGTGTGTGTGCAACTAGATCTCTTCAAAACAAGTAAGCACTAGAATACACCTTTTGTGCTTCTTCTCTTGAGGTCTTGAGAGGACAGTTGAATGATCACCAATTCCTAGGCTACCCTTACATCAACCCCAACATGTGGTTTGTCCATGAAACTAGCCAATCAACAAATGGGAATCCTTTCATAAAACAATCAAAGAGATAAGGTTTAGAAGAAACTAGAGTAGATCCCCTTTTAGTTGCTCTTCTCCTCTTGATTGCTACTTCAATCTTCTATCCCCCAAGAATAAGTGAGAATCGATTGATGGTTAGTGTTTAGGTGGATTGTGTAGGATGATGTACGGAATGTGTTAGTGAATATTCTTGGTGGTTGGGACTACTTTCTTCAGAGAGAAAGCAAATGAATATATAGGGGAGTTTTTTAGGCCAGGGGCAAGGGAGTAATTTCCTTGATCTTCAAAAAATTCTGGGCAGAGGGCGACCTTAGGGCAAGCTTGGTGAGCTCGCCCTGAGATCGCCTAAAGAAGGAAAGTCTCCCTTCTCCAGACTAGATAGCGACCTAGAGGTGAGCTTGCTGAGGTTGCCTTGAGGTCGCTTTCTTGCTCTGTTCTGAGAATTCATACCGGACTTGATAGCGACCTTGGGGCGAGCTCACCTAAGGTCACTTTTGGCAATGGTTGGCAGAGCAAGCTTGGGGCGAGCTCATTGAGCTTGCCTTAAGGTCGCCCCTATGTTAAATATGCCTTTTTGATCCTCTTTCAAGCTCTTTCCAAGCCAATTGAATAAACACAATCTACTTGACCCTGCACAACTTATTTAGAGCATTAAAAGTCAGTTTTACCCAAGAAACAAACACAAAATGATACGGATAAGGGGCTACAATTTGTGTAGAAATGAAGCAATTAGACATCTAATCTCTTTGTTCGAGGAGAGAGAAACGATGGTTGAAAAGAGAGAATAGTCTCACTCCTCCAGAGAAACTGCCAAAGGAGAAGAGAGAATCTTCACTTCCTCCATTAAATGATTGAGAGGGAATCCAGACTAAAAAGACGATTCTTTCTCCTCAAAAATGGAGGAAAGATAATTTTGAAGGAGAAATATTTGTTTCTCTCTCTAATAGAGGAGAGATAAGAGAAAATTGTTTAAACATTTCTCTCTCCATTCTCCGATGGAGGAAAGAGAATCGTTTCTCTCTCTTCCAAAGAAGAGAGAATTGGAATTTGATTTTTTATTTTTTTTAATCTCTACAAGCAATTAAGAAGACAATAATACCTTTATGACATATAAATCTCATTTCAGTTAACTTTAACCCTCAATTGTCAGGTCAAGGGTATTTATTTGTTATTTTGGTAACAGTGCAATCTAAATGCAATTTGAGTAAATGTCGAGGTAATTCATTGCAATTTACCCCAAGAATTTCCAAGATTGAAGAAAGAGAATAGGATTTTGGAGAGAGAAAGTGAAGAACCAAAAGAAAAGAAGGATATAGATAAAGAAAAAAAAACATTGGGGCATTTTTATCACTTTTAGGTCACTTTTGAATATATTTTTTTGGAAGATTTGGTTAAATATAGTTTTATTTTCAATACAAGGTTAAAAGTGAATTTTGATTTTAAAAAGAGGTTAGTTTTGACGTATCCCATTTTACTTTGAAGACGAAAATGGTATCTACCAATACATATTAACTGACTTATAATGTCACTGAACTTATATAATAACATGAACTTTAATAGAAATTACTAAAAAAATAAAATAAAAAATAAAACTCATCTTTTGTGTTTTTGTACTTAAAAAGTCAGTTGTACACTCTAAAACTACATAATAGGAATATACAATATTGAAAGATAATGGGCTTGTTGCTGCTGTTGGTGGTTTCTGAGAGGAATTGTTTGCAAAATGCTCTAAAGTTGCAGTCCATAACAACCATACAACTGAAGGGAGAATTGTCCAAATGGAATGCTTTCCTTTAAGCTCTGAAATGGTCTTGTTTCCACAAAGCTGGTGCAGCTTTAAAAATGGTAAATTTTCCAATCCCTATCACATATTCAAAATAACAAAATATGTACAAAGAGTGGACCTGGAAAAGGAGAGGGAGTATAAAATTTAAAGGAGAGGACAGCCAGAGAAAGGGTGAAGAGAAAAACAAAATAAATGAAAGTCGAGACAACACGATTGATCATCACAAGAAGAGATTCGAAGATGGAAATAATAGCACAAAATGATGACATTGCAATCTACTTTCTTTTCGACTCTTCTTCCTATTCACTCCACGATTCCTGTAATGAACCAGAGTACATATAATGACTATAACAAAGAAGGGTCTCTCTCTCTCTCTCTCAAGGACGTAACAAGCAGTAAAATAAGTTTGTATAGATATATAAATGTTCTGCCAACTAAGTAAAATGACTGCACTCAATTTCTCAGACATTGGAGGAACTGACTAATGCATCAAAATATAAATTTACAACTGTGAATTTCATGTCCATTTTGATTCATGCAAACTGATTTGATGACACCAAAGCATTAGCATCTCAACAAACATCAGATTTGTGAATGACAGACTTTCAAGAAGCAGAACCTTGATTCTTTTTAGGCATCGACTAAATGACACCCTTTCAACGCAAAATTTAAGCGAGCCAATGAAACCAAGGAAGCACGGTCTTCACATTTTGACATAGAGAGTGTGACATGAGAAGGCAGTAGTACATCCTTAACAAACAATACTAACCACCCAACTATCAACAGCAAAATGTTCATAATCTATATATGGACTTCCATGTCAGTTCTTTTCTGAAACTTCACCATCTACTTGCATTTCAAAATTTGACCTAAAGTTTCAACCCTTTCTTTTCCTAGGACACAGCTTTTGGATATTTTGGCCAAGTCAATATCACAACTAAATTAGATAAATGTACTAAGGGTGTCATCAGCTTTCAGTACCTTACAAATAGCAGGTCGACTCAGTCCAGTTAGAATGAAGACAAGCATCGTCCTTAATGGAACATCTACAGTCTTTTTTTTTTTTTTTTTTTTATCTAACACAAAGCTGTAGCTAACCAACATTAAATAGAAGCACGAGGAGAGTGATCGAAGCACCTATTCAATTCAACCAAATGCTGCATCCACAACTTTCTCACTTTGACATTTATTCCAATATAAGTATACATGTAGTTTGAGAGGTAAAAATTCAGTAAAGAAAGACCAGACAAGGTCATCAGTAACATAACCATCTAACTTTTCGGTAAAGGTTTCAAATAAATAGACATAACTAACTAAATGGATATTGAATGCAGTAACCCAAAAAAAAAAAAGAAGAAAAAAAGAAGCAAGAAATACCTAGTCAATGTCACACGAAATGATTAAAAAAAAATTGGAAAGGTTGATAGATGTGCCAACAGAAAAAAACATCTAAAGTTTTATATCCATTTTCATTCATCCAAACTTCAAACAGATAAACAGAAAACAATGAATATGGATTTAGGAAAATAGCCTAGTAACGGGCTATCATGGAAGATGTCTAATCACCAAGAAATATTTAAGTGTGGCTCTGTAAGCAAAATTTGTTGCTCAAGTAAAAAGACCAAATTATGATTACACTTCATTTCCTGGTTTTTGTTACAGTCACTTCCTATAAGAATGTATTCATGGACAAATCCAATATGTGGCAGAAGATGCAAGCAAAGCAAGAACTTCAGTTTAGGGCATAGGTTGAAGATTAATGCAACTGGAAGAGGGAACCCATTCAAATAGATAAGATTTGTATTCTCTAACAAGATACTTAATCTCAGTCAATGCTAACAATGAATTGCCAATAATCTAAAACTTGATTACATATCCTAGTAATCTAATGAGGTAAATGTAGATATACAACCAAAAATATGTATATACATAACAATTGCATCTATATGGTTGTCTTTCAATTTTTAATATTCATCACCAACAGAAAGGAGAAAAAAGGATGAACTGCTTCAGTTCAAACAGTGTAAATCCAACAGCATACAAAAGGTGAAAATTTTAAATTTCAGACCCTCATCAGTCATCACAAAAGAACTTCAACAGAAAAGATTTCTTTAAGTCTCAAACGATATTTCGATCCCCCTCAATCAATTGACATAAAAGGGTAACATTTTACTTTTCTGAAAAGAAAATAAAAAGTTCCTTCAACAGTAAAAGTTAGATGTCATGCAGAGTATAAACTTCAATCATTTCATTAGCACACCAGATCTCTTATAATGAACCAAAAGCATGTAAAAAGTTTCATAGTTTAAAGTTGCAGAAAATCATCAACCAAAGCACCCTGATCTCCAGTTTTCCAATCTCAAACCAAAAACAACATATAACTTTTCACTCTCCTCACAAGCTCAATCACTTTTTACGTATTTAATCATATATTTAACTACACCAAAACACCAATCAAGAAGATCAAGAATAAGATATGTAAAAAAGTAAAAAACTAAGATCTATTCTTTAATTCCCAACTCTAGCAACAATCACATCCTATAGATATATTCAACAGGCCACGACAGAAAATAATAAAACGAAAAATTCAGAATCCAAACACAAAGCTAAAAGAAACAAACCATCATATATAAAAAAACAGAGATAAAATAAATGAAAGTAAGAATTCTCATATTCTCCCACTATAACCAACCGTATATATATATTATCCCTTACAAACTTATTGCCATGATTTGAGTTTTATTTAAGAACAACAACAACAGCATGGTTTCGATTCGAAACAACTAACCAGAGAAGCAAAAAAGCTAACACCTCTCTCCATTATGATGACTACTCCTGTATTGGTTTTGGTTTTTATAATTTAGCTCCCTACTTCTTGATCTTTCTCTGCTTCTTCGGGCCTGGAACCTCCAATCTCCCCACAGAGCATCCACATCTAGCTCGAAAAATGAGCACTGCACGCCCATTAGGTGGCGCCATCTTCTTCAGCTCAGCCTCCAACTCCCTATGGTGATCGCGGGGCAATTCGAACAATCCCCTCTTGACTCCTCCTCCTCCTCCTACTCCACCACCAACACCTCCGCCACCGCCACCGTCCTTGACCGAAGGACTGGAATTCTTGACACACTCCTCAGTTTCCAACTGGATATCAAATTCGGCCGCCTTCCTCAGGCCCTTGCAATTCCTATTCCCGCATTTCCTGGTCGTGCACAGCAGTACAACCCAAGCAGCCACCGCAACACAAGAAACACTTATCGCTATCGATCCATATATGATCGGATTTCGAACCAGCTCCAGTTTGACCAGATGGAAAACAGCAGCAGACACTTGGATGAATTTGACTGAAACCAGCTTGAAATAAGGAAACAACAAGAACCCACAAGCAGATACAACAGCAATCAAGATTACAACATCCACAGCAGCCGATCTCGTCGAACGATCGCAGCAAGAAGGAGTTTTGAGAGAATTCGGCGAACTGGGTGGTATCCTTTTATTACTGTTTCTGTGTAAGTGATTGCTGTGCCTTGAATTCGAATTCACATAATTCGCCATGGTCAAGCTCTGTTGGTCAATCGAGTTGCAGACCGAGATTGAGTTATGCATATATACCATCTCAAATCGAATCAAAAAAATCAAATTCTGATCCAAACCCACCAAAATTTTCCCGGGATCAGATCGACCCACTTAATAAAGAAAACAAAAAATCTCAATCAGAAAACTGTCGGTGCCAAAACAGATCAAGCAAAGAAAACTCGAAAACAGAGCAGCAGAGAGCGAAAACAGAGACTCATTTTTCTCTGCTTTTTTAAACAGAAAAAATTTAAGTCTATGTATGTCGATAAAAATGGTTCGTGTCGATGGGTGGTTGTCTCTTATAGTAGGAGGAGACTCGACTCGAGTGAGTCATACACGCTAAAGAGAAATGGAAGACGGCATTTGTGAATTGTAATATGCAGAGTTTTTACGTGATGGGCTGAAGCTGATTATGGTCTATGATGATGGATGGGCTTTTTGTGGGTTTCCATAAAAAAAATTTATATAAAAAAAAGGTGTAATTATGTGTGAGTGATTGGTGGGGCAATTCTATGGGCCTTTTGTGGTCCGCCTATACATATATATATATATATATAAAACTGACATCCTTGGTGCGCACCAATAAATATATATAAACGTTTTGCATGTGGACCATTAGATTCACATAGTTTAAATTGGTCTGTATACATTTATTTGTGTTTATCTATAATCTATGATCCATATACAATACATTGATGTATTTTATATCGGTGTATGCTGAGAAGAAAGGATTGTCAGCTTGTGGATAGACGAGTTTAGGGCTTAGGTAAATGACTCTCAAATTAGCAATTCGAATCCTATCAATGACAAAAAACTTCACGAAAATAGTTAGTCTAAATAGGTGAATAGATAAACTTCAAACATATATATATATATCTGATCTAAATAGGTGGATAAATAGATATATACAATAAAATAAAAAAATAATAATAAGGCTGTTGAGACCTGTCAAGATCCAACAATACATGTACAGTCCGGATATATACTCCTACAAACCAAGAAAACTACTCACCACACATATTTTTTATATAAAAAAAAGTACATATGGATCATAGGGATCTCGAATTTGACATTTTACCACATATTTTTAGTGTTAATTATGGTCAGAACTCAGATGTTACACCCAAATACCCAATCGAAGTCTCTCTACAGTCTTCACTTGGGGAGTTTTTGTTTTTTGCACCTTAAAAGTCTAAAACGGGCATGGAAAGACATTTAAGACTTTTTTAGTTTTTAAAATAGATCTAAACTCTGAAAAAGCATTAAAAACATCTGTTAAAAAATAAGTTGGAAATCGTATTTAAGTTAGAATATAAAACATCTTAATGAATTTTACATTTCTTCCAGAAACACCCTCTAAGATTTACACAAATTACAAAAATGCATTTGTACCAACTGTATGTTATGTAATGCTTCGAGAATATTTACTATTCCAAGTATATTTTAAGCATTTACATCTCCACTATTTTTAAATTAAAAACATCGATTTACTTTATTCTGATATTTTAAACTGTTATTTTATGTAATTTATAATTTTTCAAATAATCTTTTCATTAGATTTTTAAATATTAATTTAATTGATTTAAACTTAAAATATTATAAATATTTGAACCAATTAATTATATTTAAAGAGAAATATACAAAACAATTAAAATGTAAAAGGGTATAAATGTCATGTTACTAATTTTTGAGATTTATCTATTCAAATGTTTTCCATCTTCAGTACATTTCATACCTATTCAGACAAACAAAACAAATCACAACAATCTAGAAGAAACTTAAACCTTTTATCACATATGTGAAAGGTATATACACAGCCCTTAAATTGAGACTTTGTTAATATTATTTTTAAAGAGTCTATTTAGAGCAGGATTTATAAATAAAATTTCTATATATTATATTTAAAAAAAAAAATTGGATTTAAAATTAAATGGTTTAGAATTTCTTTTTAATAAAGTTTCAAAAAAAAAAAAAAAAAAAAATCAACTTAAAGACAATTAAAAATTGTGAAAACGAGATGAGCTTTGCTAAATAACATTTCTTTCACACATATATCATTAAAATTATATGTTCTCATTGTGTTGCGCTTTCCAAACACTAAATTAATTATAATGATGTATTATAGAATTTATAAATTGTGAAACCGCGTGATATAAAAGTTGTAAATTATCTTCTCACATATAGATCAAATCATACCTAGAATTATATCCCATCTTAAAGTAAATTGGAATATAATTCTAAGAATACCAATTACGTCACGTCGTTGCTAATGGAATCCAATTTCATTTTTGCTCCAAATTTTTCAATGTTTGTGAATGCCTTCAAATTTGGGTATTCTCTTACCAAACCATTTCTTCGGTTTCATTGTGGTCCAGCGTGACAAGTAATAAACTATCCATCTCATATAGGGCTGGAATGACACATTGTATTGGAATATAATCCTGTATTTGATAATATTTTGTATTAACCTGTATTAACTAATACAATCTTTCTCATTCATATTAGCTAATATGACATCGCCGTATTAGACCAATTAAAATGTACTAGCTAATAAAACAAAATGAGGTTGGCATTGTCCTCTCACATCTATACCATCGTAGTATATTATTCTAATACATTTTAAACTCCTAATACAATACAATACGGCATACCAAACTAGTCCATAAATTATAGTGTTCAACTGCACCAACTAGTGTGCTTGTGAGAGTAGTTATTTATCGTTATAGGGTAGATATCCATGTCGCACGTATATTATTTCAATTTCAGTTTCATAGACCTACGCTTAAAAAAATAAAATAAAAAAAATTCATAGACCTATTATTACCAATCCGGCAATCCCCAACAAGACCATAGAAAAACCTTTTAAAATTTTATTTTTTTTAAAATAAAAATAAACCCTTTCATTTCAATGCTTTTTACAGTTAAAAGAGTTAATTTTAACTCTAAGACCCTTTTATTTTATTTTATTTTTATTTTTTATGATTTACTGAGATCAAACATTACACAAGCGGTTTAAATATCTACTCCTACAACTTGATTAAAGAGGTGCACACGACCTAAACTAAAAGGAAATGTGATTTAAACCTAATAACATCTTCAATACAAAAATGATTTACATTTCAATGACTATTGACATGTTTGCATATTAAATGACTTGCTTCCTATGTGATATAAAAGTATACATAATAAACAACCAAATCAAAAGTCTGCTTCCAATGCATCTTTAAAATACTAATTTATTAATGACATGTAATAATATAATTCTTCATAAAAATAAAATTTATTAATGACATGTCTTCTTATTTTATTATTATTTTTTTAAAAAAATTTAACATTTTTTTTAATCAAATCAAAATTATGTTTTTCAATGCTTCTATTTAAAATATTAATTTATTAATGACATTATGGCTTATTATTATTATTTTTAAATTTTACTATTTTTATTTTATTTTTAATCAAACAACTTTCTTAACAGTTTTTTTTTTTTTTTTTTTTTTTCCATATTTATATCAATGATGAATCAGCTACAAAACAATAGTCCAATAGTCTATCTCTAGTAGACAGTCACTAATAAGATGAAGTTGGTCAGGTGGTAAACCAGTCACACTTATGCCATGAAGTCATGAGATCGAGTCCTCCACTCCCCTATAAAAACCCTGAATTCATGTAATATTTAAAAAAAAAAAAAAAAGTGGAATATGTAGAATATAATTATTTTCAAAATCAATTGCATGCATTAGAAATGCTCTAAGACTTATTAACAACCAAAAATTTGTAAATTAAGCAAGTCTTTCGTACCGTGGTTTCAAGTCACATTCATTTTTCAACCTTCTATTTATAATAGCTAAAAAGAAAGAGAAAATCAAAACTATATATGTAAATAGAAATAAAAGTGATGTAGGACCAACACTAGAAATAGAAATAGATAGAGACTTTAGAGATAGATAAACAGAAACAGAGAGAATTAGGGATTCAAGACAGACAGAATTAGGGATTAGAAACAGAAAAGGGGGAGAAACTCAGAAGAACAAGAGGTTGGAAAATACACTAACAATTCTTTATTTAATTCAATTCATCAAGTCTGCTTACAATAGGCTCTGAAGGGGCCTATTTATAGCTAATAAAAGATAACAACTAAATCATGATAACAATAAATAAAACCTAAACTTATCTTTCAAGGAGATAATTATTTTAAACATAATATGATAACTACCACGTACTATTTAGATAAATAATTAAATTTATCTAATTCCCCATCATTCTCCTCCACTAAGAAGAACTCGACTCTAGGTTGTAGCCATCGAACTAAAAAATACTACAACTTGTTCCTTGTTGAGGCAATCGTTTCATTAACCGAAGGACCATTCATCATAGATATAGGAAAATGAGTAATTGTAGAACCCATTGGTACATCTATGAATCCTTTGTATAATGTTTCATCAAGCTAAATTGGTTTAGTGACAACCATGTTCAACATTTCATAAGTGTTAAGCACAATTGAGGATAAGTGATTGGCCGTTTGAACTTCACAAACTTGACCACTTGGTTCATATACTTTTGAAATGGGTGGTGATGGATCAACTTTCTCTGAAGCATCATGCACACGATAACTACCACATACTATTTAGATAAATATTATTATTTATCTAATTCCCCATCAAAAAGAGAGAAAGAAACAACCAAATTTGACAAAGTTTGGTTGAGGAATTTTGTCAAACATGTCGTGTTCAAGATGGAAGATAATATATTTATCAGGAATCGGAAGAAATCGAAGAGGGTGACGCCATTTGCAACCGAAACCATGGATCAAGTTGGCCACATTTGAAGAAAAAGTCATCCACTTTTTAGCTTTTATGGAAATCTTCACATCAGTCAACTTGAGACGCGCCATGGAATGGAAATCACATAGCTTTCAACGCCATGAATCATCACAACTCATAAGTTTGTGAATGAACAAGCCACACTAAACCTCTGAACGCGTAAACATAGTCTTTCAGCTCAGCAAAAGCGACCCACCATAATAATCCTGAAAAAGGAAGACGTTTAGGTGCAGGATTCATGTGTTTTGTTTTGCGGGATTCGACCATTGGCTAAGCAATGTGGGGTCATGACCCCCTAAGGCCGTACAACACCAAACTTTACACCACTTGTGAAATATTCTTATACTTTTTTTTATCCACACCAAATTTTACACTAAAAGATAATCTGTAAAGAATATTTTTCAATATTTATAATAAAAATTTAACATTAATTAACGAATAAAAAATAAATTAAATATATATCAATATTTGTGTCATTTTAAAGATCTTAACGAGATCTTTCTAACGGTATATTTTTAGAGAATACATATTATTTTAATTAAGTATAAGAGAGTTAAATTATGAATTTTAAAAAAATTAAAATGTTGAATTGACTAATTAAAGAAAGAATGATAGTGTGGTATAGTGTGGCGTGATACTGTTCACTACTGCACCAATTACTTTTGGGGAAGCTCACTTTGCGCCAAGTTAATGTCTGGTTGGAGTTGCTCTAAGTCCACTATTGTTTTTAGAAGTTTATTTAAATTTTGTCCAATTGTTTCGTTGAATGAGTTCCAATTCATATCTCAATTCATGATGATGTACTTTAATTTGGTTGACATATAATATACACATGGACGTCGATTTTTGGATTGTCAAGTCAACAACAACAAGTAGGCGAGTTGATGCTTGGATCGACTAACAAACTTGTGATCAAAACACCTTCTCACTACGTGAATGCGATATGTAATGAGAAAAGCAAATAAAACAATAAATAACACTAGATTTTTACATGAAAAATCCTAAGGTAGGGAAAAACCATGGTCTCTATAGCGACAGGAAAAGAGGATGTTCACTATGTTTTGAAAAAGGTTACAAGTTACATAAAGTATCTCTTTAATACTATATTGCCTTATTGCCTCTCTTTGGCCTTTGCTGATTACATGTATTTATATGAGAATTAAAGCATCGCCCTAATCCCTATCGTGCAAGCAAAGGCTTTGAGAAGATGGTATCTTGGTGATTTACCTATATTTGGGGGATCTCTTTTCCTTGTATGGATTATCTTCAGGATATTCGAGTTTATTATCGAATTCGTTAACTACTTGACTATAAGTGATTATCTTTCTGTTTACAGACCCAAATTTCATGGGAGATGCGAAGAATCCCGGATTTATAGTGATCTTCAAGGGTATTTTGTGTTTACAACGTAATCGGTGAGTTGGTACCAATTCGCCGACTAGGATTACTTTGGCGAGCTACTTCTAAGTGGGTGACCTGCCTTCTGCTTTTTATGTTGACATGTTAGGCTGACTAAGATTTCCCCAAACAATACCCCCTAAATTCACAAGGAGAGTTATTGGCAAATTGCTTTTCCAATGAGCAGATAACTCTCCAAAGTGGATTTGCAAAGATCTTTCATTTAATGCTGCATTGATAAGTCGCCTGACATTTAATTTGTCTCAATTATAACGCTTTATTGCTGGCCATCAAACATTCGAATAACGTATTGATGGCCTGACAAAGCATAAATGATTTGACGCTTAGTTTGAATAATTTTAGTAACACTTGCCATGTGCTGGGATTCGTCGAGTTGCCTCATGCGTTCTCATTTTTCTAGACGCTTCTACCAACCAAAAGCATTTCGTGTTTTTCCTTATCTCACCATTTCCGTTCTTCTTTAAAGTGTAGGAGTCAAGAAAACTTGAACTCATTTTGTTTCTTTTTTGAGTCTCTTCCCTTTCTTGCTATTTTCCTTCACTGAAACTTCCATCTTCTTTTCCAATTTCCTGTATTTGCTTTCAAAATGACTAGGTCTAAGAAACCATATAAGTTTAGAGACCAAGGGGAAGTCACAGATTCTGATGTCATTGAGCATAGGATGAATCCAATGTGATTCTCCTCGCAAGACCCTTGCGCATTCAACTGTGAGACAAATGTAGTCGATGTGGCCGCCATAGACAAATACCGCAGGCACTACGAAATCCTAGATTTCATCAAGCTTATTATGTCGAAAGGTCGAGTAGTTTGGAATCTGCCTCCAAGTGCGGTGGCTATTTACTGTTCAATGCTTTCTTGCAATGTAACTTTGCCCATTCAGCCTTATATTGCTAGATTTTTATGTGACTCCAAAATTTCACCAGCACAATTGGCTCTTAATTAGTACTAGTAGCTATTGAGTTTGTGGTCACTATAGGCAGTGAATGGAGAACCTGTTCTGACCTCTCGCGAGATTAGGAACCTTTTTGTCCTCAAATCTTTGGATACGGGAACTTACTTCTTGAATTTTGTTAGGGGCTAGTAATTTGTTGTCGTAAGGTGTGGACCCCAATAAATTTAAGGTGAGTGACATTGAGGTTGGCACCACCCTCAAGCAAAACAGGTTTCTATGGGGATTCCCAACTTCGAACAAATTCTAAAAGAATAGCTAGTTCTTCGTAAAGTGTGCCTGAGGAAGAGATGTCGTGGAGGATTCATTGACTTCGCACACTAGCAGGGTGATACCTTACCACTTCATGAAGCATTACACTTGTATGAAGAATCCGTCGGATTTAAATGGAGACGATATTGCAAGGGTCATTAGGATGTGTTACCTGGAAATTCTCTCGGAGTGAGGAATTTCAATTGACACCCTCAAAATGCTACCTAGTAGGCTGCAACGGGGTAGTTATCTCTAGGTACTATGGTTGAGTAAAAAGTCTGGAGTAAGGTGCAGTAGGTAGGAAAAAAAATCACCTCGCCCATTGGGGCTTTAAGCATATGTAGAAGACAAGGCGCTTGAGGTTCCCTTGCTGGTGTGAAGGGCTTTGATCTTGGTCCTTGCTCGTGGTACCTGGTCCTGGTACTCAGTCCCTGTACCCCGTACCTCGTACCCTATACCCCATACCTAGTACCTCGTACCCAATACCCCATATTTGGTACTCTTTTCTAGATCTCCTTTGTAGTTCCCAGACCCAAATAGCAAGCAAATTAGAGCTAAACTGGAGTCTGAGTTTAACTCATATACATGCATAATAAAAGAGAAACAAAGAAGAGAATGACATGTCTTTTGATAGAACTGGACTGGCCTAGGGGGAAAAAGCATAACACATGATCACATGCTGAAAAACCCTTAGGTAGTATCCGACGGAGAGAGTGACCATCCTTTATATATTTATGAGTAAGGCATGCTCCGGGGAGCTTACACAAGTAGGAAAATAATACATCATAAGTGCTCCAGAGAGCTTACAATAATAGACGGGGTATAGTCTTTTGGTGGAAAACCAGTTGAAAGATCCTTTTTTGTTAGAGAAAAAGAAGCTCGTAGAAAGGAGATAAGTGGAAAAAAAATTGTAGTGTTTAGGGTTAATGAAATTCCTTTTAAAGCAATAGTGTTTTATACCTAGAGGGGGGGTGAATAGGTATAGTCCCAAATTCTTCCAATATTCAAAAATGCGGAATATAAGAATGAAATGAATACTTGAAATGATATAACAATTGTATAATATGAATCAATTCATGTAAGCATCAATATACAATAGAATCAATACAAGTGAACATATGGAAGATAAGGAAATATAAAGCGAAAATGAGACACAATATTTTTACGTGGTAAAACCTCAAAGAGGAAACATCCACGGGTTGAATCCACAACTACCGGCAAAGCAAATCCACTATACGAAAAGGCCTTACACACTCAAAGCTATCAACACTATGATATCCACTTCAAGCTATCAAAACCTAATCAACCCTCGGGCTAGTGATTCACAAAGCCTACTCTCTATCCAAGATGTGTCCTACACCTCTAGAGAGCAACTTCCTATCCAAGACTAAAAAGCCTCTAGGAAGATTTCCTTGCTTAGCAATCTAGATCACTAGGATCCTAGTTAAGCTATCCTAGCTCAACCATCCGGAGTACGCAACTCCTTGCTAAGACTTTTGCTTAGTTATCCAGATCCTCTTGATCCTAACTAAGACTTCTTGCTTGGCTATCCGGAATCCTTTCCTAGCCAAGTCTTCTTGCTCAAGACAAAGCTTCACTCACTTTGCAAGAGACTTCAACCTTTCACAAGGCAATGATCTAAGTGAAGTGCACACAAGCAATATGATGCAATCACAAACAAATAGAGCAAGTTGATCAAACACACTCCATGAACATGCAATTAGAGAATCTAGAATAAAGCTATCACAACTCAATCACAAAATGTATCTAGAAACCTAAGCATGTGAATTAACATCATTCATATTACTTTTCATCAATCAAATAAGACAATTAAAGAGATGATCAATAATGAAAGTAAGAAGAAGATGAATCACTTACAAAAAAATAAAGCTAGATAATCAATCAAGCTCTATGAACATGCTTACATACATTCTAGGATATGCTTTCAACAATCAATCACAAAAATACCTAGAAATCAAAGCATGTATATCAATAAGAACAAGGTATGAATATTCAATATATCACACTAAAAACCTAGTTCTTAGATCATGAAATTAAACCTAGAAAATGTCATAAAGCACATCACATATATCATTTCTAGAATCAATTTCAAGATTAATCAAGTTTAGCAAATATATGTTCAAGTAAAATCACAAAGCTAAAACTCAATTACCAAATGATCAACCACCCCTAGAATATGTTCTAACATCATTCTAAACACAAATCATCTATCAAATAGAAAGATTAAAGTGCAGATCAAAAGATGAAGTGAGAAGAAGAAGTTTAACATACAACAATGAAACTCGGACTGAAGAACAGCATGCTGCGACCAATCACGAATTCAAATGACTCTGAAAATGCTTGGGGTTTGTAGCTCTCTTCAAGACCAACAATTTTGGTTTTTGAATCACTCAATTTCGAGTTCGTATGAGAGAGTTATGATCAAAATAAGAAAATGAAAATGTTGAACATTTCTGCAGAAAATCAGATTTGATGATGTTCAAGTTATGAAAAAAAAATGGAGGGAAGAGAGATCATTTGAGGAGGGAAGATGAGGGGCAAACTTGTCCAAATTTTGGGGGGACTTTGGCCAGTCCACGTGTGGCCAGCGTGTGCCACATGTGGCCAGAGAGGAGCTCTGGCCGTGTGGCACACGTGGTCCACACGTGGCCACCCCTTGCTTGGCTTTTGGCCAAGCGACCTCCTCGCGCACCTCTCACGTTCTTCAGCCGTATTCGGGCATCCGAACTCCGAATTCGAATCCGTTTTCAGATTACGAACCGTGACTCCCTCACGCACGACGAAGACTATGAAACTTTGACAAATGGTTGAGAATTCATCTCGGAAAATGACAACGAACACAATTCAACGAATGAGAATGCAAAGTAGCATAACTACGTCGTATGGACTCGAAACTTAATGAATGAGTAACCGAAATGACCGGAACTCAATAAGGAATCAAATAAGATCATGTTCAAGTCCAAAACACAAAAAACACAAACAAATAA
Organism: Acer campestre; assembly: GCA_954870605.1. Classification (NCBI taxonomy): domain Eukaryota; kingdom Viridiplantae; phylum Streptophyta; class Magnoliopsida; order Sapindales; family Sapindaceae; genus Acer; species Acer campestre. The sequence continues at coordinate 3,020,407 of OX940805.1, forward strand.
ACACTATGCAACACAAGCATGCCATATCTAAGCGATAGTGAGAAAACATGCAATTCTACAAGATTGTCAACAATGAGATAAATGCATGTGCATGCTAAATGTGTGTGAAAGTGTTATACCAAATGTTTGAACTATGATGCAGGGACACACATGTATGAATTGTGTGTGTGTGCGCTTACGCCTTGCAAGAGGAAGAAGAATCTTGATACCTTAGCATCCAAGTATGAGATGTTCCCCTTGAAGACGATATTTGCACAAGATGTTGCTTCTTCATCTTTGAAGCTCCTTTTTTTAAGAAACACTTAAGCAACTACTAATACAAATATAGAGAGTTTTGCAATGGAATCAAGCCAATACAAGTAAAGGATCTTACAGTTAATGAAAAGGATTTTAGCCCTCTTCTCTATTGAGAGTTATGTCATATATATAGGTCCCGTTTCTTACTGTGCACTCCCCTAAATTCAGCCTAGTGATTTAGCATTTTACGGGACGTTCCGTGGCGATAGGCTAGAAGATCGTGGGATTGATTCCAGAAGTCAAGTGATCCTTTTTTGGGTAGAATTTGATAGAGTTGACTCCGCTTTCAAGTAGAACTCTTGAGTGGCAGGAATGAGTCAATTTCCTTGTTATTTAAATGTCGGCGTTTTTACTGTCTTTCTTTGTAGCTTGATTTTGGCATACTTGGTCTTACCTTGATAGTCTGCTATTCTGATGCTCTTTATTGCTTTGTAAGCTGGTTCTAGGAGGGATCAGGGTACCCAGGTATCCTGCTTCTTATTGGATCATGGTATCAATATGTTGGGATATCGGGATACCGGGATACCGGGTTAGTGCAATAGCGAGGTACTCGGACTATGTAGTAGTGGGGTCCTCAGGACCCTGGGTTCATTCTTTCAACAATTAAATGACCTTGGGAATGATGGAAAATTCTTTTTTGGACCCCTTCCACAAAAAAGGTTGTTAACAGAAGTCCCCCCTGACTTGAACACCGGTACCTAGTTGGGGTTGGAGTCAAGATATGTAATACTTGAAGAATTTTCTTCATCCTTCTTTGTTGGCAGCCATGACTTGAAACGAAAACCGTTCCTTACAAAACAAATAACTTAGATTAGGTGAACCGGGGTACTAGTCATTCCTGGCATTCCTGCAAAACAAATGAGCGGTGGTGGACCACAGATAGGGAAATCCCCTAGCATTCCTGTTCCAAGAATCCTGGTCCTTAGGCGATCTGTTCTGGTAGGCAACTAGGGCCACTTTAACACTAGGTCTTCGTATATTGAATCTGGCGAACCAGGTATCTCGAAAAGGGATCTTGATCCTTAGGCGATCTGTCTTGGAGAGGGGGTATTCCCCATCCAAGGCTTTAGGAGTGCCGTATAGGCTCTCCTGGTCTTGAGGACTACGACGTGCAACTAGGGCCATGACTTCACATCTTTAGTTTGGTAGGCAACTATGCCACTTAGGCACTTATGAAATTCCCTTAACCACTTATAGTGTAGAATATACCTAGAGGGGGGTGAATAGGTGTATGCCCAAATTCTCGACCTTCTTTTCCACACAACCAATGTACACACACTTAGAGAGCTTCACAATAGAATTGCTTAAACAATATGATATGAGTTTAATTAAACAAGTGTTATAAGCAATACAATATAAATCAAGTAAAGAAATAAAAAACATTAAAATCAACACAAGTGATTTTTACATGGTAAAACCTCAAAGAGGAAACATCCACGGGTTGATACCACAACTACTGGCAAAGCAAATCCATTATGATGAAAATGACTTACACACTCAAGGCAATCAACACATGATATCCACCATAAGCTATCAACTCTTAATCTACCATCGGGCCTAGTGAATCACTTAGCCTACTTCCTATCCAAGATGTGTCCTACACCTCTAGGAAACAACTTTCTATCCAAGACTCTCAAGTCTCTAGGAAGATTTCGTGCTTAGCTATCCAGATCACAAAGATCATAGTCAAGCTCCCCTAGCTCAACCATCCGGAGTACCACACTCCTAGCTTAGTCTTTTGCTTGACTATCCGAACCACATGTCTTAGTCAAGACTTCTTGCTCAAATCAAAGTTTTACTCACTCTGACAAGAGACTCCAACCTATTACAAGGCAAGGATCTAAGTGAAGTGCACACAAGCAATATGATGCAATCACAATCAAATAAAGCAAGATGATCAATCAAGCTATATGAACATGCTTAGAGATATTCTAGGATATGCTTTCAACAAACAATCACCAATGAACCTAGAAATCAAAGCAAGTGAAACAATAAGAACAAGATTACAATATTCAATATTGAAAGTATACAAACAAGGTTAAATTGCTTAAAGCATACCTAGAGGGGGGGGGGGGGGGGTGAATAGGTTTTTTGCCTATTTTCAATCCCTTGAACAAACTTACGTTTGTCCCTTAAGGTAGCTTTACATACAACATATAAACAGAACATTCATACATAAACAAGATATGCATATCATCATTTAGGCATTTGATCAAGCCAAAGTTGGTATGATTTTAGCCCTCATTTCTGATTCTTTTAGCTTGATTCTCGGGCATTTCCCCGTGTTTAATGTTGTTAAATTGAGTGTTTCAGGTTTTATTAGGTTTCAGAAGCAATTAAGATGAAAGTGGAGGACTTGTGCGAAAATGTCTCACAAATGGGAAGGAATAGGGCATTTTCGCCACTTGGACTTGAGAGGTCGCTACAAGAGCACCATGGCGACAGAGGATTCTCCAAAGACATCAAAAGGTCGCCACTTGGGCGCCACTTGAGCGCCATGGCGACAGAAAGTCCTCAAATCAACCAGGTGGGGTCGCCACTTGGGGTCGCCATGGCGACCTCCCTTGCAAATGGCGACCTAGGGCACTCAAGGCATGGTCGCCACTTAGGGTTGCCATGGCGACCTTGATGTTGCAAGTGGCGACCTCCTCACATTTGCAGGGTCGCCACTTATGGTCGCCATGGCGACCTAGAGGTGCAAGTGGCGACCTCTACACAAAATACTCATGGTCGCCACTTGCCAAATAGCGAGAAAGATGGTTTTCATGGCGACCTTCTCTTCTAACCGTTTTACGCACCAGAGTCGCCATAGTGACCAAATAGCGACCAAGGCTCCACCTCAGCGAATCAAGCAGTTATCAGTACATGTCCAAGAGTGCATATAAATAGATCGTCCCTCCATCTTCAAAAGCATCTCAAAAATCAGAGAACAAATACAGAGAACAAATCTGAGATCTAGCTCAATCATCCATGGCACACCATACCTCATCCTCCATTTCTCTCCTTGAACTCATCTAATCCATCCAACCCTCAACACAAAACCTTGATTACTTCACTACATCATTCCTTATCTCACCATTTCTCCACCAAAATCCTTAGTCACTTTCCACCAAAACACCCACATTCCAAGACATATCCTCAACCTCCATTCCTTGCATCTAGGAGCATAGAGGAGAAGAAGGATCAAGCTTAAAGAAGGTGACCCAAGGGTTATTTCCTTATCATTTACTTCTTTTCATTTATTGCAAATATGTGTAACTAAACCCCTAATCTAGTGGATAGATTTGAGGATCAATTGGTTGTGGGTTTAGCTTAGCTTGTAATGAATCTCTTATGTGTTCTATTCATTCAAATTAATTAGATTCCATTCATTATAATTGACTTGTATATCACTTGTTGATTGCTATCTTGAGTGGAGTAATTTGTTATATATTCATATGTGGATTGACAATCCTTGTGTGATTAAGAACCCATTGGATAGAATAGATTAGTGGTGGGTATATCAACCCCACTAATCTAAGCCTCTAAGTGGTTAACATAATGAGATTGGTACATTAATGAAGCTAGTTAGCTTACCCACATTCAGTTGTTAATCGATATATTCCCTAGCTATCTCATTACTTGATTTTATCACAATTCTTATCAAGGTGTTGAGTATTCTATTTTTCATAACATATTTTGTGTATTTTCATTTGAGTAGTTAGCATTTGTGGTTTTAGAAACCACACATCTATCAAACAATATGATTTACTTTATTGCTCTAAGATTAGTCAATTTATCTAATTAACACTCCATTCCCTGTGGAACGAACTTGCTTACTATTTTGCTATCAATTCACTTTTTAAAAGGATTAAGTGGCTTAAAGAGTTTTCAAGAATCAACCAAAAATCTACACTAATATTAATTTTGTTGAGTACACAAACGACCTCATCAAAATATGGCGCCGCTGCCTGGGAATGGTAGCGTTGATTATATAGATTGACTTTTCTTCACATTTCATTAGTATATTGTAGATTGTTAGTTTAGTATTTTGTTTTGTGGTTATTGACTTGTTCATAGTGTTGTTTTTACTTTTTTTTTTCTTTCCTTGTATCTCTTTATTTATTCCTCTTTCAGGTGCTCAGTTTTATGCACGGTAGGAGATCTCTAGGTAGAGGTGTTCATCCCCCACTAGAAGGCACTAGCTGTGTGAGAGAGTTCGAACCAATTCCAAGTAAAGCTATGAGTACCTAAGGACAACAACATGGTAGGGATGATGAAGCTCCTTTTAGAGAGGAGATGACAGAAGAAACTCAAACCAACCGTGGTCAAAAGATGACCATGGGGGAGTATGCCTTGCCGGATATCGGGAACCAACCATCGCCTATTGTGTTAGACCCGGTTGCTAGGGGTTATGAGTTGAGGACAATGCACGTCAACCTCTTGCCGTCATTTCATAGGAAGTTGAATGAAGACTGCCTCCAGTTCATGAAGGAGTACAGTGCTATTATTGAGACCTTCCCCATCATGCGTCTCACGCGCGAACAGTTGCAAATGCGTTGCTTCCAGTATTGTATGAAGGATGCAGCTATGACATGGCTCATGGGGCTTAGACCGGGATCATTGATAAGTTGGGGTCAAATTTGCAAGGTGTTTTTCAACATATTCTTTCCGGCTAGGAAAGCAAAGGAGTTAAAGGTGAAGATAGCAGATTTTTATGAGAGTGAGGGGGAGTTATTTCATGAGTCATGGGAGAGGTATCAACGCCTTGTGGCCCAATGCCCTCCTCACATGTTCACTGAGGAATACAAGGTGTCTTGTTTCCAAGGAGGCTTAACTCGGTTCTCCCAAGTGTTGGTGGATAACGCTTGTGGAGGTTCATATGACACCAAGACCGCCTCGGAGATATATGACATCTATGAGATGTTTGCACAAAACTCTCAGCAAAGGAATGCCAACAGTATTCGAGGTGGGAAGTTTGATGTAAATGCAAGTACGGAAGCCGCCATCGAAATCTCGAGGATCAACAAGAAGGTGGAGACCTTGACTTCTCATATAGAGAGTATGGGATTTCCGAAGGCGGGAGTGAAGTTACTAGGAAGGCAAGAAGGAGGCTCTAGCGGGCACTTCAATGAGAACGAAGGGTTTGAGGACACTTTTCAAGGTCAAGAGCAAGAGGAAGTTCAAGCTATGGGATTCCAAGGACAAGGAAACAACTCCTATTCCAACAACTATGCTCAATCGTGGAGGAACCACCCAAACCTTTCTTGGTCAAACAACAACAACATTTTAAACCCACCACAAAGAACTCAACAACAAAGAAACCAACAACAAGGGGTGTACAACCAAGGAGGTAGCTCACAAGGGGGTTACCGTCAAAATCAACAACAAGGTATATACAACCAAGGAGGTAGCTCACAAGGGGGTTACCGTCAAAATCAAACACAAGGAGGATTTCCCCAAGGAGGAAACCAATGGGGAGGAAACCAATGGAACAACAACAACAATGCTCAAGCTAGCTCGTATCAACTGTTAGGATTATGCTCAATAGCAAGAGTGTAATATTGTAATTAACAATCTTTTTCATATTAATAAAGTGATTTCTGGTTTAAACAAATCTTATAGCATTTATAGTTTAATATTATAATTGTCAAAGTAAATAATCATAAGGTCTAAAGACTATGAGAAAAGAAGAATTGTTCGTACATCTGGATATGTATGTGGTAGACACAATTCTTTAGTTAGTCTTGAATATTGTTCACAACTTAAGTTAAAGGTTGGGCACCTTTATCTTGTTAAAGTTGTAGAATTCTTTTGCTAGCATTTGAGTGGGATCAAATGAGATATGATGAGTCTAAAATCATCGGAATGTCTTCGAGCAAAAGAATCTAGTGCACTGGGTGCATTGAACAGAATCACAATGAAATACTTTATCTATAACCGTCAGTAGATAAAAGTAATTTCATTATCAGGACAATCGGAGAGTCTATCTTAATCCTGAGATAAATGATGGACTTATGGTTGCAAGTGATATCATTTGAGTTATCAATGAGTACGATTATATCGCATAGTCTATCCTCGATAGTTTGGTGATATTCATTTGTTAATCGATAGAGGACTTCATTTATAGATATGGACATTGTGGCTCCATTTATTAAATGAGAGTATAATATCATCATATGGATGTTTTGAGGTAATTGGATATTAAATCTCAACGTTGAGTTTTCGATAGTGTCTATTGAAAACATGGCTTCTGGACAAGTCAAAATATTCAAGTTCAAAACGTGGTCATATGAGTAAATATGGTAACTTGGAGAGTTATAGGCGGTCTATGAACTCTTGGCGATTACTGATATTAATCACGAGGATACACTATCTCCAATATGATTGTCTAGGGTATGAATGAGGAAACATCTTCCTTTTATGTCTTTATTTAAGAGTTCAATTTTAGCTCTTTAGTGGAATGAGTTAAAATTAATGGATCGGACCTAAGTGAATCATTTGTTGATTGTGATTAGGTTATGTCTATTGAAGCTTAAATTTAGATAGCCCGCCAAGATCCCCAATTCGCACGGACTTGCATGAATCACTTGATATATTCTACCGGACTATCTGTGAGTCCATTTAGAATTGTATTTAATATATTAAGAATATAATTTGCACATTATTTATTTAATGGGCTGTTTAATTATATTAATATATTAATGAAAAGCATGTGAGCTTGTTTCTTTTAGTAAGAATGGGTCTAGTTCACATGTGGGCTTTTTATTAAAGTCCAAATGGATTAAATAAAATAAGAAACCAATATGTAGGCCCAAGTCTCTTGTCATGGGCGGCAATGGGTAATAATAAGCCCATTATATTGTTTTATTTTATTATTTAATTATATGGAAATTAATTAATATGTTAATTAATTATTTAATTAAAAATCAAATCTTTTTCTGATTAGGAAATATGTTTCCTAGTAGTATACTACTATTAGTATTATACTAAATATAAAAGACTTTATTTGTTTAGTCAAATTAGGAAGTCTTTTATATAGTCACAAACACACTAAAGAGTTGGATTAGGGTTTGTATTATAGAGTTTTAATACAAGATGATTTCATGCACAAAAAATATATATGTCAAAGTGCCGTGCGCAATATATATATAAAAAAATTCATAATGCATGCAGTGATGATACAAAAGAGATATATGTATTAGGTGTGCATTAAATTGCACTAGATATATATATGTATCAGGCGTGCATTATATATATATTAGGATATGTATTAGGTTGTTGTGCAGTATATATATATTAAGATATTTATTAGGCTATTGTGCAGTATATATATACGAATATATATATTAGGCGTGAATATATATATATATATATATTCTTTGTATATTTGAAAAACCCTAGTTTTTGCAATTGAGAGCTTTTTCTTTTGCTAGGGAAAAATTAGATCCAACTCTAAGACTAGTGAGTGATTCGGCCTAGAGGTTTGTGAGAGAAGAATTGTTCTTGTTTCGATAGTGTACTAGTGATCTTAACATCAAGAGATTTTGTACACACTTTCGAATTAGGTTCACGCGAATTTCAATCTTACGATTGTGAATTCAAAAGTGACCGGAACATTCTTAGCAACCTTTTGGAGATTATAGTGACTAACAGAATCAGAAAAGTTTTGTTGTCCATTCTCAGGTATACAATTCAAAGAGAAGGGAGACCACGCTCCTAGGTGATTCACGTTCGTGATCGGATTGGAAGATCTTGCGGATTACCATCGACGCATAGTCAATCGGATCACGCGACAAAAGGTATTCTTCTTTTGTTCTTAATTATATATCTTTAATTAATCAAAAGGGTTTAAGGTTCATAAAAAGGAAAAAATTTTAAAAGCTACTAAACTATTTTTTTAGTCTCGTTTCCGCTGCGGGTATATTTTTTCCCTACAATTGGTATCAGAGCCTAGGTTGAACCCTTTTAATTAATTAACGTATATATACGTGGATCGATTTCTTTTTATTGTGATTATGCATGTTTAGAAAGAGATGGCACTCTAGGTATTCGCATATATAATTACATGTGATGTATGGATTTATATATGTTCTATGTGGATTGTTATTGCTCAATTTTGGTCCTAGATTTTCAATGTATTTTTGTTATGGAATTGTAACAAGAAGGGTGGTCTATCATCGCCATAATTCCTTCTTGGTAGTTGCTAGGTTTTATTTTTTTTATATATAGGTGCAGTATTTTTTTTTAAAAATACTACTGCAGTTTTTTTATTTTTTATTTTTAGTGCAGTTTTTATGTGTAAAAAAAATACTGCAGTGATTAAAAAAAAAAAAATGAATACTGCAGTATTTATTATTTTATATTGTTGTAATATATTTGGGTGTTGAAGATTCGAAGACACAAAGAAAAACGAAGCAACCGGAACCGAGAACGAGCACCGTGCGCACCCTAGGAGTGGATTGGGCTGCGCATGCCAAGCCCAAACCTTGGTGGGCTGCGCACGGCAGCCTTGCAAGGCCTTATGGGCTGCGCATGGCAGCCCCTTATGTGGGGTTGTGGGCCGTGCAATCCCAAGGGAGGAGGCCGAAGGATGAGCGTATGGTTGATGGGCCACTTGAAGATCTTGTATTCCAAATTCATTGTAATTTACTTGTTTTTCTAGGATGGGCCAAAATTGTTGCTATTTATTTTATGCTTAAATATTACAATATTTGTTATTGTATGATAACATGTCATATAGAATAGGAGTGCCACTCATATATCTCTTTTGGTATGAACATGCATTGAATGATTTAGGTATCTAAATTGGCATCTAGATAACTTGGTAAATCATTCTATGAGATTTAATCACACGCTTTAAATAATTGAGTGGGAGAAGGTGTTTTTGTAACACCTATGGCTTCCAAGATTAGTTGAGCTTAATTATTTTTTGGTAATCCCCCAAAGGGGCGTCCATGAATGGAATTAAGCAATATACTTCCTTACAAGGATAGACTAGACAATGGACTCAAACGAGATCTACTCCCAAAGGAGGGATTTTCGTGAGAGAAAATTGAGGGTCGATATCTTGGTAACACACTCAATGTAATTTTATTGATATCCTCCAAAGAGTTCTTGTCAGTAAAATTGCAAGGCTAAAATTGAAAACGCTGGTTGTTATGTTAACAATTAGGTGGGACCTAGTCTAACTAGTAAATGGTGCGAACTCCCAAAGGAGGCGTAACATTTATGGGTGTTAGATCACCGTTGAATTTTTATGATTGAGTTATTCAGTTAATTCAAGATAAATATTTAAAAGTGCTTTATAATGATTATTTACTTATATATAATTTTGTTTTATTAAGAAATCATGACCCCATCCCTAATGAACATCCTGAAAGATAACACTTTAACTGGAGATAATTATGTCACGTGGAAAAGGAAAATTGGGTTGTTGCTGCAAGTTGAAAAACATAAGTTTATTCTAACTACTCCTAAACCACCTGCTCATACTAATGAATCTAAAGTGATGCAATGAGACGAGTATGAGCAGTGGAAGACCTCTAATGAGATGGCCAAATGACTACCATCTCCGACGTGTTGCAACAGCAGCATGAAGGAATGGGGTCTGCTGCTGATATGATGATGTCTCTAGAAGAGATTCATATGGTTGGTAAAGTTGCTACTATTAAGACCCGTCAGAAGGTCAAGCAATAATAGAAGAAAAAGCAACTTGGGCCTACCAAGATGGAGACTAAGAAAGTAACCAAGATCAAAAGGAAGTGCTTCTTTTGTGGTGAAAAGAGACATTGGAAAAGTAATTGCCCAAAGTCTCAGAATAAGAAGGAACAAGGTAATGTGAATTATCTTAAAACATGTTTTTCTGGCAGATTCTACAGATTCTTGGATCGTAGACTTTGGAGCCACTAATCATTTTTGTTATTCCTTATGGGGTTTCAAGAAAGGAGAAGGTTGAATAAAAATGAAATCAATTTGTGTTTAGGCAACGGAGCGTTAGTGTCTGCAAGTGCAGTGGGAGATATTAGAAGGCATTTAGACTTGATAGATGTTTATTATGTACCTCAATTCAAGAGGAATTTAATTTCAGTTTCTTGTTTTAAATAAATTTGAATATTCAGTTACTTTTAATAATTTTTTTTATTATTAGTAAGGATGACAAATTTGTTTGCAAAGGTACATTGGAAAATGGTCTATTCTATTTACATAGAAATATCTCTCACCTGCTAAACACAGAATTAACGCAACCTAATCATAAAAGAGTAAAATTATCAAAAGATGAAACCTACCTATGCCATTTGCGCCTAGGTCATATTAACCTTAATAGGATTAAAAGATTGGTTAGTGATGGACTTTTAAGAGACTTAAAAGTTGATGATCTACCAACTTGTGAATCCTGTTTGGAAGGTAAAATGACCAAAAGGTCGTTCAGGACCAAAGGCACAAGAGCCACTGAATGTTTAGGATTAATGCATACTAATGTATGTGGTCCTATGAGCATTCAAGCTAGAGGTAGATATGAGTACTTCATCACTTTCACAGATGATTACTCAAGATTTGGCTATGTGTATCTCATGCGACATAAGTCGGATGCTTTTGACATGTTCAAAGCATTTAAAGCTGAAGTGGAAAATCAGCTTGAGAAACACATAAAAATCTTGAGATCTGATCGTGGTGGAGAATATCTATCTGGTGAGTTTCAGCAATATCTTATTGATAATGGGATAGTTTCTCAGTTTTCTGCACCAGGTACACCTCAACAAAATGGGGTAGCAGAAAGGAGAAATAGAACTCTTTTGGATATGGTTAGGTCTATGTTGAGTTATTCAACACTTCCTATTTCTTTCTGGGGATATGCTTTACAAACTGCAATATACATTCTAAACCATGTACCATCTAAGTCTGTTCCTAAAACACCGCATGAGTTGTGGACTGGGCGCAAGCCTAGTTTACGACACTTAAGGATATTTGGATGTCCTGCGCACGTGTTAAAAGGAAAGACAGAAAAGATGGAGTCCCGTTCAGAAACATGTATATTTGTAGGGTATCCGAAAGAAACTAAAGGATATTAATTTTATAGTCCTTTAGATCTTAAAGTATTTGTTTCGACAAATGCTAAATTTCTGGAAAAGGACTATATGAATGATTTTGTGCCTAAAAGTAGAATTGTCCTGAATGAGATGTCAGGAGATACAATTCCACGAGAGGTTACACAACCTAACCCAATTGTAAGTTCCGATCCGACACAAGGTCAACAACCTACCATTCCTCGTCGTAGTGGGAGGGTTAGAACACAACCCGAAAGATACATCGGTCTGGGAGAATCTGTAGAGAATCTCCCGGACGACGATGATCCCTATACGTACAAGGAAGCTATGGAGGATGTTGATAGTCGCCATTGGCAAAAGGCAATGCAATCCGAGATTGAATCTATGTTCGATAACAAAGTCTGGTCCCTTGTAGACTTGCCTAAAGGGATAAAACCCATTGGGTGCAAGTGGGTATACAAGGGGAAAAGAGGTATGGATGGAAAGGTGGAAACCTTTAAAGCTAGATTGGTAGCTAAAGGGTATACACAGAAAGAAGGTATCGATTACGAGGAAACCTTCTCTCCGGTGACCATGCTTAAATCCATTAGGATACTCTTATCCATTGCAGCATCTTTAGATCTAGAGATTTGGCAAATGGACGTCAAGACAGCTTTCCTTAATGGAAGTCTTGACGAAAGCATCTACATGATGCAACCAGAGGGATTAATTGAAAAGGGCCAAATGGAAAAGGTATGCAAGTTGCAGAAATCCATATATGGATTAAAGCAAGCATCCAGATCTTGGAACATAAGGTTTGATCAAGCTGTCAAAGGTTTTGGATTTATTCAGAATCTTGACGAACCTTGTGTATACAAAAGGATTAAGGGCGACAAGTTGGTTTTCATGATTCTTTATGTTGATGATATACTACTCATCGGAAACGATGTAGGTGTATTGACATCAGTAAAAGAATGGTTAGCAAAACAATTTGATATGAAGGACTTAGGAGAAGCAAGTTTTATTCTAGGTATCCAAGTAATAAGAGATAGAAAGAATAGAACGATTGCATTATCCCAAGCTTCATACATAGACAAGATCTTGTCTAGGTTTTCCATGCAGGATTCCAAGAAAGGTATGTTACCTTTCAGACATGGAATCAAGCTTTCTAAGGAACAAGTTCCTAAGAATGAGCATGAAGAGCAATTCATGAGTAGAGTTCCATATGCCTCGGCAGTTGGAAGTCTCATGTATGCAATGCTCTGTACTAGACCAGATATTTGTTTTGCTGTTGGCATTGTTAGCAGGTTTCAATCGAAACCTGGTCCTGATCACTGGACGGCAGTCAAGCATATTTTCAAGTATCTTAAGAGAACGAGAGATAATATGCTTGTATACTCTGGAGGGGATTTAATTCCCGTTGGGTATACAGATTTTGATTTTCAATCAGATTCTGACTCCAGAAAATCCACATCAGGGGCTGTGTTTACTATTGGAGGAGGAGCAGTTATATGGAGGAGTATCGAGCAATCTTGTATTGCTGATTCCACCATGGAAGCTGAGTATGTTGCTGCATGCGAGGCTGCCAAAGAGGTTGTTTGGCTTTGCCAATTCTTGATTGACTTGGAAGTGGTTCCTAGTGCGAATAAGCAGATCACTATCTACTATGACAACAGTGGAACAGTGGCTAATTCGAAAGAACCAAGAAGTCACAAGAGAGGTAAACACATTGAAAGAAAGTATCATCTTTTAAGGGAGATTGTTCAAAGAGGTGACGTGACGATTACCAAAATCGCGTCAGCAGAAAATCTAGCAGATCCCTTCACAAAGGCTCTACCTCAGAAGAGTTTCGATGGGCATCTAGAGAATATGGGCTTGAGAGATATGACACATTTGCTATAGCGCAAGTGGGAGATTGTTAGGATTATGCTCAATAGCAAGAGTGTAATATTTTAATTAACAATCTTTTTCATATTAATAAAGTGATTTCTGGTTTAAACAAATCTTATAGCATTTATAGTTTAATATTATAATTGTCAAAGTAAATAATCATAAGGTCTAAAGACTATGAGAAAAGAAGAATTGTTCGTACATCTGGATATGTATGTGGTAGACAAAATTCTTTAGTTAGTCTTGAATATTGTTCACAACTTAAGTTAAAGGTTGGGCACCTTTATCTTGTTAAAGTTGTAGAATTCTTTTGCTAGCATTTGAGTGGGATCAAATGAGATATGATGAGTCTAAAATCATCGGAATGTCTTCGACCAAAGAATCTAGTGCACTGGGTGCATTGAACAGGATCACAATGAAATACTTTATCTATAACCGTCAGTAGATAAAAGTAATTTCATTATCAGGACAATCGGAGAGTCTATCTTAATCCTGAGATAAATGATGGACTTATGGTTGCAAGTGATATCATTTGAGTTATCAATGAGTACGATTATATCGCATAGTCTATCCTCGATAGTTTGGTGATATTCATTTGTTAATCGATAGAGGACTTCATTTATAGATATGGACATTGTGGCTCCATTTATTAAATGAGAGTATAATATCATCATATGGATGTTTTGAGGTAATTGGATATTAAATCTCAACGTTGAGTTTTCGATAGTGTCTATTGAAAACATGGCTTCTGGACAAGTCAAAATATTCAAGTTCAAAACGTGGTCATATGAGTAAATATGGTAACTTGGAGAGTTATAGGCGGTCTATGAACTCTTGGCAATTACTGATATTAATCACGAGGATACACTATCTCCAATATGATTGTCTAGGGTATGAATGAGGAAACATCTTCCTTTTCTGTCTTTATTTAAGAGTTCAATTTTAGCTCTTTAGTGGAATGAGTTAAAATTAATGGATCGGACCTAAGTGAATCATTTGTTGATTGTGATTAGGTTATGTCTATTGAAGCTTAAATTTAGATAGCCCGCCAAGATCCCCAATTCGCACGGACTTGCATGAATCACTTGATATATTCTACCGGACTATCTGTGAGTCCATTTAGAATTGTATTTAATATATTAAGAATATAATTTGCACATTATTTATTTAATGGGCTGTTTAATTATATTAATATATTAATGAAAAGCATGTGAGCTTGTTTCTTTTAGTAAGAATGAGTCTAGTTCACATGTGGGCTTTTTATTAAAGTCCAAATGGATTAAATAAAATAAGAAAACAATATGTAGGCCCAAGTCTCTTGTCATGGGCGGCAATGGGTAATAGTAAGCCCATTATATTGTTTTATTTTATTATTTAATTATATGGAAATTAATTAATATGTTAATTAATTATTTAATTAAAAATCAAATCTTTTTCTGATTAGGAAATATATTTCCTAGTAGTATACTACTATTAGTATTATACTAAATATAAAAGACTTTATTTGTTTAGTCAAATTAGGAAGTCTTTTATATAGTCACAAACACACTAAAGAGTTGGATTAGGGTTTGTATTATAGAGTTTTAATACAAGATGATTTCATGCACAAAAAATATATATGTCAAAGTGCCGTGCGCAATATATATATAAAAAAATTCATAATGCATGCAGTGATGATACAAAAGAGATATATGTATTAGGTGTGCATTAAATTGCACTAGATATATATATGTATCAGGCGTGCATTATATATATATTAGGATATGTATTAGGTTGTTGTGCAGTATATATATATTAAGATATTTATTAGGCTATTGTGCAGCATATATATACGAATATATATATTAGGCGTGAAAATATATATATATATTCTTTGTATATTTGAAAAAACCTAGTTTTTGCAATTGAGAGCTTTTTCTTTTGCTAGAGAAAAATTAGATCCAACTCTAAGACTAGTGAGTGATTCGGCCTAGAGGTTTGTGAGAGAAGAATTGTTCTTGTTTCGATAGTGTACTAGTGATCTTAACATCAAGAGATTTTGTACACACTTTCGAATTAGGTTCACGCGAATTTCAATCTTACGATTGTGAATTCAAAAGTGACCGGAACATTCTTAGCAACCTTTTGGAGATTATAGTGACTAACAGAATCAGAAAAGTTTTGTTGTCCATTCTCAGGTATACAATTCAAAGAGAAGGGAGACCACGCTCCTAGGTGATTCACGTTCGTGATCGGATTGGAAGATCTTGCGGATTACCATCGACGCATAGTCAATCGGATCACGCGACAAAAGGTATTCTTCTTTTGTTCTTAATTATATATCTTTAATTAATCAAAAGGGTTTAAGGTTCATAAAAAGGAAAAAATTTTAAAAGCTACTAAACTATTTTTTTAGTCTCGTTTCCGCTGTGGGTATATTTTTTCCCTACATCAACCTCGCCGAAACATTGATGAAGAGATGAGAGGTATGATGCAAGGTTTCCAACGAGCCGAGAATACCTTGACAAGTTTCATGCAAGCTAGTGGCCAAAGGTTTGGCAACCTTGAAGCGTCTTTCGGGAAATTGGAGACCCAAATGGGGCAAATTGTCGAAGCCCTACAAAAGCAAGAAAAGGGGAAGTTTCTAAGCCACACCGAGCAAGCTAAGGAGGGAAATTTTGTCAAGAAGGATGGAGCTAGGGATGAGGCTATGTTGTTTGAGGAAACATATGTTCGGAAAGTGGAAGATCCGGGTAGTTTTGTGATTCCTATATCAATAGGAGAGAGTGGGGTGCTTAAAGGAGTACTAGATTTAGGAGCAAGTGTGAGTATGATGCCCCTATCTACTTATGTGAAGTTGGGTTTGGTAGGATTGAAGCCAACCGGGAAGAAGCTTATGCTAGCAGATCAATCCTCACTATCATCGAGTGGTGAAATAAAGGATGTCCCAATTGTCATTGAAGGAGTAGTGGTGTTAACGGATTTTGTAGTTCTTGACATTGGTGACAAGTCAAAAGATGTTAAGGAGTGGCAAGTTCTCCTTGGTAGACCATTCATGGCTACCGCTCAAATGAAGATCGATGTTTGCAAGAGGAAAGTTTGTATGCATGCGTTTGAGAAAGAACTTGAGATTGACATAACCATATGCAATGATGACCTAAAAAGCATTGAGAGTTGCTATGTGGTTGAGGTGCAACCACCAAGGTCAACAGGTGGAAAAGTATGTGAATTGGTGCAATTGTTTGAAAAGAGTAGCCAAGAGGACGAAGTTGAGAGCATTGGTGACTCTGAGATTGAAGGGCTCAAGAATTCTAACCAAGAGCTCATGCTTGAAGTGAAGGTTCTTAAGGCGGAGAAAGATGCCTTAGAGAAGAAGCTTGATGATTTAGCAAGACGGAACCATAAACTCAAAAAGATCAATGTGGCTCTCACCATGGAGAATGAGGTGACGGTAAAAGAGCTTGGGGATTTGGCTAAACTCACCGAAGAATTTGAGGAAGAGTCCTCAAGAAATATGAGAAAGACCCTCATGAGTGTAGATGCCAAGAACAAGGCAATTGAGGAGTTGATGGAGGAATTGAGCAAGAGGGAGATGTCTTTGAAGGTTGCTAAGGTGAAGGAGTGCGATTATTTGGTGGAGATAGATCGGATGGATTAAGCCATCAAGGAACTCACCAATAACGGTCCCTCAAGGCCTAAACCTCCAATGCAAAAGGGAAGATTTCCTTCATATCTTTTAACTTGTTATTTTTGTCATAAAAGGGGTCATGTAAAGTCTAGGTGCTTTGAATTTTTGAGGCATGTTAACCATGAGAAAAATAGACCTAGAATGAGATCTAACCATGTAAAGAAAATTTGGGTTAGAAATGATTTGGTAGATCAAAGCCGGGATGAGTCTATGGGTCCAATTTGGGTAGTCAAGAAGAAAATGAGTTATAATGTGGTTGACTTGGATGACGAGCATCATGATTCCATTTCACATGATAGGATGCGGTAGTAGGTTTTACATTTGGTTTTTACATTTCATGCCAAGAATAAAAATGTTTGTGTTTTAATTTTGCTTATGGTGTGTATTTCTTTTGGTTTGTTTTGTTTTTCTGAATAAGTGTCCTTCTATTCTTGATAGTGGTTTGAAATATGAGCTTATTTGTGGATTTTGTTTCATTGTAGGTGATGAAAATACATTCAGACGAGGACCTAAAGTAAGGGTCGCCATTTGGTCGCTATTTGCACACAAGTGGCGACCTCACTTACATGAAGAATTCAGAGGTCGCCACATACATGGTCGCCATGGCGACCACATGTTGCAAATAGCGACCTTTGTATATCAGGTATGGCCGCCATTTGGTCGCCATGGCGACCTTACTTGTGCAAATGGCGACCACATGCAAACTTCAAAATCCTTCTTGGTCGCCATTTGGTCGCCATGGCGACCGAGAGTCACAAATGGCGACATAGGGCGTTCACTTATAAATTTGCTGCTCAAAACATAACGCCGCACAAACAAAAGCTCTCTCTTCTCAAATTCTCTCAATTCCAAAGTCATGGCACGCACGTAATCTTCAAATCCGGTAAGCAATCACTCTAGTTCTTCAATTCTTTTGATCAAATCCTTACTGAAAATATGATTGTCTAGGGTATGAATGAGTATCATTAACTTATTCCATCTTTATTTAAGAGTGCACTTTTAGTTCTTTAGTGGAATGAACTAAAATTAATAGATTGAACCTAAGTGAATCATTTGTTGATTATGATTGAGTTATGTCTATTGGAGCTTAAATTTAGATAGGCCCGCCAAGATCCCTAATCCGCACGGACTTCCATGAATCACTTGATATATTCTACCGGACTATTTGTGGGTCCATTTAGAATTGTATTTAATATATTAAGAATATAATTTGCACATTATTTATTTAATGGAATGTTCAAATTATATTAATATATTAATGAAAGGCATGTGGGCTTGTTTCTTTTAGTAAGAATGAGTCTAGTTCACATGTGGGCTTTTTATCAAAGTCCAAATGGATTAAATAAAATAAGAAAACAATATATAGGCCCAAGTTCTAGTCATGGGCGGCAATGGCTAATTTTTAGCCCATTATATTGTTTTATTTTATTATTTAATTAAATGGAAATTAATTAATATGTTAATTAATTATTTAATTAAAAATCAAATCATTTTCTGATTAGGAAATATGTTTCCTAGTAGTATACTACTATTAGTATTATACTAAATATAAAAGACTTTATTTGTTTAGTCGAATTAGGAAGTCTTTTATATAGTCACAATCACACTAAAGAGTTTTAATACAAGATGAATTCAAAAGTGACCGGGACATTCTTAACAATCTACTGGAATTTTTGTGACTAACAGAAATCAGAAAAGTTTTGTTGTCCATTCTCAGGTATACAATTCAAAGAGAAGGGAGACCACGCTCCTAGGTGACTCACGTTCGTGATCGGATTGGAAGATCTTACGGATTACCATTGACGCATAGTCAATCGGATCACGCGACAAAGGTACGGTATCTTTTGATGTATATGTTTATTAATTAAAGGGTTAAGGTTCAATATGAGAATTTTTTTAAAAATATACTAAACTCTCTTTTAGTCTCGCTTCCGCTGCGTGCACGTATTTTTTCCCTACAATCTCTCTTGGCCGAATTTCACACTAGTCTAAGAGTTGGATTTTATTTTTCTCTAGTAAAAGAAAAATCTCTCAATTGCAAAAACTAGGGTTCTTGAATAATTAACCACGAAGAGGAATCCTTCTTTTTATCTATATATGAACGTCTAATATATATATAAATATATATATGTTACTGCACAAATCCTTATATATATCATTATATATATGTTACTGCACAATAGCCCAATATATATATATATATATTGCAATAACTGCATGCCTAATATATATATATTTATATTGTGAACGGCCATATGCCCATATATGCATAAATTCTACTTTTCATATATATATATCATATATATCTCGGCAATAAGTTGCCATATATATTATATATATTTTATAGCAATTTGAATTCAACTTGTCATGTATATAATATTCAATTAAATCAGAAAAGTTTTGTTGTCCATTCTCAGGTATACAATTCAAAGAGAAGGGAGACCACGCTCCTAGGTGATTCACGTTCATGATCGGATTGGAAGGTCATGCGGATTACAATCGACGCATAGTCAATCGGATCACGCGACAAAGGTACGGTATCTTTTGATGTATATGTTTATTAATTAAAGGGTTAAGGTTTAATATGGGAAATTTTTTTAAAATATACTAAACTCTCTTTTAGTCTCGCTTCTGCTGCGTGCATGTATTTTTTCCCTAAAATTGGTATCAGAGCCTGGTTGTACCCTTTAACTAATTATAGTATATATATGTGAATCTATTTCTTTTTATTATGATTATGCATGTTTAGAAAGAGATGACACTCTAGGTATTCTCATATATAATTACATTGGAATGTATGGATTTATATATGTTATATTTTGATATAAAGTGAATTGTTATTGCTCGATTTTGATCCTAGAATTTCAATGTATTTTTTGTTTTAGAATTGTAACAAGAAGGGTGGCCTATTATCGTCACAATTTCCTTCTTGGTAGTTGCTAAATTTTTTTTTTTAATGTATTAAATTTAACTGCAGTATTTTTTTTATGTATTAAAAATAAGTGCAGTATTTTTTTTTATTAAATACTGCTGTGAATAAAAAAAAAAAAAAAATTTACTGCAGTATTTTTATTGTTTACATATGTATGTAATATGTTCAAGCATCGAAGATTCGAAGACTTGAAGAATTAATAGCAACCGGAACGAGTTTGGGACCATGCGCACCATAGCAATGTGCACGCGCGCAAAATTGCACGTAGTTGTGCATGTTGGACTGTGGGCTGGCAGCCCTTGTTAGGGTTGTGGAGTGTGCATGCCAATTGGGCAGCCGTGGGTGCTCAAGTGATCCATGGCCGCTTGAAGATTTGTTCGCCAAGAAAGGGGATTTTTTGTATTCCAAACAATTGTAATTTACTTGCTTTTCTAGGATGGATCAAAATCGTGGCTATTTATTTTATGTAAATATTACAATATTTGTTATTGTTTGATAACATGTCATGTAGAATAGGAGGGCCACTCATATATCTCTTTTGGTATGAACATGCATTGAATGATTTAGGTATCTAATTGGTATCTAGATAACTTGGTAAATCATTCTATGAGATTTAATCACATGCCTTAAATAATTGAGTGGGAGAAGGTGTATTGAAAACACCTATGGCCTCCAAGGTTAGTTGAGCTATATTATTTGTGGTAATCCCTCCAAGGGGCGTCCATGAATGGAATTTAGCAAGATACTTCCTTAAAAGGATAGACTAGACAATTGACTCAAACGAAATCTACTCCCCAAGGAGGGATTTTCGTGAGGGAATATATTGAGGGTCGAAATCTCGGTAGTACACTCAATGTGATTTTATTGATATCCTCCCAAGAGTTCTTGTTAATAAAATCACAAGGCTAGAATTGAAAACGTTGGTTGTTATGTTAACAATTAGGTGAGACCTAGTCCAACTAGTAAATGGTGTGAACTCCCAAAGGAGGCGTAACATTTATGGGTGTTGGATCAAACGTTGAATTTTACGATTGAATTATATATTTAATTCAAGATAAATATTCGAAAATGCTAAACCATGATTATTTACTCATATATATTTTTGTTAAGAAATCATGATCTCATCCCTAATGATCATACTAAAAGATAAATCTTTAACCGGTAATAATTATGTCACATGGAAAAGGAAAATTGGGTTGTTGCTGCAAGCTGAAAAAATATAAATTTTGTTCTAACTACTCCTAAACCACATGCTCCTACTAATGAATCTAATGTGATGCAATGAGACGAGTATGAGCAGTGGGATACTTCTAATGAGATGGCCAAATGGCTACCATCTCAGATGTGTTGCAATAGCAGCATGAAGGAATGGGGTCTGCTGCTGATATGATGATGTCTCTATAAGAGATTCATATGATTGGTAAAGTTGCTACTATTAAGACCCGTCAGAAGGTCAAGGAATAATAGAAGAAAAAGCAACTTGGGCTTACCAAGAAAGTAACCAAGATCAAAAGGAAGTGCTTCTTTTGTGGTGAAAAGAGACATTGGAAAAGTAATTTTCCAAAGTCTCAAAATAAGAAGGAACAAGGTAATATGAATTATCTTGAAACATCTTTTTCTAGCAGATTCTACAGATTGTTGGATCGTAGACTCTGGAGCCACTAATCATGTTTGTTATTCCTTATGGGGGTTTCAAGAAAGGAGAAGGCTAAATAAGAATAAAATCAACTTGCGTTTAGGCAACGGAGCATTGGTGTCTGCTAATGCAGTGGGAGATATTAGAGTTAATCTAAATGCTAGTAGGCATTTAGATTAGATAGACATATATTATGTACCTCAATTCAAGAGAAATTTAATTTCAGTTTCTTGATTAAATAAATTTGAATATTCGGTTACTTTTAATAAAAATTTTATTATTTGTAAGGATGACAAATTTGTTTGCAAGGGTACATTGGAAAATGGTCTATTCTATTTACATAGAAATATCTCTCACTTGTTAGACACATAGTTAATGCAATCTAATCATAAAAGAGTAAAATTATCATAAGATGAAACCTACCTATGCCATTTGTGCCTAGGTCATATTAACCTTAATAGGATTAAAAGATTGGTTAGTGATGGACCTTTAAGTGACTTAAAGGTTGATGATCTACCAACTTGTGAATCCTGTTTGGAAGGTAAAAAGACCAAAAGGTCGTTTAGGACCAAAGGCACAAGGGCCATTGAATGTTTAGGATTAATACACTCTGATGTATGTGGTCCTATGAGCATTCAAGCTAGAGGTGGATATGAGTACTTCATCACTTTCACAGATGATCATTCAAGATTTGGTTATGTGTATCTCATGAGACATAAGTCGGATGCTTTTGACATGTTTAAAGCATTCAAAGCTGAAGTGGAGAATCAGCTAGAGAAACACATAAATCTTGAGATCTGATCGTGGTGGAGAATATCTATCTGGTGAGGTTTAGTAATATCTTATTGATAATGGAATCATTTATCAGTTTTCTGCACCAGGTACACCTCAACAGAATGGGGTTGCAGATAGAAGAAATAGAACTGTTTTGAATATGGTTAGGTCAATGTTGAGTTATTCAACACTCCCTGTTTCTTTTTGTGGATATGCTCTACAAACTGCAATGTACATTCTAAACGATGTACCATCGAAGTTAGTTCCCCAAACACCACATGAGTTGTGGACTGGGCGAAAGCCTAGTTTACAACACTTAAGGATATTTGGTTGTCCTGCACAAGTGTTAAAAGGAAAGACAGAAAAGATGGAGTCCCGTACAGAAACATGCAAATTTGTGGGGTATCCAAAAGGAACTAAAGGGTATTATTTTTATAGTCCTTCAGATATTAAAGTATTTGTTTCGACAAATGCTAAATTTCTGGAAAATGACTATATCAATGAGTTTATACCTAAAAGTAAAATTGTCCTGAATGAGATGTCAGGAGATAAAATTCCACAAGAGGTTTCACAACCTGGCCCAATTGTAAGTTTCGAACCATCACAAGATCAACAACCTACCATTCCTCGTCGTAGTGGGAGGGTTGTAAGACAACCTGAGAGATACATCGGTCTGGGAGAATCAGTGGAGAATCTCCCAGACGACGATGATCCCTGCACATATAAGGAAGCAATGGAGGATGTTGATAGTCGCCATTGGCTAAAGGCAATGCAATCTAAGATTGAGTCCATGTTCAATAACAAAGTCTGGTCCCTTGTAGACTTGCCTAAAGGGATAAAACCCATAGGGTGCAAGTGGGTATATAAGAGGAAAAGAGGTATGGATGGAAAGGTGGAAACCTTTAAAGCTAGATTAGTAGCTAAAGGTTATACACAGAAAGAAGGTATCGATTACGAGGAAACCTTCTCTCTTGTGGCCATGCTTAAATTCATTAGGATACTCTTATCCATTGCGGCATCTTTAGATTTAGAGATTTGGCAAATGGACGTCAAGACAGCTTTCCTTAATGGAAGTCTTGACGAAAGCATCTATATGATGCAACCAGAAGGATTCATTGAAAAAGGCCAAGTGGAAAAGGTATGCAAGTTACAAAAATCCATATATGGATTAAAGCAAGCATCCAGATCCTGGAAAATAAGGTTCGATCAAGCTACGGAAGGTTTTGGATTTGTTTAGAACCTTGACGAACCTTTTGTATACAAAAGGATCAAAGGCGACAAGTTGGTTTTCCTAATTCTTTATGTTGATGATATACTACTCGTCGGAAACGATGTAGGTGTATTGACATCAGTAAAAGAATGGTTAACAAAACAATTTGATATGAAGGACTTAGGAGAAGCAAGTTATATTCTTGGTATCCAAGTAATAAGGGATAGAAAGAATAGAACGATTGCACTATCCCAAGCTTCATACATAGATAAAATCTTGTCTAGGTTTTCCATGCAGGATTCCAAGAAAGGTATGTTACTTTTCAGGCATGGAATCAAACTTTCTAAGGAACAAGTTCCTAAGAATGAGCATAAAGAGCAATTCATGAGTAGGGTTCCATATGCCTCGGCAGTTGGAAGTCTCATGTATGCGATGCTCTGCACTAGACCAGATATTTGTTTTGCTGTTGGCATAGTTAGCAGGTTTCAATCGAAACCTAGTCCTGATCACTGGATGGCAGTCAAGCATATTTTCAAGTATCTCAGGAGATCGAGAGACAATATGCTTGTATACTCTGGAGGGGATTTGATTCCCGTAGGGTATACAGATTCTGATTTCCAGCCAGATTCTAACTCCAGAAAATCCACGTCAGGATCTATGTTTACTCTTAGAGGAGGAACAGTCATATGGAGGAGTATCAAGCAATCATGTATTGCTGACTCCACCATGGAAGCTGAGTATGTTGCTGCTTGCGAAGCTGCCAAAGAGGCTATTTGGCTCCGCCAATTCTTGATTGACTTAGAAGTGGTTCCTAGTGCGAATAAGCAGATCACTATTTACTGTGAAAACAGTGGAGCAGTGGCTAATTCGAAAGAACCAAGAAGTCATAAGAGAGGAAAACACATTGAAAGGAAGTATCATCTTCTTAGGGAGATTGTTCATAGGGATGATGTGACGATTACCAAAATCGCGTCAACAGAAAATCTAGCGGATCCCTTCACAAAGGCTCTACCACATAAGAGTTTTAATGGGCACCTAGAGAACTTGGGAATGAGAGATATGACACATTTGCTATAGCGCAAGTGGGAGATTGTTAGGATTATGCTCAATAGCAAGAGTGTAATATTGTACTTGACAATCTTTTCATATTAACAAAGTGATTTCTGTTTTTAACAAAATCTTATATAGCATTTATTATTATAATTGTCAAAGTAAATAATCATAAGGTCAAAAGACTATGAGAAACGAAGAATTGTTCGTACATCTGGATATGTATGAGGTAGACACAATTCTTTAGTTAGTCTTGAATAACGTTCACAACTTAAGCTAAAGGTTGGGCACATTTATCTTGTTAAAGTTGTAGAATTCTTTTACTAGCATTTGAGTGGGATCAAATGTGTTATGATGAGTCTAAAATCATCGAAGGGTCTTCAAGTAAAAGAATCTAGTGCACTGGGTGCATTGAACTGGATCACAATGAAATACGTTTTCTAGAATCGTCAATAGAAAAAAGTCTTTTCATTATCAGGACAATCAGAGAGTCTATCTTAATCCTGAGATAAATGATGGACTTATGGTTGCAAGTGTTATCATTTGAGCTATCAATGAGTACGATTATATAGCATAGTCTATCCTCGATAGTTTGGTGGTATTCATTTGTTAATCGATACAGGACTTCATTTATTGATATGGACATCGTGGCTCCATTTATTAAATGTGAGTAGAATATCATCATATGGATGCTTTGTGGTTTTGGATATGAAATCTTAACGTTGAGTTTTCAATAGTGTCTATTGAAAGATGACTTCTGGAAAAGTCATAATATATATCCAAGTTCAAAGTGTGGTCATATGAGTAAATATGGTAACTTGGAGAGCTATAGACGGTCTATGAGCTCTTGGCGATTACTGATATTTTTCACGAGGATTCAATATCTCCCATATGATTGTCTAGGGTATGAATGAGTATCGTTAACTTTTTCCATCTTTATTTAAGAGTGCAATTTTAGTTCTTTAGTGGAATGAACTAAAATTAATAGATTGAACCTAAGTGAATCATTTGTTGATTGTGATTGAGTTATATCTATAGGAGTTTAAATTTAGATAGGCACGTCAAGATCCCTAATCCGCACGGACTTGCATGAATCACTTGATATATTCTACCGGACTATTTGTGGGTCCATTTAGAATTGTATTTAATATATTAAGAATATAATTTGCACATTATTTATTTAATGGGCTGTTTAAATTATATTAATATATTAATGAAAGGCATGTGGGCTTGTTTATTTTAGTAAGAATGAGTCTAGTTCACATGTGGGCTTTTTATTAAAGTCCAAATGGATTAAATAAAATAAGAAAACAATATGTAGGCCCAAGTTCTAGTCATGGGCGGCAATGGCTAATTTTTAGCCCATTATATTGTTTTATTTTATTATTTAATTAAATGGAAATTAATTAATATGTTAATTAATAATTTAATTAAAAATCAAATCTTTTTCTGATTAGGAAATATGTTTCCTAGTATTATACTAAATATAAAAGACTTTATTTGTTTAGTCGAATTAGGAAGTCTTTTATATAGTCACAATCACACTAAAGAGTTTTAATACAAGATGAATTCAAAAGTGACCGGGACATTCTTAACAATCTATTGGAATTTTTGTGACTAACAGAAATCAGAAAAGTTTTGTTGTCCATTCTCAGGTATACAATTCAAAGAGAAGGGAGACCACGCTCCTAGGTGATTCACGTTCGTGATTGGATTGAAAGATCTTACGGATTACCATTGACGCATAGTCAATCGGATCACGCGACAAAGGTACGGTATCTTTTGATGTATATGTTTATTAATTAAAGGGTTAAGGTTCAATATGAGATTTTTTTTTTAAATATACTAAACTCTCTTTTAGTCTCGCTTCCGCTGCGTGCACGTATTTTTTCCCTACACTTTCAAGTAGAGCTCTTGAGTGGCGGGAATGAGTCAATTTCCTTGTTATTTAAACGTCGACGTTTTTACTGTCTTTCTTTGTAGCTTGATCTTGGCGTACTTGGCCTTAACTTGATAGTCTGCTATTCTGATGCTCTTTATTGCTTGGTAAGATATCTAGGAGGGATCAGGGTACCCAGGTATCCTGCCTTCTACTAGATCATGGTATCAATATGTCAGCATATCGGGATACCGGGTTAGTCCAATAGCGGGTGTGAAAAGATGAGAAGAGAAGTAAGTGTTTGATAGAAAGATTAAGTTGTTTGAAGAAATGCTTCAGAGAAGATAAAGAGAAACTTGAATAATCTTGAATCTGCCATTAATGGCTTGCTCGAGCTTTATTGTATTTCAGAGAGAAACAATACAGGAAATGTTTGTTACACACCTTTTGCGTGTTTACTTGCTTACATATATATTCAGACTTAGCTTACTTTCAATGCTACCTACCTAACTTCTAACAACCATCCTGATAATCAGGAAATACAATTAATGACGAGCTGACACATTAGCTTTGGTAACTGACTCAGCTTCCTAGACTGACTCCCTTTCTGTCAAGTCTCTGTAGCCTTTCTCTTCTTTTATTGTGAGTGCTATCAGCTTCACACATTGCCAGCCCAGTGTAAGGTTGTAAACCTTTACACATTGGATCCCCTGCTTCCTTGTTAATTATGGATAAAAGTTGTTTATTGATTTTGGTTCAACTTTGGTTAAGAAACTTGAGGGAAGACTACATTCAACAAGAAAAATTCTTGGTCTTAGAGAACCGGTTTTTCCTCTAGTGATCATAGGATGAGTGTTTAAAGTATTATTAGTAGTGACAACCAATGGTTGAATGTTCACGTCAGGTGCAGGTCTGGAAGACTGAGAAAGAGCTTGTCTTGACTCTCTAACATCACGTGTATTGTTACCATTAGCTAGTAAGGTTTCTAGTGCATTGATATTCTAAAAACTTTGAAAAAGATTGAAGGGAGTGTTACCTAAAAAAGAACCTTGTGAAGAATTATCAGATAAGGCTGCAACAAATATGCCTTTGTAAGGAAATTCCATTTCATTGAAAAGGACATGTTTTGAAACAAAAACTTTCCCAGATGAGTGAAGGCATCTATAAGGATTCCCATTTGTTGATTGGCTTGTTTCGTGGACAAACAACATGTTGGGGTTGATGTAAGAGTAGCCTAGGAATTGGTGATCATTCAATGGCCCTCTCAAGACCTCAAGAGAAGAAGCACAAAAGGTATATTCTAGTGCTTACTTGCTTTGAAGAGATCTAGTTGCACACACACACAACTCATGCATATATCTT
The DNA here is from genome assembly GCA_954870605.1 of Acer campestre. Taxonomy (NCBI): domain Eukaryota; kingdom Viridiplantae; phylum Streptophyta; class Magnoliopsida; order Sapindales; family Sapindaceae; genus Acer; species Acer campestre. The sequence goes on from OX940805.1 coordinate 3,048,110, forward strand.
ATTCTTGTATGTTGTGTGTTTTATATGTGTGCATTCTTAATTGTTGAATATCTCTTCATGCATGATTATTTAATTGCATCTATCTCATTAAAATGCCATGATATGTTTAGGCATTAGGATGCAAAGTCATGAATTTTATTCATGCTTATTTGAATTGATTGCATCTTGTTTTATGATAATGCCATGATATGATAGACATTAGGATGCATTCAATTCCCACACTTGCACTTCATGTTTGTTAGCTTTAAGTGTGATGTAATTCGTTTCCGTTTGAGTGATCGGAAACGTCCGTACTTGCACGATGGTTGACCACTTGAGAAGGTCTCATTCTTCTCTTGGATAAGTGTTAGATTTGGTTTGGTTGATTGGACTAAAGTGTCTAGTTTCAAAAGATTGGATTTCAATGATTTAAATGATTTTCAAAACTGACCTCTGTATAGTCATGTGACCATAACTTTTTATAAAAAGCTTTAACATGAGTTTTGAAAATTTCTGTACAAACTAGACATCCATACCTTTCCAACGGTATATTATTCGTAATATTTCATGACCGTTTGGATTGGTTTTGAAATCTCCAAAGTGACCACCAAAACAGGGCAACTATGTTGTTGTCTGTTTCTGACCTTTGGTCACTCAATTGAACATAACGTTTTCTACAGACATCAAAATGTCTTTCTGTAAAAACAAATAGAAATTAGACATCCATACCTTTCCAACGATATATTATACAAAAGGTTTCGATGTCGTTTGGTCATGTTTCGGAGCGCTCGAATCTTGAGATACTGCACTATCGCGTGTACCACGAAAATGCCCATAGTTTTTCTAATTCTTCCAAAACGACATAGTTTCACTTGGGCACTATAAATACATATCTTTCTCATCATTTTGAGGTTTGAGCCACAAAATGAAACCCTAGAGAGAGAGGCTCCATAATCTTGAGAGAGAAAGCACCAAGATTGCTTCTTTAACTCTCTAAACCCAAAACCCATCTCCATCTTGCATCATTCAACATCATTTGAGCATGGGTCTTCTTCAACACACATGGTATGATTTGTTGAACACTAATCTCATCTAATTTTAGTGTTTTACTTATCAATTTTATCTCTTATATTACTTGTATGTGTTTAGATTAATTTCTACATACATGATTGAGATTATGTGTTGATTGGGTTATTTTGTGATAGCTAGGATTGTTCATGTTTATCTAACATCTAGCTAATTGATCTCATTAACATGATTGAGATTATTTGTGATAGCTTTGTATCTAGGATTGGTTATCCTTTACTTAGCTAAAGTTGTATGCCATGTCATATAGCTATTTTCATATCTAGGATTGATTTTATTGTCATCATATAATCCTAGGTAAGCATCTAGAGTACCCTAGCTCTATCTTGCATATTTGGATATCATTGCATATTCACTTAGGGTGTTGATCTCTTCGGAGAAGTAAGTCTTGTGTGATAGATCGGGATTAGGTCGTACACCGAGATTAGGTGGTCACATGAGCAAATTGGACTAGATCCACTTTTACAGGCCTGCGGGTAGTGGTAGCGGGATATTGGCCGGGATTAGGCCGTCAAACCGGGATTAGGTTGTATACTTTATCACAATTAGTGGATTCGAGGTTCGAGTGTGGCGCACTTACCAGCCCGTGGTTTTTCCCGTGAGGGTTTCCAAGTAAATATCAAGTGTTATTTAAATTCCGCACATATTACACTTGTTATATATATTGACTAGTTTGGGGTATTTTCGTAATATTGACTAAACGTGAAAATTGGGTAAATTTTATTAAAATCTATTCACACCCCCCCCCCCCCCCTCTAGATTAATATATTGAACACATCGTAATTTGTTTCAGCATCTCTTTATGAGAGAGACTATAACCAATGAATATACACTTACTAGATGGAAATCCAGCTTGTGTTTAGAGTAGTCTCTCAAGTATGGAAAACATGAGCAACCAAACACCTTTAGGAAGTGATAATTCGGTCTTCTCCGGAATAACCTTTCCAAAGGGGAAACAAAGCTCAAGAGAGCTATAGGAAGATTGTTGATAAGAAGAACATCTATAGAGAAGGCTTCAAACCAGAATTTTAGAGGCATACCAGCATGAGCAAGAAGAGTTAACCCTATTTCCACTATATTTCTATGTTTTCTTTCAGGAATTCCATTTTGTTGATAAGTGTAGGGACATGAGAATCTGACTTTTACTCCTAGATTAGAGAGATAAGTTGCAATAGGTTGATACTCTCCTCTCATATCTGCCTGGAAGCACTTGATCTTATTGTCAAGTTGCAACTCTACTGACTTTTTGAATTGAATAAAAGCTTGTAATGCATCAGACTTTAGTTTCTGAGGAAATATCCATGTAAATCTAGTGTATGCATCTACAAAGGCTATGTAATATCTATAACCTTCACAGGACATCATAGGGACTAGTCCCCATACATCACTATAAATCAACTCCAAGGGAGATTTAGCAGTAATAGTTGACCTTTGAAAAGGAAGTTTGTGCAATTTTCAAATCTTACAAGAGTCACAAAAGTTTAGAGAATGAATATTAAAAGGAAAATGTAACATTTTTAGAACTTTTTGAAGAACAAGAGGGGCTGGATGGCCAAATTTTGCATGCCAAATGATAGAGTTTGTCCTAGCAGCAACATGAGCACTAAATTGAACTATGGAAGCTCTGTTAGGCATTACATGAGCTCTAGCTTTATTTACAGGATAGGGAGATTTATTTATACAAACATCATCTCTATTACAGTAGGTAGACTTGAGAAAAATAGGTCTTTAAGGAGTAGCTTCAGCTAGCCTCAACTCATAGAGTCCATTCCTAAGTGGTCCTTGAAGTAGAACCTTGTTGGTTTTCTGATCCTTGTGTTATCGAAAAATCGTCACTGGGGGTGAAATTCCAAATAACGACTTTACAAGGACCAAGATCAAAGTTAACCCCGGTTGGAGGGGTATCACGTAGTTTGATACCGACTATGTACCTGTCAATGCAAATATGATATGGAACACAAGAAATCAAATAAGAATGGACTTTTATTGATCGTCACTTTCCATTACAGATATTCGAACTATGTTTTTAGGTATGGAGATTCGGTGAATAATAGAGATGGTGAACTTGTGCATGTTGATAAGTAGAACTTGAAAGTAGGGTTTCTGGCCGTGATCTTTTTTTTTTTCGGATCCCTTTTCCAGTGAATGAGCTGTTGTATATATAGGTCTTGTTGCTTGCTATGCACTCCTATAGTTTCAGTCTAGGGTTTGGCAATTGCAGGACCTCCTTCCTTTTAGGAGATAATCTCGAAGCTTTTAAATGTAGAATCCAGACTTTCCTTCCTAGGAGGAGTCAATCTCCCAGGTAAATCTTTCCTGCATAGGAGGAATCTAAATGCGCTGACCCGCTCAAAATAGGACTTCTCTGGCAAGAGGGAATATATCTCCTTTTTGAACGGCGACATTTTAATGTGGAGCTTTTAATCCTGGCATAAGAGTCTCGCTATTTGATATCTTCCTGCTTGGTGGGGTAGTTATTTCAGAGGGTGTGAACCACTAGCGCTTCCTACTATTGAAACAGAGGAGGATCTAGCTGATACCTTATCGGGATGCTTAGTGGTACTCCGTGTTGGGGTGCTGCGAGGTCCATAGGGAACTGTGTCGGGGTGCTGCGGGGTCTATAGGGAACCAGGGTATGACGGGGTTGGACCTCGCTGTAGGTTCTAACTAGTATCCCGGCTTGGGACGTTGCTTGTGGATCAAGATGATGGCGGGGTCCTTTAGGAAGCTGGGGGGATGGCTGGGCCAGACCCCGCTGAAGGAGGTGTGCACTCGAACTAGTCGGGGTAGCCGGATGATGTCTATACTCCTATATTCTCCTTGTGTTTGAGGTGGAAAATTCTTCCTTGGTCCTTCGCCAATTTTGGCGGTTAACAGAAGTCCCCCTCTGACTTGGACACTGATACCTTGTCGGGGTCGGAGTCGGAGTCGGAGTCAGGATCCTGTCTATACTTGAAGGATTTTCTACTTTATTTGCTTATTTCCTTGTCTGACTAGTTCTCCCCCTAGGAGGAGGAAATCTTTTAAAATACGCTATCATTAAATGCCCAGTTTGCGTGTCAATTGGTGACCGGCTTCCATGTTTCAAAAAGAGCCGTTTTGGCGCTATTAACGTGAAACCGCCTCCCACACGTCTTTCAAAACACTCTAATGGTCATCTATTCCGGTTACCTAGTGTGTAACCGTCTCCCTCCTTCTATAAGTAGACCGGCTTCACTGGTGCTTTCTTCCTTGCTTTCAAACTTTCAGAATTAGAAAACCGAGAAAAAACCCTTGCTTTCTTTTTCTTTCTCTTAGCAATCCTTGAGAAATCTCTTCTACCCTCTTCTTCTTCGATGGCTTCTCCTTCTAAACTTCCCTCTTCACAAGACATTGCCACTGAGCAAAACCCTTCCACGATAGTAACCTCTGCTCATCCCGACCCCGCTTCTCCGCCTCAATCTGATAGTATTGACGCCCTCTTCAATACAGAGAAGGCTAACGCGGTGGAGGACTCCCTGATGTCAGAGAGGGGGAAATGAGATCGAGAGGATAACGGAGCTACTGATCACACCCCGCGGGCTCAGCGCCTGATGAGGTCGTTTGTGTACTCAACAAAATAGTAATAATATAGATTTTGGTTGATTCTTGAAAACTCTTTTAAGCCACTTAATCCTTTTTAAAATGTGATTTGATAGCAAAATAGTGAGCAAGTTCGTTCCACAGGGAATGGAGAGTTAATTATATAAATTGACTAATCTTTGAACAATAAAGTAAATCATATTGTTTGATAGATGTGTGGTTTCTAAAACCACCAATGCTAACTACTCAAATGAAAATACACAAAATATGTTATGAAAAATAGAATACTCAACACCTTGATAAGAATTGTGATAAAATCAATTAATGAGATAGCTAGGGAATAGATCGATTAACAATTGAATGTGGGTAAGCTAACTAGCTTCATTAATGTACCAATCTCATTATGTTAACCACTTAGAGGCTTAGATTAGTGGGGTTGATATACCCACCACTAATCTATCCTATCCAATGGGTTCTTAATCACACAAGGATTGTCAATCCACATATGAATATATAACAAATTACTCCACTCAAGATAGCAATCAACAAGTGATATACAAGTCAATTATAATGAATGGAATCTAATTAATTTGAATGAATAGAACACATAAGAGATTCATTACAAGTTAAGCTAAACCCACAACCAATTGATCCTCAAATCTATCTCCTAGATTAGGGGTTTAGTTACACATATTTGCAATAAATGAAAAGAAGTAAATGATAAGGAAATAACCCTTGGGTCACCTTCTTTAAGCTTGATCCTTCTTCTCCTCTATGCTCCTAGATGCAAGGAATGGAGGTTGAGGAAATGTCTTGGAATGTGGGTGTTTTGGTGGAAAGTTGCTAAGGATTTTGGTGGAGAAATGGTGGAATGAGGAATGAGGTAGTGAAGTAATCAAGGTTTTGTGTTAAGGGTTGGATGGATTAGATGAGTTCAAGGAGAGAAATGGAGGATGAGGTATGGTGTACTATGGATGATTGAGCTAGATCTCAGATTTGTTCTTTGTATTTTTCTCTGATTTTGCGATGCCTTTGAAGATGGAGGGATGATCTATTTATATGCACTCTTGGACATGTACTGATAACTACTTGATTCTCTGAGGTGGAGCCTTGGTCGCTATTTGGTCACTATGGCGACCCTGGTGCGTAAAACGGTTAGAAGAGAAGGTCGCCACGAAAACCATCTTTCTCGCTATTTGGCAAGTGGCGACCATGAGTATTTTGTGTAGAGGTCGCCACTTGCACCTCTAGGTCGCCATGGCGACCATAAGTGGCGACCCTGCAAATGTGAGGAGGTCGCCACTTGCAACATCAAGGTCGCCATGGCGACTCTAAGTGGCGACCATGCCTTGAGTGCACTGGTTGATTTGGGAACTTTCTGTCGCCATGGCACTCAAGTGGCGCCCAAGTGGCGACCTTCTGATGTCTTTGGAGAATCCTCTATCGCCATGGCGCTCATGTAGCGACCTCTCATGTCTAAGTGGCGAAAATGCCCTGTTTCTTCCCATTTGTGATACATTTTCGCACTAGTCCTCCACTTTCATCTCAATTGCTTCTGAAACCTAATAAAACCTAAAACACTCAATTTAACAACATTAAACACGGGGAAATGCCCGAGAATCAAGCTAAAAGAATCGGAAATGAGGGCCAAAATCATACCAATATTTGCTTGATCAGCGCCATCGCTCCACTCGAAACCCGCGAATCGGGTCAGATTTTCACAACCAGCTTGAGGATCCTGTCATCATTAGTGACCCAGCAGACGCGGCAAAGGTGGGTAGTGGTGATGGAGGCAATGATGAAAGGGTTTCTCTAGTTGAGGTCTAAGCCGGCTCTTTTGCCCTTTTTCATGACAGGAGGATAGTCCCCAACTCCGTCTGCACCCCGGATACTCTGGCCAAGCTAAGGGAGGAGTACAAGATTCTAGATAACATCATTCTCTCCCTTCCTCATCTGGGTTACGATGTATACACCCCGCCTCAAGATCGCTTACTGATCCACAATGCGGCCTTTGAATGTGGTGTTCGTTTGCCACTTCATCCCACACTCCACCGTGCCCTTGTCGCACTGGAGTTAGCCCCCTTCAGATCTCACCGGGGTTCTGTAAGCACTTGACAGGGTTCTTGGTGCTCTGGAAGGAGCAGTGCGAGAAGGATCGAATAGACCGGGAGCCGGGGTTGGAGGAGCTCCGCTTCCTCTTCAATATCACGAATATGGTGCCTCTGGGTCAGTTAGCACTTGACAGGGTTCTTGGTGCTCTGGAAGGAGCAGTGTGAGAAGGATAAAATAGACCGGGAGCCGGGGTTGGAGAAGCTCCGCTTCCTCTTCAATATCATGAATATGGTGCCTCGAGGTCAGTTCTACCTGAGGGCTTCAAATGACTTGAAGTTCACTGTCCTAGGAGCGAATGTGAAGTACTCAGCGCCCTGGAAGGAAGAATGGTTCGTGGTGGAGGGCGAGTGGGGGCGTACTGCTTTCATTGGGGGATATGAATACCCCGTCCTTACTCAGTTCACAGCGAGGGACAAATGGGCAAAGGGGATGCTAGCTTCTGAGTCCCCGGACATTCTTACAAGGATCATGAAGAGGGGGTACACCAACATACAATATCCCACTCTAGATCCTTTTGAGGGAGCCCGCTTGGAGCGGTACTTGAGGATTTCTGTTGCCCTGCCTGGTAAGTTGGCTGCATCTAACTCACCTGTTTTTTTATGTATATATTCTCCTTCTTTTTCTCATTAAGCTTCTTGCTTTTTTATAGTGTCTACAGCCCCGATGGCAGCGGGGTCTCTATACTCCTCTGGAGCGGGGAATATGACTCTATTGGTTCATATTTCTCTTGTTCTTTCTCCTACTACCACCACCAGGGTCGTACCGGGGTTTACACCGCCTAGAACCGGTTCCACTCCACTTCCTGCTTCATCAACGATGCCTGTTGGTGTCACTACCTCATCTCCTGCTCCAGCGAAGTCTAGGGCCAAGACTCTTGCCTGTCTTCCCTCTACTCCTCCATCGCGGTCGAAGATTACGGCAATGTTGGTCAGGGCGGCTAAGGCCCGGGGTTCTGGAAGGTTGGCACGGAAGTGTTAGGGTTATGCTCAATAGCAAGAGTGTATTGTTGTACTTGACAATCTTTTCATATTAATAAAGTGATTTATGTTAGTTAACAAAATCTTATATAGCATTTATTATTATAATTGTCAAAGTAAATAATGATAAGGTCAAAAGACTATGAGAAAAGAAGAATTGTTCGTACATCTGGATATGTATGAGGTATACACAATTCTTTAGTTAGTCTTGAATAACGTTCAGAACTTAAGTTAAAGGTTGGGCACCTTTATCTTGTTAAAGTTGTAGAATTCTTTTACTAGCATTTGAGTGGGATCGAATGTGTTGTGATGAGTCTAAAATCATCGAAGGGTCTTTGAGTAAAAGAATCTAGTGCACTGGGTGCATTGAACTGGATCACAATAAAATACTTTTTCTAGAACCGTCAATAGATAAAAGTCTTTTCATTAACAAGACAATCGGAGAGTCTATCTTAATCCTGAGATAAATGATGGACTTATGGTTGCAAGTGTTATCATTTGAGCTATCAATGAGTACGATTATATAGCATATTCTATCCTCGATAGTTTGGTGGTATTCATTTGTTAATCAATAGAGGACTTCATTTATAGTTATGGACATCGTGGCACCATTTATTAAATGTGAGTAGAATATCATCATATGGATGCTTTATGGTTTTGGATATGAAATCTTAACGTTGAGTTTTCAATAGTGTCTATTGAAAGATGACTTCTGGAAAAGTCATAATATATATCCAAGTTCAAAGTGTGGTCATATGAGTAAATATGGTAACTTGGAGAGCTATAGGCGGTCTATAAGCTCTTGGTGATTACTGATATTCTTCACGAGGATTCACTATCTCCCATATGATTGTCTAGGGTATGAATGAGTATCATTAACTTATTCCATCTTTATTTAAGAGTGCAATTTTAGTTCTTTAGTGGAATGAACTAAAATTAATAGATTGAACCTAAGTGAATCATTTGTTGATTGTGATTGGGTTATGTCTATTGGAGTTTAAATTTAGATAGGCCTGCCAAGATCCCCAATCCGCACGGACTTGCATGAATCACTTGATATATTCTACCGGTCCATTTGTGGGTCCATTTAGAATTGTATTTAATATATTAAGAATATAATTTGCGCATTATTTATTTAATGAGCTGCTTAATTATATTAATATATTAATGAATGGCATGTGGGCTTGTTTGTTTTAGTAAGAATGGGTCTAGTTCACATGTGGGCTTTTTATTAAAGTCCAAATGGATTAAATAAAATAAGAAAATAATATATAGGCCCAAGTTCTAGTCATGGGCGACAATGGCTAATTTTTTGCCCATTATATTGTTTTATTTTATTATTTAATTAAATGGAAATTAATTAATATGTTAATTAATTATTTAATTAAAAATCAAATCTTTTTCTGATTAGGAAATATGTTTCCTAGTAGTATACTACTATTAGTATTATACTAAATATAGAAGACTTTATTTGTTTAGTCAAATTAGGAAGTCTTTTATATAGTCACAAATACACTAAAGAGTTGGATTAGGGTTTGTATATAATATATATGCATGTGGAATATATAGTAGGTATATAATTTATATGTATGCAGGCGGAATATTGTAAGATCCTTTATTTGTATTGGCTTGATTCCATTGCAAAACTCTCTATATTTGTATTAGTAGTTGCTTAAGTGTTTCTTGGAAGAAAATAGCCTAAAAGGTGAAGAAGCAACATCTTGTGCAAATATCGTCTTCAAGGGGAACATCGCATTCTTGGATGCTAAGGTATCAAGATTCTTCTTCCTCTTGCAAGGCGTAAGCGCACACACACACAATTCATACATGTGTGTCCCTGCATCGTAGTTCAAACATTTGGTATAGCACTTTCACACACATTTAGCATGCACATGCATTTATCTCATTGTTGACAATCTTGTAGAATTGCATGTTTTCTCACTATCGCTTAGATATGGCATGCTTATGTTGAATAGTGTTTATTTGTTTGTGTTTCTTGTGTTTTGGACTTGAACATGATCTTATTTGATTCCTTATTGAGTTCCGGTCATTTCGGTTACTCATTCGTTAAGTTTCGAGTCCATACGACGTAGTTATGCTACTTTGCATTCTCATTCGTTGAGTTGTGTTCGTCGTCAATTTCTGAGATGAATTCTCAACCATTTGTCAAAGTTTCATAGTCGTCGTTGTGCGTGAGGGAGTCACGGTTCGTAATCTGAAAACGAATTCGAATTCGGAGTTCGGATGACCGATTACGGTCGAAGAACGTGCGAGGTGCGCGAGAGGAGCAAGCTGGCCAAAGGCCACCACGTGTGGACCACGTGTGCCACACGGCCCAGCCAGCTCTCTGGCCACGTGTGGCACACGCTGACCACACGTGGGCATGTCTGAAAGGCTTCTTTTGTTGGACAAAAATGCCCCTCTTCCTTCTCCTTCAAATGACCTCTCTTCCCTCCATTTCCATAACTTGAACAACACCAAATCTGAAAATCTGCAGAATTGTTCTTGATTTTTGTTTTCTTATTTTGATCATAACTCTCTCATACGAACTCGAAATTGAGTGATTCAAAAACCAAAATTGTTGGTCTTGAAGAGAGCTACAAACCCCAAGCATTTTCAGAGTCATTTGAATTCGTGATTGGTCACAGCATGCTGTTCTTCAGTCCGAGGTTCATTGTTGTATGTTAAACTTCTTCTTCTCACTTCATCTTTTGATCTGCACTTTAATCTTTCAATTTGATAGATGATTTGTGTTTAGAATGATTTTAGAACATATTCTAGGGGTGGTTGATCATTTGGTAATTGAGTTTTAGCTATGTGATTTTACTTGAACATATATTTGCTAAACTTGATTAATCTTGAAATTGATTCTAGAAATGATATATGTGATGTGCTTTATGACATTTTCTAGGTTTAATTTCATGATCTAAGAACTAGGCTTTTAGTGTGATATATTGAATATTCATACCTTGTTCTTATTGATATACATGCTTTGATTTCTAGGTATTTTTGTGATTGATTGTTGAAAGCATATCCTAGAATGTATGTAAGCATGTTCATAGAGCTTGATTGATTATCTAGCTTTATTTGTTTGTAAGTGATTCATCTTCTTCTTACTTTCATTATTGATCATCTCTTTAATTGTCTTATTTGATTGATGAAAAGTAATATGAATGATGTTAATTCACATGCTTAGGTTTCTAGATACATTTTGTGATTGAGTTGTGATAGCTTTATTCTAGATTCTCTAATTGCATGTTCATGGAGTGTGTTTGATCAACTTGCTCTATTTGTTTGTGATTGCATCATATTGCTTGTGTGCACTTCACTTAGATCATTGCCTTGTGAAAGGTTGAAGTCTCTTGCAAAGTGAGTGAAGCTTTGTCTTGAGCAAGAAGACTTGGCTAGGAAAGGATTCCGGATAGCCAAGCAAGAAGTCTTAGTTAGGATCAAGAGGATCCGGATAACTAAGCAAAAGTCTTAGCAAGGAGTTGCGTACTCCGGATGGTTGAGCTAGGGTAGCTTAACTAGGATCCTAGTGATCTAGATTGCTAAGCAAGGAAATCTTCCTAGAGGCTTTTTAGTCTTGGATAGGAAGTTGCTCTCTAGAGGTGTAGGACACATCTTGGATAGAGAGTAGGCTTTGTGAATCACTAGCCCGAGGGTTGATTAGGTTTTGATAGCTTGAAGTGGATATCATAGTGTTGATAGCTTTGAGTGTGTAAGGCCTTTTCGTATAGTGGATTTGCTTTGCCGGTGGTTGTGGATTCAACCCGTGGATGTTTCCTCTTTGAGGTTTTACCACGTAAAAATATTGTGTCTCATTTTCGCTTTATATTTCCTTATCTTCCATATGTTCACTTGTATTGATTCTATTGTATATTGATGCTTACATGAATTGATTCATATTATACAATTGTTATATCATTTCAAGTATTCATTTCATTCTTATATTCCGCATTTTTGAATATTGGAAGAATTTGGGACTATACCTATTCACCCCCCCTCTAGGTATAAAACACTATCACTTTAAAGGGAATTTCAAATATATATATAGTTTTTATACATATATGCATGCGGTATATATAAATTATACATACATATATGCATGCAGTATTTTGAAACAAAACAATATATATTATATAATGCATGAAGTGTTTGATTGAAACTAAAACATATATATATATATGTAATTGCACTAGATAAAGATACATATATTATAGGTGTGCCATGATTGATATACATACATATATATATATATATATATATTAGGCGTACAGATATATAATTTTTTTTTACTTAATATATGGTCGGCCACAATATAGACATATATATATTCTTCATATATTTTCAAGAACCCTAGTTTTTGCAATTAAGAGATTTTTCTTTTGTTAGAGTAAAATAAAATCCAACTCTTAGAGTAGTGTGAAATTCAGCCAAGAGAGATTGTGAGAAGAATTGTTCTTATTTCGATAGTGCACTAGTGATCTTTACATCAAGAGGTCTTGTGCACAATTTCGAATAAGGTTCACGTGAGTTTCAATCTAACGATTGTGAATTCAAAAGTGACCGAGACATTCTTAACAATCTATTGGAATTTTTGTGACTAACAGAAATTAGAAAAGTTTTGTTTGTCCATTCACAGGTTCACAATTCAAAGAAGGGAGACCACACTCCTAGGTGATTCACGTTCGTGATCGGATTGGAAGATCTTGTGGATTACCATCGACGCATAGTCAATCGGATCACGCGACAAAGGTATGATATCTTTTGGTATATATTGTTTAATTAATTAAAGGGTTAAGGTTCAATATGGGAAATTTTTTAAAATATACTAAACTCTCTTTTAGTCTCACTTCCACTGCGTGCACTTGTTTTTCCCTACAATTGGTATCAGAGCCTGGTTGTACCCTTTAATTAATTAACGTATATATACGTGAATCTTTTTCTTTTTATTGTGATTATGCATGTTTAGAAAGAGATGGCACTCTAGGTATTCTCATATATAATTACATTGGTATGTATGGATTTATATATGTTATATTTTGTTATAAAGTGAATTGTTATTGCTCGATTTTGATCCTAGAATTTCAATGTATTTTTTGTTTCGGAATTGTAACAAGAACGGTGGCCTATTATCATCACAATTTCCTTCTTGATAGTTGCTAAGTTTTTTTTTAATGTATTAAATTTAACTGCAGTATTTTTTTATGTATTAAAAAATTAGTGCAGTATTTTTTTTTTTAAACTATCAAAAAAAAATTTAATACTGCTGTGATTAAAAAAAAAAAAAAAACTGCAGTATTTTTATTGTGTAAATATGTTTGTAATATGTTCAAGCATCGAGATTCTAAGACTTGAAGAATTAATAGCAACCGGAACGAGTTTGGGACCATGCGCACCATAGCAACGTGCACGCGCGCAAAATTGCACGCAGCTGTGCATGTTGGACTGTCGGCTGTGCATGGCAGCCCCATGGAGTCCATGGGCTGCACACGGCATCCCTTGTTAGGGTTGTGGAGGGTGCACGCCAATTGAGCAGCAATGGGTGCTCAAGTGATCCATGGCCGCTTGAAGATTTGTTCGCCAAGAAAGGAGTTTTTTGTATTCCAAACAAATGTAATTTACTTGCTTTTCTAGGATGGATCAAAATCGTGGCTATTTACTTTGCGTAAATATTACAATGTTTGTTATTGTTTGATAACATGTCATGTAGAATAGGAGTGCCACTCATATATCTCTTTTGGTATGAACATGCATTGAATGATTTAGGTATCTAATTGGTATCTAATTGGCATCTAGATAACTTGGTAAATCATTCTCTAGGATTTAATCACATACCTTAAATAATTGAGTGGGAGAAGGTGTATTGCAAACACCTATGGCCTCCAAGGTTAGTTGAGCTATATTGTTTTTGGTAATCCCCCCAAGGGGCGTCCATGAATGGAATATAGCAAGATACTTCCTTACAAGAATAGACTAGACAATTGACTGAAACGAGATCTACTCCCCAGGGAGGGATTTTCATGAAGGAATATATTGAGGGTCAAAATCTTGGTAGTACACTCAATGTGGTTTTATTGATATCCTCCCAAGAGTACTTGTTAATAAAATCGCAAGGCTGAAATTGAAAACGTTGGTTGTTATGTTAACAATTGGGTGGGACCTAGTCCAACTAATAAATGGTGCGAACTCCCAAAGGAGGCGTAACATTTATGGGTGTTGGATCGAACGTTGAATTTTACGATTGAATTATAAATATTTAATTCAAGATAAATATTCGAAAATGCTAAACAATGATTATTTACTCATATATATTTTTTGTTAAGAAATCATGATCCCATCCCTAATGATCATCCTAAAAGATAAAACTTTAACCGGTAATAATTATGTCACATGGAAAAGGAAAATTGGGTTGTTGCTGCAAGCTGAAAAAATATAAATTTTGTTCTAACTACTCCTAAACCACCTGCTCCTACTAATGAATCTACTGTGATGCAATGAGACGAGTATGAGCAGTAGGAGACCTCTAATGAGATGGCCAAATGGCTACCATCTCAGACGTGTTGCAATAGCAGCATGAAGGAATGGGGTCTGCTGCTGATCTGATGATGTCTCTAGAAGAGATTCATATGGTTGGTAAAGTTGCTACTATTAAGACCCGTCAGAATGTCAAGGAATAATAGAAGAAAAAGCAACTTGGGCTTACCTAGAAAGTAACCAAGATCAAAAGGAAGTGCTTCTTTTGTGGTGAAAAGAGACATTGGAAAAGTAATTTTCCAAAGTCTCAAAATAATAAGGAACAAGGTAATATGAATTATCTTGAAACATGTTTTTCTGGCAGATTCTACAGATTCTTGGATGGTAGACTCTGGAGCCACTAATCATGTTTGTTATTCCTTACGGGGGTTTCAAGAAAGGAGAAGGCTAAATAAGAATAAAATCAACTTGCGTTTAGGCAACAGAGCGTTGGTGTCTGCTAGTGCAGTGGGAGATATTAGAGTTAATCTAGATGCTAGTAGGCATTTAGATTAGATAGACATCTATTATGTACCTCAATTCAAGTGAAATTTAATTTCAGTTTCTTGATTAAATAAATTTGAATATTCGGTTACTTTTAATAAAAAATTTATTATTAGTAAGGATGAAAAATTTGTTTGCAAAGGTACATTGGAAAATGGTCTATTCTATTTACATAGAAATATCTCTCACTTATTAGACACAGAATTAACGTAACCTAATCATAAAAGAGTAAAATTATCAAAAGATGAAACCTACCTATGTCATTTGTGCCTAGGTCGTATTAACCTTAATAGGATTAAACGATTGGTTAGTGATGGACCTTTAAGTGACTTAAAGGTTGATGATCTACCAACTTGTGAATCCTATTTGGAAGGTAAAATGGCCAAAAGGTCGTTCAGGACCAAAGGCACAAGAGCCACTGAATGTTTAGGATTAATGCATACTAATGCATGTGGTCCTATGAGCATTCAAGCTTGAGGTAGATATGAGTACTTCATCACTTTCACATATAATTACTCAAGATTTGGCAATGTGTATGTCATGAGACATAAGTCGGATGCTTTTGACATGTTCAAATCATTAAAAGCTGAAGTGGAAAATCAGCTTGAGAAACACATAAAAATCTTGAGATCTGATCGTGGTGGAGAATATCTATCTGGTGAGTTTCAGCAATATCTTATTGATAATGGGATCATTTCTTAGTTTTCTGCACTAGGTACACCTCAACAGAATGGGGTGGCAGAAAGAAGAAATAGAACTCTTTTGAACAATGGTTAGGTCAATGTTGAGTTATTCAACGCTCCCTGTTTCTTTTTGGGGATATGCTCTACACACTGCAATGTATATTCTAAACGATGTACCATTGAAGTCGGTTCCTCAAAACACCGTATGAGTTGTGGACTGGACGAAAGCCTAGTTTACAACACTTAAGGATATTTGGTTGTCCTGCGCATGTGTTAAAAGGAAAGACAGAAAAGATGGAGTCCCGTACAGAAACATGTATATTTGTGGGGTATCTAAAAGGAACTAAAGGGTATTATTTCTATAGTCCTTCAGATCTTAAAGTATTTGTTTTGACAAATGCTAAATTTCTAGAAAAGGACTATATGAATGAGTTTATACCTAAAAGTAGAATTGTCCTGAATGAGATGTCAGGATACACAATTCCACAAGAGGTTTCACAACCTGGCTCAATTGTTAGTTCCGAACCATCACAAGATCAACAACCTACCATTCCTCATCGTAGTGGGAGGGTTGTGAGACAACCCGAGAGATACATCGATCTGGGAGAGTCAGTGGAGAATCTCCCAGACGATAATCCCTACATATATAAGGAAGCAATGGAGGCTGTTGATAGTCGCCATTGGCAAAAGGCAATGCAATCTGAGATTGAGTCCATGTTCAATAACAAAGTCTGGTCCCTTGTAGACTTGCCTAAAGGGATAAAACCCATTGGGTGCAAGTGGGTATACAAGAGAAAAAGAGGTATGGATGGAAAGGTGGAAACCTTTAAAGCTAGATTAGTAGCTAAAGGTTATACACAGAAAGAAGGTATCGATTACGAGGAAACCTTCTCTCCTGTGGCCATGCTTAAATCCATTAGGATACTCTTATCCATTGCGGCATCTTTAAATTTAGAGATTTGGCAAATGGACGTCAAGACAGCTTTCCTTAATGGAAGTCTTGACAAAAGCATCCATATGATGCAACCAGAAGGATTCATTGAAAAAGGCCAAGTGGAAAAAGTATGCAAGTTGCAAAAATCCATATATGGATTAAAGCAAGCATCCAGATCCTGGAACATAAGGTTCGATCAAGCTGTGAAAGGTTTTTGATTTGTTTAGAACCTTGACGAACCTTGTGTATACAAAAGGATCAAAGGCGACAAGTTGGTTTTCCTAATTCTTTATGTTGATGATATGCTACTCATTGGAAACGATGTAGGTGTATTGACATCAGTAAAAGAGTGGTTAGCAAAACAATTTGATATGAAGGACTTAGGAGAAGCAAGTTATATTCTTGGTATCCAAGTAATAAGGGATAGAAAGAATAGAACGATTGCACTATCCCAAGCTTCATACATAGATAAAATCTTGTCTAGGTTTTCCATGTAGGATTCCAAGAAAGGTATGTTACCTTTCAGGTATGGAATCAAACTTTCTAAGGAACAAGTTCCGAAGAATGATCATGAAGAGCAATTCATGAGTAGGGTTCCATATGTCTCGGCAGTTGGAAGTCTCATGTATGCAATGCTCTGCACTAGACCAGATATTTGTTTTGCTGTTGGCATAGTTAACAGGTTTCAATCGAAACCTGGTCCTGATCACTGGACGCCAGTCAAGCATTGTAAGGATTCCCATTATTGATTGGCTTATTTCGTGGACAAACCACAAGTTGGGGTTTGAATTGTAAGGGTAGATTAGGTGATGGAAGACCAACATCATAGGCCCTTTTCAAGACCTCTAGCATGACAAGCACTCCAAAGGTATATCTCTAGTGCTTATTTTCTTTGAAGAGATTTAGAAGCACACACACACTTAGTATACTTGCAATTGTGTGCATACTCTTCACATGTCACATTACACACTAGCACTTTGATTGATTATAGTCTTGTTGTGTTGTTATGTGCCTTTGTAATTCGTTTCCCGAATATGTTCGGAAACGTCCGCGCGTGCACGAAAGTGTGCTTGGTTTTGCGCGAAGACCGCACATGGAGAATGCCCTTGGCTTCTCCTTGGTTTCACCAATTTTGGTGAATTGGCGGTTACGATCGGCGGTCAGGCCGCCGAATCGAAACCGCCGAATTAGACCTGATGCATTTATTATTCTCGGGTCTGATTCTGTGGTTTAATCGACGGCCAGGCCGCCGAATGAAACCGCAGATTTAGATATTTTTAGGTCGGTTTCTTTTTTGGGTTTTGATCGGCGGTTTCGCTGACCGCCGAATCTGGTCGCCGAATGATCCCCTGCTTCTCGGGTTCAATTCGGCGGTTACATTCTGCGGCCACGACCGCAGAATGAAACCGCCGATCGGTGATTTCAGGGGCAAAATTGTCTTTTCACTTGCCCTGTTCTTGATGCCTATAAATATCATACTTTCTCATATCTCTAAGTTATTTCTCTGACTCTAAAGAACCCTAAACCTCAAAGAGAGATATTTGAGAGAAAATCAAATCAAGAACTCATTTTTACACACTCAAAACCTTTCACATATGCATCTAAATATCATCTAGCATTTTCTAGCATAGTTAGGATGCTTGCTTGCATGGGTTTTGGTCAACACACATCCTTTGGTATGTTCTTCACTAATCTCATCCTAGTTTAGTGTTTTATTTATCAAAGAAATCTCTTATATTATTTGTATGCTCTTAGAATATATTCTAGATACAAAATAGAGATTGTTGTGTTGACATGTTTGTGTGATGTATTGTGATAGCAACATCTAGGATATTTTATCTATGATTTGCTAAGCTTTATGACATGTCATTTAGCTATTGACATCTAGGATTGCATTAATTGTTATCTAATCATCCTAGATAAGCATCTAAGGTTACCTAGCTTTATTTGCTCATTGAATATCATCATATATTCACATAGGTTGTAATCTCTTCATTGAGAAGTAAGTCTTGCGTGTAGCTTCCGGGATTAGGTTGCTTAGATCGCAAGCAATTGAAGTCTTGTTGTGATAGGCCGGGATTAGGCCGTACACCGGGATTAGGTGGTCACACAAGCAATTGGACTAGGTCCACTTATACCGGGATTAGGTAGGTGTGATGATTATTGATCGGGATTAGGTTGTAATCATTTCACATTTAGTGGATTCGAGGTTCGAGTGTGGCGCACTATACAGCCCGTGGTTTTTCCCGCTAGGGTTTCCACGTAAATATCAAGTGTCATTTATAATTCCGTACCATATTACACTTGTTATTGTTTTGACTAGATTGGGGTATTTTCGTAATATTGACTTAACGCGAAAATTGGGTAATATCGTAAAAATCTATTCACCCCCCCTCTAGATTATTATTGTACACACCGAGTTATTTGTTTCAATTGGTATCAGAGCTGGTTCCTAGATATACTTAGGTGATCCTAGCTCATTTTTAGTGTGTTTTGCATTGTGTGTGATTTTTGATTTATTCATACATTTTTGCATTCATCTCATTTGCATTCATCCAAACACTATGAGTGATTTTAGGATGAGCAAAGAGGGAGCGTCGAGCGTGAGGCCACCATTGCTCACCGGCGATAATTACTCCTCATGGAAGGGGAAGATGGAGGCGTACTTATGCCAAATCCATGATAGGGCATGGATGGTGGTTGAAGACGGATACGTACCTCCTATGATGACTCCCACGGGTGGTGGAGAAGAAGTTCTCAAGCCAAAGGCTCAATGGACTAATGAAGAGTTTGAGACTTCTAAGTGGAATAGGAAGGCAATGCATGCCATCCTATGTGCCATGGATGAGAACCAGTATAAGTTGGTTCAAATTACTAGGATCGCCAAAGAGGCGTGGGAAATCCTAGAGACGGCTCATGAAGGAACCGAAGTGGTCAAGGATTCAAAACTACAAGTCCTCCAAACTAGTTTTGAGACCATTAGGATGGAAGAGCATGAGCACTTCAATGAATTCCAAGTGAAGTTGATGGACATTGTGAATCAAAGTCATCAACTAGGAGACCCATATTCGGATAGGAGAATCATGCAGAAGATTATGAGATCTCTCCCCGAAAGGTTCGAATCAAAAGTGACAGCTTTAGAAGAGAATGATGGGTACAAGGATATGAAGCCGAGTGAAGTCATTGGAAGACTTCTAGCCTATGAGTCAAGAAAGGCTATCACCTCACCTCCTAAGAAAAAGAAGAATATTGCTTTGAAGATGTCGAAGCATAACAAGAAGGAGGATGAATCGGACGATGAACTTGAAGCATTTGTGAAAAAGTTCAAGAAGTTTGCCAAGTTTGAGAAGAGTGGTGTTGGATCAAATGGCCAAGACTTGAGGAAAAAGGGTTCCTTTAACAAGTTTGAGCCTAGGCTAGAGAAGGCCGAAAGGAAAGTGGTCCAATGCTATGAGTGTGGTGGTATAGGACACTTTGCTCCCGATTGTGCAAATCGCATGGACAAGAAAAAGGGAAAAGTGATGGCCGCCTCGTGGAGTGATAGTTGTGATGACTCCCATGAGGGAGATGAGGTGTCAAGTGATGAGGAGCTTGCCATTAACTACACGGCTTTTGGAGTCACATATGTAGAAAATGAAGTTGATGGCAAGGATAACTTGACAAGTGATCCCATAGAAAGATTAGATGAAGAAGTAGCTATAGAAGAGATTGATATAGCTACTCATTGGGATATGACTCATATGTCATCAAGAGACAAATTTGATGATCTTGATGAAGGAGATGACTTCATTGGTGAGATGGAGGATTTGGGAAATGACTCCATTGGTAATATGGAGAATATAGGGGATGACTCAATTGTTGAGAACTTGTCACCCCTCTCCACAAATGGAAATGTGGAGAACATGGATCGTGAAGACTACTTGAGAAGGTTTGAAAGCTATAGGATAAAGAATGAAGAGGAGATTCAAAAGTTAATGGAAGAAAATCTTAAGCTTTCAACACAAGTGGACCACTTGAGTAGAGAAGTGGTGAGATCCATGGTGGATGAAGACAAGCTAAGAGATGAGCTAGCTTTGTCTAAGAGGAATGAAGAAGGGTTGAAAAGGGAGCTTGATGATGCTAGAAAGTTAATGGATAAGATGATCTCTAGCACGGAAAAACTCAACCATATGTTGAGTATTGGAAAAAGCCCCTATGACAAGAGAGGTCTTGGCTTTGAAGATGAAAAGGAGATTCCTACTCCTAACAAGACTATGAGTGTCAAGAGCCTTGGCAACAAAGAAACTTCATTCGTGCACACTCCTAGGAAGAAGATTGATCTAGGACAATGTTCTCAAAGTGCACGAGTGAAGGTAGCCTCAAGAAGTCAACCTACAAGATTTCCTCACACTAACTTCCCTCAAGCTCAAATTCATCAAGGGAAGAATCCAATCATGCAAGCTCATTTGGGGAAGCAACCTAGTCTTGGTCATCAACAAAGAAGGAGAGATCCTATCGAACAACCAAGACAACCACAAAGACATGGAAAAGCTCCTATGGATGCACAAGGAGAAGGTATGACTTCTAACTTCAACCCTACATGTCATTATTGTGGTATTGATGGTCATATTAGACCAAATTGCTTTCATTACATTAAATTATGTAGAACCAAAAGCATGATTGAGAAAAAGAAGGCTAGAGCTAGATTGCATATTCCTGGGAAGGATGAGAACCACTTACATGATCCTATGATTCCTAGAACTCTAGATCCTTTGACCACTAGGATAGAAAATTTGTCACCTAAGTGGACTAAGAATAATGAACCCGCTTGCTACGAGACTTACAAGTCTCATAAAGGTTCAACCAAGTCAAATGGGCTTGGAAGGTCCATAGGACCTCATGACCCTCATTGATGAAGGGTGGTTTTTGACCCCATATGGGGAACTCAAGCAAAGAGAGCTTTTTGCATACTTGATGCGTGCAAAATATTTTAAAGATCTTATGCTTCTTTGTTGATTGCTTGAGTAAGCTTGGTTGCACTATGTATATATGTTTTCTATTCAATAAGTGTGAACTTTGCTTTGTTTTCAATCCATGTCATATTTATGTTCAAACATGCATTTTTGGACTAGGAAATTTACATAGGAAGTATGATTTGAATGACCTATAGTTATTTCCATAACATGATGATTCTTATAACATGCTAAATGCTATATGAAAAGCATGAAATTCAAATGACATGCTCAAATGAAAAAGCATGAATTGATGATTGCATAATTCTTAAATGCAAAACTTGTGTGAAAAAGCTTATGAGACTCAAATTGATTAAAGTATCTTGTATCCGGTCAAAGGATTTTAAAATCCAATTGTCTCTCTTTCTTTATTTGTTGAACATGGCTACCATCATACGGATTTCATATCCGGAAAAATCAAATAGGGTGCAAAGTCGCTCATGCCATGTTTCGCTTATAAAGTTGGATATAGTGTTTATCAAATTGAAAATCAATGAATTCTCTATATCTTTGCTTCTCTCATGACATTGGTGAAATTGGTTTGAATTCTTATTAGAAACCTTTGTCATTTGCTTTGCCAAATACCATTGTATTTTGGACTTGAATGCTACATGTCTTGTATGCAAAGCATTTTTGATTCACACATTTTAATCAAAATAAATCTCCTTGTTTCTCTTCAATTAATTGATTAGCATAAAGTGGCTTATTTGACTATGCAAATATCTTGTATGCGACTACATCTCTTTGCCTTAAGTGACCTTGTTGGGGACTACTCCTTTGCCTATATCATGACAAAAAGGGGGAGTAGGATATGGTGAGGGGAGATGCTAAATTGTGTTGTAACAATTGTGCATATTGGAGAGAGTACATATTGAGGGGGAGTAACCCATTGAGGGGGAGCATTGCATACACATACATTGCACGATGTTGTGTTTAAAAAGTTTAATATGCAAATGCTTGTTTTTACTTTCACTTGATCCACTCACATACACTTGCTTTGGAAGTGTAATCTAATTGTTTTGAAGGTTTGGTAATTCTACAAGAGATTGAAGACATGAAGTTTTTTATTTTTTTCTTATCTCTTTGTACTTTGTAATGTAGAATATCCCGTAGCTTCATTTATTTTTGTGAGGATCAATGTGAGAGGTGGTTTTGTCACGAAATAGCCAAAGGGGGAGATTGTAAGGATTCCCATTATTGATTGGCTTATTTCGTGGACAAACCACAAGTTGAGGTTTGAATTGTAAGGGTAGTTTAGGTGATTGAAGACCAAGCTCATAGGCCCTTTTCAAGACCTCAAGCATGACAAGCACTCCAAAGGTATATCTCTAGTGCTTATTTTCTTTGAAGAGATTTAGAAGCACACACACACTTAGTATACTTGCAATTGTGTGCATACTCTTCACATGTCACATTACACACTAGCACTTTGATTGATTATAGTCTTGTTGTGTTGTTATGTGCCTTTGTAATTCGTTTCCCGAATATGTTCGGAAACGTCCGCGCGTGCACGAAAGTGTGCTTGGTTTTGCGCGAAGACCGCACATGGAGAATGCCCTTGGCTTCTCCTTGGTTTCACCAATTTTGGTGAATTGGCGGTTACGATCGGCGGTCAGGCCACCGAATCGAAACCGCCGAATTAGACCTGGTGCATTTATTATCTCGGGTCTGATTCTGCGGTTAGATCGGCGGTTACGAAACCGCTGAATGAAACCGCCGTTTTCTCCCCTGTTCTCGGGTTGAATTCTGCGGTCATGATCGGCGGCCTGGCCGCCGAATGAAACCGCCGAATTAGATATTTTAGGTCGGTTTCTTTCTCGGACTCAATTCTGCGGCCACATTCTGCGGCCCCGACCGCAGAATGAAACCGCCGATTGAGTGTTTCAAGGGCAAAATGGTCTTTTCACATGCCCTGTTCTTGATGACTATAAATATCATACTTTCTCATTTCTCTAACTTAGTTCTCTGACTCTAAAGAACCCTAAACCTAAAAGAGAGATATTTGAGAGAAAATCAAATCAAGAACTCATTTTTACACACTCAAAACCTTTCTCATATGCATCTAAATATCATCTAGCATTTTCTAGCATAGTTAGGATGCTTGCTTGCATGGGTTTTGGTCAACACACATCCTTTGGTATGTTCTTCACTAATCTCATCTAAGCTTAGTGTTTTATTTATCAAAGAAATCTCTTATATTATTTGTATGCTCTTAGAATATATTCTAGATACAAAATAGAGATTGTTGTGTTGACATGTTTGTGTGATGTATTGTGATAGCAACATCTAGGATATTTTATCTATGATTTGCTAAGCTTTATGACATGTCATTTAGCTATTGACATCTAGGATTGCATTAATTGTTATCTAATCATCCTAGATAAGCATCTAAGGTTACCTAGCTTTATTTGCTCATTGAATATCATCATATATTCACATAGGTTGTAATCTCTTCATTGAGAAGTAAGTCTTGCGTGTAGCTTCCGGGATTAGGTTGCTTAGATCGCAAGCAATTGAAGTCTTGTTGTGATAGGCCGGGATTAGGCCGTACACCGGGATTAGGTGGTCACACAAGCAATTGGACTAGGTCCACTTATACCGGGATTAGGTAGGTGTGATGATTATTGATCGGGATTAGGTTGTAATCGTTTCACATTTAGTGGATTCGAGGTTCGAGTGTGGCGCACTATACAGCCCGTGGTTTTTCCCGCGAGGGTTTCCACGTAAATATCAAGTGTCATTTATAATTCCGCACCATATTACACTTGTTGTTGTTTTGACTAGATTGGGGTATTTTCGTAATATTGACTTAACGCGAAAATTGGGTAATATCGTAAAAATCTATTCACCCCCCCTCTAGATTATTATTGTACACACCGAGTTATTTGTTTCAGGTTGCTTAGATCGCAAGCAATTGAAGTCTTGTTGTGATAGGCCGGGATTAGGTGGTCACGCAAGCAATTGGACTAGGTCCACTTATACCGGGATTAGGTAGGTGTGTTGATTATTGATCGGGATTAGGTTGTAATCATTACACATTTAGTGGATTCGAGGTTCGAGTGTGGCGCACTATACAGCCCGTGGTTTTTCCCGTGAGGGTTTCCACGTAAATATCAAGTGTCATTTATAATTCCGCATCATATTACACTTGTTATTGTTTTGACTAGATTGGGGTATTTTCTTAATATTGACTTAACGCGAAAATTGGGTAATATCGTTAAAATCTATTCACCCCCCCTCTAGATTATTATTGTACACACCGAGTTATTTGTTTCAAGCATATTTTCAAGTATCTCAGGAAAACGAGAGACAATATGCTTGTATACTCTGGAGGGGATTTGATTCCCGTAGGGTATATAGATTTTGATTTCCAGTCGGATTCTGACACTGGAAAATCCACATCTAGATCTGTGTTTACTCTTGGAGGAGGAGCAGTCATATGTAGGAGTATCAAGCAATCATGCATTACTGACTCCACCATGGAAGCTGAGCATGTTGCTGCATGCGAAGTTGCCAAAGAGGCTGTCTGGCTCCAGTGGAGCAGTGGCTAATTCGAAAGAACCAAGAAGTCATAAGAGAGGAAAACACATTGAAAAGAAGTATCATCTTCTTAGAGAGATTGTTCATAGGGGTGACATAACGATTACCAAAATTGCGTCAGTAGAAAATCTAGCGGATCCCTTCACAAAGGTTCTACCACAGAAGAGTTTTGATGGGCACCTAGAGAACATGGGAATGAGAGATATGACACATTTGCTATAGCGCAAGTGGGAGATTGTTAGGGTTATGCTTAATAGCAAGAGTGTAATGTTGTACTTGGCAATATTTTCATATTAATAAAGTGATTTATGTTAGTTAACAAAATCTTATATAGCATTTATTATTATAATTGTCAAAGTAAATAATCATAAGGTCAAAAGACTATGAGAAAAGAAGAATTGTTCGTACATCTGGATATGTATGAGGTAGACACAATTCTTTAGTTAGTCTTGAATAACGTTCAGAACTTAAGTTAAAGGTTGGGCACCTTTATCTTGTTAAAGATGTAGAATTCTTTTACTAGCATTTGTGTGGGATCGAATGTGTTGTGATGAGTCTAAAATCATCGAAGGGTCTTCGAGTAAAAGAATCTAGTGCACTAGGTGCATTGAACCGGATCACAATGAAATACTTTTTCTAGAACCGTCAATAGATAAAAGTCTTTTCATTATCAAGACAATCGGAGAGTCTATCTTAATCTTGAGATAAATGATGGACTTATGGTTGCAAG
Source organism: Acer campestre (assembly GCA_954870605.1). NCBI lineage: Eukaryota > Viridiplantae > Streptophyta > Magnoliopsida > Sapindales > Sapindaceae > Acer > Acer campestre. Next base: position 3,073,726 of record OX940805.1, read on the forward strand.
TGTTATCATTTGAGCTATCAATGAGTACGATTATATAGCATAGTCTATCCTCGATAGTTTGGTGGTATTCATTTGTTAATCGATAGAGGACTTCATTTATAGTTATGGACATCGTGGCTCCATTTATTAAATGTGAGTAGAATATCATCATATGGATGCTTTGTGGTTTTGGATATGAAATCTTAACGTTGAGTTTTCAATAGTGTCTATTGAAAGATGACTTCTGGACAAGTCATAATATATATCCAAGTTCAAAGTGTGGTCATATGAGTAAATATGGTAACTTGGAGAGCTATAGGCGGTCTATGAGCTCTTGGCGATTACTGATATTCTTCACGGGGATTCACTATCTCCCATATGATTGTCTAGGTTATGAATGAGTATCGTTAACTTATTCCATCTTTATTTAAGAGTGCAATTTTAGTTCTTTAGTGGAATGAACTAAAATTAATAGATTGAACCTAAGTGAATCATTTGTTGATTGTGATTGGGTTATGTCTATTGGAGCTTAAATTTAGATAGGCCCGCCAAGATCCCCAATCCGCACGGACTTGCATGAATCACTTGATATATTCTACCGGACTATTTATGGGTCCATTTAGAATTGTATTTAATATATTAAGAATATAATTTGCATATTATTTATTTAATGGGCTGTTTAATTATATTAATATATTAATGAAAGGCATGTGGGCTTGTTTCTTTTAGTAAGAATGAGTCTAGTTCACATGTGGGCATTTTATTAAAGTCCAAATGGATTAAATAAAATAAGTAAACAATATGTAGGCCCAAGTTCTAGTCATGGGTGGCAATGGCTAATTTTTAGCCCATTATATTATTTTATTTTATTATTTAATTAAATGGAAATTAATTAATATGTTAATTAATTATTTAATTAAAAATCAAATCTTTTTATGATTAGGAAATATGTTTCCTAGTAGTATACTACTATTAGTATTTTACTAAATATAAAAGACTTTATTTGTGTAGTCAAATTAGGAAGTCTTTTATATAGTCACAAATACACTAAAGAGTTGGATTAGGGTTTGTATATAATATATATGCATGTGGAATATATAGTAGGTATATAATTTATATGTATGCAGGCGGAATATATATATAGTTTTTATACGTAAATGCATGCGGTATATATAAATTATACATACATATATGCATGCAGTATTTTGAAACAAAACAATATATATTATATAATGCATGAAGTGTTTGATTGAAACTAAAACATATATATATATATGTAATTGCACTAGATAAAGATACATATATTATAGGCGTGCCATGATTGATATACATATATATATATATATTAGGCGTATAGATATATAATTTTTTTTTACTTAATATATGGTCGGCCATAATATAGACATATATATATTCTTCATATATTTTCAAGAACCCTAGTTTTTGCAATTAAGAGATTTTTCTTTTGCTAGAGAAAAATAAAATCCAACTCTTAGAGTAGTGTGAAATTCGGCCAAGAGAGATTGTGAGAAGAATTGTTCTTATTTCGATAGTGCACTAGTGATATTTACATCAAGAGGTCTTGTACACAATTTAGAATAAGGTTTACGCAAGTTTCAATCTAACGATTGTGAATTATGTAAGGATTCCCATTGTTGATTGGCTTATTTCGTAGACAAACCACATATTGGGGGTTTGAATTGTAAGGGTAGTTAGGTGATTGAAGATCATGCTCAAAGGCCCTTTTCAAGACCTCAAGGGAAGAAGCACTCCAAAGGTATAATACTTAGTGTTTCTTACAATGAAGAGAAATAGATGCACACACACACAACACTTGCATAATTCTTATTCTTGAATGTGTTGTGTCTTTATTGTGTGTATGCATTAATTGCTTATTTAATCTTTCTTCATTCTTGTCCATATGGGTGCATCTTGCTTGATATTGCACATCATACTTGTCATTTTAGGATGTTGCATCAGGTGCGTTTTTGCGCCCTGTTCTGCGGTCAAGGCCGCAGAATCAGGATCAGAATTCATACTCTCTGTCCTCTTTTCTGCGCCCTTGGTTTTTGCGTTTAGGGGCCGCAAAATTGTCAGGTGCATTTCTGCGCCCTTGTGTTATGCGGTCCGTGGCCGCAGAATCATGCCTCAAAAGCGTCAAGTGTGTTTCTGCGCCTTGTGTTCTGCGGCCAAGGCCGCAGAATCAAGGGCGCAGAATCAGCGGTCTTTTGCATTTTTTCAAAACGACACCACTTCACTTTGGCATACTATATATATGCCTCTTTCATTTCTAGGTCGTTTTTAAGAGTTCCAAATATCATATTTTTCACTTAGAACATTTTTCAAGAGAAAAATCATCAAGAACTCACCTTTAAACACTCAAACCAATTCCTTTGATCATCAAAATTCATCTAGGATCATTCATGACCATTTAGGACTCATCCATGTATGGTTTTGCATCATCACATCTTTCTTGGTAAGATTTTGACTAACTTCATCTAAGTTTAGTTTCTTTCTTGTCAAGTTATCTCTTTATCTTATTGTATGATTTATGTTCACATGCTAGATATAAGATAGAGATTGTTTGTGATGAATATGATTGAGTGTTGTATTGTGATAGCTATCTAGGTCTTGTTGAATCTTGATTAGCTAAGCTTTATGATATGTCATTTAGCTTTTGATATCTAGGATTGATTTCATTGATATATCATCATTCTAGGTAAGCATATAGAGTTGCCTTGCTCTTGTTGCATTTTGAGTATTTCATATATTCACTTAGGTTGTTTTCTCTTCATTGAGAACTAAGCCTTGTGTTGCTTCAGGGATTAGGTTGCATAAATCACAAGCATTAGGACTAGGTTCACTTATACCGGGATTAGGTAGGTGTGTGATTACTTCCGGGATTAGGTTGTAATCGTTTAACACATTTAGTGGATTCGAGGTTCGAGTGTGGCTCACTTACATAGCCCATGGTTTTTCCCGTGAGGGTTTCCACGTAAATATCAAGTGTCTTTTAATTTCCGCATCATATTACACTTGCTATATTTGTATTGACTAGTAAAGGGTATTTTCGTAATCTTGCCTATTAACGAAAATTGGGTAAAATCGGATAAAATCTATTCACCCCCCCTCTAGATTAATATTGAACACACCGTAATTTGTTTCAAATTCAAAAGTGACCGGGACCTTCTTAACAATTTATTGGAATTTTTGTGACTAACAGAAATCAGAAAAGTTTTGTTTGTCCATTCTCAGGTTCACAATTCAAAGAAGGGAGACCACGCTCCTAGGTGATTCACGTTCGTGATCGGATTGGAAGATCTTGCGGATTACCATCGACGCATAGTCAATCGAATCACGCGACAAAGGTATGATATCTTTTGGTATATATTGTTTAATTAATTAAAGGGTTAAGGTTCAATATGGGAAAAATTTTAAAATATACTAAACTCTCTTTTAGTCTCGCTTCCGCTGCGTGCACTTGTTTTTCCCTACAAGAAGAAGGCCGCTGCTCCAACAAAGACTTCTCCTGCTCCTCCTCCTCCTCCTACAACTTTTTCAAAAGACCTTGCCAGAACTATGGAGGAGGAGGGAGTTGTCCCTGCTTCTGTTCCTGCTGCTGGTATCCCTTCCGGATCGGGGTCGAGAGGTACCCCTTTTGATGAAGTGGTATCCCGATTTGCGACCTCCTACCTTGGCGAGACTTGACGAATATGGCCAAACTCCCCACTGACATCCTAGTCGCTAAGGGAGCATCGGTTCTGGCTGAGGTAATACTCTTCTTTCTCTCTTACCACCTTTTGCTCCTTCTGTCAAGTAATAACCTTCTTTTCTTTTTTGTAGGGCTTCAAGTTTGCTTTGGCTATGGAGAAGCAACTGCTGACCTTGAGGGAGGCTTACATCGGTCTCTAAGCGAAGCTAGAAGATACTCAACAGGAGCTGGTTCAGACACAGCAGAGTGTGGCCCCTCTGCTTCAGGAGGCCAGGGAATCTGAAGAAGCGAGGCAAAAGGGCTTGGTGGTTATTAGGCACCTTGAGCACTGCTTAGACACAGAAACCGTCAAGTCTTTGTGCCGTAGAAAGGAGAGGGAGCACTTGAAAATTGAGAAGAAGCTGCTGCTTGATGAGAACCAGCTTCTGCGGGATGCCATAGTAGATCTGGAGACTCAACAAAGACCTTCCTTTGAGGATGGCTATTTCATAGCTTGTTACGAAGTAGCTACAGCTTTGCCCCCTCCCTTCGACCTTGAAGTAGCCTTGAATTGGGACCGGGAACAAATAATGGCGAAGGCTGCCCAGCTAGCAGGAGGGGATCAAGAAACAGAAGCTCCCACACAAGATGCGGCTCTAACTGACCGGGGGGCTGGAATAGTGGAAGAAGTAGTCCAGGATCCTTGCATCTAAGAAGATCAAGTAGTGGACCCCGTGACTACTTCTGGAGTGGTCCTGGTGGAAGAGGATGAGAAGCCAGCTAGATCTGGGGTCCCTATAGCTAAAGGGACCCAGATTGAGTCTACTGTTGTGGGGGAGGGCGCTGCTATCCAAGAGGAAGATCCAGCTATTGAAGGGACCCTGGGTAACGCTGAAACTGCTAGTACAAGGGTGGAAGCAGCCGGCCAAGGGGGGCAGCTAGGGGAGGAGAAAGAGGAGTAACCTGCTTTTCTGGAAGACTGATCTGACTCTTCTTTTCTTACTCTTTTTTTTGTGTAGCCCGAATTGGGAGCTGGGCACCTCGATCTATTAATATAACAGCTTCCTTTTTCTGATTCATATTGTTTCTTGCTTGTTCTTCTAACTTAGAAATTTTTTTAAAGCATATAGACTGTGAGTAATTGGACCCCGAATGAGTAGTTGTACTAAGACAAAACAAAACATAAGATGCTTATATCTTGTAATCGTAGGAATTAACGAGATCTGGCTCTGGTCATATCCTCCTTTAATCGGGCTCTCATAAACCTGTAACAGTATAAAGTGTAGAGCATCCTGTCAAGGAAACCTGATACTTGCAACAATTTGACTTGATGAAGATAAACTTCTAAGTCACCTCTGACTGTTGATCCACTGTTAGGGCAACCTGATACTTAAAACAATCTGACTTGATGGACTTCTAAACCCCTTCAGATTGTTGATCCTCTGTCGGGGTAGAAAGTGAAGGCATAAAGAACCAGGTATCCCGACGGGGCATCCTGATCTTACTGTAGGTCTGTCCTGGTAGGCAACTAAGGCCACTTTAGCACCAGGCTTCTTGGAGGAGGGTATTCCCCGACCAAGGCAGTAGGAGCGCCCTGAGGCTATTTCCTGGTCTTCAAATGGCGAAGTAAGGAACCAGGTACCCTGAGGCAGCCTGATCTTACTATAGGTCTGTCCTGGTAGGCAACTAAGGCCACTTTAGCACCAGGCTTCTTGGAGGAGGGTATTCCCCGACCAAGGCAGCAGGAGCGCCCTAAGGCTATTTCCTGTTCTTGAAATGGCGAAGTAAGGAACCAGGTACCCTGAGGCAGCCCGATCTTACTATAGGTCTGTCTTGGTAAGCAACTAAGGCTACTTTAGCACCAGGCTTCTTGGAGGAGGGTATTGTCCGACCAAGGCAGCAGGAGTGCCCTGAGGCTATTTCCTGTTCTTGAAATGGCGAAGTAAGGAACCGGGTACCCTGAGGCAGCCCGATCTTATTGTAGGTCTATCCTGGTAGGCAACTAAGGCACTTTAGCACCAGACTTATTGGAGGAGGGTATTCCCCGACGAAGGCAGTAGGAGCGCCCTAATGCTATTTCCTGGTCTTGAAATGGCGAAGCAAGGAACCAGGTACCTTGAGGCAGCCCGATCTTACTGTAGGTCTATCCTGGTAGGCAACTAAGACCATTTTAGCACCAGGCTTCTTGGAGGAGGGTATTCCCCGACCAAGGCAGCAGGAGAGCCTTGAGGCTATTTCCTAGTCTTGAAATGGTGAGTCAGTAATGGCGAAGTATAAGTATTAAGTAGGAGATACTAGAGAATCAAGTAGGAGATTTTGAACACTGAACACAGGAGAACCATATGGGAGAAGAAACTGTTGTTTATTGAATTTCTTTAATCAATACAATATGAAATCGGGGTGATCATTCTCGCTGATATGACCTAAATTTCTAAGGGTAGAATTTCCTGAGGTGATTGGCGTTCCAAGTGTGATCCACTAGGTATCCCTCCATGTCTTCCAGCTTGTAAGCTCCACCTCGGAGCAATGCCTTAATCAAGTATGAACCTTCCCAGTTTGGAGCTAGCACCCCGTCAGACCTTCTTCGTGTGTTCCGAGTTACTTTCCTGAGAACCAAGTCTCCTTCTTTAAAATTCTGGATCCTCACCTTTTTGTTGAAATGTCGGGCTATCTTGCTCTGATATATAGCCACCTTCTCAGCGATCCTGCTTTGTCTTTCCTCTAGTAAGTCCAAGCTAGCTCTCAATTTAGCCTCATTGTCTTTCAGCTCATAATTTTGGACCCGGAAGGATATGAGTTTATGCTCAATGGGCAATACCACTTTTGTTCCGAACACTAAGGAGTAGGGAGTCTCTCTTGTTGCAGTCCGCCTGGTTATTCTGTAAGCCCACATTACATTGGGTAACTCTGCAACCCATAACCCTTTCTTCTGTTGGAGCTTCTTCTTTAGGAGCTTTTTAATGGTTTTGTTGGTAGCTTCAACTAGCCCATTGGTTTTAGGATGAGCCACTGATGCAAAATGAAGGTTGATGTTCCGGCCTTCATAGAATTTCCTGAAGTTGGCGTTATCAAACTTCTTTCCCAAGTCCGTTATGATAGCCATCGGGGTGCCAAATCGACAGACAATGTTCTCTTTGACAAAGTTAGTGGTTTTTTCTTCAGTTGTCCGGGTGATGGCCTTGGCTTCTACCCATCGAGTAAAATAATCTACCGCTACCACTGCATGTTTAGCTTGGCCGGGTGCAGTGGGAAGCGGCCCGATCAGGTCTAGTCCCCAGATCGTAAAGGGGTTAAGAGTATTGATAAATGAGAGCTTTTCTGGTGGGAGATGATGGAGGTTTGCTGTTTTCTGACAAGCTTCGTAGGATCGCGCAAACTACCTTGCATCCTGGTGTATAGTCAACCAGTAATAGCCCATCCTGATTACCTGGTAAGCTAGAGTTTCTTCTGATACATGGTTACCACAGTCCCCTGAATGTACCTCGTTGAGTGCCCAGCGCGCGTCATCGGGATGGAGACATCTGAGTAGAGGGAGAGATTTCCCCTTATGGTATAGGCATCCTTCCACCAAGCAGTATCGAGTAGCTATCCTTTTGAGCCGACGTGCTTGATCCAGATCTATAGGGAGAATGCCACTTTAGAGATAATCTGCCATTAGATCCATCTAACATGGGGGACGGCTCACGGGAAGGACCTCTGCCTCCTTAGCTATATTGGAGAAAGGAACGAATTGGAGGGGTACTCCTTTCGGTAGAGCATGTCCTTCTCCTGTAGCAATTTTAGTCAGGACATCTGCGCGATGGTTCCTCTCTCTGGGTACTTGTTCTATCCTTACACCCTTAAACTTCTTCATGGCTTCCTGAACTTTAGCCAGATAGGCCACCATGTTGTCACATTTTGCTTGGTACAACCCTGTCACCTGATTGACCACTAGTTGGGAGTCACTCTTGATCAAAAGGTACTCAGCTTCCAAGGCTTCTGCTACTTTCATTCCTGCTAATAGAGCTTTATACTCCGCTTTGTTGTTGGTAGCTCTGAACTCAAACCTAAAACAATGACTACACTCAGCTCCAACAGGGTCGATCAAGATGATCTCGGCTCCGCATCTTGACTGGTTGAAGCTCCATCTATGTAAATAACCCAAATCTTGCTGTCTTCAGGCCATTCCAGATTGGTTTGCTCCGGATCCGTGTCTACTGATTGACCCAGACTCGGACTTGTGCAGAATTCCACTATGAAGTCAGCCAGGGCCTAGGCTTTGATCATAGTCCTTGCTTTGTACCTAATATCGAACTAAGTGAGCTCTAGGGCCCACAGAACCAATCTGCCTGATACATCTGGCCTCTGGAGGAATTGTCTCAATGGTTGATCGGTGACGACCGCGATGGTGTGAGCTTGAAAATAAGGTCGGAGCTTTCTGGATGTAGTTACCAAGGCGTAGGCGATCTTCTCTAAGAAGGTGTAGTTTTTCTCAGACTTAGTGAAAGCCTGGCTCACATAGTAAATTGGTCTCTGCACCCCGTCACTGCATTCTTTTATCAGGGCTTCACTAGCAGCAACTTCAGAAACTACTAGATAGAGTAGGAGTTCCTCACCAGGGGTCGGTTTTACCAACAGTGGCGGACTTGAGAAGTAATGTTTTAAAGCTTGAAAAGCCTGCTCGCTTTGCTCATCCCACTTCATCTTCTTCCCCTGTTTGATGACTTTGAAAAATGGGAGGCACTTATCTGTGGAGTGGGATATGAACAGGTTCAAGGCTGCTATTCGTCTGGTTAATCCTTGTGCCTGCTTGAGGGTTGTAGGGAACTCGAGATCTAGAATGGCTTTGATCTTCTCATAATTAGCCTCAATTCCCCTCTCATGCACCATGAATCCCAAGAATTTGCCGACCGCTACTCCGAATGCACATTTAGCGGGGTTCAATCTCATCTGGTTCTGCCTTATTACCGCGAAAGTCTAGCGTAAGTCCCTAGTATGTTGTCCTACTTCTGGGGATTTTGTAATCATGTCATCTATGTAAACCTCCATGGATCTCCCTATCTGTTCCTTGAATAGTTTGTTCACCATACGCTGGTAGGTGGCACCTGCATTTTTGAGTCCGAATGGCATTATCTTATAGTAGTAGAGGCCTTATGCGGTGATGAAGCTAATCTTGTCCTGATCTGAAGGATGCATCATAATTTGATTGTACCCCGAGAAAGCATCCATGAAGCTTAGGAGCTTGTTCCCTGCCGTGGAGTCAATGAGTTGATCGATCTTAGGTAGAGGGAAGCTATCCTTGGATGCAATCCCGATTGAGATCGGTGTAATACACACACATCCGCCACTTCCCGTTAGATTTGGTCACTATGACCACGTTGGCGATCCATTCGGGGTACTGGGATTCCCTGATGAACCCAACCTTCAGGAGCTTGTCAACCTCTTCATGACAGCAGCATTCCGCTCAGCGTTGAAGTGTCTTCTTTTCTGCTTTACTAGCTTGAAGGTTGCATCCACTGCCAACCTATGGGTAGCCAGGCTAAGAGGAATTCCAGGCATCTCCTCATGACTCCAAGCAAAGATGTTGTTGTACTCTCTGAGTTCTACCAAATCCTTCCTGATTTCGGGGTCCAGACCTCCTCCCACTTTTACTGTCTTTGTTAGATCTTCGCTCCGGATCAAGACCTCCTCTAACTGCTCTGCGGGGTGCCCACTGGTCCAACCACGCTCTTCTTCTTCTAACTCCTCCATGATTATGTCTGGCAACTCTCCTTCTTCTAGGACATAATCACCCCGCTCTGTCGCTCTCTGATCTGGGTCGCCGGTCACCTGTGCGCATTATTTAGCTAATGCGGCAAGGTTGGTGGACACCGCATAACAATTGTGAGCTGCTTACTGGTCTCCTCTTACTTCTCCTACTCCTGTTCCCACCGGAAACTTCAACACGTTGTGGTAAATGGACAGCACCCCCTGATCCTTGACAAGAAAGGCTTGCCCAAGATTGCATTATAGGCAGACGGGGTGTCTACTACAATGAATTCTGTCATTATGTTCTGTTGTAGGGGAGCTTCTCCGAATGTCACCGGTAGAATCTTCGTTCCCATCGGCATCACTAAGTCTCCTGTGAATCCATACAGAAGGGAGGTGCAACTGTTATAGCAAGAGTTTTTTAGATTAAGCTGCTCATGAGCCCCCTTGAACAGAATATCCACCCTGCTCCCTGTATCAATCAGGACGCGGTGTACTAGGCAGTTGGCGATCTGTACTGTAATCACCATGAGATCATCATGTGGCTGAACTGTATTGTAGACGTCCTCCTCTGTGAAGATGGTGGAGCGGGATAGATCACGGGATCCACCACTGACTTTGAGTATCTCATGGTCAGTATTAAGCCTAGGAATCTTCCTTGTGTGGTTCTTTCTCGAATTATTGGAGGTTCCAGCTAAGGTGGGCCCTCCACTGATAGTGTGGATCACCTGGATCTGCTGCATCAGATCCTTTTCTCCCTCTCTTCTTCTTTCAGCTACCTCCTGCATCCTGTTTTGAACCTGCTTCCCTTCTTTGATGTTGTCCTGTACCTGCTGTAAAAATTCAGTTAAAAGTCCTCCTCTTACCAGTCCTTCTATCTGATTGCGGAGGCTGTAGCACTCTGAAGTGTTGTGCCCTAAATCCTCGTGGAAGTCGTAATATTTGCATTGATTCCTCCTATCAACCGGGATTTTCATGGGACCTGGCTTTCTGAGTAGACCCTTATCACGAATAGCGAGATAGATAGTTTCTCGTGAAGCATTGAGAGGGGTGTAGTGGTTATAGCCTTTTTCCTCTCTTGCTACTCTGGATACTTCCTTCAAGGGAATCTCTCTGGGAGGTGATCTCCTAACCGAATACCTCTCCTGGTACGCAGGAATAGGAAGTGGCCTGTAAGTAGATCGGTTTGGAGGTTGATTATGGAACTTCCTAGCAGGTGCGGGCTTCAGAGCTTCTTTCTTGTGGCGTGGTGCTAATCGGGCTTCATCGTGCTCGATTTTAATCCGGAGTTGCTCCTCAATGTCCACCTGTTCTAGAGCCCTGTTATAGACTTCTTGATATGTCTCTGGAGGGTGTTTGGCAAAAGAACGGAATAGTCTGCCAGCCCACAAGTTCCTCCGGAAGTTGGCTAAGGTTTCCTTCTCATTGAATACGCCCATCTGGATAACCTCCTTATGGAACTTCTCCACATAGGATCTCAGAGTTTTGCCCCGCTCCTGTACCACATATTGCAGCAAGATAGGATCCTTAGGACGGGGCTTGATCCCCTGAAACTGTGCACAGAAGGCTTTGGTGAGTTTAGAAAAAGAATTAACACTACCTGGTGGTAACTTTCTGAACCATGTCTTGGCACAGTCGGTCAAGGTTGAAGGAAACATTCTGCACATGGCTAGCCTAGTCGCATTTTGAACCTCCATCTAGTGTACGAAGCTTTCCAGGTGGCTGACTAGGTCTTCTGTCCCAGAATACTTGTCTGAAGGCATCCTAAACTTAAGAGGTAGCCCCGCCTCCCTAACTCTTTTGGAGAAAGGTGCATTCATTTCGCCCAATGGGTCCTTCTAGACTCCTTGGTGCTTTCCCTTCTTTAGCTACTCCAACTCCTTCGCCATCCTTGTCATTTGATCCTCTAGGCGCTGAGATTTCTTAGTTCCAGACTGGGCTACTGAAATCCCTTCATCCGAAGATTCTGGATCAATGACTACCTTCTTGCGCTTTGCTTTCTGATGCCTTTCTTTGGAGCTCTTTCGGGATTTGGCGCTTTCTTCCGAGTCAGGATGTGGCTCTCTCTCCTTTGCCCTTCGTTTTGGTGGGGATTGATCCCTCCTAAGAGGAATCTGGGCCTGAGTTCCGCCTGTTAGACTGGGAGAGGTGGACCCAATCGATCAAACACTGGTAACCGGGTATTTGGGCCAGCTTCCCCTAGGACCCCGACAGCTTCGAAGGGGATGCCCTGGGCTATCATTCAAAGTCGGATGGCTTCTACGTATGCTGCAACATGTTGTTCTAAAACATCCCGACTGGCTTGCTGCCTGGCGAGGTCTTGTGATACAGGGCCTGTAGCTGGTGGAGGCACTAGCGGTGGATTATCATTCCTGGTATCCTTACCCCGCCTTTGAACCCTTTCAATGGAAGCAAGGGATTGGGGTCCTGATAGTTCGGGATGACCCTGGAAGGATCGGAGTCTCATTCTGAATATTGCTGACTAAAGTCAGGCTGCTTTCGAATAATGGTTGGGATGTCCCCACAAACGGCGCCAAAAGTGTTATCGGAAAATCGTCACTGGGGGTAAAATTCCAAATAACGACTTTACAAGGACCAAGATCAAAGTTGACCCCGGTCGGAGGGGTATCACGTATTTTGATACCGACTATGTACATGCCAATGCAAATATGATATGGAACACAAGAAATCAAATAAGAATGGACTTTTATTGATCGTCACTTTCCATTACAGATGTAGGAACTATTTTTTTAGGTATGGAGATTCGGTGAATAATGGAGATGGTGAACTCGTGCATGTTGATAAGTAGAACTTGAAAGTAGGGTTTCTGGCCGTGATCCTTTTTTTTTTTTTTCGGATCCCTTTTCCAGTGAATGAACTGTTGTATATATAGGTCATGTTGCTTGCCATGCACTCCTATAGTTTCGGTCTAGGGTTTGGCAATTGCAGGACCTCATTCCTTTTAGGAGATAATCTCGGAGCTTTTAAATGTAGAATCCAGACTTTCATTCCTAGGAGGAGTCAATCTCCCAGGTAAATCTTTCCTTCCTAGGAGGAATCTAAATGCGCTGACCCGCTCAAAATAGGACTTCTCTGGCAAGAGGGAATATATCTCCTTTTTGAACGGCGACGTTTTAATGTGGAGCTTTTAATCTTGGCATAAGAGTCTCGCTATTTGATATCTTCCTGCTTGGCAGGGTAGTTATTTCAGAGGGTGTGAACCACTAGCGTGTCCTGCTATTGAAATAGGGGAGGATCTAGCTGATACCTTATCGGGATGCTTAGTGGTACTCCGTGTCTGGGTGCTACGGGGTCCATAAGGAACTGCGTCGGGGTGCTGTGGGGTCCATAGGGAACCAGGGTATGACGGGGTTGGACCCCACTGTAGTTTCTAATGAGTATCCCGGCTTGGGACGTTGCTTATGGATCAAGATGATGGCGGGGTCCTTTAGGAAGCTGGGGGAAGGCTGGGCTAGACCCCGCTGAAGGAGGTGTGCACTCGGACTAGTCAGGGTAGCCGGATGATGTCTATACTCCTATATTCTCCTTGTGTTTGAGGTGGAAAATTCTTCCTTGGTCCTTCGCCAATTTTGGCGGTTAACACCTTGATAACACAGCCAAGAGAAGAAAACTCAGCTACAACATTGTTATCTTGTGTAAATTTTGATATGCTAAGAAGATTCTTAGTGATGGTAGGCACATATAAAACTTGTCTTAGATGCAAATCACTATGAGGAGGATAATGTGATTTAATCCTAGATCTACCAATATGAGAAATCCGTAATTGGTTACCATTACCTACAGAAAGCCTGTCATTACCTCGATATTCTGCTTTCATTGAGAGGTTGTTGAGATTTGAGGTCACATGATTTGTTGCACCCGAGTCAACATACCAGGCTTGATCATTCACGGTTTTAGGCATTCGCATTTTGACCGCATCCACTTGGTACCAATTGCATGGTTTCTTGAGCAGCATTTGAGAAGTTTGTGTAGTTAGAGTTACTTCCTTGATCAAAATTGTTGTAATTCTGATAAAGATTAGGATTAAAGTTCTAGTTGTAATTTTGATTTTGAGCAACGAAAGCTTGATCTCCTTGATTTCGATGTTAAGTAAAAGATTAATTCTGTCCACCTTGTGCTTGAATCTGACTACACAGCCCTCCTTGAAACTGATGATCAAACCTTTTAAAACATTGCTATGCTCCATGTCCAGGTTTTGAGCAAAGCTGACAATGTAACCTTTGATTTATTCTACCACCAAATCTTCCACCTCTGTTCCTTCCTTTATTTCCTCCTCTAAAATTGTTGTTGAAGTTCCTGTTATTGCTTCCTTTGTTGTTGTTGTAGTTCATCTGAGTAGAATTGTTAGAAGCATATTGAGCTGATAGACTCATCAGGCTTAAATGAGCAGAGGACTTAAGTTCCTCAATTCTTTGTTCATGTAATAAGAACAGATATTGATCATCTTCAATGGACATATTTGTTTGCTGAGAAGAGATCATGGTCGCCACCGAGTCATATTCGTGACCAACTTTATGTAAGAGACACATAATAAAATCTGTCACTAACCACATCTCATGTAGATGCTAAGGCATCACTAATAGCCTTGAGTTTCATCATAAACTCACTGATGGAATCAGATCCTTTCTTGATGGACTGCATTTGTTGTTTAAGTTGCATAACTCTTGCTAAAAAGCATTGTGAATTAGTGCGTTCTATCTTTGACCAAATTTCAAAGGAAGATTTCGAATTAGTTACCTGACCAAGAACACTAGGAGATAGTGTAGAGAGAATCCAACTCATGAGAAGCTTATTTGTCTTCTTCCACTTAATGAAATCTGGATTTTCTTGTTGCTCAACTGTACTACCAGAAGTGACAGTGATGGTTTTCTAAGGCGGAACTTTTTCCCCATTGACGAAACCTTCGAGATATAGGGCCTTTATGGCTGTGAAAACTTGCATTTTCTAGAAAATATAATTGCTATGATCCAGTTTCAACATAAGATTTAGACTCAGAGTTTTGGCTAATGAAGAAAAATCCATGTTGTACTGTGAAAAACAAAGAAAGGAAAAAAAATATACAAGATTCAGAGAAAGGATTTGATGATCGCTTTTTGGCTAATGACGTTTGTCAACCAGCTCTGATACCATGTGAAAAGATGAGAAGAGAAGTAAGTGTTTGATAGAAAGATTAAGATGTTTGAAGAAATGCTTTGGAGAAGATAATGAGAAACTTGAAGAATCTTGAATCTGCCATTAATGGCTTGCTCGAGCTTCATTGTATTTTAGAGAGAAACAATACAGAAAATGTTTGTCACAAACCTTTTGCGTGTCTACTTGCTTACATATATATTCAGACTTAGCTTACTTTCAATGCTACCTACCTAACTTCTAACAACCATCCTGATAATCAGGATATACAATTAATGACGAGCTGACACATCAGCTTTGGTAATTGACTCAGCTTCTCAGACTGACTTCCTTTTTGTCAAGTCTCTATAGCCTTTCTCTTCTTTTATTGTGAGTGCTATCAGCTTCACACACTGCCAGCCCAGTGTAAGGTTGTAAACCTTTACACATTGGATCCCCTGCTTCCTTGTTAATTATGGGTAAAGGTTGTTCAAGCCTAGGCAAACTAGGCAAGCTTTCTTCATTTCTAATAGCGGGGTATTGAGATGTTACTGTAGCGGGGTACCCGGATAGTGCGGTAGCAGGGTCCTTAGGACTCCAGGTTCATTCTTTCCATAATCAAATGACCTTGGCACAGATGGAAAATTCTTTTTTAGACCCTTTCCAAAAAAGGCTGTTAATAGAATGGTTACATGTCCTTTAAGTGATAGGGGCACTCCTACTCTGTTCGTTGAGTCTGTCCTTCTCAAGAGGGGGATAACTGTGCTTCCGAAAATCGAATTCGACATGAGCATTTTTTATGATTTGGTATGTTATTCTGTTTCCTTCTTTCATCTAACACTATTTTTAGTATTTGATGAGAAGCCGATCTGCGAGGAACTCGCATGCGTTACAAAAAACCAGAAAGATAGGAAAAAGACAGTCCCTAGTGGTTCCGTCGAGGCTGGCACTCCTTCGTGGAAAAGTAGGAAACATTCTAGGTCAGCTAAAAGGTTGTCTTATCACCTTGCTAAGACTTGTTATGTACCAATAGGATTGGTTGCTTCCCGACAAGGGGAGAAGAAGGAAAAGAAAAGGAAATGAAGCTCCTCTGACTGCCCACCGCGTGAGCAGGCTATTAGGCTTCATGGTGTGACTATACAAGAGGTTTCCCATGGTAGGGACCACTATCAACGTGTCGCTTTATGATGAGGAAGAGGATGAAAGAGAGGGTGACCTGGTGTCTGTTGCATTAGCTTGCCATCGCGCTAAGAAAGGGAAAAAAGAAAGGGGTTCCTCTGCAAGCTTGGTTCATTTGTCAAGCCTTCAGATTGATCACTCCGCTGAGCCCCCCTTATTTAGAGATGAAGTCAAAAAAAAGGTTGAAAGGGTTAAAGCTAGTGAAGCTTGAAAATGTGTCTAAAACAACCTAGTGGGGTGAATGAGTTGTTAGTCGATTAATTACCAACTTTTCGGTTAGTTAAGATTAACATACAAAAACCCAAATCAAATAACAGTAAAAATCAAGTAAAGTACAAAAATTAAAAAAACAATAGATTTTTACGTGGAAACCCACCAACTGGGAAAAACCACGGGACTTGCCTCGCTAGCCACTTGAGCCACATAAATCTGCTATATGAAAAGAAAGATACATCTTCAAGTAATACATGGACTCTCACTCTAAATAACCTTAGGCTACGGACACTACCACTCACCACTCTTGGTTCAATCCTAGTGATATCCCCCGATTCACTAATCATGGCGTGAGCACCTCCTAATCTACCCGTAAGTCTTTTATAGTAGCACTTGGCAATGCTTGTGCAACCAAACACTTTGGCTACAATACTTTCCAATTGCTTGTTAACTAACACAAAAAGCTACTCGCAATCGTACGAGGCCGGTGGTGTAGTACAATGATAAGTATAGAATATCGTTCCCTTGAGGATTGGTTGATGAGTATCGAAATTGATTAACCTAATTACTATTTGGACAATTGAAATATAGTGAGGATGATTATACTACTCAAACTAATCGAAGCTAAAATTAAATTAATTAACAACAATCAAACACACAAGCAAGAGGTTGTAACTTATATGAGATGAATGAATAAGGCTTTTGAATCCACCTACCTAATTACCAACAATTTGTAGATACACCAATAGAATAAAATATGCAAGTGTTAATGTAGACTCGTGTTACCCTTAATTAGTCTCTACTCTTTTTCAAGCAATAATGACAACATTAATGTGCACCAACAACCTATTTCTCTACGGTTATCCAAACTACACACAAATTCATTAAGCATAATGACACACAAATGGAATCCTATAAGTTAGCATCACATATTTCTAACTTACTAGACTTGTATCATGCATATCATCGAGCACATTGTGTGCTTCTCCTTTCGGCACATTACACAACAACCAAATGACTACTAAATGCTAGCTATACATTCAATAGTGATTAAAACATGAAATACATATACAAAACACAGGCAATGAAAATAAAGTAGTGGTCTTTATTGGTGATTCATTGGAAAGGTTTCATTTTGACCTTAGCCAAGATGATTTAAGTTCATGTTATAAATAATGGCTTCACAAAATATGAATTTAGTACAAGCCATGTCAAATACAAGTAATAAATAAATAGAAAAAGGTAATGAGAAAACTATATGAAGAACTCCTCCTCTCTTAGTTGGTGGTGTGCTTGGCTTGCTTTTTCTCTTGGTACTCCTTTTTATGCTCCAAGGTTGGGTTTTGATTGTGAAGGTTGGATATTTGGTGTTTAGTGAAGTGGAATATAAGTTTGGATGGTGATTCGGTGGTTTGATTTGGTGATTTTGTGAGTTTGGAAGTTAAAGATGTGTTCTTGGAGTATTTAGAATGTCAAGGGTCGAGCCAGAGGTGAAACTATTAAAGCGTGTCTAAATATACCTAGGGGGTGAATAGGTTTTAATCAAGTTAATTACCAATTTTTCTTGATTAGTCAATATTCAATAAGCACCCAATTAAGCAAATACAATCAACCAAATTTAAGTGCAGAAAACAATAAATTGCACGTTGATTGATTTACGCGATAAATCCTCCAATTTGGCAAAACTCACGGGCTATTGTGCTAACCACACATGATCCTCAAATCCACAACTTGAATGAAAGTTTACAACCTAGGTTGACCTCAAATTTGAGTAGGGTTCCATATGGATTAAAGCAAGCATCCAGATCCTGGAACATAAGGTTCGATCAAGCTGTGAAAGGTTTTGGATTTGTTCAGAACCTTGACGAACCTTGTGAATACAAAAGAATCAAGGGCGACAAGTTGGTTTTCCTAATTCTTTATGTTGATGATATACTACTCATCAGAAATGATGTAGGTGTATTGACATCAGTAAAAGAATGGTTAGCAAAACAATTTGATATGAAGGACTTAGGAAAAGCAAGTTATATTTTTGGTATCCAAGTAATAAGGGATAGAAAGAATAGAACAATTGCACTATCTCATGCTTCATATATAGATAAAATCTTGTCTAGATTTTCCATGCAGGATTCCAAGAAAGGTATGTTACCTTTCAGGCATGGAATCAAACTTTCTAAGGAATAAGTTCCTAAGAATGAGCATGAAGAGCAATTCATGAGTAGGGTTCCATATGCCTCGGCAGTTGGAAGTCTCATGTATGCAATGCTCTGCACTAGACCAGATATTTGTTTTGCTGTTGGTATAGTTAGCAGGTTTCAATCGAAACCTGGTCCTGATCACTGGACGGCAGTCAAGCATATTTTCAAGTATCTCAGGAGAACGAGAGACAATATGCTTGTATACTCTAGAGGGGATTTGATTCCCATAGGGTATACAGATTCTGATTTCCAGTTAGATTTTGACTCCAGAAAATCCACATCAGGATCTGTGTTTATTCTTGGAGGAGGAGCAGTCGTATGGAGGAGTATCAAGCAATCATGCATTGCTGACTCCACCATGGAAGCTGAATATGTTACTGCATGTGAAGCTGCCAAAGAGGCTGTTTGGCTCTGTGGCTATCACTCAAGTGACACTCGAAATAGGACGAGGTCGGAGAGTAGCACAATAGTAAGTAAAGTTCGTTCCCACAGGGATCGAGTGACCGATTACCGAAATTGATTAGTCTATTTGCTATTCAAACAAACAAAAAGGTTGGTTTTCCAATTAAGTAAATTAAACTAAACTAAACTAAAAAGAAATAACACGAAAATAAACACAAGTGTAATAATAGAGAGAAATATGCTAGGATTTGACTACACCCCACCCTATGTCGATTTCCGTTCTAGACTCAATTATTCACCCAAAACATGCTCATGTATTTCATAGATTCATGCACCCAAATGTTAACCCAAAATCTCGGTCGAGTAGAATAGATCGCACCCAAAATCATACCCAAGCCTATCTCTCGATTACTCGGAATATATGAATGAGTTCATTAAGAACCTTGGCACACTAGGGAATCCTATACGCTAGCCTAAGTAGGTCTACTTTTCTAGACATGCATAGAGGGCATTTTATCGAGCACGTGGCGTGCGTCTCCGGTCAGTACATAACACACCACAAAAATTCATTCAAAAGGAGATCAAACAATTGAAAAGCATTAAGGACATAAAGATACCCATACAAACAACAATCTTGCACATAAGGGATAAACAAGAATCAATACATATAAATATTCATGGGTGGGGTTCATCAAATCCTAACAATAAAAGTTTAGCTCA
The DNA here is from genome assembly GCA_954870605.1 of Acer campestre. Taxonomy (NCBI): domain Eukaryota; kingdom Viridiplantae; phylum Streptophyta; class Magnoliopsida; order Sapindales; family Sapindaceae; genus Acer; species Acer campestre. Next base: position 3,092,965 of record OX940805.1, read on the forward strand.
TATTACAACTAATAGCCATACAACAAATAATCTCAAATAAATACATGGCTATAACAAAGGATAAAAGAGAAAAAGTTAGAGAAAACTATAATGGAGAGCTTCCTCTTCTTCCTTTTGCTCCTCTCCTTTTTCAAGCTCCTTCAACTTTCTTTCTCCCAAGAACAAGAAAAGATCATAGATTGGTGTCAAGTGTCTCTTGGATTGTGTAGGAATTTAGGAAAGATGGAGTCTTGGAGGAGTGGGAGAGTTTTCTCTCTTTGGAGAGTGTTTTGTTTCTTTTTGTGTGGCTCCTCTCCCCTTCTCAAAAGATGAAGAGATGTATATATATGGGTCCAAAATAGGGCAAGAAATTCGTCCAAAACAACCAAGAATTCGTCCAAAACGACCAAGAGACGGACTGCCGCGGTTGGGGCATTTTCACGGTTGGCGGAAGCGACAACTGAACCGCGGCAAGTTTGGAAGGTTTCTGTCGCGAGGATGCCGCGGTTGGAAGACCGCGGCACTTCAACCGCGGCGAATTACTGTCGCGAGAGTGCCGCTTGCATGCCGCGGTGAAGAAACGGAGGTGGCAACCATGGAAGCTTGGAAGAATTGGAGGAGATGGAAAAGTGACGCATGGAGACCTAAAAACGGTGCCAAACGGACCGGAGGAGCGTCGGCCGTCGATCTGGGCGGAGAACCACCGGAAAACAGGCCGGAAAATGGTCGGACGGGACCGGGTCAGAGGTCGGGTCACGACCGGGTCGGGTCGACCCGCGCGGGTCTGCAATCGGGCGAGCAGAGGTTGAAGATGATGACGTCATCGTGACGTCATGCTGATGTCAGCAGCACCAAACCAAAACGCACCGTTTCACTTATGACGTGGCGTGCGCTGATGCAGAGGGGTGCACTTAGCAGGGATCTGGGGTGCACTCAGCAGCTGGGCATGAACCGGTTGGGCTTGACGGATCTTGGGCCGGGTCGGGCGCGACCCAATCAGTGAAACGCACCGTTTCACTAATGCCACGTGGCGCACTGTGCTGCGCCGCCTGGCAAATTACAAAAGGAACCCCTGATCTTCTCTTTAATCACATAAACTTCAATCCTTTCTTCAAATTTGCACTTTGACCCCTGATTCTCCAAAAAGACACCAATGCCCCTGAACTCCAAAAAATACCTGAAACACTTATTTTATCATATTAAATACCCGGTTTTACCCGAGAAACGAACTCGAAATGATATGGAAATGGGGCTACACTTAGTGTAAAAATGAAGCAATCACTCTGCCAATTCTTGATTGACTTAGAAGTGGTTCCTAGTGCAAATAAGCAGATCACTATTTACTGTGACAACAGTGGAGCAGTGGCTAATTCGAAAGAACCAAGAAGTCATAAGAGAGGAAAACACATTGAAAGGAAGTATCATCTTCTTAAGGAGATTGTTCATAGGGGTGACGTGACGATTACCAAAATCACATCAGCAGAAAATCTAGCGGATCCATTCACAAAGGCTCTACCACAGAAGAGTTTTGATGGGCACCTAGAGAACATGGGAATGAGAGATATCACACATTTGCTATAAAGCAAGTGGGAGATTGTTAGGGTTATACTCAATAGCAAGAGTGTAATGTTGTACTTGACAATCTTTTCATATTAATAAAGTGATTTCTGTTAGTTAACAAAATCTTATATAGCATTTATTATTATAATTGTCAAAGTAAATAATCATAAGGTCAAAAGACTATGAGAAAAGAAGAATTGTTCGTACATCTAGATATGTATGAGGTAGACACAATTCTTTAGTTAGTCTTGAATAATGTTCACAACTTAAGTTAAAGGTTGGGCACCTTTATCTTGTTAAAGTTGTAAAATTCTTTTACTAGCATTTAAGTGGGATCAAATGTGTTATGATGAGTCTAAAATCATCGAAGGGTCTTCGAGTAAAAGAATCTAGTGCACTGGGTGCATTGAACTGGATCACAATGAAATACTTTTTCTAGAACCATCAATAGATAAAAGTCTTTTCATTATCAGGACAATCGGAGAGTCTATCTTAATCCTGAGATAAATGATGGACTTATGGTTGCAAGTGTTATCATTTGAGCTATCAATGAGTACGATTATATAGCATAGTCTATCTTCGAAAGTTTGGTGGTATTCATTTGTTAATCAATAGAGGACTTCATTTATAGATATGGACATCATGGCTCCATTTATTAAATGTGAGTAGAATATCATCATATGGATGCTTTGTGGTTTTGGATATGAAATCTTAACGTTAAGTTTTCAATAGTGTCTATTGAAAGATGACTTCTGGAAAAGTCATAATATATATCCAAGTTCAAAGTGTGGTCATATGAGTAAATATGGTAACTTGGAGAGCTATAGGCGGTCTATGAGCTCTTGGCGATTACTGATATTCTTCACGAGGATTCACTATCTCCCATATGATTGTCTAGGGTATGAATGATTATCGTTAACTTATTCCATATTTATTTAAGAGTGCAATTTTAGTTCTTTAGTGGAATGAACTAAAATTAATAGATTGAACCTAAGTGAATCATTTGTTGATTGTGATTGGGTTATGTCTATTGGAGCTTGAAAGTATACAAACAAGGTTAAATTGCTTAAGATGTACCTAGAGGGGGGGGGGGGGGGGTGGTGAATAGGTTTTTCATACATTGTCTAAGTAGTAATAAGTTGTATGAGGTATAAAGAAAATACAAAAAACAATTAACAAGAATACTTGTATATCAATATATGTTCAATCATTACAAGTATATACAAATATTGCTATACATAAAATTCTAAACAATATATAAAAGAAATGTAATTACAAATATGATCAAAAGAATATATTTACAAATCACACTTTACAAAATCTTGTATCCAAAACATCACAAGTGAAGATTGTACTACAAGATTAAGACATATACAAAAACAAATATAAAACATAGAGATAGAAAGAATTAACACAAGAGATTTTTTAACGTGGTAAAACCTCCAAGGAGGAAACATCCACGGGTTGAATTACAACCATTGGGTACTTATATATATTTGGAAAGTAAATTAGAAATTCCACAAAATGACCAATCCTAGGTCACCAACCCATGTGGAGTCTATGTTTACCCAATCCCTATTGGAAGATATAAAATTCCTCAATGATGTAAACCACCACATATTGGAACTCATACCAAAAACCAACATCGTTGGTAGATTAGAAATTCCTCAAGAGTGCATACATATCCCATGTGCCCCGCTCTATCGGACTCTATGTCTAACCAAACACCCGGGCCTACCAATATAAAAGCCAACTCTTTATATAAGGCACACGTGCCTCTAGAAAGCCTCCCATGCATGACTATCCAAGTCCTCCTGACTCTAGCCATGACTTCTTGCTTGTCTATCCAAGTCCTCCCGACTCTAGACAAGACTTCTTGCTTACCTATCCAAGTCCTCAAGACTCTAGGTAAGACTTCTTGCTTGGCTATCCGAGTCATCCCGACTCTAACCAAGACTTCATGCCTTTTACAAGGACTTCCTAGTGTGATCATGTGAATGCAAATGATGCAAACAATCAAAACAACATAGAACATGTGATCAATACATTCCATGGAACAACTAGACCTAGAGATGTGAAAACACAATCAATAGAAATCTAGATGCAAAAACATGAATGAAAACCTAGAGCATGTGAACACAATTAACACATAAAACTCCTAGATTAATTCACACAAATAACACTTGAACAATTCATATACATGAGGCACATGTTCAAGTTGTTATAAACATACATAAAAATGCTAGAATTACAAAGTGTATTAAACAAGTATTCTAGCCAAAGATTTAGAGATAGGAGATATTGTTAAAACAAATCAATCCTAGATATCTCTAAAAACACATACAAAGGCTCTAATCCTAGATCTCATCAATCAAGGATCAAAGATACATATAAAGGATTATTAATCATAAAATGCATCAATCAAGTCTCAAATAATCCTAGATATCAATCTAATCACAATACAACTCCCAATCATGTTAAAAACAAAGAATCCAAGATTCTAATCAACATGTGTCTCTAATTAGACTATTCAATTAGATTGATTGTGAAGCTATCTTTCTCAATAGCATTCTCCAAACATACATATACATATAGAAGAAGAAACCCTAAGCAAATTGAAGGTTTAAAAAGATGAAATCACCAAGATATGAACTCTACCTTGATTTCACGAGCTGGTTCGTTTTCTGAGTGGATCACTCCAAAAATCAATCAAACAGCTGCAAGATCACTCAGAAAAGGTAGAGGACTCGATTACAAACAATCTCCAACTTGAATCACTCAATTCCGACTTCGTATGAGAAAGTTATGGTGTTTGGAAGTTGAGAAAATTGGAGAGAAACTCTAGACGGGATTTCACAATTTTTCTTCTTAGAAACAAATGGAGGGAATTGGAGAGATTTAAAAAGGAAGGAGAGAAGGGCATTTTTGTCCCCAAAAAAATAGGCCAGACCAGCCTTGCCCACGTGTGGGGCACATGTGCCACACGTGACCAGAGGGCTGGTTGGGCTGTGTGGCACACGGCCTCCACACGTGGAAGCCTTGCCATGGCCTTTGGCCACCAAGCTTCTCCCGCGCACCTCTCACGTTCTTCAGCCGTATTCGGGCATCAAAACTCTGATTTCAAATCCGTTTTTGGATTAAGAATCATAACTCCCTCACGCACAATGATTACTATGAAACTTTGACAAATGGTTGAGAATTCATCTCGGAAAATGACGACGAACACAACTCAACGAATGAGAACGAAAAGTAGCGTAGCTACATCGTTTGGACTCGAAACTTAACATATGAGTAACTGAAATGACCGGGACTCAATAAGGAATCAATTAAGATCAAGTAAAATTCCAAAACACAAGAAACACAAACATACAAATACAAGTTCACATATGAATGCCATTTCCTAGGCATAGTCCTAGAACATGCAACTCTAAAATGTATGAGCATTTGAGTTCAATGCATGAGCATACAAAATCATGTGAATGTGTTATATAAATGGTGCACAACGATGCAGGGACACTTATGAATGATTTGTGTGTGTGTGCCTATGCCTTGTAATAGGAATGAGGTCAATTATACATTTGATGAGCAATAAAGCTAATTCCCCTTATCAAGCCATCATCTTGCATGTCCCGTAGTCAAATCTTTCTTTGAAACTTTGTATCATCATCAATATGACCACATAAACATTACAAGATAAACACGTTTTGATATGGAATATATGCCAACTACAACCAAAAACCTAACAGAGATTAAATTTAGATAGGCCCGCCAAGATCCCCAATCTGCACGGACTTGTATGAATCACTTGATATATTCTACCGGACTATTTGTGGGTCCATTTAGAATTTTATTTAATATATTAAGAATATAATTTGCACATTATTTATTTAATGGGCTGTTTAATTATATTAATATATTAATGAAAGACATGTGGGCTTGTTTCTTTTAGTAAGAATGGGTCTAGTTCACATGTGGACTTTTTATTAAAGTCCAAATAGATTAAATAAAATAAGAAAACAATATGTAGGCCCAAGTTCTAGTCATGGGCGGCAATGGCTAATTTTAGCCCATTTTATTGTTTTATTTTATTATTTAATTAAACAGAAATTAATTAATATGTTAATTAATTATTTAATTAAAAATCAAATATTTTTCTGATTAGGAAATATGTTTCCTAGTTGTATACTACTATTAGTATTATACTAAATATAAAAGACTTTATTTGTTTAGTCAAATTATGAAGTCTTTTATATAATCACAAATACACTAAAGAGTTGGATTAGGGTTTGCGCTATAGAGATATATATTATATTTGGCCTAGATATATTAAGAAATGATTTGGCCATAGATATATAATATATATTTTTAACCGAGAGATATATATGGGTGCACAATATATATAAATTATATAATGCATGTGTATATATAAGAGACGTGCAGTAATTGCACAAGATATATATATATATATATACAAACATATATAATAGGTGTGCAGTGATTGATATACAAATATATATATTAGGCCACAGAAAGTTGTATATTCTTTTCTTGGTATATTGTCGGCGACAATAAATATATATATATATATTCTTTGTATATTGAAAAAACCCTAGTTTTTTGCAATTGAGAGATTTTTCTTTTACTAGAGAAAAATAAAATCCAACTCTAAAACTATTGAGAGAATTCGGCCAAGAGGTGTTGTGAGAGGAGAATTGTTCTTATTTCGATAGTGCATTAGTGATCTTTACATCAAGAGGTCTTGTGCATAATTTCGAATAAGGTTCACACGAGTTTCAATCTAACGATTGTGAATTCAAAAATGACCGGGACATTCTTAGCAACATATTGGAATTTATTGTGACTAACATCAGAAAAGTTTTGTTGTCCATTCTCAGGTACACAATTCAAAGAGAAGGGAGACCACGCTCCTAGGTGATTCACGTTCGTGATCGGATTGGAAGATCTTGCGGATTTCCATCGACGCAAAGTCAATCAGATCACGTGACAAAGGTATGATATCTTTTGTTGTATATGTTTATTAATTAAAGGGTTAAGGTTCAATATGGAAAAAAATTTAAAATCTGCTAAACTCTCTTTTAGTCTAGCTTCCACTGCGTGCACGTATTTTTTCCTTATAACTAACCCCTCCACTCTACCCAACGGGCCTTTAATAGTGATCCTAGACCTACTTGTTTGTGCACTAAGCTACTTAGTCACAAGACTTAACTCACAAGGAAGAGAACACAACCTAGGTGAATGTCAAATGCATAAATGCTAGGTCTATACATTTAATGCTTATCTAATCATGAATGAACATTTCAAACAATCCTAGATATCATGTGGCTACATGTCATATGTAAAACTTAGCTATATAAAATAAATGCAATCCTAGATGCAATAGCTATCACAATACAACAACTCAATCAATCAACACAAAAATCTCAACTTGTATATAAAACTTAATCTAGATGCAAACAAGTTATAAATGAGATTTCTTGCAAAGTAAGTACATTAGAATCGATGAAGATGGTGTTCAACTTACCAAGTCATATGTGTTGAAGAAGACCGATGCAAGAGCACATCCTAGATGAATCTAGATGATGCTAGATGATGTTTGATGCACATGGAAATGATTTTAGATGATCAAAGATGAGTTCTTGGATGATTTTCTCTCTTGGAAAATACTCTATCTTAAAAATATGATTTTGAACTCTTCAAAATGACTTAGAGAGAAAACAACATATATATATATATGAGGTCAAATTGATACTAAGACATTTTGATTCTTTTGCAAAAAATTTGCCTTGGGCACTATACACCCGCTGTAAGAATAACGGTTGTATAACAGGTCACCTGGGCAATGATGAACAATTTCTAAGTGAACCGCTGTTCAAGGAGGCAACATTTGGGCGAAACAAAGGCAGTTGCTCTTGGGTTTAGAAACATGTTGTTCACTCGTTGTACATACAGTGGCTGAACAACGAGACACCAGCGATTGAAAAATCAATCAGGTGTCCCACTATACTTAATGAGTGTGTACAATGGTGACAAGCAAAAACCCACAATGCCTGTAATAGGCGTTGTACGTACAGTGAGTCACTAGCGGCTGTACAACGCCTTTTATAACAACATACATCCTAATGCCTAAAATGACAAGGCAATTATCAATCAAGATGCAAGCAATTATAATATGCATGAAGAGAGTTTAAGAACATGTATGTGCACAACATGTGTAAGTTCCTCATTTTTGATTGGCTTATTTTGTTGACAAACCACAATTGGGGTTTAATTATGTAAGGGTAGTTTAGGTCTTCATTGCTCATGATCAAGCTTAATTGGAATTCAAGCCCTCAAGCACAAGTGCTCATTGAAGGTATATCACTTGTGCTTAACCCTTTTGAAGAGAATAGTTGCACACACACACACACGCACTTCTCTTGTATGCATGTGTGTTCATTGCCTTTTATGTACATTCTCTTCACACTTCCTAATGAGGTCGTTTTGTACTCTTCAAAACAATGTTTTTATGTGATCATTTGAAAACCATGTTTAACCACTTAGGATGTAAAATTTAGTAAAATGGTAGCAAAGATTCGTTCCATAGGGATTTAGAGTAATATGTTAGATTGATTAACCAATCTATATAAAGCAATAAAGTAAATTATGATAAATGGATAGTTGTGTGGTTTGATAAACCACCAAACATGCAAGTAAAATAAAAGTAACAAAATGTGATAGGAAAAATAGAATGCTCAACAATCTTTGATAAGAGTAATGAGATGTAAAGAATTAAGAGAGATGATAGGGAATTGATAGAGTTGCAAGTGGATTATGGGCAATGCTTTTCAAGCTACTTTAATGGACCAATCTCTTATATGTTAACCATTTGTATTCTTAGATGTGTTTAGGTCATCACTATGAACCCTAACATCTTCCCACCAAAATGCCAAGCCGATCAAGGAGAGGGGGTCAAGGTGGGATTGGTTTGTTACAAATCAAGGTTTAGATTATTATGGTTGATATACCCTCCAATAATCTATCCTTTTCACCATGTTCCTAATCAATCAAGGGTGTCAATTCAAGATTGATTACAGTACAAATTATCCTAAACAATAGTATAATCAACTATTGGGTATACAATACCAATCATATAATGAATAGGATCTAGTTATCAAGTGAATATAACACAAGTAGAGATTAAAATACAATAGCTTAAGCAAAACCCAAATCCAAATGTTTCTCACATCTATCCCCTAGATTAGGGATTTAGTTACACATAGTTACAATCAATAAGCAAGAAAGTAATAGATAAGGAAATCACCCTTGGACCTCCTTTTTTAATGCTTGCTCCTTTCTTTCCTTAGATGCTCCTAGTGCAAAGAATGGTAGATGAGGATGTGTTTAGATGGGTGGATGTCTAATGGTAAGTGTTAACCATCAAAAATTGGCGGAAGACCAAAGAAGAATTTTCCACCTCAGTACAAAGAAGACATGGGAATCCAAACATTACCCAGCTACCCGGGAAAGGGAAGGATCCCAACTGATCCAGAAAGGGAGGGATCTCGACTGATCGGAGTACATAACCCCTTCAACAGGATCGAGCCAAGCCATTTCCGAGCCTCTCGAGGACCCCGCGGTATCCCGATACGAGGTTGCACCCAGTATCCCGATTCAAAGGCACTGCCCTAAATTGGGATATTCACAAGTCCAACAAGTACGCCGACACGAAGTTCCACCAAGCGTCCCGCTACTATATCATCCAGCTATCCCTTTACTGCATCAACAAGATACCCCGCTACAGTCTTGCCATATTTCAACCCTCAAGTAACAGCGAGATACCTAGGAGTTCATGCCTCCTTATAGAATCAGCCTGCCAAGCAGGGAGATACCAGATGAAGATATTACCAAAGAATAAAGAAGACTAGGTTAAAGCTCCATAAAGAAAACGCGGCCATTTAATCAAAACAGTAGGAGTAGAATTCCTCCCACCAACTGAGAGTTCTACTTCGACAAGTTAACTCCGTTAGAAACCTCCTAGGAAGGAAAGACTCAATTCGGAGAACTCCCACGAGATTGTCTCCTCTTAAGAAGGAAAGACTTAATTCTGAAAACTCTGAGATTGTCTCCTATAAAGAAGGAAAGTCCTATAATTGCCAAACCCTAGATCGAGATTGTAGGAGTGCATGGCAAGTAATGGACCTATATAAACAACATGTTATACACCAAAAAAGGGGATCCAAAAATCATCAAGGAAAACCCTACGTTCAGTTCTACTTATCGACACATACGAGCTCACCACCATCACCATCTCCATTGCTTGATGAATCTTTATGCTTTATGATTAATCTAGAAAGATACAACTCATGAATTTGTAATGCAAAGTGACAATCAATAAAGAGCCTATTTTGTTTATAATCGTACGTGTGTTATTGTGGACATAGTCGGTATCAAACTACGTGATACCCATCCGACCAGGATCAATCTTTGACCTTGGTCCCCTTAAAGTGGTTATTTGGAACATCACCCCAGTGATGATTTTCCAGTAACACTTTTGGCGCCGTCTGTGGGAATCCTATATCCTAGCAAATATCATGATAGCCTAGTTCTGCCTAAAGATCTTCGGAATGAGACTCTGATCCTCCCAGGGTCATCCTGATCCATCAGGACCCCAGTCCCTCCCTTCCACTGAAAGAGCCCAGAGGCGGGGTAAAGGCACCAGGAACGAGAATCGGCCACCAATGCCTCCACCAGCTGTAGGCCCTTCGCCTCAGGACCTCACCAAGCAAGAAGTCAATCGAGATGTCTTGGAACAGCATGCTACAACATACGTAGAAGCCATCCAACTCCGGATGATAGTCCAGGGAATCCCCTTTGAAGCAATCGGGGTCCCAAGAGACACTGGCCCAAGTACCCGGGTACCGGTGTTCGACTGGCTAGGGCCATCTCACCCAGTCCGACAGGCGAATCTCAGACCCAGACTAGTGAAGTCCGCAATTGAGATTCCCCCTAGGAGAGCCTAGTCTCTACCAAAACGAAGGGCAAAGGAGAATGATCCACATCCTGATTCTGAAGGAAGTGCCAGATCCCGAAAAAGCACCAAAGAAAGACATTAGAGAGCTAAGCGAAAGGAGGTGGTCATTGATTCAAAAACTTCGGACGAATAAGGCTCAGTAGCCCGATCTAGAACCAAGAAATCCTAGTGCCTAGAGGATCAGATGGCCAAGATGGCCAAGGAATTGGAGGAATTGAAGAAGGGCAAGCACGAAGGAATCCGGAAAAACCCCTTGGGTGAGATGAATGCACCTTTTTCCAAAAGAGTCAGGGAAACGGGGTTACCTCTGAAACAAATTACGGTGTGTTCAATATTAATCTAGAGGGGGTGTGAATAGATTTTATCTGATTTTACCCAATTTTCGTTAATAGGCAAGATTACGAAAATACCCTTAACTAGTCAATATAAAATAGCAAGTGTAATATGGTGCGGAATATTAAAAGACACTTGATATTTACGTGGAAACCCTCACGGGAAAAACCACGGGCTATTAAGTGAACCACACTCGAACCTCGAATCCACTAAATGTGAGAAAGATTACAACCTAATCCCGAAAGTAATCACACACCTACCTAATCCATATTTGAGTGAACCTAGTCCAATTGCTTGTGGTTTATGCAACCTAATCCCAGAAGCAACACAAGTCTTACTTCTCAAAGAAGAGATAACAAGCCTATGTGAATATATGAATATTCAAAATGCAATAAGAGCAAGGCAACCCTATATGCTTATCTAGGATGATGATATATCAATGAAATCAATCCTAGATATCAAAAGCTAAATGACATATCATAAAGCTTAGCTATTCAAGAATAAACAAACCCTAGATAGCTATCACAATACAACACTCAATCATATTCATCACAAACAATCTCTATCTTGTATTTAGCATATGAACATTAAACATACAAGTAAGTAAAGAGATTTCTTGATAAGAAAGAAACTAAAATTAGATGAAGTTAGTCAAAATCTTACCAAGCAAGTTGTGATGATGCAAAGCTATGCATGAATGATCTTAGATGAACTTGATGAATCAAATGTAAAGCTTTGAGTATTTAAAGGTGAGTTCTTGATGATTTTTCTCTCAAGTGTTTCTCTTTTTGCTTTAGGGTTCTAAGGAGTCAAAGAACTAACTCAGAGAAATGAGAAAGTATGATATATATAGGCATCAAGAACAGGGCATGTGAAAAGACAAGTTTGCCCCTTAAAACGCACGATCGGCGGTTTCATTCGGCGGCCAGGCCGCCGATCACAATAGCCAAATTGGTCCCGAGAGAAACAGGGGCGCATCGGCGGTTTCATTCGGTGGTTTCGAAACTGTCGATCTAACTGCAGAATCAAACCCGAGAGATTAAAATCAATCTCAATCAGGTATGAACGACGGTTTCAAATCGGCGGTCGGGGCCACCGATCTAACTGCAGAATCAGACCAGAGACCTCTGGTCCAAAACAGCGGTTTCATTCGGCGGCTAGGGCCGCTGATCTAACCGTCGATTCACCAAAAGTGGTGAATCTAAGGAGAAAGCCAAGGCAATCACCAAGAGCGGTCTTCGCGCAAAACCAAGCACACTTATGTGCAAGCGCGGACGTTTCCAAACAACAATGGAAGACGAATTACAAGACACAAACACACAACAAGATACATTTCATAAAAGTGCAAGTGTGAAAGTGACATGTGAAGAGAATGCACACATATTAGAATATGCTAAGTGAGTGTGTGCTACTAAATCTCTTCAATGAAAAACTAAGCACAAGAGATATACCTTTAGCGTGCTTGTCACCTTGAGGTCTTAAGGGCATTATGCTTGATACTTAAACACCTAAAACTACCCTTACAAGTCAAACCCCAACATATGGTTTGTCTACGAAATAAGCCAATCAAAATGAGAATCCTTACAACCTCCCAAATTCAGGATGTCTTCTGAGAAGTATTCCGGGACAGAGGACCCCGTCAACCACCTGAAAAGCTTTGTACACCAGATGGAGGTCCAAAGTGCGACCCGGCTAGCCATGTTCAGGATGTTTCCCTCGACCTTGATCGACTGTGCCAAGACATGATTCAGAAAGTTACCACCAGGTAGTGTTGATTCCTTTTCTAAGCTTACCACAACATTTTATGTACAGTTTCAGGGGATTAAGCCTTGTCCCAAGGACCCTATCTTACTGCAGTACGTGGTTCAGGAGCGGGGTGAAACTCTGAGATCTTATATGGAGAAGTTCCATAAGGAAGTCATTCAGATGGGAGTATTCGTCGAGAAGGAAACCTTAGCCAACTTCCGGAAAAACCTGTGGGCTGTTAGACTATTTCGCTCTTTTACAAAGCACCCTCCAGAGATGTACCGGGAAGCCTACAACCAGGCTCTGGAACATGTGGATATAGAAGAAAAACTCCGAATTAAGATCGAACATGATGAACCCCGATTAGCACCACGCCATAAGAAGGAGGCTCCGAAGCCCGCACCAGCTAAGAAGTTCTAGAATCAGCCTCCAAACCGGTCTACCTACCGACCGCCTCCTATATCTTCGTACCAGGAAAGATATCTGGCTAGGATTGTAGGGAAAAATACGTGCACGCGGCGGAAGCGAGACTAAAACAAAGTTTAGCATATTTTTAAAAAAATTTCCATATTGAACCTTAACCCTTTAATTTATTAATCATACATACGAAAAGATGAAATAACTTTGTCGCGTGATCTGATTGACTTACGTCAATGGTAATCCGCAAGATCTTCCAAAACCGATCACAAACGTTAATCACCTAGGAGTGTGGTCTCCCTTCTTTGAATTGTGAACCTGAGAATGGACAAACAAACACTTTTCTGAATTTTGTTAGTCACTATAATCTCCAAAAGGTTGCTAAGAATGTTTCGGTCACTTTTGAATTCACAATTGTAAGATTGAAATTCGCGTGAACCTAATTCGAAAGTGTGTACAAGATCTCTTGATGTTAAGATCACTAGTACACTATCGAAGCAAGAACAATTCTTCTCTCACAAACCCTCTTGACCGAATTCTCACTAGTCTAAGAGTTGGATTTTATTTTTCTCTAGTAAAAGAAAAATCTCTCAAATGCAAAAACTAGGGTTTCAGAAAATATATAAAGAATATATATATGTATCTTGTCTTGTCGCAAAAAACAAAAAACCAAATATATAGTATATATATTGTTTAAAACAATGCATGCATTATATGTTTTTGTTTTTGTGTAAAACACTACATGCATTATATATATATATATAATTTATATCTACCGCATGCAGATATGTATAAAAACTATATATATATATTCCGCATGCATGCATATAAGTTATATATCAACTATATATTCCACATGCATATATTATATCATATGCAAACCCTAATCCAACTCTTTAGTATATTTGTGAATATATAAAAGACTTCCTAATTTGACTAAACAAATAAAGTCTTTTATATTTAGTATAATACTAATAGTAGTATACTAATAGGAAACATATTTCCTAATTAGAAAAAGATTTGATTTTTAATTAAATAATTAATTAACATATTAATTAATTTCCATTTAATTAAATAATAAAATAAAACAATATAATGGGCTAAAAATTAGCCATTGCCGCCCATGACTAGAACTTGGGCCTACATATTGTTTTCTTATTTTATTTAATCCATTTGGACTTTAATAAAAAGCCCACATGTGAACTAGACCCATTCTTACTAAAAGAAACAAGCCCACATGCCTTTCATTAATATATTAATATAATTAAACAGCCCATTCAATAAATAATGTGCAAATTATATTCTTAATATATTAAATATAATTCTAAATGGACCCACAAATTGTCCGGTAGAATATATCAAGTGATTCATGCAAGTCCGTGCTGATTGGGGATCTTGGCGGGCCTATCTAAATTTTAGCTCCAATAGATATAATCCAATCATAATCAACAAATGATTCACTTAGGTTCAATCTATTAATTTTAGTTCATTCCACTAAAGAACTAAAATTGCACTCTTAAAAAAAGATGGAATAAGTTAACGATACTCATTCATACCCTAGACAATCAAATGGGAGATAGTGAATCCTCGTGAAGAATATCAGTAATCGCCAAGAGCTCATAGACCGCCTATAGCTCTCCAAGTTACCATATTTACTCATATGACCACACTATGAACTTGGATATATATTATGACTTGTCTAGAAGTCATCTTTCAATAGACACTATTGAAAACTCAACGTTAAGATTTCATATCCAAAACCACAAAGCATCCATATGATGATATTTTACTCACGTTTAATAAATGGAGCCACGATGTCCATATCTATAAATGAAGTCCTCTATCGATTAACAAATTGTGAGTGCCTCTTTGTTGATTGGCTTATTTCGTCGACAAAACCGCAATGGGGTTCAATCTTGTAAGGGTAGCTTAGGATTGAAGATTTTCTTCTCTAATGCTTAAGGACCTCATTGTGGATTACTAAAGCTTCATGGAAGGTAACCACTTGATCTTGACTCTTTATGTGAAGAGATTTAGTTGCACACACACACACACATTTTTATGATCTTATGTTCTATATTGTTTGTTGTGTGATTTGTGTTGTTGCATATTAGTTTTCATGCATGATCACTCTATCATTGTGTATTAACTTTTTGGCATGTTTATTGGCCTTGGAAATTGCTTGAAGGCTTTTATAGAGGTCAATTTTTACCTCATACCGCTCCCAGGACCGCTGTGTTTTTCTTCACAGCGGTAGGACAGCGGTTCGCGGACAGTGGAGACCGCTCCCGGTACCGCTCCCGAACCGCTGCCATTTTATAGGCAGCGGTGGCCCTGGCAATGAAGACCGCTGCCCGACCGCTGCCACTTTGGCAGTGGTAAGGCAGCGGTCCTCTACGTCGTTTCATGTCCTGATTCAAATGACGCCGTGTTGACTCTGCCTCTTCTATATATATGACTTGTTTGGCCTTGGCTCGTTTATAGAGAAAAAATTACATTTTTATGAGAGTTTCTAAGTTGCTCCTAAGCTAAGGTATCAAGAACACTTTTTTATCTCTCAAAACATCAAAACCCATCATTCTTACATGATTCATTCATCATCTAGCATGTTCTAGTATGATTCTCTTAGGGTTTTCATCTTTGCTTACATGACTTGTAGTTAGAACATCTCTTGCATCATGTCACATGTTCTCTCTCTACAAGATTGCTCATTTATTACTTGAATAGGTTCAAGATTGCTCCTTTATGACTTGACTTAGGTTCAAGATTATGTTATTGTGTTTTGTGAGTTGTATTGTGGTAGATATTGCATATAGGACTTTGTTTGTCTATTTTGTTATGTTTTATGCATGCCACTTAGTGAGATGATATCTAGGAATGTCTAACATGTTCATCCATACCTAGATAAGCTAAAATGTCTAACCTTGCATTTTGAGCATCTTGAATATTACGCATATTCACACTAGGTTGTTTTATCACTTCATTTAGAGTCAAGTCTTGTATTTTCCTTGTCGGTAGTTTGCAAGCATGAACTAGGTTCACTTCTAAAGGCCCGTGGGTAGCAAAGACGGATTAGTAATCTCAGGTGTGATGCGGTCAACCTAGATTGTAATCGTATTTGCAAGTAGTGGATTGAGGTTCTAGTGTGGCGCACTAAACAGCCCGTGGTTTTTCCCCGTGTGGGTTTCCACGTAAAAATCATGTGTTATTTACTTTCCGCATTCTCTACACATGATTTCATTTATTGACTAGTTGGGGTTATTTTGTAATCTTGATTAATCTCGAAAAATTGGTAACAAGGGATTAAAATATATTCACCCTCCCTCTAGATTATATTAGGACTCATTTATATTTATTTTCACAAATGAATACCACCAAACTATCGAGGATAGACTGTGCTATATAATCGTACTCATTGATAGCTCAAATGATAACACTTGCAACCATAAGTCCATCATTTATCTCAGGATTAAGATAGACTCTCCGATTGTCCTGATAATGAAAAGACTTTTATCTATTGACGATTCTAGAAAACGTATTTCGTTGTGATCCAGTTCAATGCTCCCAGTGCACTAGATTCTTTTACTCAAAGACCCTTCGATGATTTTAGACTCATCACAACACATTTGATTCCACTCAAATGCTAGTAAAAGAATTCTACAACTTTAACAAGGTAAAGGTGCCCAACCTTTAACTTAAGTTGTGAACGTTATTCAAGACTAACTAAAGAATTGTGTCTACCTCATACATATCTAGATGTACGAACAATTCTTCTTTTCTCATAGTCTTTTGACCTTATTATTATTTACTTTGACAATTATAATAATAAATGTTATATAAGATTTTGTTAACAAATAGAAATCACTTTATTAATATGAAAAGATTGTCAAGTACAACATTACACTCTTACTATTGAGCATAATCCTAACAAGGAGATCACCCCTTAGGGAGGTCCCTCTGAAGGAGGTGGCTAGGGTAGTGATGACTCGCTTTTTGTGTTGTTACCAAATTGCGAATTATCAAAAGAATGTTTAAAAATGAATTCTTACGCAATGTGCTTTAAGTTTTTAAAACTAGTAAAGCGGTAAGCTTAAGATTCGTTCCACAGGGATTAGGTTAGATTAATCAATTTGCTATCTAATCTAAGTTAGTCTAACTAGTGTGCAATAAAGATGATTAGTGGGATAGTGTGTGGTTTGAGAAACCACCAAACAATGCATGTAAAGTAAATATACAAAAATGTAAAGAGAATATGAATGGAGATAGGAATCCAATACAAACAACTTAGATAAGAAAATGGGTTTAAACAATTAAGAGAGGTTTAGGGAAATGATAGAGTAGCTAATGGACCATTGAGCAATTCATACAAAACTTCATTAATGCACAATCTACATAATCAAGGACCGATCTCATTCAAATGTGTTGTTTAGGTCATCACTACGAACCCTAAACAACTTCCCACCAAAATGCCTAACCGATTAAGGAAAGGGGGTCAAGGTGGAATCGGTTAGTGATGATCGAATGGCCTAGGCAATTGGGGTGATATCCCCACCAACAACCTAACTTATTCACTATGTGCTCTAATCAATCAAGTGTGCCAATAACTTAATCAATTTTATCACAAATAAATCCTACAACATATTGTAATCAACAAGTGTGTCAATACTCATTTAATCACATAAGTGCTAGATCTAATTAAAAAGTAAATAGAACTATAATTATGCAAACTTAATATCCAAATCTTTAATAAATACTCAATGTCCAAATAATCTCTCAAATCATCCCCCTAAAATGAGGGTTTAATTACACATAATAACAAACAAGAAAAGGAAGTAAAATGTAGAGAAATCACCCTTGGGTCTCTCTTGTAAGCTTGATCCTCCCTTGAGCTTCCTTGATTGAATCTTGTGCAAAGATTGGGTGTTGAGGATGTGTCTAGATAGGTGGAGTCATATGGAAAGTGACAAAGGAAATGGGTGGAGAAGATGGAAAGAGAGGAATGATTTAGGTGGAGTAATCTAAGTGTTTATTGGAGAAGAGAATGGTAGGATTAGGAATTGTTGAAGAAGGGAGGTTTCTTGATGAACAAGAGTTGTCAAGAGTTAGCATAAAATGGTGTATTTATAAGTTAGAAAAGCTGGGGTATGAAATGGGCATGAAAGGACAAGAATACCCCTAAAAATGGCTTGAAAAACGTCCATTTCGCTGTTTCTAGAAAGTGGAGGTCGCTATGGCGCGCCATAGGGTCACCATGGCGACAGGGAGTGCGCAGTAGCTACAAAAATGGGCATAACTTTCTGTAGAAAACTCAAAATCGCAATCTGTAAAAACCGTTGGAAAGTAGACTTCCGGGGCTTTTCGAATATATGTAATCTAAAATGTGGTTCAATCTAAAGAGAGAGATATTCCTATTTGAAGATGAATGATCTGCATACACTTTTTACAATTTCAGCCCTTTTTGCCACCAATATTACTCCAATGCCTCTGAACTTTATAAATACCTGTGTAAGGATTCCCATTATTGATTGGCTTATTTCGTGGACAAACCACAAGTTGGGGTTTGAATTGTAAGGGTAGTTTAGGTGATTGAAAACCAAGCTCATAGGCCCTTTTTCAAGACCTCAAGCATGACAAGCACTCCAAAGGTATATCTCTAGTGCTTATTTTCTTTGAAGAGATTTAGAAGCACACACACACTTAGTATACTTGCAATTGTGTGCATACTCTTCACATGTCACATTACACACTAGCACTTTGATTGATTATAGTCTTGTTGTGTTGTTTTGTGCCTTTGTAATTCGTTTCCCGAATATGTTCGGAAACGTCCGCGCGTGCACGAAAGTGTGCTTGGTTTTGCGCGAAGACCGCACATGGAGAATGCCCTTGGCTTCTCCTTGGTTTCACCAATTTTGGTGAATCGGCGGTTACGATCGGCGGTCAGGCCGCCGAATCGAAACCGCCGAATTAGACCTGATGCATTTATTATTCTCGGGTCTGATTCTGCGGTTTAATCGGTGGCCAGGCCGCCGAATGAAACCGCAGATTTAGATATTTTTAGGTCGGTTTCTTTTTGGGTTTTGATCGGCGGTTTCGTTGACCGCCGAATCTGGTCGCCGAATGATCCCCTGCTTCTTGGGTTCAATTCGGCGGTTACATTCTGCGGCCACGATCGCAGAATGAAACCGCCGATCGGTGATTTCAAGGGCATTTTGGTCTTTTCACTTGCCCTATTCTTGATGCCTATAAATATCATACTTTCTCATTTCTCTAACTTAGTTCTCTGACTCTAAAAGAACCCTAAACTTGAAAGAGAGATATTTGAGAGAAAATCAAATCAAGAACTCATTTTTACACACTCAAAACCTTTCTCATATGCATCTAAATATCATCTAGCATTTTCTAGCATAGTTAGGATGCTTGCTTGCATGGGTTTTGGTCAACACACATCCTTTGGTATGTTCTTCACTAATCTCACCTAAGTTTAGTGTTTTATTTATCAAAGAAATCTCTTATATTATTTGTATGCTCTTAGAATATATTCTAGATACAAAATAGAGATTGTTGTGTTGACATGTTTGTGTGATGTATTGTGATAGCAACATCTAGGATATTTTATCTATGATTTGCTAAGCTTTATGACATGTCATTTAGCTGTTGACATCTAGGATTGCATTAATTGTTATCTAATCATCCTAGATAAGCATCTAAGGTTACCTAGCTTTATTTGCTCATTGAATATCATCATATATTCACATAGGTTGTAATCTCTTCATTGAGAAGTAAGTCTTGCATGTAGCTTCCGGGATTAGGTTGCTTAGATCGCAAGCAATTGAAGTCTTGTTGTGATAGGCCGGGATTAGGCCGTACACCGGGATTAGGTGGTCACACAAGCAATTGGACTAGGTCCACTTATACCGGGATTAGGTAGGTGTGTTGATTATTGATCGGGATTAGGTTGTAATCATTACACATTTAGTGGATTCGAGGTTCGAGTGTGGCGCAATATACAGCCCGTGGTTTTTCCCGTGAGGGTTTCCACGTAAATATCAAGTGTCATTTATAATTCCGCACCATATTACACTTGTTATTGTTTTGACTAGATTGGGGTATTTTCGTAATATTGACTTAACGCGAAAATTGGGTAATATCGTAAAAATCTATTCACCCCCCCCCCTCTAGATTATTATTGTACACACCGAGTTATTTGTTTGAACCTGAAAACACTTAATTCACACCATTAAATCATGGGATATTGCCCAAGAATCAAGCAAAAAGAGAAGGAAGTTAGGGCCAAAATCATACCAATTTTGGTTCGATCAGGTAGCAAGAGAGGAAGATGGATATAATCATTACACCCCTCTCAATGCTTAATGAAAAACCATCTACTGCACCATCCGAGATAAGGGCCTTCTCAGAAAGTCAGGTCCTATGAAAGTCCCCGCTGACAGGAGGAACCAATACAAGTATTGCGATTTCCACGAGGACATAGGGCATAACACTTCAGAGTGCTACAGCCTCCGTAACCAAATTGAAGGACTGGTAAGGGGAGGCCTTTTAACTAAATTTTTACAGCAGGTGCGGGACAACATCAAGGAAGGGAAGTAGGTACAGAGCGGGATGCAGGAGACAGCGGAGAGAAGGAGAGATGGTGAAAAGGATTTGATACAAAAAATCCAGGTGATTCACACCATTAATGGAGGCCCAACTCTAGCTGGAACCTCCAACAACTCAAGAAATAACCACACAAGGAAGATTCCCAAGCTCAGTGCTAGTCATGAGATAATTAGAGTCAGCAATTGATCCCAAGACCTATCCCACTCTACCAAAATTATTTTCACAGAGGAAGATGTCTACAACACAGTTCAACCGCATGATGATCCTATGGTAATCACAGTACAGATCGCCAACTCCCTAGTACACCACATCCTGATTGATACAGGAAGCAGTGTAGACATCCTATTCAAGGGAGCCCATGAACAACTTAACTTAAAAAAATCTTGCTACAACAGCTGTACCTCGCTTTTGTATGGATTCACAAGGGACTCTGTAATGTCAATGGGGTCAAAGATCTTGCCAGTGATTGTCGAAGAAGCCCCTCTTCAACAGAACATAATGACAGAGTTTATTGTGGTAGATACCCCGTCAGCCTACAATGCAATTCTGGGAAGACCTTTCTTGTCAGGGATTAGGGGGATACTATCTATCTACCACAATGTTTTGAAATTCCCGGTGGGAGCAGGAGTAAAAGAAGTTAGAGGGGATCAGCAAGTAGCCAGCAATTGTTACGCGGTATCCACCAACCCCGCCGCATTAGCTAAGCAATGCGCACATGTGACCAGTAAACCAAGTCAAGGAACGCTAGAGCGAGATGATTATGTCTTGGAAGAAGGAGAGGTACTAGACATAATCGTGGAAGAGCCAGAGGAAGAAGAGCGGGGTTGGACTAGTGGACATCCAGCGGATCAGTTAGAGGAAGTACTTATCAGGGGCAAAGATCCAACTAAGATAGTAAAAGTTGGAGGAGGTTTAAACCTCGAAATCAAAAAGGACTTGGTAGAACTCCTCAGGGAGTGCAATGACATCTTCGCTTGTAGCCATGAAGAGATGTTTGGCATTCCTCTTAGCCTGGCTACCCATAGATTGGCAGTAGACATAACCTTCAAACCAATAAAATAGAAAAGAAGACATTTCAATGCCAAACGGAACGCCATAGTCCAAGAAGAAGTTGACAAGCTTCTGAAGGCCAGGTTCATCAGGGAGTCCCGGTACCCCGAATGGATCGCTAATGTGGTCATGGTAACCAAGTCTAACGGGAAGTGGCGAATGTGCATGGATTACACCAATCTCAATCGTGCTTGCCCCAAGGATTGCTTCCCCCTGCCTAAGATAGATCAGCTTATTGACTCTACTATAGGAAACAAACTCATAACCTTCATGGATGCCTTCTCGGGGTACAATCAAATCATGATGCACCCTTCTGATCAGGATAAGACTAGCTTCATCACCGAACAAGGCCTCTACTGCTACAAGGTAATGCCTTTCGGACTCAAAAATGCAAGTGCCACATACCAGTGTATGGTGAACAAAATGTTTAAAGAGCAAATAGGAAGATCCATAGAGGTGTACATAGATGATATGATCATAAAATCTCAGGAGGCTGAGCAAAACACTAGGGACTTACGCCAAACTTTTCAGGTGATAAGACAGAACCAAATGAGGTTGAACCCCACCAAATGTTCCTTTGGGGTAGCAGCAGGGAAGTTCCTGGGATTCATGGTACATGAAAGGGGGATCAAAGCTAACCCCGAGAAAACCAAGGCTATTCTAGATCTCGAGCCCCCTACAACTCTTAAATAAGCAAAGGGATTAACTGGCCGGATAGCAGCGCTGAACCGTTTCATTGCCCGCTCCACTGATAAATGTCTCCCTTTCTTCAAGATCATCAAGCAGGGGAAGAAGATGAAGTGGGACGAGCAAAGTGAGCAAGCTTTCTAAGCTTTGAGGGAGTACTTGTCAAGCCCGCCACTGTTGGTGAAGCCTACCGGGGGGGAAGAGCTCTTACTCTATTTAGCGATCTCGGAAGCTGCTACCAGCGGAGCCCTAGTAAAGGAGTGCAGTGACGGGATGCAAATACCAGTTTATTACGTGAGCTAATCTTTCACTAAGTCTGAGAAAAATTATACCCTCCTGGAGAAGCTCGCCTATGCCTGGTAATTGCCTCCAGAAAGCTCCAGCCTTACTTTCAAACCCACACCATTACGGTAGTCACTAACAAACCTCTGTGACAATTCCTCCATAGGCCGGATGTATCGGGCAAGTTGGTTCTATGGGCCCTAGAGCTCACCCAGTTTGACATCAAGTACAAGGCGAGAACCACGATCAAAGCCTAAGCCCTAGCTGATTTCATAATGGAATATAACACGATTTCAAGTCTGGACAAGTCAACAGACCCGGATCTAGATCAAACCAATCCAGATTGGCCCGAAGACAACAAGATCTGGATCCTTTACATGGATGGAGCCTCAAACCAGACGGGGTGCGGAGTCGGGATCGTCGTGATTAACCCCGGAGGAGCTGAATGTAGTTATTGTTTCAGGTTTAAATTCAAAACCACTAATAATGAGGTAGAATACAAAGCCTTTCTAGCAGGAATGGGATTTGTAGAAGCTTTAGGGGCCGACTACCTTTTGATCAAGAGTGACTCCCAATTGGTGGTCAACCAGATGTCGGGATTGTACCAAGCAAAAGGTGACAACATTGTGGCATATCTGGTTAAAGTTCAAGAAGCAATGAAGAAATTCAAAGGAGTAAGAATAGAACAAGTACCCAGAGAGAAGAACCACCGTACAGATATCCTAGCCAAGATCACAATAGGAGAAGGGCATGCTTTACCAAGAGGAATACCCCTCCAATTGATTCCCCGTTCCAGCATAGCTAAAGATGTAGAAGTCCTCCTAGTCAGCTGCCCCCCATGTTGGATGGATCTAATAGCTAACTATCTCCAAAATGACACTCTCCCTACGGATCCGGACCAAGCCCGCTAGCTTAAAAGGATTGCTACCCGATACTACCCGGTAGATGGATACCTCTACCGTAAGGAGAAATCTCTCCCTCTACTCAGATGCCTCCATCCCGATGATGCGCGCTGGGTGCTCAACAAGGTGTACTCAGGGGACTGTGGTAACCATGCATCGGGCGAAACACTAGCTTACCAGATCATTAGAATGGGCTACTTCTGGCCGACTATATACCAGGACGCAAAGCAGTTTGCGCGATCATGCGAGTCTTGTCAGAAAACAGCAAACCTTCATCATCTCCCACTAGAAAGACTTTCCTCAATCAGTACACCCTACCCCTTTGCAATCTGGGGACTAGACTTGATCGGGCTACTCCCTATTGCACCTGGACAAGCCAAACATGCAGTGGTGGCAATAGATTACTTTACCCGATGGGTAGAAGCCAAGGCCCTCACCCGAATAACTGAAGAAAAAACCACCAACTTTGTCAAGGAGAACATTGTCTGCCATTTTGGTACCCCCTATGGCCATCATAACTGATCTGGGAAAATAGTTTGACAACGCCAACTTTATGGAATTCTGTGAAGGCCGAAAAATTGATCTCCGTTTTGCATCGGTGGCTCATCCATAGACCAATGGGTTGGTAGAAGCTACTAACAAGGCCATTAAAAAGCTCCTGAAGAAAAAGCTCCAACAAAAGAAAGGGTTATGGGTTGCAGAATTACCTAATGTACTGTGGACTTACAGAACAACCAGACGGACAGCAACGAGAGAGACCCCCTACTCACTAGTATTCGGGACTGAAGCGGTCTTACCCATCGAGCATCAGCTCATATCTTTCCGGGTCCAAAATTATGAACCGGAAGATAATGAGGCTAAGTTAAGAGCCCGCCTGGATTTACTTGAGGAAAAGCAAAGCAGGACAGCCGAAAAAGTGGTAGTGTACCAAAGTAAGATAGCCCGACACTTCAATAAAAGAGTGAGGATCCAGAATTTCAAAGAGGGAGATCTGGTTCTTAGGAAAGTAACTCAGAACACACGAAGGAGGTTCGACGGGGTGCTAGCTCCTAATTGGGAAGGCCCCTACTTAATCAAAGCACTGCTCCGGGGTGGAGCTTACAAACTGGAGGACATGGAGGGATACCCAGTGGATCATACTTGGAACACCGATCACCTCAGGAAGTTCTATCCTTAGAAATTTAACTTATATCGGCTGGCATATACACCCCGAATTCATATTGTATTGCTTGGGAAATTCAATAAAATCAATTTTTTCTCCTACATGATTCTCCTGTACCCACAACGCACTGTCTCCAATGTCTCCGACGTGATGTTCATTCTATGAGTTTTTTCACCATTTACTGAATCTCTATCTCAAGACTAGGAAATAGCCTTATGGCTCTCCTGCTGCCTTGGTCGAGGAATAACCTCCTCCAAGAAGCCTGGTGCTAAAGTGGCCTAAGTTGCCTACCAGGATAGACTTACAGTAGGATCGGGATACCCCGTCAAGGTACCTAATTCCTTACTTTGCCATTTCAAGTCCAGGAAATAGCCTTTTTAGCGCTCTTGCTGCCTTGGTCGGGGAATACTGATCGGACTATTTTATACCTATTTGAGGTCCCCCATTTCCGATCGTTTGTCTCGTTTTCGAGTGTATTTTTGTATATAATGTTTTGTTTGAGCCTTGTGTAGGTACATATTCCCTACAATAAGGTTTTGAGCTTAAAGATTAGTTTGGGAGGCAAAATGAGCCAAAAACGGAAGAAATTGTATATGCTCGTGCAGAACGTACAATTTGTTGGGGTCATATCTTCCTTCTCAGACCGAATCACACTGATATCTTTATATATTTTGAAAGCTCCAGAAGTCTAGTTTCCAGAACATTTTACGGATTGCGATTCCGAGCTTTCTACAGAAAGTTATACCCATTTCCGTAACGGTACGCGATGCTGAATTGCTGAAATGCTGTCAGGTCTAAACGCCTACTTCAAACGGCGGCCAAGCCGTCGAAAAAAACCGCCGAATCACTCCAGAAAGTTGGTTTTTGGGCGAATTTCAGGGACTGTTTCGTCCTTTCACCCCAACCTTCAGCCCTAACCTCCCAACACTATATATACACCTTATTCTCTTCTCTCCCAATAGAATACACTCTCCACACACTTCCTCTTCTTCTTCTTCTTCATTTTCTTCCATCTAAATAAGAGAGAGAGAAGCTTTCTAGAGCTTCCATGGAGGCTTTTCCTCCATGGATGCTCCCCATCTCACCTTCTACCCATCCTCCATCCATCTAGGAGTAGATTACAAGGAGAAAGGAGGGTCTTTGGACCAAATTCGAGCCAAGCATGGATCAAAGGAGATTAGCACATTTTGGAGGGGCTCTCCACTTGGGTTTTCTCTTTTATCTCATTCTCTTTGTATTTCTTGTTTTCTTAGATGTTTAATCCCTACTTGGGAATATTTGTAAACCTAATTTGTGCTCAATATATATGTGTGGTTGTTTTTATATCCAATTTGTGTTTTGATTCACTCTTGTTATTTATTGATACATCTCTTATCTTGAAATGCATGTTTATGGATGATTGGAAATTAATATGTATTCATGGATGGGATTAGGAGTAGATTAATGTAAATTAGGAGTAGTTGTAATCAAATATCCCATTTTGTGTTTGTATGTTGATGGAAAGTCAAAATTAAATGTCATGAATGGGTTTGAGTGACTTAGAGTTAGGATTGTGCCTTTGGAGGGGTTCTCCATGCATAGTCTTGGCTAATTAGCTAGGAAGAGTGGATGAACCTATAAATTGCCATATTATAAGAGTTTGGTTCATTATTCTTGTTAACAATTGGACTTTAGCTATTTCTCACTCTAGGGGCTTTAGGTGAGTCATGGTTAGAGTTACAATTATTGGTCTTTGGCTATCTCTCATGCTAGGGGCTCTAGGTGAGTTATGGTTGGAGATACAATCACTCTTTCCACATTCATTGTACCTAACGTTGCCATTTTACATTACGAAGCTATCATTGGGCTAAATGTAGTTTTGTTTGTAGAATCGGTTCACATATGTTGGTTGCGGTTTCGTGTTTGAGAGGTTCTCAACACACTCTTCGACCGTTAGCTTTATGAATGGGTATAAATCGGATCGAGGCAAGAACGAACCCTTAACTAAAATTGGATGTCCTTAATGTCTAACAACCAACTATTTGTGCACTTATGTATGGTGAACTTGTTGAACCTTGTGTGACCATTTTCATGCATCTCTCATATCCACCATTTTATTTATCACTTTAAACACCACTCTCACCATTCCATATTCTCTTTGTTTTTATTTATTTTCATTTCCATTCTCTACTCACACACACACTGCATTGTACATACATTTCACACACACCATTCTCACCTTTTCAAATACCCTCCTCCAAGAAGCCTGGTGCTGAAGTGGCCTAAGTCGCCTATCAGGACAGACTTACAATAGGATCGAGATACCTCGTCAAGGTACCTGATTCCTTACTTCACCATTTCAAGACTAGGAAATAGCCTTTATGGCGCACCTACTGCCTTGGTCAGGGAATACCCTCCTCCAAAAAGCCTAGTGCTAAAGTGGCATAAGTTGCCTACTAGGACAGACTTACAATAGGATCGGGATACCCCGTCAAGGTACCTGATTCCTTACTTTGCCATTTCAATACCAGGAAATAGCCTTTTTGGCGCTTCTACTGCCTTGGTCGGGGAATACCCTCCTCCAAAAGTCTGGTACTGAAGTGGCCTAAGTTGCCTACCAGGATAGACTTACAGAAGGATCAGGATACCTTGCCAGGGGTACTTGATTCTTTACTTCTCCTTTTCTCCTAAAGGTTGGCGATTAAAGGGGCCTAGATCTCTTGTCAAGTCAAAATTATCATAAGGATCAGGATGCCTTGACGGGATACTCGGAACCTTAGACTACTACACAGTCGTAAGAGCCCGATTAAGGAGACATGATTACTTAATAGATCCCGCCAATTTTTACGACTGCGAGATACAAGGGTGTTCATCGTCTGGCCCTCAAGCATCTTGATCTACTTTGTCAAGGCACAATAACTCATTATGGGTCTGACTACTCACAAGTTTATATGCTTTGAAATTTTTCTAAGTTAGAAGAGTAAGCAAGACACAGTATGAATCAGAAAAATGAAGCTATTATATTAATAGAATGGGGTGTCCAACTCCCTTTTCGGGCTACAAAAATAAATATATACTATAAAAAAAAAAAAAAAGGAGAGCCAAATCAGTCTTCTTTCTCCGCCTCTGGGCGCTCTCCTTGGCCAGCTGCTTCCACCCCTGTAAAATCAGCTTTGACGTCAGTCTGGGACCCCTCAACCACTGGAACCTGAAGTCTAGCCGGATAGACCTTCTGGGCAACAGCCTCCTCCTCCTGTACAGTAGCAGACTCATTCTGGGTCCCTTCAACCATTGGGACCCCGGATCCAGCTGGATCTTCCTCTTCCTCTACCAGGACCACTTCTAAAGTAAGCACAGGGTCCACCATTCGTTCTTCTTGGGTAGGAGGATCCTAGATCACCCCCGTAGTATCAACAAATTGGGCCCCTATAGTTATACCAGCCCCTTGATTCAGATGAGCAACGTCCCGTGAGGGAGCCACTGCTTCCTGGTCTCCATTTGCTAGCTGGGCAGCCTTCGCCATGATTTAGTCCCAATCCCAGTCCCAGTCCCAGTCCCAGTTCAGGGTGGCCCAGAGATCAAAGGGTGGGGGTAAGGTTGTGGCCACCTCGTAGCAGGCTGTGAAGTAGCCATCTTCAAATGTAGGGCCTTCCTGAGCCTCCAGGCTTCTTATGG
Source organism: Acer campestre (assembly GCA_954870605.1). Lineage (NCBI taxonomy): Eukaryota > Viridiplantae > Streptophyta > Magnoliopsida > Sapindales > Sapindaceae > Acer > Acer campestre. The sequence goes on from OX940805.1 coordinate 3,121,382, forward strand.
TGTCCCACAGGAGCTAGGTTTTCATCTTGCATCAGCTTCTTCTCCACCTTTAAAGGCTCCCTCTCTTCTCGGCGGCGCAAGGACCTGATGGTCTTAATATCTAGGCAGCGCTTATAGAGTCTAGCCTCCACCAAGGCCGCCTGCCTGCCTGCCCTCCTTAGACCCTTTAGCAGCTTAAAGCAGAGGAGCTACACTCTGCTGAGTTTGGACCAGTTCCTGCTGGGTGTCTTCCAATTTGGCCTAGAGCCCGATATAAGCTTCCTTTTGGGTCAATAGTTGCCTTTCCATAGCCAGGGCAAACTTGAAACCCTACAAAAAAAGGGAAGTCAGCACCTGCCAGAAGGAAGAAAAGGGATAATAAGAGAGAGAATGGAAGTTTACCTTAGCCAAGACAGATGCTCCATTGGCGACCAGGATTTCAGTGGGAAGCTTCGCCATGTTCATCAAGCTTCACCCAGGACAGGAGGCCGTAAATCGAGATACCACCTCATCAGAAGTGGCACCCCTGACCCCGATCCAGAGGGAATATCAATAGCTAGGGCAGGAATAAAGGCAGCTTCCTCCTTCTCCGTATTTTTGACATGGTCCTTGGAGGGTGCTGCTGGAGGAAGAGGAGAAGTGGAAGGAATCTTCACAGTAGGGGAGGCAGCATTACGATCCTTCTTTTGAGCTTGCCTTCCAAATCCTCGAGCTAGCTGCCCAAGCTAACATAGTCTTGATCGATGACCGTGCTGGAGGACGAGTAGGGGCCTTGGCAGATGACCCAGCTAGAGTAGAAAAGGATGCAGCGATGCTAGCTGGAGACTTCACAGAAGTAGAAGGAGGGGTGGAATCAATTCCAACTTGTGCAGACCCTGGAAAAGCTCTGGCAGCGGTAGAAGGAGAGGGAACAGGAGAAGTAGAAGCAGGCAAAGTTAAACCCCCCGTGCCAAAGGAGGATGGAGACCTCGCCACCATCGGGGTAGCAGATACTACAAAGAGAAGGAAAATTTGGTGAGAAGAAGGAGGAAAACATATGAACATGTAAACAAGAGAGGTAGATGAAATTACTTACCAGGAAGTGCAAAGGAGATCTTCATGTATCGCTCCAACCGACCTCCCTCAAAGGGGTCCAAAGTGGGGTACTTCATATTTGTATACCCCCTCTTCATAATCCTCGTAAGGATATCCCAAGATTCGGGGGAGAGCACCCCCTTTGCCCATTTGTCCCTCACTGTGAACTGGGTGGGAACGAGATATTCATATCCCCTGATGAAGTTTGTACGCCCCCACTCGCCTTCGACCACGAGCCATTTCTCCTTCCAGGGTGCGTCGTACTTCACATTTGCCCCAGGAATGATGAACTTCATATCATTGGATGCCCTCAAGTAGAATTCACCCTGGGGCACCATACTGGCTATGTTGAAGAGGAAGCGAAGCTCGTCCAAACCCGGCTCCCAGTCTATGTTATCTTTCTCGCATTGCTCCTGCTAAAGAACCAGGAACCCCGTCAAATGCTTCCAAAATCCCGGCAAGATCTGGAGAGGAGCTAATTCCAATGCCACGAGAGCCCGGCAAAGAGAAGGATGTAACTGCAGCCGGACACCGCACTTGAAGGCCGCCTTGTGAATCAGCAGGCGATCCTAAGGTGGGGTGTACACATCGTAACCCCGATGAGGGAGGGATAAAGTGATGTAATCTGGAATCTCTGAAAGTGTACACAAATACTATGTACGAGCTCGGGTGTCTTTTAAAAATGACATAGAGGGTGTGTGAATGGGTTTTTAATCCGTTATTACCAAATTTTCGGATTAGTCAATATTACAAATATAACCCAATTCACAAAACAATAATCAAGTGTAATAAGGTGCGGAAATATAAACGACACTTGATTTTTACGTGGAAACCCTCAACAGGGAAAAACCACGGGCTATTATAGTGCGCCACACTCGAACCTCGAATCCACTAAATGTGAAATGATTACAACCTAATCCCGGTTGAATGATCTAATCCCGATCAATAATCACACACACCTACCTAATCCCGGTATAAGTGAACCTAGTCCAATTTGCTCATGTGACCACCTAATCCCGGTGTACGACCTAATCCCGGTCTATCACACAAGACTACAATTGCTTGCAATCTAAGCAACCTAATCCCGGATGCTACACGCAAGACTTACTTCTCAATGAAGAGATCAACACCCTATGTGAATATGCAATGATATCCAAAGATGCAATAAGAGCTAGGGTACTCTAGATGCTTACCTAGGATTATATGATGACAATAAAATCAATCCTAGATATGAAAATAGCTATATGACATGGCATACAACTTTAGCTAAGTAAAGGATAACCAATCCTAGATACAAAGCTATCAAAAACAATCTCAATCATACAAAGAGATCAATTAGCTAGATGTTAGATTAACAAGTAAAATCCTAGCTATCAAAAATAACCCACAAACATTCAAAGGATTAACTAGTTGATTAAACAACAATCTATCAACCTAGTTATCAATAAATCACACAAGAATGTTTATGGCATAGCTTTTAGGCAATAATGACCTAATCAAATAAGCTATGTAAAAATAAACCCAATCAACACATAATCTCAATCATGTATGTAGAAATTTCTCAAGAACATACAAGTAATAAAAGAGATAAAATTGATAAGTAAAAACACTAAAATTAGATGAGATTAGTGTTCAACAAATCATACCATGTGTGTTGAAGAATACCCATGCTCAAATGATGTTGAATGATGCAAGATGGAGATGGGTTTTGGGTTTAGAGAGTTAAAGAAGCAATCTTGGTGCTTTCTCTCTCAAGAATATGGAGCCTCTCTCTCTAGGGTTTCATTTTGTGGCTCTTCAAAATGATGAGAAAGATATGTATTTATAGTGCCCAAGTGAAACTATGTCGTTTTGGAAGAAATAGAAAACCTATGGGCATTTTCGCGGTACTCGCGACAGTGCAGTATCTCTAGATACGAGTGCTCCGAAACATGACCAAACGACATCGAAACCTTTCGTATAATATATCGTTGGAAAGGTATGGATGTCTATTTTCTACTCTTTTTTATATAAGGACATTTTGATGTCTGTAGAAAAAGTTATGGTCATTTGAGTGACCAAAGGTCAGATACGGATAACAGCTGTGATGCCCTGTTTTAGTGGTTACTTTGGAAATTTCAAAAGCAATCCAAACGGTCATAAAATATTACGAATAATATACCGTTGGAAAGGTATGAGTGTCTAGTTTTTCCAGAATTTTACAAAACTCAATTTGAAACTTTGTGTAAAAAGTTATGGTCACAAGACCATACAAATGTCAGTTTTGAAAAACATTTAAATCATTGAAATCCAATATTTTGAACCTAGACACTTCACTCCAAATAACCAAACCGAATCTACCACTTATCCAAGAGAAGAATGAGACCTTCTCAAGTGGTCAACCATCGTGCTAAGATATGCACACCATCGTGCAAGCACGGACGTTTCCGATCACTCAAACGGAAACGAATTACACCACACTTAAAGCTAATCAAACATGAAGTGCAAGTGTGGGAATTGAATGCATCATAATGCCTATCATGTCATGGCATTATTATAAAACAAGATGCAATCAATTCAAACAAGCATGAATACAATTCATGACTTTGCATCCTAATGCCTAAACATGTTATGGCATTTTAATGACCTAGATGCAATCAAATAAAACATGCTAGAAGAGATGTTCAAGAACATGCAAGCACTCATATAAAACACACAACATACAAGAATAAGATTTATGCATGAGTTGTGTGTGTGTGCAACTATGATCTCTTCAAAGCATGTAAGCACTAGAATTTACCTTTGGTGCTTCTTCTCTTGAGGTCTTGAAAGGGCCATGGATGATCACCAATACCTAAGCTACCCTTACATCAACCCCAACATGTGGTTTGTCCACGAAACAAGCCAATCAACAAATGGGAATCTTTACAATCTCGAACTCCTCCCTTAGCTTGTTGAGGGTGTCCAGGGTGCACACGGAGTCGAGTACTATCCGACCGTCGTGGAAGGGGGCGAAAGAGCTGGTCTGGACCCCGACCAAGGTGACATCATGCCCGCCACCTTCCTCGACACCATCAAACTTTGTAGCGCCCACCTTGTCGTTAATCAGAACTAGGTCGTCTGGTTGGTTATGGAAACCTGACCCGATTCGGGGGTTTCGTGTGGAGCGACAACGCTGAGTCCGTGGGGTATCATCAGCTGCCTTGTCACCATCTCGACCTCATTTCCTCCCCTTTGATGTCGGAGAGTCCTCCACCAAGTCGGCCTTCTCCGTATTAAAGAGGGCATCGATACTGTCAGAAAAATACGAAGATGCGGGGTCCGGGTGTGTAAAAGCCAGTATTGGGTGGGTTTGATCGACGAAGACTTCTTGCAAAGTAGAAGGAAGCTTTGAAGGAGATGCCATTGAAGAGAAGAAGGTAATAGAAGTTTGGAAGAATGATGGTAGGAAAGAAAGAAAGCAAGGAAGCTAGGGTTTTTTCTTCGCAAATAATCTTGAAAGTTTGAAAATAGTGGAGAAGGCACTAGCAAAGCTGATCTATTTATAGAAAAGGGCAGGCGGTTTGATCGAACCAAAATTGGTATGATTTTGGCCCTCATTTCCTTCTCCTTTTGCTTGATTCTTGGGCATTATCCCGTGATTTAATGGTGTAAATTAAGTGTTTTCAGGTTTAATTAGAACTCAAGGGCATTTGCGAAGAAGATGAAGAATTTGGTGCAAAAAGACTCACAAATAGGTGAAACAGGGCATTCTCGCTATTTGAGCAAGAAAAGTCGCCACATGGTTGCCATGGCGACAGAGGAAATTGCAAAGCATCTCATGGTCGCCATTTGAGGTCGCCATGGCGACCTACACTTGCAAATGGCGACCACATAGGAATTCCAACGTAGGAATTCCAAAGTGGGAATGGTCGCCACTTGGTCGCCATTTGGTCGCCATGGCGACAGAAGAACCCATGAGAAGTCGCCATGGCGACCTAGAAGGACAAGTGGCGACCATGTTGGAATTCCAGTGTTGGCATTCAGGAGGGGTATTCTTGTCATTTCATACCCATTTCATACCCTAGCTTTTCACACCTATAAATACATCACTATTTTTCCTCTTTTAGACAACTCTTGACCACCAAGAAACCTCCTTTCTCCACCATTCCTTTTCTCTCCATTTTCTCTCCTACCTAAACTTAACATCTAGATTACCTCCCCTAATCATTCCTTTTCTTCCTATCTTCTCCACAAATCTCCTTAGTCACTTCCCATTTGACTCCACCCATCTAGACACATCCCCATCATCCACTCTTTACACAATGAGCATCAAAGGCAAGGAAAGGATCAAGCTTACAAAAGGAGACCCATAGGTGATTTCCTAATCTTTTACTTGCCTTCCCTTTGTTTGTAATATGTGTAATTAAATCCCCTTTCTAGGGTTTTGATGTGAGAACATTTGGATTGGGATTTGCTTAAGCTTTAATATATTTTTAATCTCTATTTGTGTTCTATTCATTTTATAATTAGATTCTATGCATTATGTAATTGACATGTATACCCACTAGTTGATTATAATCTTGCTTAGGATAATTTGTTATATAATCTTGATTGGATTGACAACCTTGATGGATTGAGAACATAGTGAGTAGGATAGATTGTCGGAGGGTATATCAACCACGATAATCTAAGCCATTAATTGTAACAAATCGATCCCGCTGTGACCCCCTCTCCTTAATCGGTTAGGCATTGCGGTGGGAAGTTGTTTAAGGTTCATAATAATGGCCTAAACACATTTTAGAAATCAATTGGTTAACATTTATGAGATCCGTTCACTAAAGTAGCTTGATAAGCATTTCCCGTAATTCATTTGTGATCCCATTAATTCCTTAGCTATTCTCTTAATTGTTAATTCCATTTATCTTATCTAGATTTGTTAAGTATTCTTTTATTAGTTTATTAGGTTTATTTTTCATGTATGTTTGATGGCTTGACAACCCATTCACTCATCATATTTTTATGATTTATTTTATTGCATATAGATTAGTTAATTTATTCAACTAATCACTCTAATTCCCTGTGGAATGAATCCCACTTGCCACTTTACTAATTTTCTATCTAAATGGTGAAAAATCGGTTTTCTAAACGATCACATTTTAAATATCATTTTGTTGAGTACACAAATGACGCTTATCACGGTTACACACCAGGAAACCAGAATTGGTGAGCGGCAACATGCTCAGAGGACGTGTTAGGGACGCTTCCGCATTAATCGAGCCAAAACGGCTCTTTTTGAAAACATGGAAACCAATCATTGACTGACACGCAGACTATGCAATTAGTACTAATGTATCCATAAACGATTTCCTCGTCCACAGTGGAAACCAGTTAGACAAGGAAATATGTAGCCAGATAAGGCAGAAAATCCTTCGAGCATAATCAAGATCCTGACTCCGACACCGATAAAGAATGAGTGTCCAAGTTAGGGGGGACTCCTGTTAACCACCAAAATTGGCGGAGGACCAAAGAAGAATTTTCCACCTTGGTACAAGGAAGGCATGGGAATCCAGACATTACCCAGCTACCCCGGAAAAAGAGGGATCCCAACTAATTCGGAAAGAGAGTGATCCCGACTGATCCGAGTACATACCCCCTTCAATGGGATCGAGCCCAGCCATTCCCGAGCCTTTTGAGGACCCCACGGTATCCCGATGTGAGGTTGCACCCAGCATCCCGATTCATAGGCACTGCCCCAAATCGGGATATTCACAAGTCCAACAAGTACCCCGACACGGAGTTCCACCAAGCGTCCTGTTACTATACCATCCAGCTATCCCTTTACTGCATCAGCAAGATACCCCGCTGCAATCTTGCCCTATTTCAACCCTCAAGTAGTAGCGAGATACCTAGGAGTTCATGCCTCCTTATAGAATTAGCTCGCCAAGTAGGGAGATAGCAGATGAAGACATTACCAAAGAATAAAGAAGACCAGGTTAAAGCTACATAAAGAAAATGCCACCGTTTAATCAAAACAGAAGGAGTAGAATTCCTCCCGCCAACTGAGAATTCTACTTCGACAAGTTAACTCCATTAGAAACCTCCTAGGAAGGAAAGACTCAATTCAGAGAACTCCCGTGAGATTGTCTGCACCTAAGAAGGAAAGACTTAATTCTGAAAACTCTAAGATTGTCTCCTATAAAGAAGGAAAGTCATGTAATTGCCAAACCCTAGATCGAGATTGTAAGAGTGCATGGCAAGTAATAGACCTTTATAAAAAAACATGCTATACACCAAAAAGGGGATCCGAAAATCACCAAGGAAATCCCTTCGTTCAGTTCTACTTATCGACACATATGAGCTCACCACCATCCCCATCTCTATTGCTAGATGAATCTTCATGCTTTATGATTAATCTAGAAAGATGTAACTCATGAATTTGCAATGCAAAGTGACAATCAATAAAAAGCCTATTTTGTTTATAATCGTACGTGTGTTATTATGGACATAGTCGGTATCGAACTATGTGATACCCCTCCGATTAGGATCAATCTTTGACCTTGGTACCCTTAAAGTGGTTATTTGGAACATCACCCCAGTGATGATTTTTCGGTAATAGTAAGTGACAAAGGTATTAGGATGTAGAGAATGGGAAGAAAGGTTGGGTGAAGTAATCAAGATTTGGTGTTGAGTTTTTGGATGGAAAAGGTAGTACAAGATTAGAAATTGATGAGTTGAATGTGTGAAGAATGGAGGATAATGGAGGAGAATGTTAGGTCTAAAACTCTATAAATTCGTGCTTGGAACTCTCCTTGTATATTTGTTCAACTTGGAAGAGAATAATATATATAGTGGCCCTCAGATTTGTACTTTTAACTACCAGAAATGCTGATGTGGCAGGGTGTCACGGTATGTTGTTGTTGTAGCGACACCACCGTGGCAAACAGTTACACATTCTGATATTCGATTGTCGCAGCCATTCTCATCTTTTTTGCGCTTATAATGATAGCGACATCGGAAAGGTGACAAAGAGATATGAGATTCTGAGAGTGGTCAATGTTTGGTCACATGACGACACAAGCAGTGATACAAGACCTGATTTTTTTCTTTGGTTTCATCTTCTCTGTCGTGGTTTGGCTAAAGGTTGACACTTCACAGCGACGACATACCTGATTGATTTTTAGGATTTCATCTTCTTTGTTGCGGTTTGGCTCAGAACGACATTCCACCGCGACACCATACCTTATTGATTTTCAGGATTTAATCTCTCTGTCGCCTTTTAGTCGCCACAGCGACAATACCGTGACAACTCTTTGGCTTGAGTCCTTAGTGCTTCATGCCTTATGTCACCGTGTGCTTAAGGCGACACCATCAAAGGGCGACAATGCCCTGTTTCTCACATTTTAATTGCAGTTTTTGTACCAAATCCATCTCTTCTTCACAAATGCCCTTGTGGCACAAATAAACCTGAAACACTTGATTAACGTCGTAAAAACATGGGGAAATGCTCGATAATCAAACATAAAGAGAAGGAAATGAGGCCCAAAATTATACCATTTTGGTTCGATCACTTCACACTTGCACAACATTCATATAGACTAGGTGTGACTTGTTGCTTTGAAAAGAGAATTTTTTTCTCTTTGCCGCGGTCAATACTGTTGTGGGTACAGCTGCCACTACTACAAAAAACGTAAAAGAAATCGGTTATTTTACATGGAAGAAATCAGTTTTCCAAATTTTTAAAACTGATGTCTATTTGAGTGATTTAGAAAGAAAAAAAAAACGCGCTAAAGACATCGGTTTTTAACAGATGTAAAAACATGCGAAAACACATCAGTTATATATAAAACCGATTTAAAAACCGCAACATAAAATTGATGTATTACAAAAATTAATCCCGCCATCTGACCACTCCACCGTCCGGCCGCTTGCCCCACCTCTAATAATATTGACAATTAATTATCATTACGAGGAATTGAACTTGAAACCTCAAAGTCAAAGTGGTAAGCCTTTACCGCCTAACTACAAGATTGGATGTGTTAACAATTGCACAATATTTATATATAACCTATATGAGTTTTTAGAAATGAAAAAATAAAAAAACTTGTTTGATAAATTTAAATTTATTCAACTAATCAAAATTCTAATTTCTACTACAAACATATATTAAAAAAAAAAAATTATTGTTGGGTTTATTTTTCATTTCATTTTTTGTGTGGTTTTGTGTTCTGCTGGAGATATTTTTGTGCAAACTTTTTCCTTAAAACTATATCTTTTGGCAAGGAAATAAATTTTTTTGTCCAGGCTGGGTTCTTCAATTTTTTGATACAAATCCAATGGTATAAAGAACGTAAAATTCTGGGCGGTATTTTGACAGTTATGATCAATTATTCAGTCAAATGTCAGATGTGATTGAAGATGTTTTTGTGCAAAGTTTTCCCTTAAAATTGTATCTTTTGGCAAGGAAATAAATTTTTTTGTCTATGTTGGGATCTTTAATTTTTCAATACCAATCCAGCGGTATAAAGAACGTAAAATTATGGGTGGTATTTTGAAAGTTATGATCAATTATTTAGTCAAAGGTTAGAAGCGATTGAAGATGATCAATTTTTATGCAAACGTTTTCCTTAAAATTGTATCTTTTGGCAAGGAATTAATTTTTTTTCTATGTTGAGTTCTTCAATTTTTTGATATGAATCTAACGGTATAAAGAACGTAAAATTCTGGTAGTATTTTGTTAGTTATTATCAATTATTCAGTCAAAGGTCAGAACCAACGCGAATCCGCGAATGAGATGTTTTCATCGCCCATTTTCATACTTTTCTAAATTGATTTTTGGAATAGTTTTTGAAAGAAAAGTTTTTGTTTGCATGTCTACTTTCTTGTATCAAATTTTAGCAAATAACGTTGAGTATTTTTAGAGATGCGCACTTGAATGTGGACATGGGTCAGATTTGAATCAGCTGAATTATGCTTTTGAATCCATATCGGTTTTCCCAAAAACCGTTGTCTTTTCAAACCGCAATATTTAAGACATCAGTTTTAATAGAAAACGATTTCTTATCGGAAAAAAAATCCATATCGATTTTCCCAAAAACCGTTATCTTTTCAAACAGTAATATTTAAGACATTGGTTTTAAGGAAAACCGATTTCTTATTGGAAAATAAATCCATATTGGTTTTCCCAAAAACCGCTGTCTTTTTAAACCAAAATATTTAAGAAATCGGTTTTTATAAAAATCGATTTCTAAAAGTTTTTTTAAATTGATTATCTAAAAACCGATGTCTTTTAACATTTTTGTAGTAGTGTGCCGGATCATGTGCATGTGCCGTGGTCCGTGTCAGGTGTAGCCTCTGATGTTTTTCGCTATGCATGCCGCGATGGGTGCACCTTGCCTCTAGAGCGGTCCCCCACTGTGAAACTTTCCAAAGCCCACATGTCGTGTGTGCCTCGATGTAGACACCTTGTCCGTACTGCGGCACGCACAACGGTTGTGACGAGATTTAGTTTTCCAAGCTCAAAACGATGTCACTTCTCTTTGGGGCTTATATATATATATATTGCTTTCTCTTCTTGGTAGACCTAGAGCTTAGAAATTCACACCTTTGAGAAGCTTAAGAGTGTCTTGCAAGAAAATCAACCAATAACTCATTTTCATTCACCCAAACCCATTTCCATGTGCATCAAACATCATCTTAGCATCTTCTAGCTTCATCTAGGATGTGTTCTTGCATGGGTCTTCTTCAACACATATGACTTGGTAAGTTAGAACACCATTTTCATCTATTCTAGTGTTCTTACTTAGCAAGATAGCTCATTTATGACTTGTTAGTGTAGGGAAAAATATACCCGCAGCGGAAGCGAGACTAAAAAGAAGTGTTTGAGTAGCTTTTAAAATTTTTCCATTTTTATGAACCTTAAACCCTTTTGATTAATTAAAGATATATAATAAGTAACAAAAGATTAATACCTCTTGTCGCGTGATCCGATTGACTTACGTCGATGGTAATCCGCAAGATCTTCAATCCTAGCACGAACGTGGATCACCTAGGAGCGTGGTCTCCCTTTCTTTGAATTGCAAACCTGAGAGCGGATATAACAAACTTTTCTTGATTCGTTAGTCCCAAAAACAATCTAAAGAAACCTAAGATTATTCCGGTCACTTTTGAGTTCTCAATCTTATGATCGAAACTCGCGTGAACCTAGATCGATGTAGTATACACAAGTTTATTGATGAATAAGCAAACAATATACCATCAAAGAATAATCTATGTTCCTTTTGTTTTTAGTAGAATAAAAGCTCTCTATCTATGAGTTGAGAAGAAGAAGAAAAAATAAAATTTCTGCACCAAAAAACCCTTATGGCCGAAATTCTCTTCTTTTCCTTTTAAGGGTGGCCGAATTCTTTCACCAAAAAGGACTAGGGTTTCCGCAATTTTCACTCCAAAAATATAGGAGTTTTAGTTGCACCCTAATTCACTTTCTAAGAGTTCAAACCCTAATCCAACTCATAAATCTTTTATTCCTTATTTGACTAAAATAAAAAGACTTCTTATTTGATTAAATAAATAAAATTAATTATTTATTTCCTTGTCAAACAAGTCTTTTAATTTAAGTACACTACTACCAATAGTATACCAATAGGAATCATATTTCCTAATCAGAAAAGATTTGTTTCTTAATTAAACAATTAATTAATTCTTATTTAATTAAACAATGAAAACAAAATAATATTTAAGGCTATTAAGACACCTTGCCGCCCCATATAATATATTGGGCCAAATATTATTTTTCTTATTTCATTTAATCCATAGGACTTTAAATAAAAAGCCCACATGTGAACTAGACCATTCTTACTAAAAGAAACAAGCCCACATGTCATCCATTAATATATAAATATAATTGAGCAGCCCATTACATAAATAATGTGCAAATTATATTCTTAATATATTAAATGCAATTCTAGATGGACCCTAAATTGGTCCGGTAGAATATATCAAGTGATCCATGCAAGTCCGTGTGGATTGGGGATCTTGGCGGGCTATCTAAATTTAAGTTTCAATAGACATAACCTAATCACAATCAACAAATGATTCACTTAGGTCCGATCCATTAATTTTAACTCATTCCACTAAAGAGCTAAAATTGAACTCTTAAATAAAGACAGAAAAGGAAGATGTTTCCTTATTCATACCCTAGACAATCATATTGGAGATAGTGTATCCTCGTGATTAATATCAGTAATCGCCAAGAGTTCATAGACCGCCTATAACTCTCCAAGTTACCATATTTACTCATATGACCACGTTTTGAATTTGGATATTTTGACTTATCCAGAAGCCATGTTTTCAATAGACACTATTGAAAACTCAACGTTGAGATTTAATATCCAATTACCTCAAAACATCCATATGATGATATTATACTCTCATTTGTTAAATGGAGCCACGATGTCCGTATCTATAAATGAAGTCCTCTATCGATTAACAAATGAATATCACCAAACTATCGAGGATAGACTATGCGATATAATCGTACTCATTGATAGCTCAAATGATATCACCTGCAACCATAAGTCCATCATTTATCTCAGGATTAAGATAGACTCTCCGATTGTCCTGATAATGAAATTACTTTTATCTACTGACGGTTATAGATAAAGTATTTCATTGTGATCCTGTTCAATGCACCCAGTGCACTAGATTCTTTTGCTCGAAGACACTCCGATGATTTTAGACTCATCATATCTCATTTGATCCCACTCAAATGCTAGCAAAAGAATTCTACAACTTTAACAAGATAAAGGTGCCCAACCTTTAACTTAAGTTGTGAACAATATTCAAGACTAACTAAAGAATTGTGTCTACCACATACATATCCAGATGTACGAACAATTCTTCTTTTCTCATAGTCTTTAGACCTTATGATTATTTACTTTGACAATTATTAAACTATAAATGCTATAAGATTTGTTTAAACCAGAAATCACTTTATTAATATGAAAAAGATTGTTAATTACAATATTACACTCTTGCTATTGAGCATAATCCTAACAGTTAGCATCTAGACTAAGTTTTTATCTACATGTTGAGCTTTTGTGTTGATTGATTGGGTTGTTGTATTGTGATTGCTATTGCATCTAGGATTGTTCTGATCCTATATAGCTAAGTTTTTATATGACATGTAGGAACATGATTTTTAGGATTATTTGACATGTTCATTCATGAATAATTAAACTTAAATGTGTTGACCTAGCATTTATGCATTTTATATCCATTTAAGTTGTGTTCTCATCTTTAAGTGTTAAGCCTTGTGACTAAGTAGTTTAGTACACAAACAAGTAGGTCTAGAATTACTATTAAAGACTTGTTGGGTAGAGTGGAAAGGTTAATGACCAAGTATGGTTTGAATTAAGGTCAACCTAGGTCGTAAACTTTCATTCAAATAGTGGATTTGAAGACCGAGTGTGGTTAACACAATAGCCCGTGAGTTTTTCCCTCCCAGTTGTGGGTTTCTCATGTAAATCAATCAACGTGCAATTTTTTGTTTTCCACACTTAAATTTAGTTTATTGTATTTGTTTATATTTGGGTGGGTTTTGAATATTGACTAATCAAGAAAAATTGGTAAATAACTTGATTAAAACCTATTTACCCCTCATCTAAGTAATTTAGACACACGCTTTAATAGTTTTAACATGAAACACACAAAATACTAGAAGTATGGAAATGCATGAGTTGTGTGTGTGTGCAACTAAGTCTTTTCAATGGAATTAAGCACAAGTGATATACCTTTGAAGTGCTTATGATCTTAAGGTCTTAAGAGGGCCTTTGAGCTTGATCACCAACAATTTAAGACCTAAACTACCCTTACATAATAAACCCCAATTGTGGTTTGTCAACGAAATAAGCTAATCAAAAATGAGGAACTTACAAGAGGTACCGAAATAGGTCTGAAATGAGGTATTTATAGTGTGTGAATATATGGCACAAAACCCTAGAGAAGCTGAGCTGGAGTACCTATGCGCTGGTGATTCTCTGATCGAAGGGCGCATGTACTATGCTAATCCTCTGGTTTGTTTGCGCTGGTGTTTTGTTGGACAAGGGGTGCTTGAACAATGCTAGATCTCTAGAAAACATGTACAGGTGGTGTGCTGGTGTTTCGCTATTCGTACAGCGCATACACCTCTTCTTTTCATCTTTCGTTCTTCAATTCTTTGATTCTTCAGTATGGCCCTTGAATTTCCTTAACTTTTCATTATTACCCTTGGATTGCTAAGGAAACCTGCATAAGCTTATTAAACCGTTAAATACTCGATTTTCACTCTAAAAATGACGCAATTGATAGGATATGGAGGCTGCACCAAGTGTAGAAATGAGAATTATCACTTGTCAACCACCATTTGTGGCTACAAGACTTGAACTCAATGAAGAGAGTTATAGTCTAAGTGTGAACATATAAATGATGCTCATTACATAGAATGCAAGACAAGACAAACTATGCTTAACTAGATGTGATAATATACCCAACAATCCTATTTATTAAAAAATGCCTAAATGAGCATACGTAAATGCATAATGCAAAATATGATAACCTATAAGCTTAACTAGATATAAGAATTAAACCTAACAACCTAGTTATCAACTAACCCTCAAACTATCACAAAACTTCAAATATATGCAATTAATGAAGTTAAACAAGTAAAGGACAATTAAAGAAATGGATTTTTGTTTTTCCCTTCAATGGAGATGTTTAATGAAGACCCATGAATGATTAATGACTTAAATGCATATGGATGAGGGTTGAAGAATAAATCAATGAACCTTGAAGAGCTTTGTAAGATCCTTGATTTGTATTGGCTTGATTATATTGCAAAACTCTCTATATTTTTAATACTTGTTGCTTAGGTGATTCTTGGAGAAAAGAAGATTCAAAGGTGAAGAAGCAACATCTTGTGCAAATTTCGTCTTCAAAGGGAACATCGCATACTTGGATGCTAAGGTATCAAGATACTTATTCCTCTTGTAAGGCATAAGCACACGCATACACAACTCATACATGTGTGTCCTTGCATTAGTTCAAACATTTGATATAACACATTCACATTCATTTAAGTATGCACATGCATTATTCTCATATTGACAAACATTGTAGAATTGCATGTTTTATGACTATCGCTTGGATATGGCATTCTTGTGTGATATTATATTTTTTTGTTTATGTTTCTTGTCTTTTTGACTTAAACATGATCTCATATGATTCCTTATTGAGTCCCGGTCATTTCGGTTACTAATTCATCAAGTTTCAAGTCCAAACGATATAGTTACGCTACTTTGCGTTCTCATTCATTGAGTTGTCTTCGTCGTCATTTTTCAAGATGAATTCTCAACCTTTTATCAAAGTTTTATAGTCATCTTTGTGCATGAGAGAGTCATAGTTTGTAATCCAAAAACAGATTTGAATTCAGAGTTCGGATGCCCGAATACGGCTGAAGAACGCGAGAGGAGCGCGAGAGAAGCTTGCTCGGCCAAAGGCCAAGCAAGGAGGACCACGTGTGGGCCACGTGTGCCACACGGCCAGAGTCCCTCTCTGCCCATGTGTGCCACACGTGGACCACACATGGCTGGTGACATGGCCCTTTTTGATTGGCCACCGAATCCCTCTCTTCTCAATCTCTTTTCCCTCCATTTATATTCAAATATTCTGCAGAATTCTTCACAACTTTTGATTTCTTATTTTGATCATATCTCTCTCATTTCAACTCCAAATCAAGTGATTCAAAAGCCAAAAACATTGATCTTGAAGAGAGGAACAAGTCTCATGCATTTTCAGAGTCAAAATATTTCCAGGTTTAACGCAGTCATCTGATTTCAGTTCGTGGTTCATCTTTGTGTATGGTAATCATCTTCTCTACATTTTTCTTATGATCAACTTCATGGATCTACTTTATTGTTTGATGAAAAATATTTAGAATGTCTTTGATTCCATTTTTAGACTTGTTTGATTAATTTTTGAGTTTATCCTTTGTGATTTCATATGAACATTTTTTTTTTTTTTTGGATAAACTTAAAGAAAATTGAAAAAGAAGTGCAGAATTTCTTCATGATTTTTGTTGTCTTGTTTCAATCAGAACTTTCTCATTTCAACTCCGAATTACTTAATTCAAAAGCCAAAAATATTAGTCTTGATGAGAGTTACAAACCCCAAGCATTTTCAGAGCTAAGTGACTTCATGATTTTTCGTTGTAAGCTTATTTCAGTCCGAGGTTCATTTTTGTAAGTGAAACATTTTCTTCTTACTTTCATTTTTGATCATCTCTTTCAATCTTCACATTTGATTGATGAAATGTATAAAGAATGATGTTAGTTCACCTGCTAGGTTTGTATGATTGATTGATTGATTGAGTTTTAGCTTTGTGATTTCATTTGAACATATTTAGCTAAACTTGATTGAACTTGAAATTGATTCTAGATATGATATATATGATGTGCCTCATGATATTGTCTAGGTCTAATTTCATGATCTAAGAACTAAGATTCTTGTGTGATATATTGAATACTCATATCTTGTTCTTATTGATTCACATGCTTTGATTTCTAGGTACATTTGTGATTGTTTGTTGATAGAATATCCTAGAATGTCTCTAAGCATGTACATATAGCTTGATTGATCATCTAGCTTTATTTGATTGTGATTTGCATCATTTGCATCACTTAGATCATTGCCTTGTGATAGGTTAAAGTCTCTTTCAAAGTGAGTGAAGCTTTGTATTGAGGAAGAAGACTTGGTTAGGAATGAGTTTCGGATAGCCAAGCAAAAGTCTTCCTAGAGGCTTGTGAGCCTTGGATAGGGAGTTGCTTTCTAGATGTGTAGGACACACCTTGGATAGAAAGTAAGCTTAGTGAATCACTAGCCCGAGGGTTGATTAGGAGGTGATAGCTTGAAGTGGATATTATAGTGTTGATAGCTTGAAGTGAATGTCTCTAAGCATGTACATATAGCTTGATTGATCATCTAGCTTTATTTGATTGTGATTTGCATCATTTGCATCACTTAGATCATTGCCTTGTGATAGGTTAAAGTCTCTTTCAAAGTGAGTGAATCTTTGTATTGAGGAAGAAGACTTGGTTAGGAATGAGTTTCGGATAGCCAAGCAAAAGTCTTAGCAAGGAGTTTAGTACTCCGGATAGTTGAGCTTAGGAGAGCTTGACTAGGATCACTTGATCTAGATTGCTAAGCAAGGAAATCTTCCTAGAGGCTTGTAAGCCTTGGATAGGGAGTTGCTTTCTAGATGTGTAGGACACACCTTGGATAGAAAGTAAGCTTAGTGAATCACTAGCCCGAGGGTTGATTAGGAGGTGATAGCTTGAAGTGGATATTATAGTGTTGATAGCTTTGAGTGTATAAGTTCTTTTTATTTAGTGGATTTGCTTTGCTGGTGGTTGTGGTATCAACCCGTTGATGTTTCCTCTTTAAGGTTTTACCACGTAAAAACATTTTGTCTCATTTTCACTTTAAGTTTCTTTATCTTCCATATGTTCACATGTATTGATTCATTTGTATATTGATGTTCACATGTATTGATTCATACTATACAATTGTTAAATCATATCAAGTGTTCATTTCATTCTTGTATTCTGCAATTTTTGAATATTGGAAGAATTTGGGTCTATACCTATTCACCCCCTCCCCCTCTAGGTATATTATACACTATTGTTTTAAGGGAATTTCAAGCTTCTCTCTCAACTAGGTGTAGAGAAATCTACCCAACAACCTAGTTATAATCTAAACCCTCAAACAATCTCCAAAATTTAAAGAATATGCAATTAATATAAAGTTAAACAAGTAAGAAACAATTAATGAAAGGGAAGTTTGTTCTTACCAACAAAGGAGACTATTAATGAAGACCCATGAATGATATGAGCTTGAAATGCATATGGGATGAGGGATAGAGAGTTAAAAATGCTTTCTTGAAGCTTTCTCTCACTAGAAACCAAAACCTCTCTCTCTTGGAAGAGATTTTTCTTGAAGAGATGAAAAGAGGTGTAAAAATGGTGTTTTAGGGCTCTTGGTTTGGTCAAAGGAAGAAGATGGGTGTTTGTATAGAAGCCCTATTAAAACGGCGTCGTTTTGGTGAATCTGCTAAAAAAAATAAGCAATTTGGTGGTCTGGGCCTGTCAAATTAGGTTTCCGAAACCACTAGAATAATTTGATAGCCTGTAATAGCCAAATTGTGGCTGCTGAAGTTTGGCAGTCAAATTCAGCGGTGGGGCCCGTCGAATTGTGCCACTACACACAACGCAATATTTGAGCGCACCAAAACATGGTCAAACAATATCGAAACCTATCGTATAATATACCATTAGAAAGGTATAGATGTCTAATTTCTACTCAAAAAATAAGATTTAGATGTCTACACAAACATATATGGTCATTTGAGTAACCAAAGGTCAGATTCGGACAATAATAGAGTTGCCATGTTTTAGTGGTCTCTTTTGAGATTTCAAACCCAATGCAAACGATCATGAAATATTATGAATAATATACCATTGTAAAGATATGAGTGTATAGTTTATCCATAAGTTTTCAAAACTCAATTTTAATCTTTACATCAAGAGTTATGTACACAAGACCACACATAGATCAGTTTTGAAAAATATTTAAACCATTGAAAAATGAATATTTCGAAACTAGACACATTACTCCAAACAACCACGCCATATCTAACACATATCAAACACATGCACATAACAAGAAATAACATGATAAAATGAAATGCATGATGACACAAATCAAAAGTGTGAGAGTGTTAGTATGATGAACAAATCGTGATAGAACGTTGCGAATGAACAGACCACAATCTAATGATGCAACAACCCTGGAAATCAAATACTTAGTGCATGAACATATGATCAATATGTGTGTGTCAGGGGTTGCACAACAATACAGGGACACAAGTATGCAAATT
This sequence comes from Acer campestre, assembly GCA_954870605.1. NCBI lineage: Eukaryota > Viridiplantae > Streptophyta > Magnoliopsida > Sapindales > Sapindaceae > Acer > Acer campestre. The sequence continues at coordinate 3,140,361 of OX940805.1, forward strand.
GTTTATGTGTGTGCCTAATCTCTTCAAGAGAACAAGTCAAGTAGTTTTACCTTTGAAGCTCAGCACTTGAAGATCTTGGGATGCTTGGAAAGTTTTTTTTGATCATGATCGCAATGTTGATGACCACATGAAGAAACTAAACTACCCAAACAAAAGCACCTCAATGTCTTGACACAAATACACCAATCATACAATAATTGCACTTACAAAGCTGATAGGGTTTAGGGGATGGGGGGTTCTATTCCTCTTAATGACCAAGCGAACAGTATCAATCTTCCTTTTTTTCCTGAGCATCATTCGGTGGATCCATTGGTTGGAAGCAGCATAAACAAGCCTTGGTTTTCTGTAGGGGGATATGCTTGCCATATTCTTTGGTGACGTAGTGCTTTTCGAGGATGTGAGCTCCAGCCGTGACTTGCAACACACTTCTAGTTTTCAACACATTTTCCCTTATAAGTATTCTTACTTTGAATGATGCAGTGCTTTTTGGCCTTTTAGGTCTCACTTTCATTATTTCTGTAGGTCATGTTGAAGTTAATCTCATACAAGGATGAGATGTAATCTTTTGAATCTCAAATCTGAACTCTCTAGGTTCATATCGCTCAAGTGACAACGGACCAAGTTAGTTCGCATGACGAGTTAGCTAGAACAACATCCGTTCTGGCAAAGGAAACTAAACTTCGTCAAAACGTGGAATTGAGGGTTCAGGAGATAGAGAGCAAGGTTCAATAGTTGGAAGATCGATGCTCCAGCCAGAACAAGATTCGTATGCATGCTATGGGAGAACTGGAGCTAAAGGACGTTGATCGTTATAAGCAATATCTTGCTTTTGATGCTTTTATTTATCATGAATATCATAATGGAATGAGGGCGACTCTTGACTTTTATTTGAGCAAGGATAGAGCTGGGCAGAAAGATGTGTGTCTGATGAGCATCGTTTGTGTACTCAACAAAATGATATTTAAAATGTGATCGTTTAGAAAACCGATTTTTCACCACTTAGATATTAAATTAGTAAAGTGGCAAGTAGGATTCGTTCCATAGGGAATTAGAGTGATTAGTTGAATAAATTAACTAATCTAAAAAAAATGCAAATAAAGTAAATCATAAAATATATGGATGAGTGAATGGGTTGTCAAGCCATCAAACATACATGAAAAATAAACCTAATAAACTAATAAAAGAATACTTAACAAATCTAGATAAGATAAATGGAATTAACAATTAAGAGAATAGCTAGGGAATTAATGGGATCACAAATGAATTACGGGAAATGCTTATCAAGCTACTTTAGTGGACGAATCTCATAAATGTTAACCAATTGATTTCTAAAATGCATTTAGGCCATTATTATGAACCCTAAACAACTTCCCACCGCAATGGCTAACCGATTAAGGAAAGGGGGTCACGGCGGGATCGGTTCATTACAATGAACGGTTTAGATTATCGCGGTTGATATACCCTCCGATAATCTATCCTAGTCACTATGTTGTCAATCCAATCAAGATTATAAAACAAATTATCCTAAGCAAGATTATAATCAACTAGTGGGTATACATGTCAATTATATAATGCAAAGAATCTAATTATAAAATGAATAGAACACAAATAGAAATTAATAGATATTAAAGCTTAAGCAAATCCCAATCCAAATATTCTCACATCAAAACCCTAGAAAGGGGATTTAATTACAGATATTACAATCAAAGGAAAGGCAAGTAAAAGATTAGGAAATCACTCATGGGCCACCTTTTGTAAGCTTGATCCTTTCCTTGCCTTTGATGCTCCTTGTGTAAAGAGTGGATGATGAGGATGTGTCTAGATAGGTGGAGTCAAATGGGAAGTGACTAAGGAGATTTGTGGAGAAGATGGGAAGAAAAGGAATGATTAGGGGAGGTAATCTAGATGTTAAGTTTAGGTAGGAGAGAAAATGGAGAGAAAAGGAATGGTGGAGAAAGGAGGTTTCTTGGTGGTCAAGAGTTGTCAAGAGTTAGCATGAAATGGTGAATTTATATGTTAGAAAAGCTAGGGTATGAAATGGACATGAAAGGACAAGAATACCCCTCAAAAATGGCATGAAAAACGTCCATTTTGCTGCTTCTAGAAAGTGGAGGTCGTCATGGCCCGCCATAGGGTCGCCATGGCGACAGGGAGTGCACAGCAGCTACGAAAATGGGCATAACTTTCTGTAGAAAACTCGGAATTGTAATCCGTAAAAACCGTTGGAAAGTAGACTTCCGGGGCTTTCCGAATATATATAATCCAAAGTGGTTCGATCTGAAGAGGGAGATATGCCTATTTGAAGATGAATGATCTGCACACACTTTTTACAATTTCAGCCTCTTTTGCCACCACTATTACTCCAATGCCTCTGAACTTTATAAATACCTAAAAACACTTAATTCACACCATTAAATCATGGGATATTGCCCGAGAATCAAGCAAAAAGAGAAGGAAGTGAGGGCCAAAATCATACCAATTTTGGTTCGATCAGTGTCACCTCCAAGGGTTTATGAAAGACAAATGGGAGAAAGCATTGGATTCCATCAAGCACCGATAAAAGAACTAGTGAGCTCATTGTCGCCAAGCTGGCGTCAAGCCTTTGCCAATGCATCTGAAAATGGTTACTAATTACAATTATACTTTTTCCTCTTTTTTGTTCACTATGGTTGCTTACTATAAACGCCGGGCTTCTATATCTACTTGTACTTCTTTTTATAACTTTTAACTCTAAGAGTTCTTTTACATGCATTCGACATTCTTTTCTTTCTTCTAGACTGTAGGGTAAATCTTGTGTTGTTATAGTGATGTCAGGGTTTATGATTTTGTAAGTTATAAAATTTCTTGCTATTTTTATTTATCGGGTTATCACCTATAATTTAGAGTTTCTCTAATTCTTATATTTAATTTTTTATTTCAGCTGGCTAATTTTTGCTTTCTTCATTGTTTGTTTGTGATGAGATCGTTTGTGTACTCAACAAAATAGTAATATGGTTTTTGGTTGATTCTTGGAAACTCTTTTAAGCCACTTAATCCTTTTTAAAATGTGATTTGATAGCAAAATAGTGAGCAAGTTCGTTCCACAGGGAATGGAGTGTTAATTAGATAAATTGACTAATCTTTTAACAATAAAATAAATCATAATGTTGATAGATGTATGGTTTCTAAAACCACCAATGCTAACTACTAAAATGAAAATACACAAAAATGTTATGAAAAATAGAATACTCAACACCTTGATAAGAATAGTGATAAAATCAATTAAAGAGATAGCTAAGGAATAGATCGATTAACAATTGAATGTGGGTAAGCTAACTAGCTACTTTAATGTGCCAATCCCATTATGTTAACCACTTAGAGGCTTAGATTAGTGGGGTTGATATACCCACCACTAATATATCCTATCCAATGGGTTCTTAATCACACAAGGAGTGTCAAACCTCATATGAATATATAACAAATTACTCCACTCAAGATTGCAATTAACAAGTGATATACAAGTCAATTATAATGAATGGAATCTAATTAATTTGAATGAATAGAACACATAAGAGATTCATTACAAGCTAAGCTAAACCCACAACTAATTGATCCTCAAATCTATCACCTAGATTAGGGGTTTAGTTACACATATTTGCAATAAATGAAAAGAAGTAAACAATAAGGAAATAACCCTTGGGTCGCCTTCTTTAAGCTTGATCCTTCTTCTCTTCTATGCTCCTAGATGCAAAGAATGGAAGTAGAGGATATGTCTTGGAATGTGGGTGTTTTGGTGGAAAGTGACTAAGGATTTTGGTGGAGAAATGGTGGGATGATGAATGATGTAGGGAAGGAATCAAGGCTTTGTGTTGAGGTTTGGATGGATTAGATGAGTTCAAGGAGAGAAATGGAGGATGATGAATGATGTGTCATGGATGAAGAGCTAGATCTCAAGATGTATTCTCTGTTCTTTTTTCTCAGATGGTCGATGCCTTTGAAGATGAGAAGTCATTCTATTTATACACACTCTTGGACATGTACTTGTTAGGATTATGCTCAATAGCAAGAGTATAATATTGTATTTAACAATCTGTTTCATATTAATAAAGTGATTTCTGGTTTAAACAAATATTATAGCATTTATAGTTGAATATTATAATTGTTAAAGTAAATAATCATAAGGTCTAAAGACTATGAGAAAAGAAGAATTGTTCATACATCTGGATATGTATGTGGTAGACACAATTCTTTAGTTAGTCTTGAATATTGTTCACAACTTAAGTTAAAGGTTGGGCACCTTTATCTTGTTAAAGTTGTAGAATTCTTTTGCTAGCATTTGAGTGGGATCAAATGAGATATGATGAGTCTAAAATCATCGGAGTGTCTTCGAGCAAAAGAGTCTAGTGCACTGGGTGCATTGAACTGGATCAAAATGAAATACTTTATCTATAACCGTCAGTAGATAAAAGTAATTTCATTATCAGGACAATCGGAGAGTCTATCTTAATCCTGAGATAAATGATAGACTTATGGTTGCAAGTGATATCATTTGAGTTATCAATGAGTACGATTATATCGCATAGTCTATCCTCGATAATTTGGTGATATTCATTTGTTAATCGATAGAGGACTTCATTTATAGATATGGACATCATGGCTCCATTTATCAAATGAGAGTATAATATCATCATATGGATGTTTTGAGGTAATTGGATATTAAATCTCAACGTTGAGTTTTCGATAGTGTCTATTGAAAACATGACTTCTGGACAAGTCAAAATATCCAAGTTCAAAACGTGGTCATATGAGTAAATATGGTAACTTGGAGAGTTATAAGCGGTCTATGAACTCTTGCCGATTACTGATATTATTCACGAGGATACACTATCTCCAATATGATTGTCTAGGGTATGAATGAGGAAACATCTTCCTTTTCTGTCTTTATTTAAGAGTTCAATTTTAGCTCTTTAGTGGAATGAGTTAAAATTAATGGATCGGACCTAAGTGAATCATTTGTTGATTGTGATTAGGTTATGTATATTGAAGCTTAAATTTAGATAGCCCGCCAAGATCCCCAATCCACACGGACTTGCATGGATCACTTGATATATTCTACCGGACCAATTTATGGTCCATCTAGAATTGCATTTAATATATTAAGAATATAATTTGCACATTATTTATGTAATGGGCTGCTCAATTATATTTATATATTAATGGATGACATGTGGGCTTGTTTCTTTTAGTAAGAATGTGTCTAGTTCACATGTGGGCTTTTTATTTAAAGTCCAAAGGATTAAATGAAATGAGAAAATAATATTTGGCCCAATAATATATATGGGGCGGCAAGGAGGTTATTTAACCTTAAATATTATTTTGTTTTCATTGTTTAATTAAATGAGAATTAATTAATTTATTAATTAATTATTTAATTAAGAAACAAATCTTTTCTCATTAGGAAATATGATTCCTAAAGGTATACTATTGGTAGTAGTATAATTAAATAGAAAGACTTGTTTGACAAGGAAATAAATAATTAATTTTATTTATTTAATCAAATAGGAAGTCTTTTTATTTTAGTCAAATAAGAGAATAAAAGATTTATGAGTTTGATTAGGGTTTGGAAGTCTTAAACAAAATAGGAATTAGGGTGCAAATCATACTCCTTTTTGTAGGAGGATTTGCGGCAACCCTAGTTAATTTTGGGGAAAGAATTCGGTCACCCTAGGGTAAAAAGAAGAAGAAATTTGGCCACCTATATAAGGTCTCTTATAGAATTCGGCCACCCCCTAAGGCTTGAGTGCAGAATTTATTTCTTCTTCTTCTTCTTAACTCATAGAAAGAGATTTTTTATTCTACTAAGGCAAAAAGGAAACATAGATTATTCTTTGATGGTGTACTATTTGCTTAATCATTGATAAGCTTGTGTATACAACATCGATCAAGGTTCACGCGATTTTCGATCATTAGATTGAGAACTCAAAAGTGACCGGAATAATCTTAGGTTTCTTTTGATTGTTTTTGTGACTAACGAACAAGAGAAAAGTTTGTTTAATCCAATCACAGGTTTGCAATTCAAAGAAAGGGAGACCACACTCCTAGGTGATCCACATTCGTGCTAGGATTGAAGATCTTGCGGATTACCATCGACGTAAGTCAATCGGATCACGCGACAAGAGGTATTAATCTTTTGTTATATATATTATATATTTTTAATTGATTAAAAGGGTTTAAGGTTCATAAAAGGAAAAAATTTTAAAAGCTACTCAAACTATTTTTTTAGTCTCGCTTCCGCTGCGGGTATATTTTTTCCCTACAATTGGTATCAGAGCCTGGTTGAACCCTTTTAATTAATTAAACGTATATATACGTGGATCGATTTCTTTTTATTGTGATTATGCATGTTTAGAAAGAGATGGCACTCTAGGTATTCGCATATAGAATTACATGTGATGTATGGTTTTATATATGTTTTATATGTGGATTGTTATTGCTCGATTTTGGTCCTAGATTTTCAATGTATTTTTGGTTTTGGAATTGTAACAAGAAAGGTGGTCTATCATCGCCATAATTCCTTCTTGGTAGTTGCTAGACATTTTTTTTTATGTATTAAAATTGCTGCAGTTTTTAATGTATTAAATATATTTAATGTGCAGTATTTTTTTACTGTCATGAATAATAAAAAAAAAAAAAAATTCTGCAGTAATTTATTTGTTTAAATTAAATTGTAACACGTTCTACATCGAAGAAACAAAGCAACCGGAACAGAGAACGAGCACAGTACGCACCCTAGGAGTGGATTGGGCTGCGCATGGCTTGCCCGAAATCAAGTGGGCTGCGCACGGCAGCCTTGCAACCAAGAGGGCTGCGCACGGCAGCCATGCTAGTCCTATGGGCTGCGCATGGCAGCCCCTTACGTGAGGATGTGGGCCGTGCAATTCCGAGGAGGGAGGCCGGAGGATGGGCTTATGGTTGATGGGCCACTCGAAGATTTTGTATTCCTATATCAATGTAATTTACTTGTTTTTCTAGGATGGGCCAAAATTGTTGCTATTTATTTTATGCTTAAATATTACAATATTTGTTGTTGTATGATAACATGACATATAGAATAGGAGTGCCACTCATATATCTCTTTTGGTATGAACATGCATTGAATGATTTAGGTATCTAAATTGGCATCTAGATAACTTGGTAAATCATTCTATGGGATTTAATCACACGCCTTAAATAATTGAGTGGGAGAAGGTGTTTTTGTAACACCTATGGCTTCCAAGATTGGTTGAGCTTAATTATTTTTTGGTAATCCCCCAAAGGGGCGTCCATGAATGGAATTTAGCAATATACTTCCTTACAAGGATAGACTAGACAATGGACTCAAATGAAATCTACTCCCAAAGGAGGGATTTTCGTGAGAGAAAATTGAGGGTAGATATCTTGGTAACACACTCAATGTAATTTTATTGATAACCTCCAAAGAGTTCTTGTCAGTAAAATTGCAAGGCTAAAATTGAAAACGCTGGTTGTTATGTTAACAATTAGGTGGGACCTAGTCTAACTAGTAAATGGGGCGAACTCCTAAAGGAGGCGTAACATTTATGGGTGTTAGATCACCGTTGAATTTTTATGATTGAGTTATTCATTTTATTCAAGATAAATATTTAAAAGTGCTTTATAATGATTATTTACTTATATATGTTTTGTTTTCATTCAGAAATCATGACCCCATCACTTATGAACATCCTGAAAGATAACACCTTAACTGGAGATAACTATGTAACATGGAAAAGGAAAATTGGGTTGTTGCTGCAAAGTGAAAAACATAAGTTTGTTCTAACTACTCCTAAACCACCTGCTCCTAATATTGAATCAAGCATAATGCAAAGAGATGAGTATGAGCAGTGGAAGACTTCAGATGATATGGCCAAATGTTATATTATGGCCACTATCTCCGACTTGTTGCAACAGCAGCATGAAGGAATGGAGTCTGCTACTGATATAATGATGTCTCTAGAGGAGATGTTTGCTATGAAGTCCAGGACGACTAAGAGAGAGGCAGTGACTGCTTTTATGAATCTTAGGATGAAACCTGGACAGGCTGTGAAGGATCACATGATGAAAGTCATAGCACATCTCAATATTGCTGAACTGCATGGCGCTGAGATAGATGGTGAGACAAAAATTGATATGGTTGTCAATTCATTGTCAGATTCCTTTGATCAGTTCAAATTGGACTACACTTTGAACAAAAAGGAATACACCTTACAGAGCCTGATGCAAGATGTTCAAAGTGCTGAAAAGATCCTTGTGAAAGGCAAAGGTCAAGAGATTCATGTGGTTGGTAAAGTTGCTACTGTTAAGGCCCGTCAAAAGGTCAAGAAACAACAGAAGAAAAAGCAACTTGGGCCTACCAAGAAAGAGACCAAGAAAGTAACCAAGATCAAAGGGAAATGCTTCCTTTGTGGTGAAAAGGGACATTGGAAGAGAAATTGCCCAAAGTCCCAGAACAAGAAGGAAGAAGGTAATTTGAATTATCTTGAAACATGTTTTTTGGCTAATTCTACAGATTCTTGGATCATAGACTCAGGAGCCACTAATCATGTTTGTTATTCCTTGCAGGGGTTCCAAGAAAGGAGAAGGCTGAATAAGAATGAGATCAATTTGCGCTTGGGCAACGGAACGTTAGTGTCTGCAAGTGCAGTGGGAGATATTAGAGTTTGTTTGGATTCTAGAAGACATTTAGATTTAATAGACGTTTATTATGTACCTCAATTCAAGAGGAATTTAATTTCAGTTTCTTGTTTGAATAAATTTGGATATTCGGTTACTTTTAATAAAGTTTTTTATTATTAGTAAGAATGACAAAGTTATTTGCAAAGGTACATTGGAAAACGGTCTATAGTTTTTGCATAGAAATATCTCTCACTCGTTAGACACAGAAATAACGGAACCTAATCATAAAAGAGTAAAATTATCAACAGATGAAACCTACCTTTGGCATTTACACTTAAGTCATATTAACCTTAATAGGATTAAAAGATTGGTAAGTGACGGACCTTTGAGTGACTTAAAGGTTGATGATCTACCAACTTGTGAATCTTGTTTGGAAGGTAAAATGACCAAAAGGACGTTCTCTGCCAAAGGTGCCAGAGCCACTGAATGTTTAGGATTGATACACACTGATGTATGTGGACCTATGAGCATTCAAGCTAGAGGTGGATATGAGTACTTCATCACTTTCACATATGATTACTCAAGATTTGGCTATGTGTATCTCATGCGACATAAGTCGGATGCTTTTGACATGTTCAAAGCATTTAAAGCTGAAGTGGAAAATCAGCTTGAGAAACACATAAAAATCTTGAGATCTGATCGTGGTGGAGAATATCTATCTGGTGAGTTTCAGCAATATCTTATTGATAATGGGATAGTTTCTCAGTTTTCTGCACCTGGTACACCTCAACAAAATGGGGTAGCAGAAAGGAGAAATAGAACTCTTTTGGATATGGTTAGGTCTATGTTGAGTTATTCAACACTTCCTAATTCTTTCTGGGGATATGCTTTACAAACTGCAATATACATTCTAAACCATGTACCATCTAAGTCTGTTCCTAAAACACCGCATGAGTTGTGGACTGGGCGCAAGCCTAGTTTACAACACTTAAGGATATTTGGATGTCCTGCGCACGTGTGAAAAGGAAAGACAGAAAAGATGGAGTCCCGTTCAGAAACATGTATATTTGTAGGGTATCCGAAAGAAACTAAAGGATATTATTTTTATAGTCCTTCAGATCTTAAAGTATTTGTTTCGACAAATGCTAAATTTCTGGAAAAGGACTATATGAATGATTTTGTGCCTAAAAGTAGAATTGTCCTGAATGAGATGTCAGGAGATACAATTCCACGAGAGGTTACACAACCTAACCCAATTGTAAGTTCCGATCCCACACTAGGTCAACAACCTACCATTCCTCGTTGTAGTGGGAGGGTTAGAACACAACCCGAAAGATACATCGGTCTGGGAGAATCTGTAGAGAATCTCCCGGACGACGATGATCCCTACACGTACAAGGAAGCTATGGAGGATGTTGATAGTCGCCATTGGCAAAAGGCAATGCAATCCGAGATTGAATCTATGTTCGATAACAAAGTCTGGTCCCTTGTAGAATTGCCTAAAGGGATAAAACCCATTGGGTGCAAGTGGGTATACAAGAGGAAAAGAGGTATGGATGGAAAGGTGGAAACCTTTAAAGCTAGATTGGTAGCTAAAGGGTATACACAGAAAGAAGGTATCGATTACGAGGAAACCTTCTCTCCTGTGGCCATGCTTAAATCCATTAGGATACTCTTATCCATTGTAGCATCTTTAGATCTAGAGATTTGGCAAATGGACGTCAAGACAGCTTTCCTTAATGGAAGTCTTGACGAAAGCATCTACATGATGCAACCAGAGGGATTCATTGAAAAGGGCCAAATGGAAAAAGTATGCAAGTTGCAGAAATCCATATATGGATTAAAGCAAGCATCCAGATCCTGGAACATAAGGTTCGATCAAGCTGTCAAAGGTTTTGGATTTATTCAGAATCTTGACGAACCTTGTGTATACAAAAGGATTAAGGGCGACAAGTTGGTTTTCCTGATTCTTTATGTTGATGATATACTACTCATCGGAAACGATGTAGGTGTATTGACATCAGTAAAAGAATGGTTAGCAAAACAATTTGATATGAAGGACTTAGGAGAAGCAAGTTTTATTCTAGGTATCCAAGTTATAAGGGATAGAAAGAATAGAACGATTGCATTATCCCAAGCTTCATACATAGACAAAATCTTGTCTAGGTTTTCCATGCAGGATTCCAAGAAAGGTATGTTACATTTCAGACATGGAATCAAGCTTTCTAAGGAACAAGTTCCTAAGAATGAGCATGAAAAGCAGTTCATGAGTAGAGTTCCATATGCCTCGGCAGTTGGAAGTCTCATTTATGCAATGCTCTGCACTAGACCAGATATTTGTTTTGCTGTTGACATAGTTAGCAGGTTTCAATCGAAGCCTGGTCCTGATCACTGGACGGCAGTCAAGCATATTTTCAAGTATCTCAAGAGAACGAGAGATAATATGCTTGTATACTCTGAAGGGGATTTGATTCCCGTTGGGTATACAGATTCTGATTTTCAATCAGATTCTGACTCCAGAAAATCCACATCAGGGGCTGTGTTTACTATTGGAGGAGGAGCAGTTATATGGAGGAGTATCAAGCAATCTTGTATTGCTGATTCCACCATGGAAGCTGAGTATGTTGCTGCATGCGAGGCTGCCAAAGAGGCTGTTTGGCTCCGTCAATTCGTGATTGACTTGGAAGTGGTTCCTAGTGCGAATAAGCAGATCACTATCTACTGTGACAACAGTGGAGCAGTGGCTAATTCGAAAGAACCAAGAAGTCATAAGAGAGGTAAACACATTGAAAGGAAATATCATCTTTTAAGGGAGATTGTTCAAAGAGGTGACGTGACGATTACCAAAATCGCGTCAGCAGAAAATCTAGCAGATCCTCTCACAAAGGCTCTACCTCATAAGAGTTTCGATGGGCACCTAGAGAACATGGGCTTGAGAGATATGACTCATTTGCTATAGAGCAAGTGGGAGATTGTTAGGATTATGCTCAATAGCAAGAGTATAATATTGTATTTAACAATCTGTTTCATATTAATAAAGTGATTTCTGGTTTAAACAAATATTATAGCATTTATAGTTGAATATTATAATTGTTAAAGTAAATAATCATAAGGTCTAAAGAATATGAGAAAAGAAGAATTGTTCATACATCTGGATATGTATGTGGTAAACACAATTCTTTAGTTAGTCTTGAATATTGTTCACAACTTAAGTTAAAGGTTGGGCACCTTTATCTTGTTAAAGTTGTAGAATTCTTTTGCTAGCATTTGAGTGGGATCAAATGAGATATGATGAGTCTAAAATCATCGGAGTGTCTTCGAGCAAAAGAGTCTAGTGCACTGGGTGTATTGAACTGGATCAAAATGAAATACTTTATCTATAACCGTCAGTAGATAAAAGTAATTTTATTATCAGGACAATCAGAGAGTCTATCTTAATCCTGAGATAAATGATGGACTGATGGTTGCAAGTGATATCATTTGAGTTATCAATGAGTACGATTATATCGCATAGTCTATCCTCGATAATTTGGTGATATTCATTTGTTAATCGATAGAGGACTTCATTTATAGATATGGACATCGTGGCTCCATTTATCAAATGAGAGTATAATATCATCATATGGATGTTTTGAGGTAATTGGATATTAAATCTCAACGTTGAGTTTTCGGTAGTGTCTATTGAAAACATGGCTTCTGGACAAGTCAAAATATCCAAGTTCAAAACGTGGTCATATGAGTAAATATGGTAACTTGGAGAGTTATAGGCGGTCTATAAACTCTTGGCGATTACTGATATTATTCACGAGGATACACTATCTCCAATATGATTGTCTAGGGTATGAATGAGGAAACATCTTCCTTTTCTGTCTTTATTTAAGAGTTCAATTTTAGCTCTTTAATGGAATGAGTTAAAATTAATGGATCGGACCTAAGTGAATCATTTGTTGATTGTGATTAGGTTATGTCTATTGAAGCTTAAATTTAGATAGCCCGCCAAGATCCCCAATCCACACGGACTTGCATGGATCACTTGATATATTCTACTGGACCAATTTATGGTCCATCTAGAATTGCATTTAATATATTAAGAATATAATTTGCACATTATTTATGTAATGGGCTGCTCAATTATATTTATATATTAATGGATGACATGTGGGCATGTTTCTTTTAGTAAGAATGGGTCTAGTTCACATGTGGGCTTTTTATTTAAAGTCCAAAGGATTAAATGAAATGAGAAAATAATATTTGGCCCAATAATATATATGGGGCGGCAAGGAGGTTATTTAACCTTAAATATTATTTTGTTTTCATTGTTTAATTAAATGAGAATTAATTAATTTATTAATTAATTATTTAATTAAGAAACAAATCTTTTCCCATTAGGAAATATGATTCCTAAAGGTATACTATTGGTAGTAGTATAATTAAATAGGAAGACTTGTTTGACAAGGAAATAAATAATTAATTTTATTTATTTAATCAAATAGGAAGTCTTTTTATTTTAGTCAAATAAGAGAATAAAAGATTTATGAGTTTGATTAGGGTTTGGAAGTCTTAAACAAAATAGGAATTATGGTGCAAATCATACTCCTTTTTGTAGGAGGATTTGCGGCAACCCTAGTTAATTTTGGGGAAAGAATTCGGTCACCCTAGGGTAAAAAAAAGAAGAAATTTGGCCACCTATATAAGGCCTCTTATAGAATTCGGCCACCCCCTAAGGCTTGAGTGCAGAATTTATTTCTTCTTCTTCTTCTTAACTCATAGAAAGAGATTTTTTATTCTACTAAGGCAAAAAGGAAACATAGATTATTCTTTGATGGTGTACTATTTGCTTAATCATTGATAAGCTTGTGTATACTACATCGATCAAGGTTCACGCGAGTTTCTATCATTAGATTGAGAACTCAAAAGTGACCGGAATAATCTTAGGTTTCTTTTGATTGTTTTTGTGACTAACGAACAAGAGAAAAGTTTGTTTAATCCAATCACAGGTTTGCAATTCAAAGAAAGGGAGACCACGCTCCTAGGTGATCCACGTTCGTGCTAGGATTGAAGATCTTGCAGATTACCATCGACGTAAGTCAATCGGATCACGCGACAAGAGGTATTAATCTTTTGTTATATATATTATATATTTTTAATTGATTAAAAGGGTTTAAGGTTCATAAAAGGAAAAAATTTTAAAAGCTACTCAAACTATTTTTTTAGTCTCGCTTCCGCTGCGGGTATATTTTTTCCCTACAGTACTGATAACTGCTTGATTCGCTGATGTGGCTCCAAGTTCGCTATTTGGTCGCTATGGCGACCCCGGTGCGTAAAACGGTTAGATGAGAAGGTCGCCATGAAAATCATCTTTCTCGCCATCTAGCAAGTGGCGACCATGAGCAATTTGTGTAGAGGTCGCCACTTGCATCTCGAGGTCGTCGTGACGACCATAAGTGGCGACCCTGCAAAGTGTGAAAGGGTCGCCACTTGCAGTATCAAGGTCGCCATGGCGACCATAAGTGGCAACCTTGCCTTGATTGAAATAGGTCGCCACTTTCAAAGGGTGGTCGCCATGGCGACCCCAAGTGGCAACCCAGCTGATTCATTTGAAGTCCTTCTATCGCCATGGCGACCAAGTGGCGCCCAAATGGCGATCTTCTGATGGCTTGGAGAATCCTTTTGTCTCCATGGCGCCCATGTAGCGACCTCTTCATGTCTAAGTTGCGAAAATGCCCTGTTTCTTCCCATTTGTGAGGCATTTTTCACACAAGTCCTCCACTTCATCTCCATTGCTCTCAAAACCTGATAAAACCTGAAACACTCATTTTAACAACATTAAACACAGGGAAATGCCCGAGAATGAAGCAAAAAGAAACGGAAATGAGGGCCAAAATCATACCAATTTTGGCTTGATCAAATACCCCCAAACCAATCTTTTGCTAGTCCTCGAGCAAAACAATCACAAGCAACCCCCAAAGACATTCATCGAGATGTTTCAAAAGTTATTACTTCTCATGGTCAATGTGCGAAGCCAATAATGAAGAGATTAATACAGTTATGCAATAGTGAGGACTTCAACATGTAAGAGTATGTCAAGTAAAGATTAAAAACGTGCCACACTTAGATATGATTGTACGCAATGCGATCTTACATTCGAAATGCCAAAGCTTCAACGCAAAGGTGCAATTCAAGTTAGAATGTAATTCGCTTTGATACTAAACCTCACCGGATTCTCTCTTCTTTTCTCCAAGACCCCTAGGTTCACTCAATATCATACATGTGCAATATGAATTCATGTTATGGTATCTAATTGATTGCACATGATAATCATTAAAAACGCAATTTCCTAAAAAGTGGTCTCATGAATGGAATTGCAAGCCATGAATTAGAAAGAACATGAATCAACCAAATTGTACAAAATGGACAATCCTAAAGATCATGAAGGTCTTTTCTTTGGTTGTAATGGGGCCTAAGGTTATGGTGAAACAAAGAATGGGAAAAATGGATATCAATGAACCTAATGATTACATTAAGGCATGCATTCTAATTTTTAGTTCCACAAGTTTCACACATAATGTTCACACTTCAAGGTGTCCAGGCTCACAATTATACATGTAAGCTACTCATATTTTCAACTTGAGTAGTTCATTTACTTCTTTTCTTTTCTAGGCCATTTGTGCCTAATTTTCATGGTTCTCTTTTTTTTTCTTTTTTTTTTCTTTTGCTTGCCAATTCTTTTCTTTACATGCTTTTCATTTTCTTTTTCTTTTCACACTCTTTTCAAGCTTTTGTTTTTCTTTCAAACATTCTTGCTTTGCAAGACTCTTGCACACATTTACATGCCTAGGTACACACCTTACATTTACAAGTTCAAAATTTTACATTGATTTCCTAAGCCTTAGTAAATCAGTTGGTCAAGGTAGGTCAATTATTATAAGGCTATATGGTTCATGTAGATGTGGTTTACGAAGGAAAAGCTTCAAATGTGTTTGGCTTCGAAGGGGCTTGGGAGCACACATATTCACATTGATTGGAAGTGTTTAGGCCAATAGCGGTTTTCACATGCATCGCCTAAAATCATTTCTAAAGGTTTGTCCACTAGGCAAAATAAGGCATCCACAAGCAGTCCATATATTCTATGGCAAACAACATTTAATGCAAATGAGACCAATACATGTTTGTATGAGTGTTTGAGAATGAGTGTTTAAAGAGTGAATGTGTACAACTCAATGTATGCTTTTTAAAGGCTGTGTTTGTGATCCTCACAGGAATCTCCACTATTAATTCTTAGCCATCAAGCAACTTGATAATTCACTCAACATTAAGAGAAAATGATTAACACATTTTGTTCAATGACACCCTAAGTGGCATGGTGTTAATCTAAACCAAACACTAGCAAAGATGCACAATTCCTCACTACATCATGTAAAGAACAACCTTCACAAGCAAAGCATGCTCAAATATGGCAATATCGCAAAAAATTTTGAAAAATTTGGCACACAATTTGAAAACCAAGCATCATGGCGTTGCGCAAATGTACCCCCAAACCTAAATTGGACATTGTCCTCAATGTTCGTGGGTGGTATAAATAATGACAACAAACGCAACCCAACAAATTTCAAGCAATAATCCATCAAGCAAAGGCAAAAACAAAATATAACAATAATCCGGCATATTGCCCTCTCAATCATCCATACACAAAATCCAAACAACAACATATATCAAAAAGGCACAAATGTCCTAAATCCACTACCAAAATCCAATCCACACCCTTATTCTAAACAGAAGCAAAATAAGGCAAAAAGGAAAAAAAAATAGAGCTAAAGGGAAAGAATTGCAAAAACTAAAAGTTTATGAAAATCAAAACTACTAAGCAAAAAGGAAGAACAATTGTTACTCGATCGGATCAGTCAATTCTTCATTTGAAATAGGCTCCCAGGTTGGGTCTCCTCCCCTATATGGCTTCAACCGATGGCCATTCACCTTAAACCTATCGCCTTTCTTCAAACTTTCAATCTCAATGGCGCCATGAACAAACACTTGCACAACGTTGTAAGGTCCTGTCCATCTTGACTTAAGCTTTCCCAGAAATAACCTCAAACGGGACTCAAATAGGAGCACTAACATTCCTGGATGGAAATCTTTCCTTCTAAGCTTCTTATCATGGTAGAATTTAGTCTTTTCCTTGTAAGGCCTTGCGCTCTCATAAGCTTCTAACCAGAACTCCTCAAGTTCACTGAGTTGTAGCTTCCTTTCCTCTCCAGCTTTGTCAAGGTCTAGGTTTAGCTTTCAAATAGCCCATAAGGCATTGTACTCTGGTTCCACCGGTAAGTGACAAGCTTTCCCAAAGACTATCCGGAAGGGACTCATTCCTATCGGGGATTTGTAGGCTGTCCTGTATGCCCACAATGCATCACTCAGTTTGGATGCCCAATCTTTTCTACTCCCGTTGACTGTTTTTTCTAGGATTTGCTTTATGTGCCGGTTACTCATCTCCACTTGTCCCGAGGTTTGAGGATGGTACGGAGTTGCCACCTTGTGTCTAACCCCATATTTCTTCAATAAGGCTTTGAAAACTCTATTACAAAAGTGACTCCCACCGTCACTTATTATTGCCCTTGGTGTTCCAAACCTTGCGAAGATATATTCCTTGATGAACCCAACAACCACGTGACTATCGCTCGTTCTAGTGGGGATTGCTTCCACCCACTTAGATACATAATCTACTGCCACCAAGATAAAGTTATACCCATGGGAAGTAACAAATGGCCCCATAAAATCTATCCCCCATACATCAAACAACTCGGTCACATGCTCACTATTCAATGGCATCTTATCCCTCTTCCCAATGTTCCCCGACCTTTGGCATCTATCGCACCTCAAACAAAATTCATAAGAATCCTTTGCAAAGGTTGTCCAATAGAACCCGCTTTGGAGAATCTTCATCATTGTCTTCTTACCACTGTAATGTCCTCCACACTAACGCTCATGGCAAAATCTTAATATTTCTTCTTGCTCGTTTTCCGGAACACATCTTCGGATAACCTAATCTAGACCTCGTTTAAACAAGTATGGCTCATCCCAGAAGTAGAATCTAGTGCTAGCTATGAACCTTTTTCTCGCTTGAGGGTTCAATTCCAAAGTGATCACCTTTGATGCTAAAAAATTGACGAGTGTCCGCAAACCATGGGTCTTTATCCTGTATTACCCACAACTGTTCATTGGGAAAGCACTCTCTTAGTGGAATCACATCATCCTCCATAAGAGTTCCTTGAGTTAGTCTACTTAGATGGTTTGCCACCACATTTTCACATCCCTTCTTATCCCTAATCTCAAGGTCAAATTCTTGCAATAAAAGTATCCACCTAATCAATCTCGGTTTTGCGTCCTTTTTATGCAAGAGATACCGGATAGCGGCATGATCCGTATAGACAACTACTTTGACACCCACCAAATATTGCCTAAACTTTTCCAAGGCAAATACTATTGCCAATAACTCCTTTTCCGTAGTTGAGTAATTCATCTGAGTGTCATTGAGAGTTCTTGATGCATAGTAAATGACATGCGGAATCTTTTCTATGCGTTGTCCCAAAACTGCACCTATAGCATAATCGGATGCATCACACATAAGCTCAAAGGGAAAACACCATTGCGGTGACATGATGATAGGAGTCGAGGTTAGTGCCACTTTCAAAGTCTCAAAGGCAATGCTACAGTCTTCATCGAACTTGAATTCTACATCCTTTTGAAGGAGGGTACACAACGATCTTGCAATTTTCGAGAAGTCTTTAATGAACCACCTATAAAACCCCGCATGCCCCAAAAATGACCTAATATCCTTGACCAACCTAGGTGGAGGCAAACTTTTCATTACTTCAATTTTCGCCTTATCGACCTCAATGCCCTTTTCGGAAATCACATGCCCTAGCACAATACCACTTCTAACCATAAAGTGGCATTTCTCCCAATTGAGCACTAGGCTCGTCTCCTCACATCTCTGAAGCACCAAAGATAGATTCTTCAAACATTCATCAAAGGAAGCTCCAAACACCGAAAAATTGTCCATGAAGATTTCTATCATGTTCTCAACCATATCCGAAAAGATTAAGGTTATACACCTTTGGAAAGTGGCTGGTGCGCTGCATAACCCGAAGGGCATCCTCCTATACGCATATGTGCCAAATGGACATGTAAACGTAGTCTTTTCTTGGTCTTCAGGAGCAATGGCTATTTGGTTATATCCTGAGTAGCCATCTAAGAATCAGTAATGGCTATGACCGGCGAGACGCTCCAACATTTGGTCAATGAAGGGAAAAGGGAAGTGATCTTTTCTAGTGCTAGTGTTCAGTTTCCTATAATCTACACACACCCTCCATCCAGTCTGTAGCCATTGCGGAATTAATTCATTTTGCTCGTTCTTCACAACTGTGATTCTGGATTTCTTGGGTACCACGTGTATGGGGCTTACCCACTTGCTATCTGAAATTGGGTAGATGATTCCCACATCTAATAGCTTCAACACCTCCTTTTTTACGACTTATTGCATGACCGGATTCAATCTCCATTGCGCTTCCCTAATCGGCTTTGTGTCTTCCTCCAACCGGATCTTATGCATGCACAATGTTGGGCTAATTCCCTTGATATCGTCTAATGTCCATCCTATAGCTTTTCTATATTTCCTCAAGATCACAAGCAATCTCTGCTCCTCACTTGAGTCTAGGTTAGCCGCAATGATAGCCGGAAAGGCTTGATTATCTTCCAAGAACGCATACTTCAAGGTCAAAGGAAGTTCTTTCAACTCTAGTTTCCTTGGGGAGGGTTCATCCTTGTTGCTTCCATGTTGTTCAACCAAACCATTTTCTACTCCACTTTCCTCAGTAATCACTTCGTCTACTACCTTTTGATAACATACCCTCATGTTAGCTTCTTCCTCAATCTCATCCAAGATATCCATACTGTAGCAATCATGTGCCCCAATTGGACAGGCCAAGGACTCAAATACTTTATACTCTACCACTTCATCCAAAACCTTCAATGTCAACTTTCCCTCATTCACATTAATCACTGCCTTTGCTGTAGCCATAAAGGGGCGTCCCAAAAGAATCACAGAGTCTTTTTCATCCGGATCAGTCTCCATTTCTAGTACTACAAAGTCTGCATGGATGATTAGCTTATCAACCTGGATAAGGACATCCTCAACTATTCCTCTAGGTTGCCTAGCCGATTGATCCACCAAAATGAGGGACATTTTAGTTGGTCTTAACTCATTCAACCCCAACTTCCTATAAATAGAGAAGGGCATCAAGTTGATGCTTGCCCCTAGGTCAAGCATAGCCCTCACTTGACCCTCTCCACCAATTGTTATATTGATAATGAAACTCCCTAGATCTTTAAGCTTTGGCGGAAGTCTCTTCTGAATGACTGCACTTGCATTCTCGTCAAGTCTCTCTTGATTCTTTGGCCTAAACCTGTACTTCTCCTTATTCAGTTCTTTGAAAAATTTCCCATACGCCGACATCTTCTGAATTGCCTCTAGAAGAGGTAGATTGATTGTTACCTTAGAAAGCACATCATAAATATCCTTGAATGATTGTTCTAACCTATCCTTCTTCAACCTTCCCGGGTATGGTACTCTTGAGAAACTAGGGTTGAGAGATGTGTTGTTACTAGGATTTCCCCTTAGTGGTTCTAATTCTTCTGGACTTAGATCTTTCCCCCTATCAATGGTCTCTCTCTCTTGCACCACATCTTCTTTATCATTACCTTCTATAGGTGAGTTGTTGTTGTCACTAGTAACTCCCTCATTTATTCCATTGTTCACTACTCTACCGCTTCTCAAAATGGCTCTTGCACTACCAAGATTGAGAGAGTCGCTTGAGCCTATCACCTCACCGCTTAACACCTTATCTGCAATCCTTCCTACATGCCCTTCAAGTCTACCAATTGATTCCTCTAGCTTTAAGAACCGACTTTGACTGGCCTCCATAAATCCATTCAAAAGCTTCTCATAAGTTACTTGTGTTTCTTGAAGGTTTCTTCTCATCTCATCATCTATATCTTCTTCATGGAAATCCACCTCCTCGGGCACTCTTACTTGGCTTTCCACTCCCCTGGAGGATCTTGTGGCAAATGATGTCATTTCTCTAATGAAATTTGCCATCTGTTCCACAAGAGAATCCATTTCCTGAAATTTGCACAACACAACACTACCATGTAAAAAAAAATTCAAAAGAAACCTACAATGAAATACTACTTGCTAATATGAGCAACAAAAGAAAATGTATACTAAAAAGAAAAGTCAATCTATGTAATCAATGCTACCATTCCCCAGCAGCGGCGCCATTTTTGATGAGGTCGTTTGTGTACTCAACAAAATAGTAATATAGTTTTTGGTTGATTCTTGAAAACTCTTTTAAGCCACTTAATCCTTTTTAAAATGTGATTTGATAGCAAAATAGTGAGCAAGTTCGTTCCACAGGGAATGGAGTGTTAATTAGATAAATTGACTAATCTTTGAACAATAAAATAAATCATAATGTTGATAGATGTGTGGTTTTTAAAACCACCAATGCTAACTACTAAAATGAAAATACACAAAAATGTTATGAAAAATAGAATACTCAACACCTTGATAAGAATAGTGATAAAATCAATTAAAGAGATAGCTAAGGAATAGATCGATTAACAATTGAATGTGGGTAAGCTAACTAGCTACTTTAATGTGCCAATCTCATTATGTTAACCACTTAGAGGCTTAGATTAGTGGGGTTGATATACCCACCACTAATCTATCCTATCCAATGGGTTCTCAATCACACAAGGAGTGTCAAACCTCATATGAATATATAACAAATTACTCCACTCAAGATTGCAATTAAAAAGTGATATACAAGTCAATTATAATGAATGGAATCTAATTAATTTGAATGAATGGAACACATAAGAGATTCATTACAAGCTAAGCTAAACCCACAACCAATTGATCCTCAAATCTATCCCCTAGATTAGGGGTTTAGTTACACGTATTTGCAATAAATGAAAAGAAGTAAATAGTAAGGAAATAACCCTTGGGTCACCTTCTTTAAGCTTGATCCTTCTTCTCTTCTATGCTCCTAGATGCAAAGAATGGAAGTAGAGGATATGTCTTGGAATGTGGGTGTTTTGGTGGAAAGTGACTAAGGATTTTGGTGGAGAAATGGTGGGATGAGGAATGATGTAGGGAAGGAATCAAGGCTTTGTGTTGAGGTTTGGATGGATTAGATGAGTTCATGGAGAGAAATGGAGGATGATGAATGATGTGTCATGGATGAAGAGCTAGATCTCAAGATGTATTCTCTGTTCTTTTTTCTCAAATGGTCAATGCCTTTGAAAATGAGAAGTCGTTCTATTTATACACACTTTTGGACATGTATTGATAACTGCTTGATTCGCTGATGTGGCGCCAAATTCGCTATTTGGTCGCTATGGCGACCCTGGTGCATAAAACGGTTAGATGAGAAGGTCGCCATGAAAATCATCTTTCTCGCCATCTAGCAAGTGGTGACCATGAGCAATTTGTGTAGAGGTCGCCACTTGCATCTCGAGGTCGCCATGACGACCATAAGTGGCGACCCTGCAAAGTGTGAAGGGGTCGCCACTTGTAGTATCAAGGTCGCCATGGCGACCATAAGTGGCGACCTTGCCTTGATTGAAAGAGATCGCCACTTGCAAAGGGTGGTCGCCATGGCGACCCCATGTGGTGACCCACCTGATTCATTTGAAGTCCTTCTGTCGCCATGGCGACCAAGTGGCGCCCAAATGGCGATCTTCTGATGGCTTGGAGAATCCTTTTGTCGCCATGGCGCCCATGTAGTGACCACCTCATGTCTAAGTGGCGAAAATGCCCTGTTTTTTCCCATTTGTGAGGCATTTTTCACACAAGTCCTCCACTTCATCTCTATTGCTCTCGAAACCTGATAAAACCTGAAACACTCATTTTAACAACATTAAACACAGGGAAATGCCCGAGAATCAAGCGAAAAGAAACGGAAATGAGGGCCAAAATCATACCAATTTTGGCTTGATCAGTTTGTCTTAATATATTACAAGTATCTTTTAAACATTCTTCTAATTCTTCATTAGTCAGTATTTCTTCTAAATACTGTTAGGATTATGCTCAATAGTAAGAGTGTAATAATGTAATTAACAATCTTTTTCATATTAATAAAGTGATTTCTGTTTTAAACAAATCTTATAGCATTTATAGTTTAATAATTGTCAAAGTAAATAATCATAAGGTCTAAAGACTATGAGAAAAGAAGAATTGTTCATACATCTGGATATGTATGTGGCAGACACAATTCTTTAGTTAGTCTTGAATATTGTTCACAACTTAAGTTAAAGGTTGGGCACCTTTATCTTGTTAAAGTTGTAGAATTCTTTTGCTAGCATTTGAGTGGGATCAAATGAGATATGATGAGTCTAAAATCATCGGAGTGTCTTCGAGCAAAAGAATCTAGTGCACTGGGTGCATTGAACAGGATCACAATGAAATACTTTATCTATAACCGTCAGTAGATAAAAGTAATTTCATTATCAGGACAATCGGATAGTCTATCTTAATCCTGAGATAAATGATGGACTTATGGTTGCAGGTGATATCATTTGAGCTATCAATGAGTACGATTATATCGCATAGTCTATCCTCGATAGTTTGGTGATATTCATTTGTTAATCGATAGAGGACTTCATTTATAGATATGGACATCGTGGCTCCATTTATTAAATGAGAGTATAATATCATCATATGGATGTTTTGAGGTAATTGGATATTAAATCTCAACGTTGAGTTTTCAATAGTGTCTATTGAAAACATGGCTTCTGGACAAGTCAAAATATCCAAGTTCAAAACGTGGTCATATGAGTAAATATGGTAACTTGGAGAGTTATAGGCGGTCTATGAACTCTTGGCGATTACTGATATTAATCACGAGGATACACTATCTCCAATATGATTGTCTAGGGTATGAATGAGGAAACATCTTCCTTTTCTGTCTTTATTTAAGAGTTCAATTTTAGCTCTTTAGTGGAATGAGTTAAAATTAATGGATCGGACCTAAGTGAATCATTTGTTGATTGTGATTAGGTTATGTCTATTGTAGCTTAAATTTAGATAGCCCGCCAAGATCCCCAATCCACACGGACTTGTATGGATCACTTGATATATTCTACCGGACCAATTTAGGGTCCATCTAGAATTGCATTTAATATATTAAGAATATAATTTGCACATTATTTATGTAATGGGCTGCTAAATTATATTTATATATTAATGGATGACATGTGGGCTTGTTTCTTTTAGTAAGAATGGGTCTAGTTCACATGTGGGCTTTTTATTTAAAGTCTTATGGATTAAATGAAATAAGAAAATAATATTTGGCCCAATATTTTATATATGGGGCGGCAAGGTGTGTATTTAACCCTAAATATTATTTTGTTTTCATTGTTTAATTAAATAAGAATTAATTAATTTATTAATTAATTATTTAATTAAGAAACAAATCTTTTCTAAATAGGAAATATGATTCCTATTGGTATACTATTGGTAGTAGTATATTTAAATTAAAAGACTTGTTTGACAAGGAAATAAATAATTAATTTTATTTATTTAATCAAATAAGAAGTCTTTTTATTTTAGTCAAATAAGGAATAAAATATTTATGAGTTTGATTAGGGTTTGGAAATCTTAAACAAAATAGGAATTAGGGTGCAATTCAAACTCTCCCTTTTGTTTGATTTTTGCGGCAACCCTAATTGTTTTTGGCCAAGGATTTCGGCCACCCTAAGTGTGAAAAGAGAGAAGAAATTTTGCAACATATATATGGCCTATTATAATTTTCGGCCAGAGCTAGTGTTTCATGTGCAGAATTTTTCTTCTTCTTCTTCTTCTTCTCAACTCATAGTTAGAGAATTTTTATTCTACTAAAAACAAAAGGAACATAGATTATTCTTTGATGGTATATTGTTTGCTTGTTCATTAATAAGCTTGTATATACTATATCGATTAAGGTTCACGCGAGTTTCGATCATAAGATTGAGAACTCAAAAGTGACCGGAATAATCTTAGGTTCCTTTAGATTGTTTTTGGGACCAACGAATCAAGAAAAGTTTGTTTAATCCAATCACAGGTTTGCAATTCAAAGAAAGGGAGACCACGCTCCTAGGTGATCCACGTTCGTGCTAGGATTGAAGATCTTGCGGATTACCATCGACGCAAGTCAATCGGATCACACGACAAGAGGTATTAATCTTTTGTTTATTTTTATATCTTTAATTAATCAAAAGGGTTTAAGGTTCATAAAATTGGAAAAATTTTAAAAGCTACTCAAACTATTTTTTTTTAGTCTCGCTTCCACTGCGGGTACAATTTTTCCCTACAATTGGTATGAAAGCCAGGTTGAACCCTTTTTATTAATTAATGTATATATACGTGGATCGATTTCTTTTTATTGTGATTATGCATGTTTTAGAAAGAGATGGCACTCTAGGTATTCGCATATATAATTACATGTGATGTATGGTTTTATATATGTTTTATATGTGGATTGTTATTGCTCGATTTTGGTCCTAGATTTTCAATGTATTTTTTGTTTTGGAATTGTAACAAGAAGGGTGGTCTATCATCGCCATAATTCCTTCTTGGTAGTTGCTAGACATTTTTTTTATGTATTAATTATTGCTGCAGTTTTTTAATGTATTAAAAAAAAGGTGCAGTATTTTTTTTCTGCTGTGAATAAAATTAAGTGCAGTATTTTTTACTGCTGTGAAGAAAAAAAAAAAAATTCTGCAGTAATTTATTTGTTTAAATTAAATTGTAACACGTTCCACATCGAAGAATCGAAGACGTGAAGCAACCGGAACCGAGAACGAGCACCGTGCGCACCCTAGGAGTGGATTGGGCTGCGCATGGCAAGCCCAAAGCCTTATGGGCTGAGCATGGCAGCCCTTTTTTTGTGGGATTGTGGGCCGTGCAAGCCCAAGGGAGGAGGCCGAAGGATGAGCTTATGGTTGATGGGCCACTTGAAGATCTTGTATTCCAAATTCATTGTAATTTACTTGTTTTTCTAGGATGGGCCAAAATTGTTGCTATTTATTTTATGCTTAAATATTACAATATTTGTTATTGTATGATAACATGTCATATAGAATAGGAGTGCCACTCATATATCTCTTTTGGTATGAACATGCATTGAATGATTTAGGTATCTAAATTGGCATCTAGATAACTTGGTAAATCATTCTATGGGATTTAATCACACGCCTTAAATAATTGAGTGGGAGAAGGTGTTTTTGTAACACCTATGGCTTCCAAGATTGGTTGAGCTTAATTATTTTTTGGTAATCCCCCAAAGGGGCGTCCATGAATGGAATTTACCAATATACTTCCTTACAAGAATAGACTAGACAATGGACTCAAATGAAATCTACTCCCAAAGGAGGGATTTTCGTGAGAGAAAATTGAGGGTCGATATCTTGGTAACACACTCAATGTAATTTTATTGATATCCTCTAAAGAGTTCTTGTCAGTAAAATTGCAAGGCTAAAATTGAAAACGCTGGTTGTTATGTTAACAATTAGGTGGGACCTAGTCTAACTAGTAAATGGGGCGAACTCCTAAAGGAGGTGTAACATTTATGGGTGTTAGATCACCGTTGAATTTTTATGATTGAGTTATTCATTTAATTCAAGATAAATATTTAAAAGTGCTTTATAATGATTATTTACTTATATATGTTTTGTTTTCATTCAGAAATCATGACCCCATCACTTATAAACATCCTGAAAGATAACACCTTAACTGGAGATAACTATGTAACATGGAAAAGGAAAATTGGGTTGTTGCTGCAAAGTGAAAAACATAAGTTTGTTCTAACTACTCCTAAACCACCTGCTCCTAATATTGAATCAAGCATAATGCAAAGAGATGAGTATGAGCAGTGGAAGACTTCAGATGATATGGTCAAATGTTATATTATGGCCACTATCTCCGACGTGTTGCAACAGCAGCATGAAGGAATGGAGTCTGCTGCTGATATAATGATGTCTCTAGAGGAGATGTTTGCTATGAAGTCCAGGACGACTAAGAGAGAGGCAGTGACTGCTTTTATGAATCTTAGGATGAAACCTGGACAGGCTGTGAAGGATCACATGATGAAAGTCATAGCACATCTCAACATTGCTGAACTGCATGGCGCTGAGATAGATGGTGAGACAAAAATTGATATGGTTGTCAATTCATTGTCAGATTCCTTTGATCAGTTCAAATTGGAATACACTTTGCACAAAAAGGAATACACCTTACAGAGCCTGATGCAAGATGTTCAAAGTGCTGAAAAGATCCTTGTGAAAGGCAAAGGTCAAGAGATTCATATGGTTGGTAAAGTTGCTACTGTTAAGGCCCGTCAAAAGGTCAAGAAACAACAGAAGAAAAAGCAACTTGGGCCTACCAAGAAGGAGACCAAGAAAGTAACCAAGATCAAAGGGAAATGCTTCCTTTGTGGTGAAAAGGGACATTGGAAGAGAAATTGCCCAAAGTCCCGGAACAAGAAGGAAGAAGGTAATTTGAATTATCTTGAAACATGTTTTTTGGCTGATTCTACATATTCTTGGATCATAGACTCAGGAGCCACTAATCATGTTTGTTATTCCTTGTAGGGGTTCCAAGAAAGGAGAAGGCTGAATAAGAATGAGATCAATTTGCGCTTAGGCAACGGAACGTTAGTGTCTGCAAGTGCAATGGGAGATATTAGAGTTTGTTTGGATTCTAGAAGGCATTTAGATTTAATAGACGTTTATTATGTACCTCAATTCAAGAGGAATTTAATTTCAGTTTCTTGTTTGAATAAATTTGGATATTCGGTTACTTTTAATAAAGTTTTTGTTATTAGTAAGAATTGTAGGGAAAAATTGTACCCGCAGCGGAAGCGAGACTAAAAAAAATTGGTTTGAGTAGCTTTTAAAATTTTTCCAATTTTATGAACCTTAAACCCTTTTGATTAATTAAAGATATATAAAAATAAACAAAAGATTAATACCTCTTGTCGCGTGATCCGATTGACTTGCGTCGATGGTAATCCGCAAGATCTTCAATCCTAGCACGAACGTGGATCACCTAGGAGCGTGGTCTCCCTTTCTTTGAATTGCAAACCTATGATTGGATTAAACAAACTTTTCTTGATTCGTTAGTCCCAAAAACAATATAAAGAAACCTAAGATTATTCCGGTCACTTTTGAGTTCTCAATCTTATGATCAAAACTCGCGTGAACCTAGATCGATATAGTATTCACAAGCTTATTGATGAATAAGCAACTAGAATACAATCAAAGAATAATCTACGTTCCTTTTGTTTTTAGTAGAATAATAGATCTCTAACTATGAGTTGAGAAGAAGAAGAAGAAGATAATTCTGCACACAAGCCTTGTGGTGGCCGAAAATGTAAGTTGCCTTATATAGGTGGCCAAATTTTTCTCTTCCTTTTTGCCCTATTGTGGCCGAAATCTCTACCAAAAATAATTAGGGTTGCCGCAATTTTTACTCCTGAAATATTGGAGATTTAGTTGCACCCTAATTCCTATTTAGTTTAAGATTTCCATACCCTAATCAAACTCATAAATCTTTTATTCCTTATTTGACTAAAATAAAAGACTTCTTATTTGATTTAATAAATAAAATTAATTATTTATTTCCTTGTCAAACAAGTCTTTTAATTCAAGTATACTACTACCAATAGTATACTAATAGGAATCATATTTCCTATTCAGAAAAGATTTGTTTCTTAATTAAACAATTAATTAATAAATTAATTAATTCTTATTTAATTAAACAATGAAAACAAAATAATATTTAAGGCTTTTAAATCACCTTGCCGCCCCATATGTAATATTGGGCCAAATATTATTTTTCTTATTTCATTAAATCCTTTGGACTTTAAATAAAAAGCCCACATGTGAACTAGACCCATTCTTACTAAAAGAAACAAGCCCACATGTCATCCATTAATATATAAATATAATTGTGCAGCCCATTACTTAAATAATGTGCAAATTATATTCTTAATATATTAAATTGCAATTCTAGATGGACCTTAAATTGGTCCGGTAGAATATATCAAGTGATCCATGCAAGTCCGTGTGGATTGGGGATCTTGGCGGGCTATCTAAATTTAAGCTCCAATAGACATAACCTAATCACAATCAACAAATGATTCACTTAGGTCCGATCCATTAATTTTATCTCATTCCACTAAAGAGCTAAAATTGAACTCTTAAATAAAGACAGAAAAGGAAGATGCTTCCTCATTCATACCCTAGACAATCATATTGGAGAATGTGTATCCTCGTGATTAATATCAGTAATCGCCAAGAGTTCATAGACCGCCCATAACTCTCCAAGTTACCATATTTACTCATATGACCACGTTTTGAACTTGGATATTTTGACTTGTCCAGAAGCCATGTTTTCAACAGACACTATTGAAAACTCAACGTTGAGATTTAATATCCAATTACCTCAAAACATCCATATGATGATATTATACTCTCATTTAATAAATGGAGCCACGATGTCCATATCTATAAATGAAGTCCTCTATCGATTAACAAATGAATATCACCAAACTATCGAGGATAGACTATGCGATATAATCGTACTCATTGATAACTCAAATGATATCACTTGCAACCATAAGTCCATCATTTATCTCAGGATTAAGATAGACTCTCCGATTGTCCTGATAATGAAAAGACTTTTATCTACTGACGGTTATAGATAAAGTATTTCATTGTGATCCTGTTCAATGCACCCAGTGCACTAGATCCTTTTGCTCGAAGACACTCCGATGATTTTAGACTCATCATATCTCATTTGATCCCACTCAAATGCTAGCAAAAGAATTCTACAACTTTAACAAGATAAAGGTGCCCAACCTTTAACTTAAGTTGTGAACGATATTCAAGACTAACTAAAGAATTGTGTCTACCACATACATATCCAGATGTATGAACAATTCTTCTTTTCTCATAGTCTTTAGACCTTATGATTATTTACTTTGACAATTATTAAACTATAAATGCTATAAGATTTGTTTAAAACAGAAATCACTTTATTAATATGAAAAAGATTGTTAATTACA